>CM062082.1:13483995-14683995 GCA_031163375.1 Conogethes punctiferalis | reverse complement strand
TAAATTAATGTTGGGTGTTGAAAGTCTCTTCTGATTGTGGGTCCATTACAGTTGAAGGCCAGTGGCAATTTGCCGACTAGCCACCCTGTAGCTATGCTACTGGTAGTCTGATTATTAGTTCTATTATTTTTTGCTAAAGCACAATGGATTAATAATTCTATAGCATCACTAGCTATATCCAAGCTATTGTCTGGCACACAAAAATTTTTTAGTATATAATGTTTCAACATTTATTTATTTCAATGCTCTTTCCAAGGTTTCTTATAAACCACATTGTATTTCTCATTACAGGATATTGAGGGGGGCAAAGACTACTTCAAGAGGAAAGTCCAGTTTGTGACGGAACAAATGGAGAAGATCCAACAATTAGGAATTGAAAAGTCCAAAGCTCGTGAAGCGATTTGCATGATGATGGAGATGAAAATGCAAGCACAGGCGCAGGCACAGAAACAATCTTCATCATAACACTGAGATATTTTAAAGTGTATATTGCTTGCTTCGTTACAACATTATGTGTTGGTAATGTAAGACTGCCTGCATTATTAGGTACAATAGAATACTAAATATTATGTACTATGATCCTCAAGTATCGGTAACACTAGTTTATGAGCCTCAAGTATTGGTAACACTAGTTTATGCTAGTATCTATGTCATAATACAACCTATGGACTCTACTTTGACTGCTTTTCTATCTTAACAGCAGTATTATCCATGATTACTTATGCAGTACCTACATCAAAAATTTAAGAAGACCCTGCAATTGCTTTATTTCTTGTTAAAAATAGTATGTAACTTATTTGTGAAATTTATAAAAAAGAGATTTCATAATTAATTTATTATATTTCGTTGTTTGGGTCCGACTTCGCAAAATAGATGTTTAGGCGTTGATTTGCGAAAATCGGGCCATTCTAACTAACTAATTAGGTCTGACTTATCAATTTATCAGATTAATTAAAATGTAATCTTGTACACAACCTTATATTTTGTCTGCAGTCAAAATTAAGGCAAAGGGAATCAGATTCTGTTGTACCAATTATGCATAATTTGCTAATTTAAAGGATTAATTATTTTTAATTTAAATTCTGTGAGTACTCTGGCATTTGGCCATTTAAATGCAATATGAAAATATTTGCATTTAGGTAGATCACAAATTGTACTATTAATCTCTGTTACATATACCTATTTTAGTTTCATTTATAAAATAAATTAATAACATCAACATTTTAAGTTTTCTTATACAAATCTTCCCATGTAGGACCCACCAAAGTTATTTGGGTTGTTGTTTTTCTGGATACTAGAAAAAGGGTAAGTGAGTAGACCAAAACCTTGTGACACCAAATGATTTATTTTTTTAATAGGCCAAAATGATAGCGCTGATATCTACAATATAATGACTTATTATAAACTATATTATTATGTATCTACAATATGTCTTATAGTCACAAAACAATATTAACTAAATAAGGCAACGACTATTCCTTAAGTTTGTAAACAATTTCTATTAATAAGTGTTGTAAATCAATTTTATTTTTATTCAATTATTTTTTATTATGAACACGTGAAAAGTTGTTTGGATACAAGATAGATTTTTATGTATATTAGTAATAAGAAAATTTACAATGATATCAGCTTTATAAATAATAGGTACATTAAAACAGTATTTAAGCTGGAATGATACACTATTTGTAAAGAAAATTATAGCTGGAGACTGCAACTGTAGGTTCCATTTTATATCGCCATAATTTATTATTTGTTTATCGAATTTTTAGCCAAATTTTCATTTCATAAATCACCCCGAATAATAACTTTGTAGGTCTAGTTTACGTGGGGTCTCTATAACCTCTAATATTGACTGATATCAGCACCTAAATTTAAATCGTGTACGTATTCGTAAAAATATTTTAATTGAAAGTAATAATAACTATAACATACTATTTACATTTTGTTTATTACAATACGCCCTTAATTTAATGCAACGGTTTAATCATATCGGTACAAAGAGAATAACCAACTCGCGTTCCATCGCCTTCGGCAGGGACGTGCAGTCCTCGACCGAGGTTACGACCGGCGGTACGCATCAGCGTTACGCGAACAGATCACTGGCCTGCTCGGCGAAGTCCTTATCTCAAATGGTGTAGTACTCGGGGGCGAAGTCGTTTGCGAGATTGCTGAGGAAGTGGAAATCTGAGGAGGAGTTGGAGTTGTCGCCGGCGGGCGTCGCGTGCGTCGCCTCGTAGAACTGCTGGAAGGAGCCGTAGCCGTCGGCGCACTCGGCGCCGTACGCGTCGCCCGCCGCGCCCGCGCCCGCCCCCGCGCCCGCGCCGCCCCCGCCCGCGCCCGCCGCGTACGCGCCGCCCGCCGCCGTCTGCTGCGCCGCGTACGCGCTCGCGTCATAGTACGCGTTCTTCGAGTACTCGCTCCCATGAGCGTTCTTCTGCGACTCGCTCCCGTAGTAGTTATGCCCGTGCTCGTGCTGACCGTCGTGGTAGTGGTACCCGTAGTGGCTGTTCGGGTAGGCCATGTGCTCCCCGTAGCCCTGCGACTGGTCGTAGCCCGGGTGGCCGTACGCCACCTGGTCCTTGCCGTACGACGGGTACCCGTAGTTCTGGTACATCTCGTGCGGGTAGGCCTGTCTCGAGGCGAGGCCGTTGGCGGGCCGCGCGGGCGAGCCCTCCTGCTGTCGCGCGTGCGGCTGCCCCCGCGCGTAGGCGTGCTGCTCGGGCCCCTGTAGCGCAGGACCGTAGGCCTCGTAATTTCTATTGCCTTGCGGGTACTGGGCTAGTTTTCCGACAAACTGCTTTGAATCCATGCGGAAATCGGGGTGAGGTACGAACTGGCCTGGAGGGGCGTTGCCTCGTATAACGTAAGGGGGCATAGCGTTCGGCACGGCCTGCGCGTGAGGTGCGCCGGGCGGCGCGTTCGGAGGTGACGGGCGCGGGTAGTGCCCGAGCGGGCTCTGATGCATGCTCGAGGGCGTCCCGGGCGTGGACGACGGGGTGAGACTGACGGACGAGAACTTGGCGCCGTCGGGCAGACCGGCGATGGGGCCGAGGCCGTCCTTCGACGAGGACGGCGAGACTTTGCAGGTGGCGTCGAGGGAGGGCGATCGCTTTCTCGATTCCTGTTTGATGCGCTTGGCTAGGTTCCGGGGCGCGGCGGGCACGGTGGTGGGCGGCGGGTGCGCGTCCCGCGAGTCGTCCTCGGCGAGCTTGTCGAGCGAGGAGGAGGAGGCGACGCTGGAGGCGCCGTCGCTGGCGAAGCTATTGTTGTTGGTGGCGCTGGGCGTGTTGTTGTTCCTGGTGCGCGAGGCGAGCTCGGGCAGCTCCTCGGCGGGCGAGCACAGCGCGCCGGGCGGCAGTTCGCAGCCCTGGCAGCTCTTCTTGCCGGAGAGCGGGCCGTCGTCGTCGAGGAACTTGTCGAGGCCCGTCTTGGAGCTCTTGCCGCCCTCGGACGTCGTGGAGTCCTTGTCGTCGCCGTCTTCGCTTTTGCTCAGAGTTTGTCTCTTGTGCTTCATGCGGCGATTTTGGAACCATACCTTTACCTGGAACAAAAAGTATGTATATCGTTTTATTCATCAGTTAAAAACATTTTTGGTCATATAAGTTCTATAGCCTACAATAATGTGAGTAAGTACATAAGTGGGTATACCGACATAAAGTATCGAAGAAAGTTTATCAGTTGTCCAGTATCCACAGTACAAGCTTTTACTTAGTTTGGGACTAGATGGCGCAGTGTGGCTGCTCGCGTGATAGATCTTGGTTTATTTATTTAGTTCATTCATCAGTTCGTTCATCTACATAAATTAGTAATTTTGGTATCGTGTAAAGGCCATTTACGCCAGCCGCGAGGACTCTAAACCTTCTCAATTACATTTAGAGATTCTGACCTACCTATAATGGTCTCGGCAGTAATTTAGTTAGCCTGTTATAGAATTCTAATAAAATAAAATGTTTACCTACCTGTCTTTCGGTAAGGTCTAGAGAAGCAGCGATTTCTATTCGCCGAGGTCTGCACAAGTACTTGTTGAAGTGGAACTCCTTTTCCAACTCCAGTAGCTGGGTGTTTGTGTACGCCGTCCGTAGTCTTCGGGGCAGGCCATTTTCTGTAACAATTTGAATATTTTACGTTAGTACAATGCTTAGTAAAATATTTCGTGTAATCTTTTCTTTGGTTAGTAATTTGGTCTTGCAGGGAAAGATGTAGAGTTTCGTCAACAGTAGGTAAAATACCTAAGTTAGCTACACTAAAATATGTTTGTACAAAATAATTGTAATATATTCAAATCAAGTATAACATTCGGGTATATTCACACTAGTATTCATTCATCATCATCATCGTATCGCAGTCTACTGCCGGTCAAAGGCATCTCCAGTTGTTCGCCACTTGGGTCAATTGGAAAGCTATATTAACCCTGAGTAACATGGGCTATATTTATTTCTAAAAATGATTGGGGATCCCTACTAAAACAGCAATAATGTAGGTAACCCAAACGAAATGTTTATCTGAAAGCGGGTACCTATTTCAGCAAAGCGATGGCGGGTGTTACCTACTCAAGTCTAAATCAAAACGTTTATTGAATATAACCTACGTATTAATCTTAGTAAATAGCAAGGAAACAGGGAATAAATAAATCATTAAGCAGGCCTATGTACGCTTCCGCATAATTGACATTCACCCAAGGTAGGTAGGTACAATATAAAGTTATGTATGCATTTACCGTATAATTTCTAACAACATTTACAATTAATTTTATAGAACGGTGTTCCTGGAAGCTTTCAATAACAGGCCGAGGCGGTCCGCGGGTGCGCTTTCCTTTAATGTAATAACTTGATCGCATGTCAGAGCACCGCCCTTGACGCCATTGTGTCGAAATGGTGTTCTTTTTATTTTACCACAAAATACGAATTGGAATTCGAAATTCAAATTACAAAAGGGCGGCGAATAATGGGGCGATCGCGTTCGCGTGTGCATTTGCAATGACAGACGCGTTTTTTTTTAATGTTCCCTATTCCGTTTGGTGTAAGGTTGATATTGCGTGTGTGTGCTGTGGGGACGGTGGTTGATTGACGTGACTCGTCAGCTCTCGCTTTCGCCATTGGACAAGAGCAGCTGTCAATCAAGCGAGCGGCCCCCGGTTCCGCGTGACTGCGCCCGGCCTGCCTTCTATTCTGTGCTCGTTCCTACTGTCTATACTGTTGACCTACTATTGGTTAAAAGCGAAATAAGAAAGCATATAAAATGTTTTGAACAAGCACTCGACGAAGAAGTACCAATGACTGGGGTACAGGGCAGATCAAATTTTCTTTTTTTTTTTTGTTGATGTTGGTGGCAGATGAGCAAGCTGTTATTCCCTTGGTCGTCTTCTACGATATCCACGGGATGAGATGGGGTGGTCCTATACTAAGTCTAGTCATTTGAAAGAAAGAAAACATTTTATTCAGCGCACATTAAAAAATACAGGAATAGGTATACTAAATCTTTTTTTGAATTAGCATTAGCATATAAGCATTACTTACTAAAATTACACGGACAATACCACACGGTCGTAGCTATAATAAATCCTAAACTTTATGGATTGTGCCTGCCTATAGAGCCGTAATGTGTTCCCAAAAACTCTTTGGGTAGGTTAATTCATGTAAGATACTCGTAGAATGTGCATACGCTAGATAGTCGAACAACATTAATAAATTATCAGTTAACTGGAGCTGAAACGTGATAGCCCTTGGTCAGCCACTAGAATTGTTATGAGTTGAGTACAGTTCGTTGCAAAAGCGCTTGCGAATTAGGTAACTTATATAAGTATGAAAATGTTAGACTTTATAAATTTTAATTGAATAAGTGTAGTTAAAGTCATAAGACCGAATGTCCTTTTAATCTCCTTGGTTAACTATTGTTAAAACTTTGTGTCTGAAAATATTGGTCTTACGAGGTTAACGCGACCAGTGTTTCTGTATGCGTGTTTTGTAATTAGGTACCCTACCAAGTTTATACGGGCCTAAACTCTGGATGCCCTACCAAAAAATTTTTTTTCTTGTTTATATGTACCTACTCTTCCTCTGAGCCAAGAAATCAACAAAATTATATTACAAATTAAAACATAACATAGGTAGGTATTATTTATCGTACCTACTCGACTGTAGGTACTAGTTGAATATAATTAATCTTCAGAGCAGATAGTGTTATTATACGGTGTTATGGAAACGAATCTGACAAAATAATCCAAAGTAAAGTTTTTTATGCCTGCGACCCGTGAATTGTTTAATGTCCCTATAAACAGATAGACAAACTAAATTAAGGTCACTACAGTGTTTTGTTTGGTTAATATTAGCTGCTATATCGCCGTGACATACCTAATGCTGAGCATTTATGTTCCTTTCGGTCTCATGTTTATCTGTATGGTTTTATGTAGAGTTGTATTAAGAAAAATATGTGTTACTTTAAAGACACTTTTTTATTCTAAATAGTGCCACCGACCTGAAAGTCGGTCAGGAGAGCAGGAATAAACATTACAAAAATTCAAAGGGGTAACCAGAATGTTGGCCAATAAAGAAATCGCGTCATAAACAAGCACAAGTTTGAATCCCCCGCCCGTTGTAAACACGGTGTACGTAATAAATGATTGCGGGAGCATCCGCTTGTTTAACCCTCGGACGCTGCCCGCGACCCAAGATTTACTGCGGATTAGGGTCACTTACACCGCTCAAGTCAAGAGTCGCCTTGTCCGCACATAATTTGATGATATCACACCCCCATTTGTTTTATTCAATTGGATGCTGTCGTTATAAAAGTTTGGGTTGCCCTATTAGCATTTTCTTGTCTGAAGTGGTTCAATGTAACGTACGTAACGTTTGGGATGATTGTAGAATATTTAGCAGTACCAATATTCCGGCAAAAATGTCATGTACCTAATATCGTTTCATAGACTGATTTCCAGTTGCAGTGGCCAATTTCTAAATAGATTAACCATGTACCTACGTTCGGAATGCTTCACCAATTACGGACTTTGGAGTCGCTTCTTGGTCCTAGGGCTTTAATGACGATACCTTAGTGGTTTGGAGGCACTGCTGAAATCCTATCCTTACTCTCTTTCTTATCCTTCATATACCAAAAGCCAGTTCTGGTATTTGGGTTCTTGGAGTATTTTGTTACCGATCAACCATACAAAAGCAAACTTTGATTTTAGACCAAGTGTTTTGTGCACATCTTCTGAAACGTTTTTCATTATTTGAATTCAAGAATTCCATTGGAACTATTTTCTTCTTCTTATTCTTGAGTCGATGTTAAATAACGTGAGACCAAAACTCTAAGAGGGAATTATTTTAATACGCCATCAAAAGTCTTGTTGCTAAGGGACGCGTAACTTAACTAACACGTCGATGTACAAGTAGCCAACAATTTGCGGAGGATACGTCTACAGCCCCCGGGGCAACTTTAAATAATTAATCAAGAGCCTGTAAAGGATTAATGCGGTGGGCAGTTGGCGGTTGGATGCCATTAGAGAACGTTCGATGCCCCCCGACTGCCGACTAAATGCCGCGGTCGCATTATTCGAGTCGGGCTCAGGAGGCATATGGCATAGAGGGTGTGGAGCCGTGCCGACCGTTAACTTGCTGTGGAAAGGAAATTTTAATTATTTCCAACTTAAAGTCGTCATGACTTTTGATGTCCAAAATGATTCCATGTTTCCGTCCTTCATCGACAAGCTTTGACGATTGTGTAATACGATGTTCTCTTGACCTCTGTACCTAAAAGAAAACCTCAAGCTTATCAAATTAAGCGACATCTATTTATGTTAATGGCGAATGTTTTGGGAAGTAACATAACAACAAATAGGTATAATGTATTCAACTTCAATAATGTATCATGTCCTTTATATCTGACTGCTTAAGTAAGTAGGTTATATTAACTCCCTCGAAATCATTAGAGTAGAACTCCAACTTCAAAGTTGTTGACAATGAGCTAGAGGCAACATTCGAGCAAAAATGAGTTATACAATAAACGTAGTGCGAGGCGAGGCAACGCTGCACACGTCGACTGCGAGTTGATAAAGCACCAAACATTTATTTTGAATGTTGCCGCTGCAACAGAAAAGTTACGAAGGGAGCGACTTCTCCCTGAGAAATATTACGTTATGAGGTGTGAAAGGCATAAATGTAAAAATTCAATATTTCAAAGGCAAAAAAGAGTAAATTTTTCCGCAATTCCACCGCGGGTAACAATGTCGTTTGGGGCGCCCTACAAGCGATTTGGTACGTTACTTGCTATTACAATGTTAAATTGTTTTAGTGGCTGCCTAGTTACATGGTTTGCCCTTCGGTATCACTTTTGATAGATATGATTTGTCTTGTAGTCAAATTCGTTTCGTTATTTCATTAAATAATGTCTGATAACTCGCTACGGTATTACTTAGGTATTGTACGGTATTTAACTTATTGTTCTGTTCATTAATTATAACAAAAATATGCGAGCAATTTCGCAAATATACCTACTTATAAATTTAGAACACGCCAAATTCGTATTCGAAGCCCCAATTTTCGTTTGTGTCAAAACAAATCGCGTCAGTCGCGTTGTTTATCAATTTGCAGTGGAGTGTTCAGTAGTGAACCATCGATCATGTTGCGTCGGATTTGTATTTTTCCGATTAGCTGTATCAGGGGTCTGTTTGACATTGTCGCATCAATTATAAGCGCGGATTACGGCGGACAGATCTAAGACGGTTCAATTTCGTTTTGCGGATCGGAGGGAGGCTGCGAGGGGCGCGTATCTGGTGGTGGCTGGAGATCGCCTTATCTCAGGTTGATGAAGGCCTGATGTTCCCTATTATGCAACGATCAGCTTCTTACATTCTTTTCTGTTTCTTTCGGGGTGAGTAAAAAATCAGGTCTCAGATGTTTCATCATTATTTTGAAGCATTTGGTTCTCGTGATTTACGAACCAAATCAGAAGTAAAATAACATATACATACTTTGAGTCTTTTTTCAAACATACTGGGAAATATTTTGTCATAGTGTGTTTAAAAATACTTCGGATGGGAAGTAGATAAGTATACGAATTGTATAATGCTTTTGTACGTAAATGTGTGAGATTGCATAGAGATTTGGATTAGTTAATTTGCTCTAAAATGATCAATATGATCAATATGATCATTTTAGCTTTGATTTACTAGTAGGTATATTAGAACCTTTCATTGTGAAGGCACAACCCGTGCCTGCTCACATCTGTTCGCGGGGAGGTGGGCAACTCTATTTAATTAATGCAAAAGTTACTTCGCTGCCGATGGAAACGTAACCAGTCCCAAATCCATTTGGCTGATACAGCAGGTTATTAAAAGTTGTCGCGGAGACTTGACAGCGCCCGCCCCAAGGGATGCACGTTCGATTCCGTCATCGAGGAATATTCATTAATCCCGCATTTAAAACTTCCGTTTCCTGATCGTTTTGTAGAGTTGTGTTTGTGTAAAATCAATATTTTGTTAGCATAGTTGATGCACAGTTTACCATTAGGTTGATAGATTCAGTTGGAAATTTGATTTGAATCGCTTCGATTGATTACAATTCACTTTAGCGTTAGGAAATGTTTTCAATTACATATAAAAGTTTATGTTACGGATTAATATAGATACCTATTGTATTTACTTGGTCATCTAACAGACAATAAACTTTTTTAGCTTAGGAATTTCCATTCGAATTTATTTATGGATTTGTCTACAGGTAGTTACATTGTAATCAATATACGTATAGGTAACTCAAAAGTACTTTTAATTACGGAAATTTAGTTTTGCTTATATCTAGGCCGAATTATTAATTTTGTGGCATTTGACTGTAGCTATAGTTCTTTAGGAAAGATTTAAAAAAGCGATATTTTCCCTCCGTTTATGGCGGCTCGGCGACCTTTTACTATCTTTATTAGCGGGACTCCTCGGAATATGCAAAGCGCTTAAGACTGGGTATTTAATTGCCCTTGAAAGGGGCGACAAAAAATAAACGGCGTCGGGGTATAAATAACGGTGCACTTTTCATAATCGCAATTGTCGCCGGGAGAATATTTAGTGCGCAGTAAAACGGGCAGCGGGCCGATCAGAGCCGCGAGCTGGGGAGGGTTAATAGTTGAGGGGACGTCTTCGAGAGCGTTGCCAGATGCTCGTTGGGTTTTCTACATTTTTCGGGCCTTTTTAACCCTCAAAAGTGGAGCATTTTTTACGAAATTTAAAAATGCAATATAATAAAAATATTCTTTTCTTTTCTTTTTATATGCTTTCTTGCTTACTATTGTTGGGTAAAAGTAGTAAGTAGGTAGGTTAAATTTTACCATCATTAAATTTTTGTACAAACAAACGTAAGATTTTTCGACCTTTGTATTTTTCACTATAGAATATGGATTCTATGTCTATATTGATAACCACAGAGAAAACCACATGCAGATAATATCATACAAAGGTATAAACGGGCGCGAGATGCAGAATTTACTCGTACCTAAACCACTAGCAAAATAGTCTAAAAAAGTCGCACCATTTTCCAAGTTTCCCGTTTTTCCCTGGCAATACCGACCCCGGGCGGGGTTGTTAACGAGATGCATCGTCAGGCCGGTATAGACAGGTGGCTTGCAAATCAGTACTTGAGATAACGGCTCTGAACGAAGGGACGCGTGAGATGCGGGGAAAATCGCGCGTTGTAATGTTTTAGATAAAACAGTTTGGCGCGTAACCGCTAAAGCAAAGGTAAATGATGGTTATGATCCTTCCATGGATAATGTCTATTTTAGAATATGTCTGAAGATATAATTTTGCTACATGTGGTTATTGTTATGAATGGTTTATGATATTAGTCTGCACCTAATAATAATAAAAAAAATAGTTAGCCCAAGTAATGGGAAATTGGGTGTTACAATAATAGTCAAGTATCGCTACGCAATAAATAAATAACAATACCTAAAATTAAAAGAAAGGATTTTATTAAAAGTTACACGAACAAAAAATATATATAATTTAAATGTGTTAATTTTGTTGATAATAAATAATTATTTACAACCTTTAAAGTCGATCGTAAACAAAGCAATATACCCTTGTTTTCTGTGTTTTTTTCTGGTTTGGATTGGTTAATGGATTTTCTCTGAAACCGTGAACTTTAACTAAACTTATCTACATTTGAATAAAAAATGGACTGATGTTCGAAAATTCAAAATCATCGACCACCACCACCAACCGACCTATATACTTGTGCTGTATTTAATTACGTTACCGGATTTAAACAAAAGAGTGTAGAGTACAGTCTTGCTCTTAATGTTACAGTGGAGGAGAGGTCATAGTTCCCACCTAGTAAACTACCATTACTCTTGTACAGGACCTATTACTGCATCAGACGTTTGATTTTATATTTATTGGCTTTATTTATAATACTATTTATAAATTTTCCTTTAACGGTTGAAGATTTCGCGTAATAATTACACGCTACACTTTTTACGCAGCAAAAAAGCCGTAACACAAATCGTTAACATTGGATTAAGAATATACTTGCACGGAATACTCGTCCGTAAAAACAAAACCGAGTGTTTAGGGTCTGTGCATACTGCGTGGCTTTAGCTAAATACGAAAGACTTTACAATCACAAAACACCCGGAACCATTATCTTAGCTCAATATCGTATACATAAATTAGAAACCAATGACAAAATATTGTAAGAAAAATTGGCATTGAAAAGAGTAACTAAGTATCGAGTTTCTTGCCGGTTCTTCTCGATAGCTTGCAATGTAGCTTGCATTCCGAATCTAAATCCGAATTTAATTATTTTTAATCCACTGTCTTTACGATTTATAAGTGCTTGTCTCAAATCTATATAAATAAAGAGATTTTTGACTTTGACTTTTGACTTTGATAAATACGTCAGACAAATAGTCTTATTTGAACTGGACCGGTGGTGGCTCATTTAGTAGAGATTACTGCCTTTCGAACCCATGGTTATCGGTTAGATTCCAACCCGGGACTTAGGTACCTATAGGATTCACGTGATCATGTAATGTTTGTTGGTGTACCTTATAGATAAATAATAAATAAGGGTCCCGTTTTTGCCATTCGGCTACGGAACCCTAAAAACGCTCTAACCTTTCCGCCGCCGAGGCTGTAACATTTTAAAGTTACATAGGCAGTTTTAAAAATCTATAAACATTATTTTACGTCTTATTGATATTGCACTGATGAAAATTGACAGAAACACGTCCCCGTCTGCTTTTTGACTGCTCGTATGCACAGGACCTTAGAAAGAGTCGAGTCGGCACAAAAGGCGAGGAAGCAAGGAAGCCTGCCGGCGGGGAATAAATTTTATTTATCAAATAAAAAGGATGGTGCGCGGTCGTTTTTCACCGCGGCGGGACATTATCGCTTCTTTTAATTATTATCCCGCCGATATTTATGCGGGCCCGCTAGTTACAGCCCCACTGCTTTTTTAAATTGATATTGAAAGCGATAGTTAAGATTTTCTTGTACTGGTTCAATGGTTCCATACCGCTAGCAAACATATACATAGCATATATGACTATTTATGGGTATTACAAACCGATGTAGCTGATCCCTATTTTCCCTTTTTTGATAATTACATATATACTACTTGTACTAAGCTTCATATAAATTTTATTGCACGTACTTAGAAGGTTATAACTTTTTTTAAATTAAAGAAAAGTCCTACAACATAAGATTTCCGCACTCTATGGTTATGTAGTTTGTACGAATATTGAATGAAATTAAAAAGGGCCTACCCTTTATTGCGCTATTTATGACAGGTTGTGGTATGGAGAAGTTCTCTAAACTACTTACTTCACATAACATCGCATTACAAGTAAAATTTTTTATTACAGCTAAATAAGCGGCCTGTCTTCTTGTAACTTGTAAAAATGTCGCATACCAGTCCCGTTAATAATAGTTTTTGTTGTAATGGAACGCGAAAGTTTAAAAATCGAATCGTCACACTTAAAACATCGAATCGTCAAACTTTAAAAATCGTCTCGTTATTGCAACAAACAACAATGGGATTTTAAATTTGCAAGGGGCCGTATGTCTATTTAAAAACAGAGCGGTTTAGCTGGGCCGGGCGTGGGGCGGCGCCCGCGCCACGCGCCCGGAGGAAATGAAGGAAAAAAGCACCGGAAGCTAGGAGTTAGGCGGACCAGGAGAAACGGACGGTTTGGGAACGCGATTTGTGCTGGGATTTGTTTTACAGAATATCTTGACACTGATCTTAACATATAAATATTGAGTCTTTGTAAACTGAAGACGCTTTGTAATTAGAAAAGGGCGAATTATAGAATCTTCCTGCGACATAAACGACATGATCATTAATTAATAAATACCTAATATGTGTTGTATTTTAGTACGTCGTTGCATAACGCAATATTGTTTGAATTATTTACTTGGGATATGATTAATGGGTTTAAAAATATACTTAATATATAGAGTTAGATAGATACTGTAATGTTTATTGCACACCATAACAGTTCACTAGTAACTAGACTTCGGCTTGCAACTATTACAATAATACTTAGGTAGCTATATAATAATACTTCCAACTACGAGCAACTACTACTTATATAATAAATTAAGGCTACTAAAGTTACTCACAGTGCATTAATTTGATATTTATATTCTGTTAAAAATAAAATATGTACCTTATTTATTGGAAGCAATTCTAACTAAGACAATCCAAATAAGTCCCGGGCATGCGGTCACCCTTCCAGGGGCGCGCTTGTGGCTTTTAAATGGAAATTTATTGTTAAACACTTCGTCAAAGCGAGCCGAGTTGCTCTTAATTTTTACCTAGTTTCCCCGAACCGTCTTTTGTTTTTGTTTACAACTCGCGGAGACGAAACAGGCATTAATGGATTTTAGTAATCATTGTTGGGTGAACTCTTCACTAACGGCGTTGTACAATAAAATTAAAGAGATACGCAGATAGCGTGTTCATTAAAGGCAACGAGTGGTTTTATGTGCTCATAGTGATAATTTGATTTGTACATAGGTACCTACATTTTTTTTCTTTAGGTGGATATTTGTAATTCGTATTATGTGGTATGAACTCAGTGCTATGCTACTTATTAACTAGCTATAAGATTTCTAAAAAGTGAAAATTAAATAAAAAGGAAAATTTATTTCAATGACATTGGTTAGGTGCAGTTTTCAGATATTTATAAAACTCGTTGGCTTAGTGATATCAAGTGCTACCTAAAAACTAAGACGGTCGGAACAAAAATTGTTATTCGCTTTTCAGTCAGGATCTCTCAGGAGCAGCTCAACTCTCTCCGGTTGTTGAACTATACCTAGTCATTAGAGCAAACGTAATCTTAACTAATATTATAAAGCTGAAGAGTTTGTTTGTTTGTTTATTTGTTTGAACGCGCTAATCTCAGGAACTACTGGTACGAATTGAAAAAATATTTTTGTGTTGAATAGACCATTTATCGAGGAAGGCTTTAGGCTATATAACATCACGCTGCAACTATTAGGAGCGAAGAAATAATGGAAAATGTAAAAAAAAAACGGGGAAATAATAACTATTCCACGCGGAAGAAGTCGCGAGCACAGCTATCGGATCATAAGAACGAAAAGAGAGTTCATGTACACTTACTTTACCAAAACTAACTACAAAATCCAAGTAATTATTTAAAACAGTTTTATCAACTGGGGTAAGCAAACTCGTTCAAAAGTCAGAACTCTTTGCGAGTTCATAAAATTCACTGCCACCGAAAATCTTGGCTGGTTTCCCCACAATTGAAAAGTGCGGGGGAGCGGTAGATAGGGCACTTACTGTGAAAGTTAAAGCTAATTGCCCTTAAGACATATTTTTAATTTCATTGCCCGCTTTCTTTCGCGGAGTTCGCTAAGCTTACCCTTACTTGGTTTAATTGCAATTTTTACGAGATAAGGTCGCAAGTTTTGAATGTCGAACACATTTTATTTGACATTTGTCGTGTTTGTGTCATTTTTATGCCTCATATCTTTTTTATTTTTATCTGTTGGGGTGGGAAGTGGCCAGCATTGAGGATTGTGTTAAATATGTAGTTCATATAAGAAGTAGACGACAAAAATTTTAGGAATGTGAAAATGCAATTTTCGATTTCAGAAATGAGATTTTTTGTTTAAGAATCAGGAAGTTTTGGGTGTAAACACCTATGTACCAATTACATCCGGACAGATTACAATACAAAAACTCATAGTATTAACAAATGTATCTTCATAGTAGGTAGGTATATAATCTACTTCACGTGACATGGTATGTACCGTAATTAACCATTACGGTATCTAGATGTTCTATGAATGGGTAGAAAAATATAGGAAAAGTGGGAATAAAATCAACCACATATTTTTATTGGAGAAGAATTATTATCAGGTTATTTTTAAACCGGTAGCCCATTCAGTAAACGTCTGTGCGTAGGTACATAGGTGTCGGCGAAGATGTTCAAACCGACTGCAGTCACAAACAAAAACTAATGGTCCATTCCGACAGGATTAAGCGCAAGGCGTAAAGGTTTTTTCTCATAAGCGGTACGATATCTTACAATTCCCCTGGGCGGCGTGGGAGCACGTGTCCGGTGGCCAGCAGTAGCCGCTTTGTGCCTCCATCTCGCATTCATTCAATCTGTCATTTCATTTTCATAAATGAATCATTCTTCATTTGAATTCGGAATTGTGAGGTTTTTTCCTTGACCGCGGCTGACCTGGCCGCAGCCACCGCGGGGGTCGCCGATGACTGATGATATTTTAATGGTTTATTTTTCTTTAACATTCTTATCACAATTGTGGATGGCCAGTGTTGCTAAAGACGGTAGTTTTTTATGAAATCGCGCAGCCGGTAGGTCAAATTTATCATAATTACGGTGTAGTGCGGTAGCCGTCCTCGTTTCCTACAAAAAAAACTTAACCGTCTTTTTGGTGACTTGTAAATTGTTGGCTTTCAATGTTATCTTAGCCCTTATCTGTTTTGTTATTTTGACAGCAAAACTGTGTAAAGAAAAGGTGGCACATGTAATTGAAGTAATCAGTGCTTCCACTTATTATTGGTTAATTCATATTTAAATAGTGTGTTTGTAATTATGAGACGACGTATTTCATTTCAAAAATGAGAAATGCAGACACTATTAGCGGAAACATAAGAAATTCACAAGGAGTTTTTTTAAATGTGATCACTGGTGACCTGCTTCTGCATTATGTAGGTAGGTGTATTAGGTAGATAATATATAGAACACGTACAGAGTTGTTTTTCAGATTTTATGGAAATAGGATATTAAAACACAGATCTTAAGATTATCTCTACCCCAAGGTAGAAATTAGTCATTAACAAAAATTTGGCAGACAATACCAACCAAAACTTAGTAGCAGAGTTCTGCGGCTCACCACAAAGGCAGCAAGACGTTGACAAAAAAAAACAAAAACAATATGGCATACCAGCGCTTGTATGGACTTCCGTTGGGTTGTCGCGTTGTCTGTCCCGTGTGAATGGAGCTAATGGCTGCGTAACGGTCGCGTCGCTCGTCACCGTCTGTCCGCGGTGTCCGCTCACGGCTCCTGTGCTATTGAGGACGATAAAAGACAAAGCCAAGGAAGATGCAGCACTACGGTTCCAACAAGCGACGTCCATTCACGGATCTGTAGCCGTATGCAAACGCTAGTGCTGTAGCAAAAAATGAGGCACAAGATGAAATAACCGAATGCAACGGTCATTCACAGCTCCAGGTTCATTGGGAAGGGTTGAAGCCAAAGAAGATACAGATGTAAGTAAAACTTGGTGGAATATATGCATATTCCACCGAAGATATATGTATATCTGCCTACTCAAATTAACACCAAAACACAGAATAGGTAAACTCCTTGGGACCGAACCAAATGAACCATCGAAAGTCATAGCAATCTGTATAAATGAAAGCTAAACATGACAACAATTGCATGGAAGCAATATACCTACTCGTGTATACCGCGCTCTTCATTCTTGTGAATTTCATCACAATCTTCATTCAGATCTTGTCACTAGGAACAACAAGCTTTACAAAATGCTTATCAGAACTACAAGACTTGGATAATTGAATATCCCGCAATATTCCCTGAAACCGGACGAAGGCTAAAGAAGTATCTATGCTTTCTATAGGATGGGTTTAACAACTTACTTAGATATAGGGGTTTCACGGCGTCTATGCCAAAGATTTGAGAAGAAACAAGCACATAGTTTATAGTAATTTTTTGGTAATTAAAAAGAAAAACGCCACACAAAGAGAATTGTAGTTCTGACCTGTTCTCCTATTTAAACATTGTACCCAAACATTGACTTTACCATGTCGAAAATATATGAACAGTTATTTGTAAATTGCTTGTTGCTCTTGCGCAAAGCCGCGTGTAACAAAACGGTTCGCTATTTTAACCTCTTTGACATCTCTTTGACATATGTCGTGACACAAGTGAACTATATTTGACGGGTGTTGTTTTATCTGTGAGCTATTTCTGCCCGCGCGTCGTAAAGTGTCGATTGATTCTAAGTCGGGAGTGCGGGGGCGTAGGCTGGACACTCCGGCACTAAATGGTTATCTGGGTTTATTATTAATAGCCATTTATTTTTGCATAAACTCAATATTAGTCACAGTAGGATGGATGAGCGCTCTCGAAACTGGTTTTATGGAAAAGTGCTTGGTGTAATCATGGGCCGAATTATGGCAGAACGATCGGAAATCGAAGAATTTGCATCAAGAGATGCTCGTTTTAGACTTTGTAGGTTTTACCTACAAAGTCTAAAACGAGCATCTTGCTCAATGCAGATTCAAGGGAATCTGCTGGGCACCGATTAGATGGACAATTGGACAGACCAATCCTCAACAATAAAACCTCTACATGTGTTTTCCATTATATGGAAAAGAAGTAGAAGTCGCAATGATAGCTGCTGAAGTATCGACTACTACGACCAAGAGTGTGGTAACAAAGAAAAACAACATTTAAATCCATAATTCATCTATCAATATCCATTAAACTATACTTGTTAAAAATATATCTACAAGTGAAGTTTTAAACGGTTTAGGATAGGCTCTACCTAAATAGTCTTATGTTTTACAGTTTGCTAGGCAGATACATGAATGAAATAGACTAGGCAAGACGCTCAAATAAAACATAACATTACTTAGAATTTTTAGTTCTAAAGTTGAAACTCAGAGGATAGGCGGAAAGGAAAGCTAAAATTTCTTAAGATTTTACGCTTTTCAAAGTATAATGTTTTTATTGTATAGTTTCATGACGAAGCCTGGCTAAGGAAACCGCCTATCATTATTAATAGCATTCAGCAATTTATAACACTGTATAATTTTTGTACGTGAATGTACAACAAGTGTATATAGTTAAACGTCTATTAAAATGTAAGGAGAGTGACGAAAAACAATTTTCTATTTTATTTTCACACATAACATACAACATGTTTACGCGTAGCTGTCACTAGGTACATTTGAATGTCTCAAGGAAACTGATAAAAATTGCATAGATTTACTCATAGTTGTAAGTTGTAAGATTGAATACGGATGATGACAAGGTATGAAAATGAAGAAAATAATTAGTCCGTCTCTTAGATAATAAAAAAATATAAGACCCGTATTTTTTGTTTTGTCGAAATAACAAGAAAATACTTAGATATAGCGCATTAAAGTTACGGAGTGGGGGCTAACTACGTCACGTTAGAGTATATTTTGTACTCTAACGTGACGTCATGTGACATTTAAAATCAATGTATCTTCGTAAGCTTTTGAACAAGAGGCAAAATAAAAAATACGTATCCAATATTTTTCATTAATCTATCTGATGGACATTAAATTATTTTTTAGTCATCATCCCAATTACTGGGTTGTTTAACTTCAAATCTACATACCCCGTACTCCGAATTTATAAAGAAAGAAAGATAACATCTGACATCATGTGTTCTTTTTATCCGACTGTCAAAGGAGGAGAGTAATGCTTTTTATCGTGTTTTGTGTGATAAATACAATTTATGAACACTACCATGTATTACTGTGCTGAAACATAAATTGATAGGAAAAGGAGAGACCGATACAGGAACAGAAAAGACAGCACAGACAGATAGTGCGTTATTCCCCGAGATATATCTTCCGATGATCTAGGCTAGACTGAATCTGTTATTTCTGGGTGAGTGCGTTCCATCGTAGACTGCAATATCGGTTTACCATTAGGCGAATTGCAGTCAAATGCAAACAAAAAAGTCCACGTAGCAGCATTAGTATTCTGGCGTGGCCTGATGAGTGACGTCACATAGTAAAGAGGTTTCTTCAGAATGGTTGAACCCCGAAAAGACGTCAATCGATGCTAAGGGTTCGCTACACGAGAGAACACGTGTCCACCGAGATATGATTGCAATCAACAAGCGTGACACGTTTATATTTGTTCAGATCGGGCGCGTATCCGCCAGCGCGCGCGACGTCAACCGCCGATGACAGATGCGCCGACGCAGCGGGCAAACATTCGTGCGACGAAAACGACGTTTTATTATATTTAAATGCTATTTAAATTTTCGTGACAGAGTGTTTCGTAATGAAGTAGGAGGTTACGGTTACGGCAGATTTACTTCATAATGAATTGACACTAAACTGTGTCTTATTGGATTATTTTTCATCGCACGATGTTGTGACTTGTGATGTTAATTATTATGACACGACTGACAAATCATTTGTAGACTATTGTATGAAAATTTGTATACATTGTGTAAATACATGTAAACATAATGTAGAGTCTAGCAGGCCCAGCGGGTGTTGGCCCAACGGGTGGCAGGTGCGGGGGCACTTCCATCTGCATTGCACGGGGCTCCGTCATTGTCTGACAGGAGTGGGCTTGGCCTTCAGGCCGCTCCCGTCGCTTCCCCATGATGGGGGGGCTTGTGGTGCCTGCCATATAGAGCGGGCCGCGCTCGCGGACACCACCCGCGGAGCGCTGAAAGGAGGTCCCGGTTTTTTAGTGGGTATTCCCTGTCTCCTTTCCATCTTGAGGCAGGGTGCTGCACTCCCGTCTTGAGGGCGGCGTGAGTCCCACATACCCCGAACGACGGGGATGCGCAAAAGCATTTTTCCGGGGTAAAAAAAAATGTAGAGTCTAGCAGTGGGAGGTCAACGTGTACTGTTAAGATGAAAATTATTGTCTACGTATAAAAACATTTCAAGTAAAGTAAAAATAAATAAAAAATAGTTTTCTTATAATTTGAAGTTCACGTTACACTTGCACGTTCTATTGTCTGATAGTTTTATTCCACTTCGATATGTAGGGCGTATCTCCCTCGTGTTAGGAAAGTTTTTATTGTAACAAATAATGGGATTCATATCGTTCTTTGTTGGAATGCGAAAGTTTTGCGACTAGCGGCGAGTTGGGAAACTTATTTCCTCCATTGGATGATGTTTAAGTGCTATGCCTTGGTTCATAGTTCTTTTTTTATCAATGCATTTGATGTGCTATTGTGAGTGATATCGACACAACCCTGAAGCCGAAATCCTACTGATTTTATTTTCAGTGTAGTACGAAATGTGTCTTTTAACCAAAGCAGCTGATTTCATGTCGTTGATGTGAATTGTCTGATAAATTTATATCAATAACTAAAATTGTACTTCGTCATCTATGGATTTCAATTATTGCTGACAAACTTAACATCATGCATCATCTCTGGATTTCAATTATAGCCGATAAACTTAACAGGTTCTAGCATCATAATGCATATTTGATGTCTGTCTGTGTGTTCCTTTTTTTCTTCGTGAAAATTCTCGTTTCGAATGCATTATTTACTTTTGATACTGGTAAATTATTCAGTCTGATACTAAATCTAATTGCCTATTCAAAATATATGGCTATTTTCGCAATAATCTTTCACTTTCTTGATCCCCATTTGCGTCCGCTTCAACACGTCGTTGGATTAATCTACAACAGTCCCAAACGCCACTAAATCTTATCAACAGAGCAAAGGATAGTCACCGTACTTGAAACTTGTGAGCCGCGAACGGCCGAAAGCGCCCTCGTAAACAAGTGGTCACCCGAGGAATATTCAGCGGGAAAGTTGGCCCGTTACCCGCCTGCTACTGATGTGACGCTGCCTTTATCGACGCCTTGTAAATACGAATGAATGACTATTTATACGGCAGCGGTAGCTTATTGCGTTGACCTGCCATCTCTAGAGTTGTTCAGATGAACAACGTAACTGAAAGTTTTAACCGATGATGATGATAACTTAAGGTTCAATTTTCGTTCATCGTGTGTTTTGTTTCGGTTTCGTGTCAATTATCATCATAATCATGTGCTTATCTCAATCCATTGGCAATAAAAGAGGTATAAAAAAATATGATTCTGAAGCTATAATCTAGAGGGAAAAGTGAAAACTCCGAACTGTCTCTACACATAAACGTTCAATCGTAACCATCCTTTCGTTCTGTTAGAAAATTACCAAGGAAATCACAGACTTTTCTTTCATGCTTCTGCATGCTTGGGCTTTTGCTAATTGACATCGAACATCTAAACCCTAGGCCTCTCTAGTTCTTCGCCATTAATGTCACACATCTGGGTCAGGCGGATTGGCGATCGCAGGGCGTACCTCCTCGCTCCGGTGACGCAGTAATCCGGTGACAATGGTCTGTGGTATTTAGCTACGCCTTCAATCGTGATGCCAACGTGGATTACTTTTTGGTTATACCGCCATCAGCGCGCCACCGCGCGCTAGAAGTAATTTGTTATGTTCAGTTTTGGATAGACGCTTTCATAGGACTCTACGCTAGTATAAATTGACCCTTGGAGAAACAATTGAATTTCGCAAGTCGCAGAAACTGTAGTCATCATCATTATTAGCAGTCTATTGCAGTCCTGCTGGACATAGGTCTTTCCAGCTGTTCGCAAGTTAGAGCAAACATCTGGAGGATATACCCATCGAAACGCTGGGCAGGCGGGTTGACGATCGCAGGGCGTAGCGTCTCGTTCCAATGACGCTGCTGACCAATGACGGGTTTGTGGTATTTAGCTACGCCTTCAATTGTGATACTTATACCGCCACAAGTCGGTTGCCAGCGCCTCGTTTGTTATTCGGCAGGATGCACCACGGGCAGGGGAGGTTGGCTCGGAGCGAAAAGATCATAGGCTGCTCCCTTATATCCCCCGAAACCAGAAACCCAGAACCATGCCCCAGAAACTGTAGTAGCTATACAAAACATCGACAATTCGACACTGATACGCCCCATCCCTCCGGCCGTCCGGTCCGGCGACACTTGCATGTAACGGTCAGAGTTTCGCAGCCCGGCCGATGCATTGTCCCTTAATGAAGCCCGAACAGTTTGCGACGATAAGTTATCGCGTAAGCGGGCTTTGATGGCCGGCCGACGCCGCGCAGCCACTTAATAGTTTGAAGTTCCATCATTATAAACTGCTGCCACTTGATGCGGTGATCACAGTTTGCGTTTGTGAATCGTTAGCTATTATGCACACTGTATCTGCTGGTGTGAGGACGACGTGAACGTTTTGGACGATAGATGTTTATTTATCTAATCTTTATTGCACATAAAATATTGTACAAAAGGACGATTTACTGCCGCGTAGGCATTTTCTACCAGTCATCCATCTGCAGCAGAAACAATGTCCCAAAATAACTCTTTACATCTATTCAGACAGAGCCTGACTTACTTAGATAGGTTTTTTTTAAACAAATACATTTATTATACATAGTAAACACCCGGACCAATACAAACAGACATGTTCATGAACAAAAATTTTTGTAAGTACTGTGCGGGAATCGAACTCACGACCCTTGGCTCAGAAGGCAGAGGTCTCTACCAAATGAGCCATCGAAACAGTCAGGCTGTATTTATGGTGTTCGAACAAAACAGTTTACGGGGGCAAATAAAACAAACTAACATCGATACATTAAGCCGTTCAAACCGATTACACCGCTCACGACAGCCAATGAGCTGTTCAAACATAACCTGGTGTCAATGTTTGGCAACAAACACGGCGTGTTCCCACACTCCAGCAAGATTAGGACGTATGACGGTGTGGCGAGGGCGCTAAGTGCAAGTCACCCGTGTCAATACCGGGACTCCCGCCCGGCCACCGTGTTTTGTTTTGTACCCCGACTGATGTTTTTGCGCAACTTGCACGGAATTTGTTGGAAACAAAACGTTTGCTGCGTCGGTGGCCGCTGAAATAATAATTTCGATGGGAATGATTGTCGGGAAACGTGAAAGGTTCACTGGAGATTAGTTTGTGTCGACATAGTTTTGGAACTAAAAGTCTTTGGATCTAAATTCGATAAATTGTGTAACGTTTTTTTAACAAACGGTAGGTAGCTTAGGTTCCAAACGATTCTTGCGAACTTCTCACAGTTTCGAAATAAGTACAGTTGCACAAGGATCTTGTTGCATACCCAAAATCTGAAGTAACACCGCACAGAGGCTTAATACTTAACATTACTTACTATGGACACTTGGACAGACCAGTTCAGATGTTTATTTCAAACTAACGCTATCTTGTCAAATCTCTTGCCTCACCTAGTTCCAAGTACACACATTAAAAAGTCACTAAAAATCGATGTTTGAATCTGTAAAGTGAAAAACGATCGTTACACAAGCAATTTTAATAAGTATCCCGTTTCTTTTGGAATCCCCTTTCACATTTCCTTTCTAGCAAAACCAAGAACATCTTACTCTGAAAGCTAAGCTACACATAAAGTACGAGTATCTACTCGTATTACCAGACCAATCTTGGATAGATGATATTTATTACTGTTGTGTACGTTCGTGGCTGTTTTTACGAATGTCGGCACGATTGTGGGTTTCATCGTAACTTTCACCGGCGATCTCAATGTTTGTAGAGTAATGCGTCGCAACGCAAGAAATCGTATAAGCAGGTACATGCATTCAATTCAACGCTATCTTTGATGTTTAGAAACCATTTATGTGGCTATTCGTATTGTATTGCATCCATCAAGGCCGTCTTAAACTATGTTAAGTCCCCTGGGCACAAAGCGATTTGGGGCCCTTGGGCACACCATAATTAGGGGCCCTTTTAGAAAGTAAAGAAAGCGAATTATGTCAACGTACTCTAAAACAACTGACTTTAAAGAAAGGAGATTTGTTGTTATTGTTTCTTATTCCTAAGTAAATAAAATTAAAATCGAATTTCTACTACTCAAGTCAAATCAAAAAATATTATTTTTAAAAGGGAATCTTCTACGTACGAGTACCTACTACTTATTTTAAGGGGCCTCGCGTGCCCTCATGGTAGATGGTACTGGCATTCAAAGCTTAAAGTTGAAGGCATAATACTTTCTCAAACTGATTTACAAACGCCAGGGCCTTGAAGAAGAAGTTTTTTCTTGCAAACCAGCCGACGAGAAAGTGAAATAAACAAAATTCACACTGCGCAACCTCGAGTTAAAGCCAGTAAGTCATAAAAACAGAAAAGACAGTACTTAAAATAGGAAAACTCCAGCTCGCATTCAAATAAGTACCAACAAACGTCAGACAAAAACTGTTGTTACATCATTTATTACGAAGCTTTTAATATTGCGAAGTAAGGTTACGTCACGATTTTATTTGCCGGCATAAATCGACGGCATCGATGGGGGCAAATGTGCATACTCACGACAATGGGGCCGCGCAACTCGACGTTACGAAAATGTTCGAGTTAACCCTTGTACGCTTTAGTACTACTTTGTAGTTGTTAAGCGGATTTCGATTTGTAAAGCCTATGGTTTATTCGACAAGATAATGACATACTTAATATGATTAAGGACGCAAATACTATGTGTGGCCCGTTACACCGAATCCAAGAGTACCTATAGTAGGTACTTAAAATAAAACGGATAAATCCATAAAATAAAAATCATATAAAATATAGTAATTTTATAGGACTGTCACTAATTTCCTATAATGGTAAAGGATGTGAAAATGGAAGTCCTAATGTTTGCGTTTTCATTTGTATGCGCTAGATGTCGCTATTGAGTTCGTAACAAAATGCTCGGGCTGGACAATGCCCGAATTGCCCGATCTTACGGGTCCGCTGGTATAGTAAGTAGATAATAAAAGTAAAATTTAAACAAATAATAAATTAGTCTTACATTCTACCAAATTTTAAGGGAAACGTTAGTGGTGTTTTAAAAACCAACAAAAAGGAAAGCTATGAAAGTAATCTCATATTAAGCATTGTGAACTTGTATTGTATCTACGAATTGAAAAGAATCACTTGCATAACGTTTACAAGATAAAGCGAAAAGCCAAAGAAACATTCGAATAATAAAGTTTACGCAACTCCTCCATAAAGAATTCGCCGAAATGAAGCAACAAAAACACTAGAATGAATTATTTGATTAACGCTCTCCATATTTTCGTTTTATGACTTATGTCTGCGAGTGCCAGCTTTTAATTTTGCCCAGTGAACGACTTCGATTTTCCTGCAGTTTAAAAAAGTAACTTATCAGTTAAAAAGAAAAAGACAGAGCTATCGTTTCGGACGGGTGCGAGAGAGATACAAAAACGTAGAAGAGGGAACGAAAAATAAAACAGGGGAAGAAAGTTAAGCGTCCGTGACTTTTCAAGATTTTTTCGGCGTTTATTTTTTAAAGTTTACGCCCGCCCGCCGCTGCGAGTACCAATATACAAATATATACGCGTATAAAGGCTAGCTTTTCGATTCGTCTTTTGTTTTCCTTGTTTTATTTATTCCGTTCCATTTCGTTTTATTGAGCTTCTTCGTTTTGATTCCTGAGGAAATCGCAGTTAATTATAATGTAGTTTGCGAATAAATTATGACTGACCTAGCCATCCAATCAATGATTGGATTTAGGAATCTTATCAAAGTAGGTACATTCAAACGTTGTGAATTTAAAGTTGTGTTGTTTATATTTGAAACACAAAACCCACAAATATAATGGTAATTAGGTACCTATGTAATATTGTTACCTAGTAAATTAAAGTAAGAAATAAGTAAATACGTAATATATTACGTGACATATTTTTGGCAGGTAAGTCCAACTTCAATAGCCTTTAGTAGTTACGTATAGTAACACGATAGCATTACGATCCTGATGAGATCCTGTAATGATCATCATGTACACTAATAAGAAATAAGTTCGATTCCCACGCTTAGAACAAAGAGAGTAAAGCAACGCCAAATGAAATCTATATTAGAAACAGTAATAGGTCCATAAGCTGTAATGAAAGCAAACTTCCGAACCCGTAATTACGGCGGAACGAACGTAGGTAAATAGTACGAAGACCGTTCGATCATCCATCACCGATAGAGAGCCGGCGCTTTGTGGCCACCGACCAATTACTGGCATGAAAATTAAATTCACGAAATCTAATTATGAACAAATTGTTTTATTTATTATGATGCGTGGGGGTCATTTGTTCCCGTCGGCGGCGCGGCGCCCTGGGCGGGTCCCAGGGGCCCATCAGTCGGAGCTCGATACCAGTTTTTTGGTGATGGTTGAGAGACAGTCCGCGCTTCGTATGACGTAATGAGAGCGGCCGTTGACCTTGATCGCTGCCGTGGTGAATAATTGTGGCTTTGATTGTGTAGTTGGAGGTTTTTTTCGGAAAAAGGATGAGGCGAATCAAGGTTAACCGCTGTTACAAACAACAATTAGGAGTAACTTGTTCGGATAAAAAAATAACAAAAGAAATCCGAGGTCTTTGAACAAGTGTTCTCGAATGTCTAAATGTTAAATCGTAATACGATAAATAATTCGTAGGTACCTAGAATGCAATTCACAATCGATATTGTAAAGTTGCCTAGTGAAAAATAGTTGAATTAAGTCTTATCTCTTTCTCAGTTTGAACAATGTCACATCAATCAGTTCAAACATTTTTAAAACTTGAATTCATTTTATGTTAAACTTCGATGTTATTTCTAATCGTACGTTTATTTTTTCTCACAATGTATATCAATTCATAATGGTATTAGATATAAGGTAAGTTAAGACTCTCATTCTTTTGAATTAATGGTTAATACCAATTAAACATGAACACAAATGATCCCGATATTTTCTTGATCTTGAACCAATCAGCATTCAAATACAAAAAACTAAATTCGAATTCGTTCATTCATCTAGGAGGTATAACCACAATAAGAAACAAAACATTGAACTACACATTCTGAATGTTAAAATCCGCGGTCAGACCAACACCAAATCATATCCCACCCAAGGAATGGATGGTCAGTGCGTAATGCTCGTCATTTGTTATGTTTGCGAAATGGCCTATTAGATCCCGCCGACAGCCGACACAAAGACTGACAACGTTTTATTGTCGAGATTGCCTACAAATGGATGGCATATATTTCACGTTTGGCCCGCGCTTCGTCCCCAGCCCTTCTCAAGTTTGTTCATGTAAGAAAAGTAACTGCCGAATCGTTTCGTATCTGATTGGATTTGAGTTCTTGAGTTTCTTGAGTCTTTTTATGTTTGTGTTATGCAGATTTTTTTGGATGTGTTTTAAGTAGAGTTTTAACGAGTTATTCCGAAGTAGTTGTACAAGCTTGGCGCATGTCAATTGTTTTTCGAAAGTTTCACATCACGGTACCACACTTGCAGGCTAGGTTCGACCCATCAGTGTACCCCCCTAACCTTGACAACCTGAGTACAGGGTGTCAGGGTGAGGGGGTGTGTCTATTCCTCTTAGGCAATATCTAAATCTAATGTCTTATTGATTACGACAAAATTGGGACCATATCTTAATCTTAACTAATATTATAAAGCTGAAGAGTTTGTTTGTTTGAACGCGCTAATCTCAGGAACTACTGGTCCGAATTGAAAAATTGTTTTTGTGTTGAATAGACCATTTATCGAGGAAGGCTTTAGGCTATATAACATCACGCTGCAACTATTAGGAGCGGAGAAATAATGGTAAATGTAAAAAAAAACGGGGGAAAAAATAACTATTCCACGCGGACGAAGTCGCGAGCACAGCTAGTAGATTAATATTCAGCATTTCTCACATTTTGTTTGTTAAAAGAACATTTGAAATCACAATTAGAGTTCAGGTAGAGCTTAAAAGTGTTACGTTTTAACTGTTTAACCAGTAGATAAGTCGTTGATTACATAAATTAGTGTGGGCGCGATAACACATCCCGTCCCGTGTCCCGCCATCCATCACGCGTGGGAGCGTCCCGGCCAGCGCAGAGATCCCGCGATACTCGACCCCACTACGTCCCAGTTCACTGATACAAAGTCCCGTGTAAGCTACCCCAAGTGAATAGAGATGTTTCCAGGGTTAAAATAATTACATTTTATTTAGTCCGTATTTTAGATTATAAAAATATATTGGACACGTATTTTTCCAAAAAAATAGATACAATGCATCAAAATGTAGGAGTCTTTAACGTCACTCAGTGGCGAAAAAACTCCCACTCTTTGAAGTCACGCGTAATTTTAACGGGCTGTAATTTTTGGTCTAATTTACAAATAAAAAAATACATGTCTTTTATTTTTGAACAATTTAAAAGACGGACTAATTACATTTTTACGGCAACAGGCCTATTCTATGCACTGTTCTTTTTAAATTGATAACCATACGTAACAACAATGTGATGTAAGGGAGCGATCTTTTCATTTCGAGCCATCCTCAACCTACCCATGGTGCATCCTGCCGAATAACAAACCAGGCTCTGGCAACCGACTGGTGGCGATATTACTATCGCGATGAAGGCGTAGTTAAATACCACAGTCCGATGATGGGCAGCAGCCTCACAGCAGCGAGAAGTTAGGCCTTGCTATCGCCAACCTGCCTGATCAAATTAGGGAACAACTGGAGAGGCCTGTGTTTTGCAGTAGACTGCGATATGCTCATGGTGATGATGGCTAAAGTTGGTATAATGTAGAAACTAAACCAAGAAAAAAAATTAACAAATACGAGATGTTCGTATGATATGATAGCTGCATTAAGCTGAATGCGGTAAACGCGAACGGCTTTTATTCAGAGGACTGCTACTTTTAAATACAAATTCCATTGTCAAAAGTACGTCAATTAACATTTAAACACTTTATTAGCACATTTTTACGAGGTGGCTCTTCTAATTCGGGGATCGACGTGACTCGCTCATTCCGTGAGGCGATTTAACGCCAATTTTATTCACTGCTACAATTGTAAAACATAAATTCCATTATTCAAATTATGTTATTTAACATTTTAAAAACGTTATTAGCACGTTTTGTACGCTGTTTTAGGTTAGTAAAAAGGCTGTGCGAAATTTATCTAGTGTATGTAACCTACTCCGTATTTTTTCAGAAATTAAATTGTTAATTAACTTTCTACACTATAATTGTTTTTTTTTTTTTTATAAGAAGAGCTTTCAGGATGACCTCACTCCACCTGATGGTAAGCGGTCGTGAGGTCCAAAAGTTAGGTCGACAGGCACAATAGAGCCCATTGCGCCTGTCGCCCTCACCCTGAAGCCTGCGGATTATCAGTGGGTTGAAAGGGCAAATAAATAAATCCTTTTAAGAAGAAAATTCTATCTTTAAATACACAGTGTCTTCAGTGACCTACGAGATCTCGGTTTGGTCTATAGGCTTGTAAATCCGCGAGAAGGCGAAATGACCGAGTGGATTATCCCGTGTGATAAATAATTCAGGGTCTTCTTGTGGGATTTTTTCGATCAATTCTGCAGTTCTATTGCCGTCTCATTTTCCAATTAATTTTAGTTGTGATTTCTCAAACAGGATCCATTTATTCATTATTTCAGGTAATTAATTCATCAAGTAACATGCATAATCAAACATAGTCAAATACCCTCATCATCATCAACATAATTCGGAGGTTCACTGCAGGACAAAGGCCTCTCCCAAAGACTTCCACAAATGTTGCAAGCCGCCTGCATGCAGCCCCATCCTGCGACCTTTATTATGTCGTCAGTCCACCAGCTCGCTGGAGGGCGGCCCACATATTCTATTACTGACCTACTATTTTTATGTATTAAAAACGTGTCAACTGACATATAAAACGTTATTAGCACACATTACGATGAGCTTGTTGAATCGTGAGCGGGTGAAGTGAAGTGGCCGCGCGGATTATCCCGCGTGATAGATGACGCGGGGTCACCGACGCCTCTCTATTACCGTTCGCCGCGGGACGCCGCTACCGTTCGAAATATTGATAGCCGGTTAAATAATTACGTCCACTCATTGTGTTCGTAGGAGTTTGTTTTATTAGTTGGTCTATTCATGCTGGATTGCGGACGATGTGAAAAAGCTTTTTTTGGTCTACAACTTTGCGGATTCGCACTGGCCAGTAATATTTTTATACTTACCTACTTTTTATTTTAAATTTCTCTAAATCTCATACCCCATTTACACTCTCGCCTCGCGACTCGCCTCGTACCTCGCCTCGTGACTCGCGCCACGCCCCCCGAAACGAGCTTGGTGTTTACACTCTCGTCACGAGTTCAGTTGTCTTTGAGCTCGCGACAATGGAGGACGTCGAAATGTTAGCGGCAACAAGTCATGGTTTATTGAACTACACACATTAAATACAAATAAAAAAGTAAAATGTCTTATGTTTTAAATCAATTAAAGGTCTATTCATTTCATTTGTAATGACAACCTCTTCCACGCATCGTTTACTTTTTAGTTCATTTTATGGTATTTATTTTTGGGTTCCACAGAATAGGCTATTATGGCTAAAAATTGTAATTAGTCCGTCTTTTAGCTTATTCAAAAATAAAAGACACGTATTTTTTTATTTGTAAATTAGACTAAAACTTCCAAAGTTATAGCCCGTTGAAATTACGCGTGACGTCACTCGGTGAGCCATTTTTACGGGAGCGAGTTACGTCAAAGACTCCCACTCCTAACTTTTGATGCCTTGTATCTTTGGTATTGTTTATTTAATTGAAAAAAGGAAAAATACGTGTCTTTTATTTATGAATAAGCTAAAAGACGGACAAATTAAAAAATTTTAGCCATAACAGCCTATTGGTTCCCTTTGAAATGCTCCAATAAATCTAAATGTTTCCTCATAAGACTAATCCATTTTAACGACCTGCGCGGCACAACGCTGAACCGCGAATGAAGCGAGAGCGCGAGTGTAAACACCCCGCTCGCGTTCGTCGCGAGGCCCTTTGACTCGTGACCAAAAAACCGCTCGCGACGCGAGCGCTGCGAGTGACGAGGCGAGGCGCGAGGCGAGGCGCGAGCGAGTGTTCACACTCTCGCCTCGTCGCTCGCCTCGCGCCTCGCCTCGTCACTCGCACGCGAGTGTAAACGGGCTATCAGGTTTAATCGCGATAGATTTAGCAGTTGCATTTTGTTATGTCCGTGCGGAAAGGACGTTAAGCAGGTGGTCTTGCGCCTGATCTCTGTCGTAACGAACTATGTCCCATCGGATTATAAGAGTAAAGGAACACAGAATATTTTTCGCTTTTATGACTCCTGCATATCTACTTGGCAAGTCTCTTTAGAGATTGGCCGCTGTTGCTGAAATTCGTTATAGAGAGTACCTTTTATGTTACCGTCATACGTACCGTCATGAGTACCGTTCATGTCATGGTTAGGTAGGACACAGAGAGCTTAACAGTATCTTATTAGTACACTATTTTGCTCGATTTGCGAAAAGATAGTTCGGCAATGTCAAATTTGAATGCATCGGACCGGTTCACATCTAATACGCGTAGGTATTTTTCAAAGAGAATTTGCAATGTTACGCTAGTTGTTTCAAACGTTCGAATTTCGAACGTTAAAAAGTAGCGCCTTCGTTTCCAACGTTCGAAATTAGAACGTTAGAATGTGACATGTTACTTTGTGTGTGATTTGAAGAAGGGATTTTCTATTCTTTTTACATTTCTTGGGGTATATTCGTAGAAGACTTGATGTTATTCTAGCTGGGATCGTAATTGCAGCACGAACATTCCCGCTATCAATTTAATCACAACAAATAATTTAACAATGGAATGATTTTGACACATGTATAGCCACTTCAATATGGACGATACAACCGCTTACCAAGTATTTGGTTCCTGTCCATTAGACCTGGCGAACCATTAACATCGCTTCAACAACACCTACCTGCCTTATCAAATCCATTATACCGGGATCATTATTTCGCTTCTCTGAATCTGAAGACAAAAACTTCTCCGTGACCTAATTCAGCATGAAATTATTCTAAGATTGAAACAGTGGCCCCGGGCCGATGTCGTGTTCCGGACAGTTCATTTTTAATAATAAATGAGACGAAATCAAGACATGACGAATAAATGAATCCAGAACTTGACGAATAAATGAATATGGAATATGATAAATGGTAGGCGGCCATCCCTCCGCGCATTTTTTCTTTGCCCGGCCGAACGGAAGACGTTGGCTTTTTCCCTTTGTAGTGGGACAAGTTAAGCGTTTTTTGGGAGGTACCGACAGTCGGTGTGATATTTATCATTTCATATAAAGCTGGATATCTTCAATTGTGTTATTTTGATTCGGTCGGCCTTTGAATCGGAATGTTGCTTTTAATTTTGGACGATGAGATTTAGGCGAAGCCACCAGCCCTAAGCGTCTGATACTGATTACACAACACAGCAGGCTTACAAAATTAAATATTAGAGAAATTTTACTGGAAATGTGAAAGTTCAATTTCGTTTTTTATTTAAAAAGCATTAGGTAGAGGTAAGTTTACCACTTACAAATATTTTTGTTGTAGAATATGTCGGTTTCTTAGTAAAGTGCATGCCTTTCTGCAAATATTAATAGACCTTCTTGTTGTGTTCATCCATGGTATATTTTAATTATTACTTATTATAGTAATAAAACCATTTCGAACTTTTTATGTTGGTAGTTACCGCATATTTATGTAACTTTTTTAAAAAGGAAGATATTCTTCATCAAAATAAATATTATGTCTAGACAATATGTCATGTGTATAGTAACAGTATTTCGGTTGTTGTATCTCCGCTGCGCCGCAGCCAACTTAAGATCGCAGACAGACCGTGACGAGAGCCAAAAGTACCGTTTTAATCCCACCGTAATCCGCACTGCACTAGTCACTGCCACGTGGTTCTATGATAAAGTACCCGAGCAGATTATGCAAATTCTCTAAATTCACTCGCCGTCTCCTTCTGACGCGAGACATTCGCGATATATGCGTCCCGCTCTAAAGCGATGTTTTCACCCCTGTGACGGGCGCAACGTCTGATGGATGATGCGTTATTCCAATAACAATTTGGATATCGCATATTTACATTTGAGAGACAGTCTTGCTTTTTATAGGTTTGTGTGACGTATCTATGTCATTCGTTTGAAGGGGGTAATCAATATCTGAAGAGTTCGTGCAAAAGAGTAGAAATTGTGTTGCAGTTATGTGATTTAAAAGATTTACCCAGAAATGTTGGATAGTAATTTGTCATTTTATGGTCGTAGAGCCTGACTTAAAGCTTTTCGCCCTAGGCTGTAAATACGCATCAATTTTTATGTAAGTGATATTTGATTTTGTTATAAGCGTGGTTCTTGCCCTCTTAGTCTTATTAGCTTACTAGCTGTGCTCGCGACTTCGTCCGCGTGGAATAGTTATTTTTTCCCCGTTTTTTTTTTACATTTACCATTATTTCTTCGCTCCTAATAGTTGCAGCGTGATGTTATATAGCCTAAAGCCTTCCTCGATAAATGGTCTATTCAACACAAAAATAATTTTTCAATTCGGACCAGTAGTACCTGAGATTAGCGCGTTCAAACAAACAAACAAGCAAACTCTTCAGCTTTATAATATTAGTTAAGATTGGTAGATCAGACCACCCTGTTTTTTTTTGCTTTGTACGGCTTGTACATACAAGGAAAAGGTTGGGAAACGTATGGATTTTGAAAGCAGACCCTGGTTTCATAATACTAATAACTCTTTTTAAGATCTCGTATCCAAACAGATGACCCTATGATTAAGGCCTTACCGTTTTATATCAGAATTTTAGTTTATCTGATAATATATAATATCATTTGCTCTATCACTATTATTTCCAACGACCTTATGAACTACCTACTATGGTTTTATTTCGTATATTTTCATAGCTTCAACTAAATAGGTAACAATTTACTTCTATGTTTCCGTGATTGTTCAAGTTCGTTGACCTCTGATCACCATCTGCGGGTACCTACCACTCGCCATTGTGCTGGATTGAAATATCTATTTTCATTCATCTGCTTTCTATGCTAAGTGTGCACGACAGGTGTATCTTTGAATTAATCTTTTAAGTAAAACAGACGTCTTTTCACATTGAGATAATATTCTATGCAGTTTACATCGTGATAACATTATAAAGGTAAGTTTTTTGTGCATAAAGGATAATGTTTATTAGAAATGCGCTTGTATGTTCTTTTAAGAGAGTTCATTTTTCAGAACGTTCTGCTATTATAAGTGATAGGCTTACTTATTATGTGTTAATGTAGATAGGACGTACACATAACGGTACACACAGGGTGACAGGCGATAATTCCCAAATAGTCTGCAGTGGTCCACCAAAGTTACAGCCAGCAATTGACTGCCCGGTAAATATTCTACTTCCGCAAATTGCTCTATCTCTAACCTCAGATCGATGCCTGTTGAACAAATCTAGGTACTTATGTAAAATAATTCCTATTTGCCTCTGCCTTGGCTTGCAAACGACATTAATGTCGTTTTCTGGTGGACATAATGGTAATTAGTTACCAGTTTTATTAATATTTTGTAGATTTTTTAACACTGTTGAGGGTTCTAACGGAAACTAAATTGCCTAGAAAAGTTTAAAAAATCTCTTTGATAATTATTTTCTTTCCTGCACCTCCCTTTTTATATTTTTACCTACTTAACATGGACTCTATCTCGCAAGTAGAGTTGACGGATACTCCCTTCTTGACCTTTAAGTGAAATTGGCTGGTCAAATAAAGTCAAAGTAGGTAAAAAACACGTCCAGTGCCATATCGCTTTGATGCTTAACTCCAATCACCATTGCCAATAAAAAAATAATAAGTCCACATGATCAGAGTCGCGGGCGAAAGCTTCATTCGTCATTTATGTCATAGATTTATTTTGTATGCATTGCCGTTTCACTGAACAACGTATGACGGTATCCTATTACATATAAACACATCCCGAGAGCATATGCCAAACGCCGGCGCGTCAGTCGGGATTTGACACAGGTCGCTGAGTCAGCTCTTTCGGCGACTTCTGCCGCACATGCACGCCCGAACGTGACTTGCTCGATGTGTGACAGGTTTTTTTAATTGGTCCCGAGTTGGACGGCTCAATGTAGCCGTGAAAGGATCGATAAATTATCATTAACATGTTTATTTAGGTACTATATACAATGAAGAGCGTTGAAAACGATCACGGTCGGGCTTCGAGTGTGAATGAATCGAATGCTGTTTTAAAAATAAAACTGCAATGGTAAATAAGAGTTCTAAATTCAAATGTATGTTCAGGAATGGCACAAGGATTTTTATTTTAAACTACTAACTACTACTACTTTTGAAATTTGCACAAAGAATGGGCAGTGTCGTCTTTTTTAAAATTCTTCATTCAAATGTTTTATTGGAGTTCAACGTACCTATCCAAGAGTTCCAAATTTAAAAGGAAGTCATTCTTAATGAGCAGTATCATAATTTTTTCAAATTTCGTTATGTTTTATCGAAGTTTGGAAATGTTATATATGTCACCGGAAAATAGCAAGAATCGTAAGTTGATCAATTTCCTAGGTAGTTGATTAACTTCCGGAAAATAATAAACGGCAGTTGAAATGTATTATTTAACGTATGTATTTTAGTAAATAGATCATTTTACGGGTTCTTGCCGTAAAATCATCCGACGTAGGTGAGGTGAATGTTGATTGGTTCAATGGCTTACGTGGCGTTATCCCGGCAACCAATCAGGGAACAGTGTATTAAGTTACGGGTAATAGTGCACCGTTAAATAGTACATTGAGCAACGATTGGCCCGTTTGAGGACGATTTTACTTGTGTCAAAATCGTAAATTATTAAATGACTGTCAGGCTACCGTAAATTGATCAACTAACTGAAATCCATTGCGTTAAATAATACATTTCAATTACCGTTTGTTATATTCCGAAAGTTAATCAACTACCTACGAAATTGATCAACTTACGATTCTTGCTATTTTCCGGTGACATATATACCTACTAGTGTTGCGGCTGGAGCTGGCGTCTAAGGGGGTGTGGAATCAAACGAGTAACGGGAAACCACAAAACATACTTTTATTTGGTCAGCCGCGATGGACTGTAACTAATCAATTTACAAAACAATAACCATAGCAACTAAATATACTCCAAATATAAAACTATGTACAAAACGTATTAAAAAGGTAAAAGTATATAAAAAGGTCGTTCTGTCCGCAACAGATAGGTACAAATAACATTTGGGTAAGTACCTAGATATGAAACTGTATTACCCGATCAGAACCAGGCTTAGTCATTGAACTGCATAATTTCAAACATAATAAAGATGATGACACGTCGCGACGTACATACGAAAAATGTATACCCACTTGTATACATACATAATCTACATACCGTAATCTGTTAATTGTTTCATCTCATGCGATCAGAGGTTCCAGCCATAACAAGAGTTGTAAAAATATCCTTGATCTATCTTATAAATAAAATTAGACGTTCATGCGATTACGTTGACATGAAAATATCGTGACTAACCGTAGGCTTACTGCTATACGATTCAACAATTCTGATCAAATCCGAATGTCAGCTCCTTGAGGAGAACTCACCTTGCTGTGAGGGCGAGCGTGCTAGCGTACAATACCCCAGTGGTTATCAAAAGGTCGTGACATTGTTGTATAACGTGTGCTACACAATGCGCCATTGACCTGGAGGCTGTTTCAAATGTTGGATCCAATTGTTGGTTTTCGAAAGTGATATCGTGTATTCTAAGCACGGCAGTAGCCGGACACGGCTTAGACGACATCATCATCATCATCACCAACAGCTTTTTTTTTCTACATGACTACGATTATGGCCAGGGGGCCTTGTCATCATCACCGGAGCCTTTCGCAGTCCACTGCTGGACATAAGCCTGTCCAATTGTTCGCTACTTGGATCGATATTGGGCTTTACGACGGCGTTGCGTTACTTGAGTTGCAATAGGATATTGCAAACTTCCCACGGGAACAGGAGTTAGCGGGAAACCCTTTTGTATGAAAAAATCTAAATCGCGTAAGATATAGATAATTGAAATTTGGCATGCAAGGTACCTTAATGAACGTAAAGCTTACATGCAACGCGATATTGCAAAATTCCAACGGGACCGGGAGTTATCGTGAAAAAACTTTTGAATGTAAAAATCTAAACACGCGGACGAAGTCGCGGGCAAAAGCTAGTATAATATAATTTGTATATTGAAGTTGACATAGTTTATAGTTGAAGTATTCATAAAAAATGTGCTTCTCGCACCGGCCCACTCAGTTGATGTCATGACATCAAGAGAAAGCCAACACGCTGATTTTCAGTAGACCCGATATTTAGATAAGTAAAGGAACCTGATTAAATACAAACGAAATTAAAATTTCACTGACATTGTAACGTACAGTTACCTAATTTACCTAACGAACCAAACAAATGACGATATTCCGTATACGTTTCAGGATCAAGAAAATTCAATCGTAACTGAACCTCAGTTTGAACGAATGTTATTTTACTGAACTGACTTCAACTACGAGTAGTAGGAATTTGCGAAGCTGCGATTACTCCTGGTTTTATTCCAAGAACAGTAAATTGGTCCGAGAGATAAGTTGGCATTCGCATTTAGACTTTCCGCTCTCGATGGAGCTTTTGGGGACAGGTTAATGGCAACAAATATGTGTGTAGATAATTATTTAATAATTAATATTATAATGCAATACAAATCAATGTTTCGTAACATGACAGATCTCAACGTCATCTCAATAAATCACCTCGCTCTATGACTCTATAAAGAGGACGCATATCAGCGCCCACAACTACCCCCCCACGGAGAAAAAAACAATTATTTACAATAAAAAAAAACTAGTTACTTCTAATTTAAACATAAAAATTAACAAATTAATAAAACTTCCGTTAAAATCCTACACATCTACAGGTAGTTTAAACCGAACAACTCGGCCAGACCGAGTGGTAATAGAATTTGGAACAGAGGCAGGAGTAGGAATCGAGCATGAACTGGGGGGTGAGTCAGCAGTCAGGTAAGCGGGTTTAACGCGATCCAAACTAACCTCAACCTTTCTCCCTGATATATCCAATGTACACGTTTTGTTGTTGCGACCAATCACTCGATATGGTCCAGTGTATGGTGCCTGTAAGGAGCGTCGTAAAGTATCCTCACGAAGGAAAAAATGGGAGGAAGTTTCTAAATCTTTGGAAACAAAGATTGCAGGCTTAACATGTCTCGCCGCCGGTGAGGGACGAAGATTCCCCAATGTTACCCGAAGACGATCGACAAAATCGCTAGAAACAGCTGGAGCTGCAGGACCACTCTCAAAAAACTCTCCCGGTAAACGCAATGGCTCACCATATACGAGCTCTGCTGATGAACATTTAAGGTCTTCTTTCAATGCAGTTCGTATTCCTAGCAGCACCAAGGGCAAAGCCTGACTCCACGTTTCATTGTGACATCTGAGGGCTGCTTTCAATTGCCGATGAAATCTTTCCACCATGCCATTCGCTTGAGGATGGTAACTCGTAGTCCGAATTCGTTGCGTAGCACCCAGGATCATGAGCTTACTGAAAAGCATTGACTCGAACTGACGACCCTGGTCTGTAGTTATGGTGGCAGGCACACCAAAACGAGCTATCCACTCGCTTACGAACTTCTTGGCTACGTCTTCAGCGGTAATACCCGACATCGGCCAAGCTTCGGGCCAGCGAGAAAATCTATCTATCGCCGTAAGACAATAAGATAAACCATTTGAAACTGGCAAAGGACCAATAATGTCAATGTGAACATGCTTGAACCTTGCTGCTGGAGCGCTGAAGTCACCAAGTGGAGTGGACGTGTGCCTGGTGATCTTGTTTTTCTGACAAGCAAGACACTCGCGAGCCCATTTGCGACAATCACGCGCCACACCGGGCCACACAAAACGGTCGGAAACGAGACGCGCAGATGCACGAGCACCTGGATGACTCAAGTTATGCAGCCGCTCAAAAGTACGCCGGCGAAATGAAATCGGTAGATATGGTCGCAGTTTACCTGTGGAAACATCACAGAAAACAGGCACGACTGATCCTGGTATCCGCTTTAGTACTAAATCCAAAGAAGAATTATTAAGCAATTCTTTAAACTCCTCGTCGACTTCTTGAGCCTTCACTAAAGCATCACTGTCAAGCTCAAGAGAAATAGCATCAACGCGGGACAGAGCATCAGCCACAATATTATCTTCCCCTTTAATGTGCTGGATATCCGTTGTAAACTGGGAAATAAAAGTCAACTGATTCAACTGCGGAGGAGGTAACTTTTCTTTACGTTGAGTGAAAGCGTATAAAAGGGGTTTGTGATCAGTGAAAATAGTCGCGTGTTGAGCTTCCAATATATGTCGATAATGCTGAACAGCTGAATAAACTGCTAGCAACTCTCGGTAGTAGGCTGGCCAAGTGGCTTGTGCCACACTAAGTTTCTTACTAAAGAATCCTAACGGCTGCCATCCTACAGCTGTCCACTGCTGTAAGCAAGCCCCTACATGCGTGCTTGAAGCATCGGTGAATAAAGCCAAACGTGCGCCTTGAATAGGATGTGCAAGCTGAGTGGCTTGCGATAAACTTTCTTTGCATGCCTGAAAGGCAAGTTCAAGTTCTGTTGTCCAAGGCATTGGTTTATCTCCTTTCAGCTTGGTAGCGGTGAGAAAATCAATAAGCGGCGCCTGTACTGCAGCAGCCTTAGGTAAGAAATTCCTATAAAAATTGATCATTCCCAGAAACCTTCTAAGACCTTGAGCAGTCTTAGGAAGGGGATAATTGCGCAGTGTTGCAATTTTATCATCTGGAGGCTGTATCCCATCCTTCGACACTTTATAGCCGAGGAAAATGACTTCACTGGCGCCAAAAGTACATTTGGCAGAGTTGACTACCACACCATAATCTACCAATCTCTGAAAAAGGACGCGAAGATGGTGAATATGTAAAGTGGGATCTTTCGAAAACACTAAAATGTCATCCAAATAAGGAAAACAAAAATCGAGACCCATTAACACCTCGTCAATGAAACGTTGGAACGTCTGTCCAGCGTTACGTAAGCCAAATGTCATATAAGGGAATTCAAACATACCAAACGGCGTCGTGATTGCCGTTTTGCAAACATCCGCAGGATTCACTGGAATCTGTTGATAAGCTTTCACGAGGTCAATTGTGCTAAAAATAGTAGATCCAGCTAGACCGGTACCAAAATCCCCTATATGACGAACCGGATATCGATCTGGCACAGTGCGAGCGTTCAAACTTCTGTAATCCCCACATGGTCGCCATGTTAGATCCTTCTTAGGCACCAGATGAAGGGGTGAACTCCATGGACTCATAGATGGTCGTGCAGTCCCAGTGCGCACCAAATCGGCAAACTCTTTCTGTGCTATGCGCAGCTTGTCTGGAGCGAGCCGACGAGGACGAGACACTACAGGAGGACCTTCTGTAGTTTTAATGTAATGAAGAGTAGAGTGCTTCACAATCCGATCGATACCAGGTGGTTTTGTAACGTCTGGAAATTCCATGAGAACTTTTGAAAAACGAGAGTCACCTGCTAGCTTTACCAACTTAATACTGTGTTGGTTACATTTGTACACAGTAGCCGGCACTGTCAAACCTGTTACCCCATCTCTCAAAAGTTTAAGGTGACAGTCTGGTAACAAGTTAAAATGTGCAAGAAAATCTGAACCTATGATCGCAGTCTCCACATCGGCTATGGTAAAATTCCACTTAAATTCACGGCGTAAACCCAGATTTAGCGTAAGCGGTTTAACTCCATAAGTCTTAATAGTACTCCCATTAGCTGCTGATAACTCATATCCTGTTGCCTTTGGCGGAGGACGCAATAGCTTTCGAGGAAAACAGCATAAATCTGAACCAGTGTCTAATAAGAAATTCCACTTAGTATCACGGTCTGTCACAAATAAACGGCGACCCTGAAAAATACTGCAGTCAGATGTCGCCGTTACTGACCGCTCCGATTGTTTTCCGATTCTTTTGGAACAGGAGATTCCCAATTGCAAGGCTGATTGCATTTAAAAGCACGTACACCAAAACGAGCATGGTACCAACAAAAACGGCGCGAGCGCGAAGGCGACCTGTGTCGAGGAACGGACGATGATCGAGACCTGGACTGCCTTTGTTGGGACGAAAGCACAGCTACCTCCTGAGATAAACCTTCCAACTGCACCTGTATGTTACTCAAGTCAAACGATGACGATGGCTGAATTGCGTTTACAGTAACCGGAGTCACTTCCAAAATCTTATCTGCCAGTTCCGCAACCTTGTCTAGATCTAGTTCCGCCTGTGCGGTAAGGATTGCTTGCACATTAAGAGGTAATCTCTGTAACAACAGCTCGCGTAAGATTTTCTCGACGGATAAGCTCCCTGCCAAAGAACGCAAATGCCGCAAAAACTGCGTGGGCTTGCGATCACCTATTTCTTCTCCAGAAAGAAGTAATTTTGTTTTCTGAGATTCAGATACTGAAAATCTTCGGATCATCTCCGCTTTAATGGTGGCATATCTCTGGCCTTTGGGAGCTGGATTGGTAACAAGGTCTTCGATTTCCGCTGATAACCTAGCATCTACTTGAGCCACTACGTAGTTATATTTGGTTTCATCAGCTGTGATATTACTCAAAGCAAATTGAGCCTCGACATGAGCAAACCACCCCGCAGGTCGGTCAAACCAGAAAGGCGCTAACTTAGGTCGTACAGAAGAAACAACAGACGCAGTATCTTGTTCGGTCGACATGAATGCGTTAGATTCCGAAAGCTGCTTTGACAATGCGGCATTCTGCTCCAAGAGAAAATTGTTCTGAACAAGCAGACGCTCAAGATGAGCTTGCAACGATTCTTGCTCGGCCATTATAACATAAACTGTGAAATAATTATGTTCCGTTACCACTCGGTCTATAACGCACGTAAATTAGGGAATAATGATAAAAACGTAAACATAAAAATAAACTCTACATAGGTTCGACTTACAGCCTACACATAAATCTCAATGCACATTTACAGATACAATCTTATGTTCCGTATAACAAATAGTAGGAGTCTAATACAATAAAAATAAAAACTTATCAAAACACTCATCACACACTAAAAAATAAATAAAAACGTTGTGCGAAGCGACGGACGATATCGAACATCTTGATCTTCTCGAACGATCGTAGCCACAATAATGTGATCGCACGGAGCAACCACTGTCCAGTTCCAGCTTCTAGCTTATAACCCAACTTGCTCAGCCGTTGGTTTATTGAGAAATTATAGTTTCATAATCGAAAGTAATTGTCATAATTCGAAAGCTTCGATCTCTTCATGGAACGGAGTTTGGTAAAGCTCACCGATACATTGTGAGTCCGTCTTTATCAGGTTGCAACGGTCCCCAGTCCTTAAAAAACTCACGTCGGGGTCACCACATTTGGGGACAGGTTAATGGCAACAAATATGTGTGTAGATAATTATTTAATAATTAATATTATAATGCAATACAAATCAATGTTTCGTAACATGACAGATCTCAACGTCATCTCAATAAATCACCTCGCTCTATGACTCTATAAAGAGGACGCATATCAGCGCCCACAGAGCTCAATTACAGTTCATAGACACAGCTCACCAGCCAACAATTTCTAGGCTTTCAAAATATTAATACCAAACAATGAATTTTACCTTGAAAAATAATGACCGCTATTCACCCGAACGTAATAACTATAGTTGAATACGCCGCTCTTTACTAATTTACAAAGGTACCATCCCCCAGCCGTAACCACGAGTCTGCCGCCAGAAGGAAAATAGTGCACGTTGGAATAATAACTAAAAAAACACAAACCGTGCCCGAGGTTGTGTGTGTGTCAGGAGTGTGGGTAGCCGGCCTGCTAAACGCAATATAAAGTGTGGTTGTATGTGCCTGTAGGTAGGTACGGCGCCTCGCCCCCCGCGGTCATTAGTACCCCGGCGCCCCTCCGTGGAGAAAGTATGATTTTACTCCTATAAACCCGTATTTCTACTCCATACAGGAATTCGAATACGCGCGAGTGGGGCTTCCGAGAAAGGACATGTGGTGTGCATGTACATAATTCTGGAGTTGAAACAATCTCAATATGGCGGCATGTTCAACTTGTTCCACCGTAACGCGGGAAACGACTACATTAAAATTTACATATGCTTGGCGAATCTGAGTTTTTGCTGTTCAACAGAGAGGAATAAAACTTTAATAAGGTATACATGGATCAAATTGGTAGTTGGTAACGTGGAGCATTTATTACTGACGCGGTGCTTCGGGGAACTGGTTGTAAATTATATGCAATTTTAATTTCCTTAAAAGAAACGTAACTATGTAGTGTGTACTTAGAATTGATAAGCATATAAAGACCTACTTATGTGACATAACTAGTACGCCGTTGATACGATTTGACAATCGTAATTAATGTTAATTTATGTAATGCCTAAATACTTACTTGTATTTTATGTAGAGGTTCATACAAGTACTTACTTGCATCTCTCACTCTTCATACTATCACTGTACTAAAACTGGGCCTACCACTATTATTACATTACCATATAACTTAAGTATATAATTACCAGATGTTGATATCAGAGAAATTAGCTTATACTCGTATCTCAAATATCGCTCTTGTAAACGAAAAGAGGTAGAGCCCACAATCATGTTATCAAAAGATCAATATAAATGTATGTTTTATTTTGGTCACTTAATCAAATCAAGTCAGGGAAAAGTTTTCGTCACTAAAATGTTTGCTTAAGCAGGATCTCTAACTACAGTCCCTAAGTCAGTAATAGCAAGTAGAGTCACAATTAAAAACGAATGCAACTAGATAAATTGCAACTGTATTGAAGTCTAATTACATAGTCATGTTGCCATCCTTGCATTATACAATTTCTAAAATTTCATAATTATAAAATCCGAATTTCCGAGAAAACATTACGATGTCCATTTTTCCATTAAACACGGAACCTTTCGCAATAAACAACGGCGCATAAGCCGCGGTATAAATCGTGCCCCGGAAACCCGCGGCTATAATTAAAACCTCTATCAAGAATAGGTTCCATTCTCGTGTAATGAATATTATTTTTATTTGTTTAAGTGGAAAACTCACATTTGGCGGGGCCAGCTGAGCAATTAGTGGCACCACGTGGCCGGGGGAGAAGCCAGGAAAAAACGCGGCGACCCGAACGTTGCCGAGGCAATCTACACGTGGATCGGGCTATACATAATTCATGTTCGTAGGTTTAGGTATAATTGGGAAAATTTTATGGGGTAAAAATTTTTGTTCGAAAATTTAATGAGTATTCTTGTCTCTGATATTTTGAAAGCTAGCTTTGGAACTGCTTTGTAAAATATTCTCAAAAACTTTCCAGGTACCGAAGACACCCTAAATACCTATATCAGAAAAATTTAAACCCTACATAATAATTTTGCTTTGATAGTGAGATTATGATGATGTTCAACATGACGCTAATTTTGAAATCCAATAAAAAAGTCAAGTTAATCTTAGTTTATGTACCAATTGAATGATTCTTAGAAATACACAGGGTGCTATGCTATATCTTGTAAATTAAGGAAATGGGCGATTTGCAATATGATTTAGTAGGAAAATTACATAATACGACATGTATAGTTGTTATTTAACTACCTAGTCTCTGTAATAATAGTTAAATTGTATGTTCTAACGTTTATGGTATTTATGTTTTTTTACAAAGTTGAGATGTGTGTATGGTAACTATTGATAAGTTGTATCCAGATAAAATAAGTCAAAGAACTCTTTTTGTTATTTGATATACTTCTCATGTTATTACATAAAGACTTTTTGTTTTTATTGGTCATTAATTAAGTAATAGCCACCTCTACCAATCAGAAGTCTTCCCTTTGTACAATGTTTACTGTATAAATACCTATTAAATACGAATACCAAACACAAATGTTTGATTCCTTTACTGAAAGGTGGACTCAATTCAGGAATGAAAATAATCTCTTAAATTATGAGTAGTTAGCTCTGATAGTAATATTTTAAAAATAGATTGAAATGTCGCCTATCCTCACTTTGCGATCCCTAAGACATGCCACGCAGGGCCACACATCGCCATCTAGCCCAAAACTAAGCCAAATCTTGTACTATGGGTACTAGACGACTGATACTTACTTAGAAACTGTTTTTGATAAATAAATACATATTAAACACCTACACACAGATATGTTCATGAACACAAATGTTTGTACTGTGCGGGAATCGAACCCACGACCCTTGGCTCAGAAGGCAGAGGTCACTACCAAATAAGCTATCGAGCCAGTTACCTAATGAGCCATAGAGCCAGTCAAGTCAATCTTCTAAAAACCCACACTTGGCGAGAACCTACCTACTAAGACGTAGAGAGGGGCATTAATTGTAATGCTTGTTCATTAAAATTATAAAAAAATACCGTTTAATATAGGTAAGATTTACATGTAGTTAAGGATAAACATCAAGGCATCAAAGCATTTTTTTAAACAAACAGATCACATTAAAGCGTGTAGCGCGGGAGTGTTGCGCGAGATCGAAGCGAGGCGCGAGGTCGTTGTCTCATCGATTTTCGATTTGCCCCCGGTGCAGCCGAAATGGGTCAAGTGCTGCCCATCCGGGATCAGAGGATCCCTTAGATCGTGTTGCATTTGCATGGTGCAGCGTTAATTGGGAGTTAGGATGAGGGGTCAATGAACTGAGGCATGAGGTTTAACACGAGTGCATAGACATTATACCTACTGATAAATACATTATATCATCAATTGAAGGCACTGTGATGCTCAATTGTTACCTGGACTCGTAAAGACAAGACTTGAATTAGAATATGTTTGATATAGGTACCAACATAACTGGTTAATTATTGTAGGGAGTTCTGAGCATAGGGAATGATCGAGAGGAAAATCGATGGTAAGCCAGAATGCTTAAGTAAACGTATCATACTATTGATATATGTATGTCAAGTAATCTGAGATACTACGACTATATAGCATGAATCAGCTAATCAATTGATCTGAGGACATTTTGGATTTCCTATATACCCAGTATTCAGGTCACCTTTGATATTGCGTTTTTTTTTACTAAGCCTTTGTCTCTTGCATTTAATGTTAAGCTAATGATGACAGCTGATAATTGACAGGCGTCCAAAGGTTGCAGTTACCGTTTATATAAGGGGGGCCGTAGGTTTGTTTGCTACCTTGGTGGTATTAAAAAGACTTGTCGCATTTAGATTCTAGGCATCTATAATGAAATTATGTACTTCATGCCAGCATGCCTTATACTCGTAATTCATAATAATAATAATAACTTGTTACATATTCCTTGCTAAATTGAAGAGCTTTAGACAATAAAATTTAAGACCTCTCATGGTTTCGGTTGGTAAATTATTGATACAGGAATGAAGAGATTTCAACTTTTCATTAGGGCGCGATCGGCGCAGTTAGAGCCCTTTTATTATCTGCCGCCTTTAAATTGCCGAAAAGAAATTTCTCCCCGAAAAAGGGGGAGCGGGGACAAAACCTTGTCCTTAACTTAGCTACCAATGGTGCGCCGTTATTTAAAAATCGAACACGATAAGAGCGGAATGTTTTTATTTTTTTAAATGGAACGAATTTATGTCTTCTTTTTAAGTGAATATTGGCAGTTTTGAATGCTCGAGTTCGATAACGGTTTTATTGGGGCCCGGACGGTTACGGCCTCGGACTGTGCGTAATGTAGCCTTCGATTTTCGGTAATGGTCAGCTGATAAGCAAATGACGTCATTATCGAGCCTGCCTTAGTTTGTATCGCGTTCGGCCCATTTCGCCGGATGCGATCGGTATTTCTCAAGTGATGGGTGCACTTCCTAAAATTTTATTGCTTTGACTTCACTCTTTTACTGCCTCGTATTGTTGACAGGCTGAATTATTTGACCCGTTTAACGAAGGGAAATAAAATTGAATGAACTCATTACAGTTGTACAGCCTTTTCTCTTTTTTCTACGTCTGATTTTGTTTTAAAACGCATCTGATTTACTTCCACTATTCCAGTATTTTACAACATTTCTCATTCGTCTTGATTGCTTAGTCGGAGGAAAGAGCAACAATGTTATCAGACTTTGTATAATCCCGAGTTACTTTGATTGGTAGCTTTGAGAGGTGTAGGTGATTTACTGTGAGTATTTGCAGATAGAATTAAATAATTTAGGTTTTTGAATACAAAACCACTGACGGATACGATTGATTGGCATAGAAATAAAACGATCAGGGATTGGTTTAAATTTTAAAAGTATCAGACAGTTTTTAATCTACAAGACTCTATGCTCATGTGTCTACAATACGAGTACGTAGAGTTATAATTTAAGAAGGTATAAATTAAACGATTAGTTAGTAGGTAAGTGAATTTGTATTTTGTTTTTAGAAATAAAAAGCCTTTTGTTCTGTGCTCAATGTTGTTAAGTTTTTTATGTATTCTCTACCCAAAAGTCGCCTGGAAGAGATCGCTTATAGGGGGACTACCACCACCTAAATTATACAAGTAGTATTGTTCCTTGCGTAGCTCTAAGTAATTTTTTGGTGTATAGTATTCTATAAACAAAACAAAAAATCTTCACAATAAAATTAAGCGTAATATTTAGTCAAATAAACACAGCGGTCGGAGATAAGTAATCGGCTAGATTTCATCAAGTTATACATTATAGGTTCGGTGGGGGGTAAATCCCGCCGTGAGCCCCGCGCTGATAAAGAAGTGGGGGTATTAAACGATTACAAATGCTTCGCGGTCCAATAAACAACCCGAGGACGTTTAGATGAATTGCTTTAACATCTCACTAAATACGCGGGGTGAAATAGGTCAGTGTTGTGGGTTTGGTATTGATTACGTTATGCACTTCAGTTCAAAGTAGATAAATAGATAGATACTCTTTATTGCACAAAACACAGACATTACAGGAAAACATAATACAGACAAAACATAGTACAATTTAGGCGGTCTTATCGCTTGTAGCGAGCTCATGTAGAGGAAACCAGTTTCACTAAAAAGTAAACATAAGACGAGTAAGAGTAAAGTATTACTATTTAAAAATAAGAAGTATTAAATATTTTATTTTTTTACGTGATGATACAAGATCGGTGGTTTTTAAGCAGGTTTATTTTAATTTTTAATATTGGGTTTGTTATTCCAAAAAATACAGGTAGAAGACAAAAAGACGTAGACGTAGTGTAAAGACGGTTGACATCATCACACTTATAAATTTGTCAAATCTCTCCAAAAATATCTAGCTAGACGGATAATAAACTCTATGCAATGGACACTTAGCTGAAAATTGTTTGAGGAAATTTAATTTAAGTATCTGTCAAACGCAAATGCGGGTATGACGATGCGCGAACGTCTGTACATAAGAATATGATTGTTACTTTACCTATTAACAGTGAAGTTCTTGATAAGAACAACGATATTTAGGTATATTACTGCCTTAAACGCGTTTTTGAAGACATTAAAGTAAACAGAACTAAATGACGTTACCTATAATGCAAGCTCCGAGACGCATCAGAGCATTTATTACGCCACTGAGTCCCAACGTATCCGAGTACAATACAGCCTCACAGTAAACATTTTCCCTTTGATGTGCATTTCAAGAGCACAAAAGTGAGCCGCCAACCTGCTCAGATAAGAGAGGACACTTTCATCCAGTCTTATTTATGTAGCGCGGCATCCGATTGAGAGCTGAGGCCGGCACATTTGCACGCTCCCACTTATCTACCCTCCTGTACCTACATTTATTTCCGTACCTCAGTTACCACTGTATACCTCATCTTTCTTCACAACTGTACGATTCGCGTAGGTACGGATATTGACACCGGCGCTCAGAGGGTTACTCGATACTTTGACTTGAGGAACGGATTTCGAGCGCAGTTGGTGGTTGTCGTAAAAAAAGTGGAATTCAAATAATAATTCATAAAGATACGTTTTTTTATGTTTCTACAATTTCCCCTTTATTTTTGTTTATGTCAAATAACAAAATTGCATTTTTCAAAAGGAGTAAGTATGAATTAAGGTTTTGAGCTAATAAAAACGAAAGGTAAAATGACGATGACTTGAAGTAAACCAGCTTCAAAGGAAGGTCGTTTATGTCTTTGAGATTTACCCAAGACTCCAATTAAAATCACTGATATGCAATATTGGTTCAGACTGCCATTATACATTAGTATTTAGAGTTTACAGTACCGTGCCATAACATTTTCAGATACCAACGTACGCACCTATTTCGATAACGACTGTATAATCCGTGGATTTTGATAAATAAAATAAATGTATCGTAAAAAGGCAGGAAGGACAATGGAATCGAAGCGGGGATGTATTTAAAGAGGAAAATTTTTGAGCGGGGAGATTCGTAAAGTTAAATGAGTTTGTTGCCACCGAGTAATCGCGCATTTGTTGCGTAAAGCAATCAGATAAAAATTTCCGATACGCTCCGCGAGGTACTTGTATTAAAACTTGTGTGTTATTGTATTAAAATGCGGCTTAAGTATCTAATATTAAACTATGTATGTACCTACATACTAGGTAGGTATGCGTTTTTGAAATAATTGATGTCACAATATTTTTTTTTGTAACTTTGTAAGCTAAGAATGTAGTTTATTATAGAATTTTATAAAATATAATATAATGAATAAATGCACCAGACAATTTAAAGAGTCACTATGAATACCAGACAATCTTGGGGCATCTCCCATGACATCCAGACCGAAAACCATTTAGAAAATATTTTAATTGATAATTTGATGAATATGGTTGACTTTATATAATCACTTAATTTGGCATTCAGAAGTTCTATCTTGCGAAAAAACAAAATATTAAATCTTAAATAGGTATAATTCATAATCAATAAAAAAATTTGTGGTTTGGATGTAATAGTAATAAATATCCAAATAACCAGTTTAAGCTTCACAGCTTTTGCTTAACATTTTCTGACTACCCATAAGTGATAATTCATTACAACTATTTAACTGACTGTTTTGTTATCATTATCACCAAGCGCGTAACCTCCCCGACTCTCCGACTCCATAAAAACTAATAATCTTAAGTGTTTCTTACTTGAACATTTGAAACCCTTACCATTTTCCCGACAATTTTTACACTTCCGTGTTTCCATAGATAAGCAAATACGGGGACGCGTGTGATGGATATTAAGGGCGCACCTTACATCATTTGCGTTATTACGCGGGGTGGAAGACGCGCTCCTTATATCTAGATGTACACCCCCCTTAATATGCTAAAATCAAATTAGTTCCAAGCCGGAGTGATTCCCCCGAATCGATCGCCACTCTCGATATTGCGAGCGATCCCGACTCGATCGAGTTTCACGCGTGCTTAATTAAACGGTTTTTTGTTGACAATTTGTTGTGTCGTGTTATCTAATAGATGTATTTTTGTTGTATGATTGCTGTAGATTTGTTGAATAGAAAAGGGACCTCAAGTAAATGAATAAACTGAGAATAAACCTAAATGCTGTCTGTTCGTTATCCATATTATAGCCATATAACCGCCACATCCATAAATGACTCACCATTAAAATTTATCAACCTTCTTTTACTTTCTATTAACTTACGAAAAATATTAGTTTTGCTATGGTCTACATTAATTAATTAGATATTACTTGCTTATCATTTACCATTGATATATTTTCGATTCTTTTGATAAAGAGTAGTCGTCACTTATTAATCTTAAATCTTATTTGGATTGTCTCTCGTGAAAATATTAAAATAATTTAAACAAGCGATGGCATTGCCACTGAACTAGTAAAAGAAACCTCTCAGGTGATTTTAGAATTTAAAGCTATCGAAATCGAAAATCTTTGCGAAGAGTAGACGATTTAAATATGTAGAGATAATCTCGATTAGTTTAAAGATTTAGGCACATCTCCGTACGAGATCGGCATGTAAAACTGTGTTCAGGCCCGCTGCCCGTCAGCGGCCATAATGGCATGATCGATGTTATATCGCCAGTTCGCCAACAAGTTGGAGTCGGATGAAAACGCCAATTTCCTGCGGGATTCTTGCGAGCGTTTATCGCGTCGGGGATCTGAGCGTCAGCGGTAAGTCGCGGCTTTCATTAGCACGGGTCTTAGCAAATTAACACCCTCCTGACGAGCCCCATGTCAGCCCAACTAACCGCTCGACACATCAATGTAACCTTTATTACCGTGGGGTAAGGTGCATCGACTTTGAGAACCCTCTGTCTACGTTTGCGGACAGCGCGTCACATTATTGCCATTGTTAATGATCATCTCGAAGCAATAACGTATGGTTTAATTACAGAACTGTCATTTGTTTCATTGAATTGTGTAAGCGTTGTCGGTCGAATGTGTTAAGCGTGGGTGTGTATTGCAAATAATGTTATACGTTTTATATTAATCGAGGTTTTTACAATACCACACCACACTTGCCGATTATTTTCAGTAATTTTTTATTTTTATAAATCAAGGTTTCTTTCAGATATTAAGTAAGTAGGGTATACGTAGTTGCGTAAACTAATAACAGAGAGTACAAGAAATAATGATAATATCATTTATCGATAGAAATATCCCTAGAAATCATAAGCCGTAAGTTTAGGTGCATTGACTTTATACCTAATAAAATTACATATTTTGAAGTCGATGTAAAATCAATAAATTAAAATGTTTACATTAAAAAATGTGTTAAATCTTATGTATTTTAAGATTCATTGCTTTACATAAAATTAAAAATATTACATTTCAACATTAAATTCAATAAAACATTATTACGTTTGTTTAAAATATCACAATGTGAGTAAAAAAATGTTTATCAACCTGCACTGCCAACTCTAATTCTTTTTACCTTTAAACTTATTTTTTCAGCAAGGTCACACGATCTGGCAGAAAAGTACGAAAAAGAAAAAAAAAGAAAAGGAATCCATTCCGTCATATTTGCGAATCGCAGGCCAAGACAACAGCGGCCATCCAGCCAGCAGGCGGCGTGACGGTGACTAATGACGAATGCACTAATAGTTGTGTCGCGCGCGCCATATATCATGCCGTGGGGGACGCTATCACTCCCGCGCTGATAAGGTCAATAGTCGTTTGTCTGCCCAGTTGCTTTGGGTGACAAGCGTTTTCTTAAACAACTCGAGGGAGGCTGCCGTTTTACTTGACGTTCGCTTGTTTGTATTGATTGGTGGTCTTTAAGCATTTTGTTTTATTTAACATTTGCAATTTTGTTGCATGGAAAACTTTTGGAACGATAAAGAATAAGATTAGGTAGGTGCAAAGACCTTACTTCCAGTTTGTAATTAATTAGTAATGATGAGATGAACAATGACGCTGACACATCGACTTACTCACAACAACACCTGTTCAAAACTCAGACTTTACTGTTTAACTTTTCATTTTGAATACTCTTGGCCGCCTGTCGGGTGCACATCGTCTTGGGTCAATCAAAACAGCAAAAATGATTTAATTTGCAATACACACCCAAACTTTTAAATAAATATTACTTAGATAAATGAATGAAAACAGACAGACAATCCTTTCACACAAATTCTGGACTGTACGGGGATCGAACCCACAACCTGTATCAGACAACACGAGACTTCCATTGCCACTAGGCAGCGTTCTGGTAGTGAACGCTTTTTGAGACAAACGTCGTCAAAATATGAATATTGTGTAAAAAAAATATGTCTACATAATATTTAAAATATAAATACGTGAAGCAACAGTAACAATTCCAACAGTTAAATCAAATCACGAAGCCGAAATGGAGTGTTAACCGCGACGGCATTGACGCAACAGACGGACATAAAATTGATAGATTACGGAATTAAACTGGATGAGCATTAAAATAACGACACGCATCACACAAATGACATTCGTGTCTGAACCAGTCGGCAACATTAGCATTAGCATAAATAAAGTTGTTTCGTGTGTACAAACTTAGTGTTCGGTTGTCACAGTGTAGTAGAAAGAGACGTCCTGCTGACAGTTTTCTATCACTGTGGTCTTTCATCATACTTACTAGGCGGGCTGAAAAGTTCGTAGGCTAGCATAGAAAAAAAAAGTTTTTTGATAGAATTTGGTTTTATTATTCAATATAGTTCCTTTTTAAGGCGATATAGAGATTTTAGCGGTCATACCATTTATCGATACCATTTTATCAAACGATTTGTCTTAAGCATCAAACTAGGCTTCACTTTCGGTGATCACCTTTTCATTTGTGCGAATTTTGTGTTCAGTGAGCATCCTGGTTAAGGTCTGAGAACAGAAAAAAGCCACTAGAGGACGGGTCTGGAGGGTACGGTGGATAGGGAAACAATTCGAAATCCAATTCATGAAATTTTGCCATCGATTTCATTGATTTGTGATACGGTGCATTGTCTTTATGAAACAGCACTTTTTTATCTGCAAATGAGGCCGCTCTTCGTAATTTCATCTTTTAAACACTTCAATGACGCTATGTAAATAGTTGCTGTGTATGGTTTTGTCCTTTTTAAGATAGTCAATAAATATTTTTCTATGAGTATCTCAGAATACTGATGCCATAACCTTGCCAGACGAAATTTGAAACTTTCTCCACTTTGAAGTCGGTTATCATGTGCAGCCCGCTCGGCTGACAGTCAATTCGACTCCGGTATAAAATAATAGAGACATGATTCATCCGTCGTCACATATTGATGCAAAAAATCAGTTTTATTACGATTGAACAACTCCAAACACTGCTTAGAATTATTGGTTCGTTGTTGGTTTTAGTCGACTGTGAGCTTGCGCGGCAGCCATTTTTCGGCAGAGGTTTCACATACCCAAATATTCATTCACAATGTGACCAATATGTTCCTTTGATATATTTAGGATCTCAAATCTCAATAAACTTTACTTTCCGCTAATCAAAAATAATTTTTTGGATTTTTTGGATGTTTTCGTCGGTAACGGCCTCTTTCCGGCGTCCAATGGGTGCGTCGTCCTTGGGACTCAGTTTTCATCATTCCAATTAAGCAAACCTCTTCAATACGGTTTATTTTCGTGATGCGAAGTCCAAATAATGTTTGTCAATCCAAATCATGGCTTCAACAGTTCTTTTTTTGACAAAAAGCAACGCCTTGTTAGCACACGAAATTCCATTTTATACATTTTTTTCAAAGTATCAAAAGTTCTTTTACTAAAAATGCTATAACTCAGATATTAATAGTGCAACACCTATCAAATTTATCCACGCGCTTTTTGAAGAATAGGGCTAACTAAAAATCATATGAATTTGATACTAGCAACGCCATTTATATGTGAGCCTACGAACTTTTCAGCCCGCCTAATACTTACCAATAAAATAAAACTTTTCTAAGGTCACATTTATTGAGTAAAGAAAGAAAGAAGACAATAAAAATTTTTTTGGCACACAATAAGTAATTAAAAGTGTGCACAAGAACACTCAAATGTACAATACGATCACGAACAACGGCAGGACAGCCATAGAGAATGAGAAAGAAAAAGAGAAACAATACTAACAAGAGACAAATGTCTATGTTGTGTGTGCGGAGCTACCCAGATTCCAGCCTCAGCTTTCTGATGTTATAACGTCAAGCAGTTCATTTTGATGGAATGTGTTGGCATATTACAGAAATCCAGTTCTACCTTCTTCATAAATCGTTTAGCTGTCATTGATTTGTCAATGACTTGGTTTACATCAATACATACTGTCTCATCTAAAACTAACATGCTTTTTATTTTGCTTGGCCTAGCGCCCTATACCAATAGAAGGGAACGGAAAAGCTTAAAAATCTTATATACCAGTGAAATATTAGCCAAATGGATACGTTTTTTGAAACTATGCATATATTTAGGAACTTATGAGTATTTTTATGTATATTAATCACAAACGGAGTACGTTTATTTTAGTTTGTGACGTCAGAGCGTCCTGCGTCGTATTGTCGTAGTCGAAGGTTTACGCGGAGGGGTCGCATTGCTACGGTCGCAGCGTCTAAGATTAATAAGTATATCGTGTGCGGCGTGCTAGCAGCGCGATGTCGTAACAATTTATCTCTATAAATATTGACCCAGCCATTTAGCCAGTACCTTTTAACGTCTAACAGATGCTTTTATGAAAAATACCTTTTGCCAAAATGATTGGTCAAACATTTTCGTCGTACCTACTAAAAATGATAATACCCCTTCTCAGTAACAATTCTACCCGACAACGGTTGTTTGTAGTCTGTGACGTCACAGCGTCGCGTCGTAGTCACAGGAGCGCTGCACGGAGGGGTCGCTGCTACGGTCGCAGCGTCTAAGATCGTGTGCGGCGTGTTAGTGGCGCAACAATTTGTCTCTATAAATGTTGACCACATGGCTACATAGGCAGGAAGCACGATTACACTTTGACTGCCTATAAAGCCAGACAGACGCTTCTATGAATAACACCATTATCAAAACTTTCATTTGCCAAAACAAGTTAGCCAAATAAGTCCGTCCATTATTAACTAATAAAAATCCATTCTGACAACTGTTCTTTGTAGTCTGTGACGTCACAGCGTCCCGCCTTAGTCGCAGGAGTGCAACACGGAGGGGTCGCTGCTACGGTCGCAGCGTCGTAAGATTAATATAATATCGTGTGCGGCGTGTTAGTGGCGCTACAATTTGTCTCTACAAATGTTGACCCGGCCGTGTAGTCAGTAGCTTTCAGCGTAAAACGGATGCTTTTATGAAAAATACAAACTGTTGGATAAAAATATTCTCAAGTGATAAAAATCCATTTTGGCAACGGTTGTTTCTCGTCTGTGACGTCACATTGTCCCGCGTCGTAGTCGCAGGAGCGCTTCACGGAGGGGTCGCTGCTACGGTCGCAGCGTCTAAGATTAATACATCGTGTGCGGCGTGTTAGTGGCGCAACAATTTGTCTCTATAAATGTTGACTCAGCGCTGCGGCTACGACGCGCGATTAGCCGCTGAATTTATTGTTTAATTCTAAGCCGTTATTAATAACGTGGATGATTAAACGGATCTCGCGGAACTTAAGATGTGAGCGCTGATTTATAATCGCCGGCTTAATATGCGGTTTTGAGGTCTGTTGGGGATGTGTGGGCACGATTTGCATTGCGAAGTGCTGTTTTGGTAAGTGGTGTTAGTCGTAGATAGAATTGCCTTCACGTGACGTTTTTATTTTTTTAATACGTTTGGTTATTTAGTAAGGCTGAAATTTGTTCATGTAGATTAGTTTAAGTGAGTTCCTGCTTCTTTTGCTGACCGTGTCTATAATAAATTATGTTATTTTTATCATTCATCAAATGTATTAACCACGACTTGTGGTTAAATTGTTTCAGCCTTGAAAAGCGTATTCTAATACCACAAAATTATCATGAACAAGTTAGTATTTCTTATTTTGGCACGAAGGCCACAAAATTACTTGATTCATTACTAATTGTAACTGTTTACATATTGTAAAACAATTGTCAAATAGGATCTATTAACAAAATCAGCTTTACTTCTATATACAACTTTAACATTAAGTGTAAAAGATAAGATAAGGTAATGGAACTTTTTCCCATCTATACCTAACCTTCATAGCTATTATACGATTGACTCCATTGTTTTTTCTGTACCCTGTACTATCATAAATTGCAAGTTTACACACTAACATCGGAGTAAACTTTTTATCGTCAAATTCTGCACAAGTTACATCATCGCCAGTGCAAGTTTTATCAATAAGTGTCGCGTAGTGCACAAACTTAGTTAATTAAGGGCGGGCGGTCTCCGGAAACCGGACAACACGATACGTCGCCACTCGCACCCTCGTCTCAGAACAGCTTTTGCATGTCTACAACACCACAATACCAAAACCAACACCTACACCAAAGCAAACGACTTTCAATCTTTCCACACTTCGATTTAAGGTCGTATTCAGCTTGCATACAGACGTCGCTTACAACGTTCCGTTTCTTCTCCGCGACGATCTAAGTACGCTACCCAAATATGTGCTCCAAGTTTTAGTGCATATTGTTGAGAATGTTTTGTGGTCTCACAATGGTGAGATACGGGTTTATGCGTGTAAGATGATGCTTGTTGCGAACTGCTGATATGATAAATCAGTTTACAGCGACTTCTCTCTCGAGTTGGGGTGAAATATGCGAACAATCTAGCGGTGAATGGCTAAATGAGCGAATTGTTTACACTCGGCGATGCTTTGCTTACGGCGGTGGCGGTGGCGTGGGAATTCGCGAAAATTGATTTGTGATTAATTGGTATAAGTTTGTGTGATGGTACTTGGATGACGTCTTTTTGTATACGTTATTTGATTAGAGCGTAGTGTTATTGTTTAGATGTTTCATAGATTTAGTCCAAATTACTTTTGTGCAGTACCTGTTTATTAAAGAAAACAGATCTTGCGACATACAAAAAGTAGTGCTGAAACAGTAAACTATCTTAATATTGCAATATTTATGAACGTATGTTTATAGACTTAACAGAAACAGTATTAGGCGTACACTTAGATCATAGAGAGATGATGTGAGGGCGTGCGTGAGTGTACCACTTGGCCTTAAATTAAGGATTACCTAACCTGTTTACCTGGCTTTATTTGTATATAAAATAAATCATAAAAATATCTTAGAAGCATATTATCTACATTCGAATTAATTTATTCCACCCTACGTGCCCATATTGTTGAACCATCTCTACTTGATTTACTTCGTACAATCAACCAATAGGAGCAATGTTCCCAACCTATAATCTCCATAATCTGTCCAGAAACCACCAGCTCATCCCACCTAGCCCTTCCATTCATCGCGGTATCCCATAATACCGTCTACCGCCCACGCCGTCTTGCATCCCTGTCTGTCACTGCAGTGGCCCCTTTGGATAGTATTGCTGTCTCGCTTGCACTCTTAATAGGATTACCACGGCGTGTCAGGTAAGTGTCTCTAATTGCCGTAAAAATCGGCGCCGACCGACGCTGGGACAAAGGCCGGCGCCCGTGCGGCCGTCTTGGGGGCTTGCCTCACTGGGAGGCACTCTATTGCAGTGGCGTAACTCTATAATAATAAATAAATATCACACCACATCACATACATTGTTCCAATCCCAACGTAAGTAACTTAAGCATTTGTGTTATGGGTAACAGAACTACGACGGTACAACAAATATTAAATACAAACCCAGACACGGAGCAAATACAAAATAATGTTCATCACACGAATGTTTGTCCCGAGTGGGAATCGAACCCACGACTCTTGGTTCAGAAGGCAGGGGTCACTACCAATTGAGCCACTGAGCCACTCTGAGTATAGCATGTTACACCCTATGGTGTGCAGACAAAATGCCACGGGCCCCCGACCCTAGAGAGCCCCAGCTAAGAGGCCGTGAGCTCAGTATGGAATCAGAATTTTCGCTGGTCTTCAATGAAGTTGCCATCAGATGCTCTAGATATGCTGCGGCTCTATTGACTTCAGGAGTTTAATTTCTTAAAGACGGGAAGAGTCTCTGTAAAAGAACTAGTTACGATTTGCTAGCATAAAAAGAGTGCAAAGACTTAATTTGTCTTCTGACTACGGTGGCAAGTGACTGGAAACTATAAAATAAATAAATAACCCAAGACATGCCACGCTGGGCCACACAGCGCCACCTAGCCCCAAACTAAGCCGAAGCTTGTACTATGGGTACTAGACAACTGATAAACTTAGATACATTTTTTTTTTGTAAATAAATACATATTATACATATAAAACACCCAAACCAAAACATAGAAAACAAACAGACATGTTCATGAATACAAATGTTTGTATTGTGCGGGAATCGAGGTAGGGAAGAGAGGTAGGGCATAGCGAATCTACGCTCGAATTGAGCCGCCCGTCCGGGGAAGGACCTCCACCCTATAGAATACCGCAGTCAAATGACCTCTGGGTCGTGTTTCTGCCGGTGAGTAGGGTTTCCGGAGCTCGTGGGGGGTTAGGGTTGGGCCGGCATGGCGGTGGCAACTGACAGGTAACTGACCAGTTACTTGCCCGTTGTCACAGCGACTTGGGCTTCTCTTTCGCTTTCCATCAGGTGTAGGGAAGCCATTATGTCGAGCCACTATAAAAAAAAAAAAAAAAAATCGAACCCACGACCCTTGGCTCAGAGGGCAGAGGTCACCAAATGAGCTATCGAGCCAGTCAAGCCAGGAAACTATGGTTTCTAGTCCATTGTTACAGCGACTTAGGCTTCTTTTTTACCTATCCATCATCCGAAATGAGTCAATCGGATTGTCCACGCTTTAGGCTAATTTCCCATGCGCCACTGAGGCAGTTTTTTTATACCACTAAGGTGGCATCATGCCTACGGCCCGCTTGATTTTAAGCGGATACCTCAGCCTATAGACGCTTGCAATAACAGGAGTATCATATGAGTTGCCGAAATAAAAAAAAACAGTTGAAATAAAAAAAATAGTACCTGTTAAAAGGCGTCTCAGTGTAAGAAGCGGCCTAGCGAAAGTGATTTATTGATTGGTCCTTTGTGGCTTAGTCGGCAGATTACGCTGTTTGTTTGTTTGTTGGCAGGTGAGCGGCTCCCGTTTGATACTATTGTGCAACGCCGAATTAGGATCTATTCATAATGAGCGCGGTTCTGGTGATCGGACGGTCAGAAATGGTTAATTGTGGCAGGTAAGGTTAACATCAAAGGTAGACTTTTAATTTGATCGGGTTTGCATTATATAAGTAGTGAGGGTTCTTGATACTTAAACAAGTGGTGCTCATAAAGAATACTGATTGTTTATTATTTTAGAGCAATTTAGCTCTGTTCTTTTTTTATTTTTTAGTGACGTAGTATAATGGCTTCCCCTCGCGTAATGGTACTCGAAAGAGAACCTCATGTCGCTGCTCATGTAACCTTTGTTGCCACTGTCATGCCGGTCTGTAAGATACGCTCAGCTATACCTAAGTACACAGACTGATCTCGGAACGCGGCTAAAACGATAAGATACCTGTTTGAAGGTAATTTTTAAATTACAAATATGAGTATTTAACCCTCAAATGCATCCTACTAAATGTCCTACGAAATGAATAGCCCGTCATCGACATAAACAACGGTAAAATTATGATAATAGGCTATAATGACAGTTGATGGTCTAATGGGGAACACCGCGCGGCACGCATCGGGCGCCTCGGGTCTGCCAGGGGTGTTTGTTGTGGGATCGACGGTGCAGCGAAGAAGGGCAGTTGTCATTCGGTCCGCGTTGATTTATGTTGTAAGAATAGGGTTGGTAGATCGAGATTTTTATCGAAAACATGGGTAAATAAAATTGAGTATTAGATAGCAAATTGTTAGCACAAATACTTTTTTTCTTAGTATCTAGCTAGCTAGTTATTTGAGGTTTGTTCCTATGAAGCGACTGGACTTTGAAAATCCCGTATAACGAATAGGGCTGAAATACTTGATGATATAGAATAAGCAGTACATGTTTATAACGCGTAATAAGTTAAGATATGAAAGTGTTTTAAAATGAAAATGGTTTTTTGCTAGTCCAGTAGTCATTTTACATAAAAAGAAAATGTTATTTTGCTGGCCATAAGAAATCACAGAAAAGCTTCTTATACTTAGTAGTATAATTGATAGGAACTTATATTAACAAATTATGCATATGTATAATATTATTGACGTTGTAATTTTTTATAATAACCCGACAAAATGACAGCAAGACCAAAGTAACGGCGTATTAACGACGAAATCTACTGAAACTTAATTGTCTGAAAACCATATCAAGCCAAAATACCAAATTAGAATGATCAGAAAAATACTATAGTTTTCTTAAATGTCATTGAAACATAATATAATAATTTTGCTACTACATGTATCAATATTCTCTGCAACAGAGTCATTCGTTATAAACCTCATTGGGGTCCAAACGGCCCGCTGAGGTGAAAGTGTTACCTCAACTGTGGTGGGTTGCGCGTAAATCATAACCGCCGCTGTATTGACAGCCGATGAATGCCGCGGGGAATTATTGCGTTCGGTCACAGCTACTGTGCTATCGCCGAGAAATAAATTATGAGCAGACGTGAAATAGTCGACTAGCATTTGTAAAACGAACTTGTTTATAATTAGGTAACTTTTAGGGTAAATGCGTGACGATTGATGTCTGTCGTAGCTTTTGACAGGTTAGGTTTAAGTAGAGACGAGTAGGTAGTAGGAAGGTACTGCACAAAGTCAATAACCCCAATAAAAAGCTTAAAAAAATCTAGAGGAACAATTTTTAAAGCAAACAATTAAAATAAGCTCATCAATTAAAGTAAGCCAGAACTAATAAGGAATTTAGTACTAGGTACTTTACGTTAATAAACTTTACGTTAAGTTTCGTTGTCGCACTAGATCTAGTTGCTAGATATTTATTACCAATGGCGAGTATAATATTCTGTAAAAATAAATTAGGTACCTGGGTATTTACAAGTAGACGAAATAATAAATATGAACGACCATACAACCAGAATTACAAGTTGATAGCATTCTAATATTAATTTTAATTGAATAATATCCCTGAGCATCTGAAGCATCATTATCTGCAGGCGACGGCATCATTAAACGTAAACGGCCAAGTCTACAAAAACCCAATTTCCTGACTAGACGTGGGTTAAATCACTTCTAAAACACTGGCCGTATGACATAATAGGTGCAATGCATCTAATCGGCACTCCTCAACGCCCCGAGCCCCTGTTAACCTAAAATTTACGTTCATTTTTCACATAAATCAAAAGGACCGGCCGCAAAATTTATTGCTATCTGTGGCCACTTCAGACAAAGGACTACCTGAGATACTGCAGTTTTTTTCGACCATATCAAATTGCAACGATTTATGACTTATTTTTGCGAAAATCGAAAGTGTAAATACGAATGCGTTTGAATAGGTGCGTCCTTGACGCACGCCGTTGCCGCTTAGATTTAGATTTTTTGCTTGTTCACTTTCGATTTTGTTTGGACTAGTGTTTGGCATTTGATCTTTGATGAAATTACACGACATTATTAATGAAATCGCATTATTTGAATATTTGGATGAGTACCAAACCAAGTAAGTTGAAGCCCGCAGATTGCTTACGTAATCAGGCCTTTTTGATGGTGAGAGAAATATTGTGTTAAAGAAGCATCTCATGGGCTGTCCCATGGGCGGTGGGAATTGAGAGGAAGCTGTAGCCTATCCCTTGCCACAGTCATTTACTTTCTACTGGAACATTAAAAAGAACCTACATCCAGATAACTAACTGAGCGAGAATCTTATTTGGCTGTGAATATGATGTTCTTCCAACATCATATCACAAGAGATAGAATTTTTTTATTCTCATCACAGGGAATAACTACGATAAATTTCGTCTCGCTACTTAATAGTATCCTTTTTCCGCAATAAAAAGTACTTCTTAATTCTACTTGTCCGTTGTACTATACGTATACGTTTGACTGACTCACGGGTCCAAAAGGATGACCTCCAATCAACAATGTCTTTTTGTTTCTCGTTTGCGACATTCAAAGAATCGGGGAAGTCACCTTTCCAAAACTAAAACAAGACAATGTAAATAGGCGAGGGTGTTCGGAGCCGCAAAATGACGGAGCTCCCAGCCATCATCATTACGCATAATGGGTCGTATTACGGTGAATATTCAGCTGTGTAGCCATGGTGGGACACGCAGGCCATAGCTACGAGGATACAACTCGTGAGAGTGGAGAAACTGCGGAGGCAGTGACAAGTTTCCATTTGATGTGCCTAGCTATACTTCGTTTTAGCATTAGAGAGAACCAAATTTTAATTTTTTATATATACTATGTACATTAATAGGTAAAGCTATGACAAACGCAAATATTATCTTGTAAAGTGTCCATTATAAAAGACCTAAACGTAAACGTAACATACATTATACTCGTATAGGCTTTCTACTTAAAGTATCTAAAGCTTAGTGATTCGAAGCCAAAGAGGAAAATCCCTATTTCCACTTTTACATAAACTCCTCCTATTTTATACATCTCTCTCTATATAATCTTAATTTATGTAGGTTGTTCCTGAGCATCCATTCCTCCAATTTCCCATCCCATCTACGATGATCATAATGATTTAATCATATTATCGTGGTCATAATAATATAGAATCAAGAAAGAAAAGTAATTGCATCATATTCTTATTTGTTTTAAGTTGTACTAAACGGAACCGTTTTGACAAAGCCGATGGTGATAGCTTTATTGGTTGACACCGAATACTGTCTCTATTTTTTTTCAGAAAATTATAAGCAGTCTCAAAGGCTTTGACTCCCGCGAAACTAGACACGACGGAAAAGCTATTGTTTGCTGGTCACCCAGTGACCAGCATGGCGCTCAACGTGTTTAAAGGTTGGCTGCGAATTGTATATTTAATTTTGATATTTTACAAGATATCACCGCGCCCCAGTTGTTATTACACTCTCGCCTCGTAAAAACCGTCAGCTGTATCTTAATCCAACTGCAATCTTTTGTTACCGATGCAATTTCGAGACACAAAGGATATTTTTATAATTCCAGCTCGTCACACGTCCGCCGGCAAATTGAGACACTGCGAAAATAATACGGCATTGTATTAAAGAATCGGAATGATCGATCGAGCGGGCGTCCATTTTAATTCCGATCTCGAGATAGGCCGGGGGCGTGGTCGCGGACGATTTGTTTCGTGTCCCTTATACGGTTCTAGATTCTCTAGTGACGGGCTAAATTGCCTTTCACGGTACTCTCGAGAAGGCCGTAGATTGATCGAGGTTGGTCTGTAAAAATCGCGGCCGGATCATGAGAATGTTCGATATCCTTAAACGCGAATGGAGTGCGGGTGATTTGTAACGGCGAAGCGTATTGTGTTCTTGAAGAATAGAACACAATTTTATTGTTTATTTGCTTTTACATTATCTTTATTTGATTTTTTTAAAGAACGTTCTACTTATTACGAGCTTTTCAAGAAGCCTTGAGATTGTTTGCTTAGACAAACACAAAGCATTTGAGACGGCAAATCTTTTAGAAATAATTTTGTTGATTATGTTTATTTTACAACAAAGTCTCATTATGTGTTACTGAAATATGAGCCTTGGGTCTACTAGTCTACTGATTATATTCGTCATCAATAGGGCGTTACAATCTAATATAACATATCCATTATTCTACATTTCGATCATGTAACATAACTAGATGATAACTCATTTCTCTATGTAATGTTTCAAAGTGTTATGTTCTTACATTGAAGCAGGTGTTTACATCTCACCAGTTACGTTACAAGGCTAATGTTCTTGCTGATGAAGTTCCAGAGGATGGCGAGCCTTTCTTTTTTTTAAGCCTTAGGAGTACAGAATAAGGTTTCCATTTAATTCGTGGAGTTGTAGTTAAGGCCTGTAGGCGTGGTTCAAAACGATTTGTTTCATATCCTTACGGGACAAGCATGAGGCGTTTGTAAGGTCTAGTGTCAGACTAAATTGCCTTTTACGGTATTTAAGATGCTACAAGCTTCGGCTTAGTTACAAGCTTCTGCTTAGTTTAGGGCTAGATGGCGATGTGTGGCCCAGCGTCTTGGGTTATTTAATAGTGTGTAAATAAAATGAGATAATGGAGATTAAAAGTAAGGTATTCGACATTGAGAATTTAGTAACAGCTTTTGTGTGTGTTTAAAATATTTTAGTCCACCTGGGTGAAGTGATCACACTTACAAACCATATTTCATGTGGTTTTTAGGGACATTTAACTAGTTAAATAAATAAATAACCTAATACATTAGGAGTATCAGGAGCATGCTACATTTTTAAAAAAACAATAGTTAATTAGTGTTTACCTGAGAGGTTACCTGTACCGAAGTGTGATATGGTAACCTATTTAATAAAATTTGAAATAACAATCGTGTAATACTCAAAAACTACGTATTTATCTTAAAACAATGCATTTGTTTGCTTCATCTTAAAGTAGGTTAAACGTATACCTATTCGGTTCGACTTATTCTGTCTAGCATCTTCGACGTTCAGAATATTCAGTCGAGTTCGCTACCGGGAAATCTTAAAAGGAAACATCAAAATAACCTGACGGGCGTCACTTAAGGGAATCAGTCAAAACTTGCTAAATCCAATATCTAAGTTTAGAGCGGCGAGAGTCAGGCGCCGCTTCGCAGAGATGCATAGAGCGCCATTCGTAGGGCTGGCAACTACTCATTCAAGCGTAACTTCTTTTTTAGCTTTATTTAAGGTCGTAAGAGTTGGCCGCTCCGGAGTTGGCCGGTGTGGATCCAATCTATTTAAGTGGGGGCTAAGCGGGAATGTTCATGCTGGCTGCGATTGTGGTGCATGGACCAAGACCATGCAACATTTGCTCACCTGCCAGCTGAGTCCCACTACGGGCACGGTAGATGATCTTTGCAGGGCGAGCGACTGTGGCATCCTGCTGGCCAGGTTTTGGACTGGTTTTGTTTGAGGTAGATTACCATTGACTCGAGAAGAAGAAAGAATACCGAATTATTATTTATTACTACATAGTGGGTACTTACGATACGACTGATCCACAAGCTAAAAGTTGCTCATCGAGCTATAGAATTGGCTATGCTCGGACTCTCTGCTGCATCGGATGCGAAATGAGGAGATCCGATAGAGAACCAAAGTTACCGACATAGTCCACCGGATTAGCAAGCTGAAGTGGCAATGGGCTGGCCATATCAGCAGCAGAACCGATAACCGTTAGGGGTAAACTAGAGTGGATGCCGCTTCTCGACAAACATAGTATAGGACGCCTGACTGTTTCTTTAAATACCACTTCGTATTTTTTGGAACCACCATTGGAAAGCTATATTCAGCCTGAGAAACAGAGGCTATACTTTTTTATAGCTAGAAAATATTTTTTCCTTACCAGAACGTCGATAATGTACGAGTAACCCAATGAAATTCACCCGAGTTATTCTGAAATACCCGAAGCGAAGCTAGGGCGGGTCGCTCGTCGATAACGGAAGAAGTACCTAAACAGTTTTGACTAGCTCGGTGGCTCAATTAGTAGTGACTGCTGCCCTCTGAATCAAGATTCGTGTGATGAACATTTGTGTTTGTTCCGTGTCTGGGTGTTTAAATTTGGTACCTTCTTTGTACTGATATCCATAACACAGTGCTTATGTGATGTTGTCTGATATTTATTTTACAGTTAGTTCTTAAAACAACGTTATCAAAATAAGCGTTTATTAGTTACGTATGTTTGTGTGCAGCCCTACGGGCAGACGGGCGTGCATCGCTCGATAGCGGTGACAGTGACGGATCACCGGCAGCGGTTCACGGCCGGGCCCAACCTGCACTAGCGACGATCAAAATACACTGATTCATACCTATGGGGACGGTTAATCGATACTCTTTGTGCGAGATCAACTTATTTTGTCTGTGTATCGATTTGGCGTGCAGAAGTTCAGAAGAGTAAGCAAGTAAACGATATTTGACTCAGAATCTGAGCTGAAGTCACAAATACTCCAGCAACATTAACCTGTAGGTATGTGTAACCGTTCCCTGTCGTCCCCTACTTCGGTGGAAGCCAGGGTACTGTTTGGTGGAAGCCAGGGTACATCGAAGCGGCATAGTTTGTGCGGACTAAGCTCCTTAAATAAGGAAAAAAAGCCTGTTAAGGACGGAAAAGAGAAAGGAAAGAAAGCTGGGCCCAAAGTAAATGAATAAAAATATAATATAAAAGTAAAATAAAACAGAAATAAAAACACAGACAACAACTTGTGCGTGCGACAAGATATTCGAAAAGAACACAATAACGATTTTTTATGAAACAAAAGCAAAACAAAAAAGTAAAAATGAAAAGAGGTTGGCCGTCCTGCGATCAGTCCGTAACTAAGCCAATCTTAATAATTTGCTCGTACGATATTCAAATATATACGTGTATCAGACACGCAGTTAGCACCTTGTTCCGTCCGTTCCACGTACGTTGGTCGGCCTCCCCGGGCGCGCAGCGGGGGGCGACACGCGGGTGTTAACGCGACTTCACAGATGACAAAGATTGTTCAACTTTTTTGGAGGGCATTGACCTTTTAGTTGGTAGCTATGTGTTAATGGATTAGCGCTTGTATGTCAGACGTAATGAGATATAAATAATCCATATAGAGAATACGAGGTTCATTTTAAGAGCGCCAATCTTGTGTTAGAAGCGATGCATCGTTCTCTGCCGTTGACCGTAGTGTAGAAAGTTAGGCGTTAAAGTTTAATGCAGGTTGTAGACCAAGAGCTAGGCTAAGTTACTTTAGCTTAGCTCGCGAGGCTGACGCAGCTTTCCATATTGTTTGTAGTCTGCAAATATGCGTACAATATGGATAGGTGCATGAGCTATGCTAAACTAAACTAAGTTAAGTTAGCTCTTGGTCTACAACCGGCCTATTAGTTACACAATGTAAAAACGTGCTAAAAAAGATAAAACACATATAGTACCTACTATCAGCCATATCGTGGAATTACTCTTACTTACTAATATTACAACAAAAATGTGTTATATTCTGTTTCTGTTCTATCTGGTTTTATGAATATAAAACAAATGTTGCAAGTCTTTCGTTAGTCCTGTTGAAATAAGATTTGTTAGATTTATGCAAGCAAGTAGTCAAGAAAATAGATCTACTTATGACAATGTCTGTACATTTGCTGTGTAAATGATACTTGGAAAACAATTGGCTGTAGTTAGTCATTGTAGGCAACAAAAAGTAAATTGTTTTTCTTAAAGTCTCCGTGGAGTTTTGATTTCAAAGACATTTCAAAATTGTTATACTTAGGTACTGTACCAAATGTACTTCATGAAACTTTTGGTTAACTTAATACTCTCCAATCTTCTACAGTGTAACCATTTTAATCAAACTTGAGAAAAACTTGATGAAAATGATAATATTCGAAGCTTAGTTTACTGTACGTATTCTTATTTTATTCTACTGTTTTATTCGTTTTCGAATAAACAGAGAAAGTTTAACAGACTGAATAAGGAAATACGTTACAAAAGTCATGATTTATTCAGCAAAAATAATATTAAATGACGCCAATTGACGCCATGTTATGGACTACCTCCGCTTAAGTTTTATCAGAATGTTAAAGTTCCGGCCATTGAAAAATCAGCCCTTACTTTATTTAGGTATTTCTAGGATAGTTGAAAATATTTCAAATATTCATGAAGAGTTACATGTTTTGTATTATTAATAAGCTAATATACCTACCCCATTTGTAACATCATAATTTGTTTTCTCACAAACTACAGACAGGGGCACATGAGCTCCTATTATGCAAGCTATGATTTTATCAATTATTCTGAAAGATTGGTGCGGAATCGGCGAACATAATAATGTGATGTAATTTGTAGCTAGATGATGTATCGGCCCGCCAGGTGAGGTCACGTCCCCACCGACGGATGGTGATAGATCATCCAACTTTGTGTCTTCCGACCCGAGCTTTGTGCGACAAATTCGGGGTCAGTCCGCTTTGTTTGATTGCATATTTGGGGACACATTTATGATGCATTCGCGGGTAAAAAATGTTTTGACAACATTATTGTGGGAAATGGAACGCGGAAGCGGATTGTACTCTCTTAAAAGAGATTTTGCAAGTTTGTTGTTCTCTTGAGCTAACTATAATCGCTAGTTTAGGCGTAGTTTCCTAGATAGTAGCAATAACACAATCTTAACTCTCTATGTTGGTTATAGCATTAAGTTATAGCCTGATCTATCGCTGTACTTGTGAATGTAATTGGTAGTAAGTAAGTAGTAAGTTTTGCAAGTCTGATAAAGTTTTTCTATTATACTAATTAATATTTAATCGTTGGCTTAGGCGTTATTTGATATAGTAGAGATTGTAGGTATAAACTAAAATGAAGCGCCCTATTTACTTAATTATTTTATTTCTGATATTTTATGATCTTATATGTGTAGTTTCCAGCATTGAAGTATAGTATGATGTATCGTTCTACCTGTGAATTTTATTGGTATTTTAAATCCGCTAGCTATTCTTTTAGCGCAATCATTATATACTTGCCAATGGCAAACTAATACAGTGGGTGGCCAAATTATTAGGGACAGTGCGATTATTTCAATTTTTTTAGAATAAACGGATTTTTAAAATTAAATTACCCTTTTTTATTGGAGTTATTTTGTTTAATATTGCTACTGATATAATGGTTATTGTCTTTGTGTAGTGGCAGCACAGGTTACTTACGTAATTTATTAGTTGTGTGGCATTTCTTGTGGAGTAGACATTTTTCATTGAAAAGGTGAAAATTTCAAGGTTTGTGTGTCGGATTATCTTGCTTAGATTTTCATTAGTTTGAAATGAATTTTGTATCTTAAATAATCAAAAGGTAAGTAATAGACGTATAAAAAATATTTTTGCCATGTTTTAACTCATAATTTATACATTATTCACAGTACAATACAATATATCAAGATTTTCTAAATTTTTAGAATATGTAAGGCTTCAGACATTCCTCCAAGAAAATGAAGAGAGATACAAACCCTGATACTGCACTCTGCACATTCACAAAGAGAGATAGCGTCTATTCCAGGCATTTTAAAGTCTGTAGTCAATCGAGTAAAAATAAAAATTGACCGTGAACAACCTCTTGAGGCAGATCGCGCTGGCAAAGGTGGCAGAAATAAGATCACCACACTTCGTACCCATCGAAAATTCAGGGACATTTGCCTTAAGAATCGTAAAAAGAGTGTTGCCTATTTGATTACACTAATTAATGAGGACGGTATTAGGATTTCCAAAAGAAATTGTTCTTTGTGTGGTGGAGATGCCTCGACGAACAGAAGCTGATGGGCCGGCGGCCAGTCAAAAAGCAACGGCTAAGTTGCTTTTTGACTGGCCGCCGGCCACCGTATGAAGAAATACGACTTGAATGGGCTCGGCGACATCCAAATATGACTGTTTAAGATTGGAGTCGAGTTAATATAACTTATTTTAGTAGTTTAGTTGACCAATAACCTTTTTAAGTTATTAGTTTTATTGATTCACAAGTGTGCTTTTTTGATGAATCGACGTTCCAGATTTTGGTCGTCAAAGTTCGTTTGTTAGACGTCGTCCTGGTAAAAAAAATATCCAGACTGCTAGTGGAGAGGGTTAAACACCCAGTAAGCATTATAGCTATGGTCTGTAATATCAGCCAAAGGCATGGAGCGGCTGTATATTGTAGAAGGGACGATGAAACAGGACCAGTGCAAGAGAGTACCATAAACCCGGTTACTGCCGCAGATCAATGAATGGTTCCCTGATGATGAAAACTATATTTTCATGCATGACTGCACCATATCATAAAGCAAGAACTGTTTAAGTGTTTTTGTCTGATAAAAAAATTACGATTTTGCCTAAAATGGGAATTCGCCAGACATGAACCCTGTAGAAAACATTCGGGAACTCAAGAAACGGGCGATTACAAAAAAAAGTGATAACTATCAAGCAACCACTAATTGATGCGTTCTTAAAATAGTGGCACCTATCACCAAACATCAGTAAAATGTATTGAGAGTATGCCACTCCGCATAAAAGCTCTTTTTGTAGAAAATACTGACATCGCAAAATATTGAACTTTAGTTTTCTCTCTTTTCTATCCCTCATATAATAAATAATTCAAAATGCTTTGTAATATTTTTTGTTGTTATAATGACTCTAATAGAATACAGATAAAAATAAAAATTGTATAAGAGACCTACAACTAATCATTTGTTAAAGAAATTCAATGAAAGTGGTAAATTTTAAAATTTTTGCACTGTCCCTAATAATATGGCCACCCATGGTAGTGTCGTAACAGTATCAGAAACAGCTTTCTAATTTCTGGGAAAAATGTTTTAAATTGCATTGACAATGAAACTAGAAATCCACTTTACATGTCAGCGTCTAAAAATTAAGTTCTAAAACGTTCTCACTTATAATTTGTGGTTATAGTGCATGTCGGGTATTCCGTTCCGTTACACGGCACGCTGGAGGCGGGTCAGAGACTCGAACAATCCGCACCACTCCCACACAACAACAGTTAGACACAAAACGTCGTCGCGGCATACAATTCAATATATTTCGGAGTAATTTGATGTTCATTAAAGAAACCCTGGGACCGTGAACCAGAACACAATGGTTGAATGGCCATTTGTTGTTGCCGTTGAAAGGCACGATAATAATTCCGGAGTAGTTACTCACGAGGCAGTTAGGCGCACTTACGAAACCAAATTTGGCCGCTGATGGGGACGGCTTCTGATTGGCGAGCGCGGCGCGATGGCGACCGATACCATCACGCACGACTCGTGAGTCGCTTTTTTTAACTGAGTTAAACTGTGGTGGTGATATCTGTGTGGAGAGCCCTTCAGCAAGGTCGATTGAGCACATAATAAAAGTCGCAGGATTGGGCTGCATGCGGGTAGCTTGCAACCGGCTGCAGTGGTCTTTCTATAGCTGAATATAAGGATAATGAAATGTCGTAAAAGAATTGAACGCTAAAGCGCTTAGTAACAAGGCCTAATATGTTTATTTTTAATTCTAAAAAGATCCTTTTCATGTTTTTGTGTTACATATTTGTGTTATATATACATACATGTTCAATAAAAATCATTTTCCCTTTGATGTTTTTGGGTTACATATTAGAGTTATATAAATACGTGTGCAATACCGTAGAGCTATAAAACACCTGAAATACATAATTTCAAACGGCGGCATTAAGTACTAACAATAATTCAACGTACAGTTGTCGACATCAGCACTTCTATACATAAGAGTAGGTAGAAGAAATGCAGACTGCAGTTGCTAAAATATACTCTTCTTGAGACTAATGAGACTAGAGTTACGCTGTAGTGATCCAGTCTAGTGGGGTTTACGAACTAGATACATGTAAAGGTCGGACTCACCTTGCTGACTGCTCTTCCTGGTCGTCTTCTTCTCCTTCATCCAAGGGTACTCGGGGACGTTGAGCCCGCCGCCGGGCGACGGCAGGTCCGGCGCGTACCCCGGCGGCGTGTGCTGCGGACTCAGCTCGCCCCCCGCGAGCTGCGGCAGCGCCGTCATGAACTCCGCCATCGACGGCTGGCTGTTGATGAAGCCGGTCTCCGTGCACGTGTCCAGCATGGGGTGCGGCGCGCCCGCAGCGGTCACGGCGGCCAACCAGAAGCCGTTGCCCCCATGCTCCATGCGCGGATGCTCCTGCCCAGGCGCCGGCCCCATCGGCGGAGTATTCCTCGTCTTCACAGCGAACTCCTCCTCCATCTCATCGCGCACCCCCATGCCTCTTTGCTTCCTCACCGGCGGGAACTCTTCGCATTTTATCTTGCGCACGAGCGGGTTAGTGTCGAGCGGCAGCGCGGCGGTGTTGCATATCTCTTGCATCGCTGCCGATGTCCGCTCCCGCTGCTAGCACGCGATCATTCGCGCGACGTGTCCGTTTTCCGTTTCGCGGCATGCGTTAACATTTTCGCCTATGGACTTTTTTATAGAGCGCCGATTGTCAGTTGTTTTGCCGCGCAGCGTTTCGCCGTCATGATATCTGAAAGAGATAGATACATACATATACATTTGAGTAAAATAAAACAAAACAGCCTATCGCAGTCCATTGCTGGACATAAGCCTCTCAAGTTTGAGCAAATCCTGGAGGATTTACCCATAATTGCCACCCTGGGCAGTCGGGTTGGCGATCGCAGTGCGTAGCTCCTCGCCTCGGTTACTCTGCTGCCCGTCATCGGTCTGTGGTATTTAGCTACGCCATCGTGATGGTTATACCACCACCAGTCGGTTGCCATAGCCTCTTTTGCTATTCGGATGCACTGCGGGATGGTGAGGGCGGCTTGGAGCGAAAAGATGATAGGTCGCTCCATTAAATCGAGCGTGTAATTTAGTCTTAATCATTGCGGAGTCAAATTGAAAGGCGCCAAATTAAACGTAACGGGAGGTTGTCTGATGGTTATTCGGCAATTATTCGCGAATGTTTGACATTACCGCGGCTTTGTGCGGAATAATTTGTCCGCGCTTCGTGATGAACCGTCGAGTAATGAGCGCTCCGAATTGTTTATTGTCATTTGGGCATCATGGACTGTGCAGCACGTGACTACGGCGCAACAATAAAGTTATTAAAATTGTCATGAGCTCGGCATAATGACGAGTAATGACTGTTAGACCTCGGACGTATCTACTTAAACCTTGTTGTTTGATACAAAATGTTGATAACATTACATGGTCTGCTTGCCAATAGGCCGAATCCTATAATTGCCAGACATGTCGTTTTTTTCCTTTTTTTTATATAAAAAGAGCCTTCAGGATGACCTCACTCCTTCTGATAGTAAGCGGTCGTGAGGTCCAAATGTTAAGTCGACAGGCAGGTCAATAGGTGTTTTGACAGCTCATTTTTTAACTTAGTACAAAAGCCATAGGAACATGAATACACTCGAATACAAAACATAGAAAATAGGTAAGTTAATTAATTGATTCACAATCCTAATAGATTTCGATAAGATTGAAATTTATGTTGGCATAAGTCATGCATAAGTATGCTCAAGAGCGAGGCTCTAAAATTTTGAATGATTGAAGTATGCTCTACGTTACTGAAACGGCTTAAAAATATTCAAGCTTTTTGATTTTTAGTGACATTAAACAGAAATTCAGAAGTGCAATGACTTATAAAAGTTTCTTTTATAACTGGCTTTTCATAATGAGACCATGATCACTCTCAAGTAAAAAAAAATATTTCCTGTCTCCAGCCATATTGTTAAACTGTTGTTTAGTGATGTCCGTCGTAAACTTTTACCCCACACGTTGGACAGAAAAACCGAGTTTTGCGGACGTGTGACGACGCTCAAATGGGCATCCGCAACTGGTGGACGATCGGGACCGTTCCGATGCACCCTCGCCCAACGAGATGTAAACTTGAAAATGTGATCGCTTTTAATAGGGCTTCCACACAGACAGAGTTTGTCTTGTGAATGGTGACTCCGATCTCAAAGTAAGTAGCATTGAGCACTTGTGTTATGGGTACCACAAAAATATAAATTTAAACACCCAGACACGGAAAAAACACAACCGGTTGGGGCTCGATCCATAAGGTTTAGAAGGCATAGGTCGAGCCCCCGCGGGCCCGTAATACCTACCACAGGCCGATGACGGGCAGCAACGTCACCGGAGCGAGAATCTACGTCCTGCGATCGCCAACCCACATGCCCAGCGTGACGATTATGGGTAGGTACAGCCTCCAGGTGCTTGCCCAAAGTGAGGAACAACTGGAGAGCCATAATCATAATCCACCTGTCCAGCAGTGGATTGCGATAGGCTGATGATGATGGTGGTGATCGGACCGTTTATTAAAAATTGTTTAAAGTCTATTCAGAAAAAGTCAGCGCAAGGTTGCGTAATAAACTAAGTGTCTCTTAACCGATTTCATTGATTTTGATCTCTACATGATAACGCCACGGCAAAAAGCCATTTAAATCAAATTAAATATAATATTTAACTGAGAAATAAGTTTTATTAAAATACTTCGGTGAATTTTGACAGTAACCTAAATTAAGGTGCAGGAATAAAAGTAAGTACCTCACCAAACTAAAGATACCATTCCAATTTAATCATTCATGACTCAATTACATAAATGCTAAAAGCGATAGGTCAACCCTACCGTTACATTACTATATAATAGTACTTTATTTACAACAATTACTTACTGCATCTTGTATTTTAATGTGCATTGTTTTCAGCATGGATTAAAACTGAATAACATTGCTAAATTAATTAGTCATTACTTTTTCTGTGTTAAAGTCGGATTTGCGGTGAATAAACGATTCCAAAATTATAAACGGCATTAAGTGGCAAAAACAGCACATCGCAACCCTAGCATCAACTGAATGTCAATTAAAATTCAAACCGCGTTCGAAATACGATTTTTTCCACTGGAATTTGCGGCGCGGCCGGGAGAAATGGCGGGAACGCGCGCCTTTTTTGTTTTATTTTATTTTTCGAAAATGGAACGGCTGGCGGTTAAACCTATTTTAATGCGTATGGGTTGTTCTGTGTTTTGAATTAAAATTTTCCTGCACCCTGTATGCGGACGGACAATGAAACGTAATTTCCTTTTGTGTTATGCGGGCTCGGATATGCTTTGTGACGTAATGTGAAGTTAAATAGGTATTACGAGTGTACGTAGAACAGGTTTTTTGGACCGAAGAATGTGATTTGCTAAGTACTACTAAGTGATTACGACACTTTTGTTATTGTTAGCAAAATGTAATGTATGGTGTATACATGGCGTTTACGTATACCTAATATTTTTTTCAAAGTATTTTGATAAGACTATATTTTGCTTGATAGAATATATTAATAAGCAGGATTTTTTTCATAAGTGTAACAAGGAACGAACAGTGTTTGCCACAGATATTACAGAATAGTGGCCAATAGTACAAGCTTGGGCTTAGCCTGGGACTAGACGATGCTGCGTGACCCAGCGTGCCATGTCTTGGGCTATTAAAAATATTTCGAGGTGTGTAGGTAGGTATAGGTAAAATAAATAAAAACAGTTCGAGAACTTTTATTCACCGTATAAAGTAGCAATACTGTCATTGTTATCTCTGAAAACTATCAGAGAATGATGAAATCGGCTCAAAATATTCCACATTTCTCCCCTGAGGCCCCGGGGGACTCTTAAAAAGGCATAAACCCGAGCACAGCCTACTTATGAATTTGTTTACGGCCCTATTTCGAGACGCCTCGCGCTTACCAAATAACAATATTCCTAATTTAATGCCCTTCAATCTTTATTGATATGAGGGAGGAACGCACTTGAAGATTTGGTTTAAGTATGTGCATGGGAGAATAAGACAATGGATCTTTTATGTCAGTTTTCAAGAGAAAATTTAATATAGGTCTCTTCCAGACAACTTTAAAAGTTAGTTCATTTCAGGAAGAAATCGCTTTACTGTATGTACGTACTACATAGATACCCACTGGCCACTTTGATCCCAAAATTTCGCGTATCGCGTCGCCATCATGTCGAGCCACTATAAAAAAAAAAATTCAAATTAATTAAAATTTTTGGTGTGTCTATTTGTGTTTCGAATATAATAGAGGTACCTAATTTATTTGTTTAGCACCATTTATTTTGATTTGACTACATTTATATACGGCATACTTAGTATCGCCACGTTTTTCGGGCCACACACTATCATTTAGCCCCAAACTAAGCCAAATCTTGTACTATGGACAATAATCTCCACATGAAAGGTCCATATTCATAGCTTAGTGCAGTCAGAATTCCAAATCAAACCCTGTAGATAGTACCTAATACATTTCTTCTTTTTAAAAGGGAACATCATAAACAGCCTTTGTACATCTGTTAAGAACACGACGGGCTTACATAGACACGCGATACATAACAGAACATCTGCGTGCAGCTCAAACCAGTGGTTAGGGACCAATTTGCTGCCCGTAACAATTTCCTCTTCGGGGAATCGAATGGCGTGCGTCCGGATGCCGCCCACAAACACATAAATACACACACAGCCGCGGGAATGGGCACACATGGGAGAACGTGTACCTAAATATTAGGGCTGTTAAACTTGAAAGTGGGACTTTTTAGGTACCTTAATGTCAACTTAAAATAAATAAAAGACAACATTACAAACATTACTGCATTGACTGGCTCGGTGGCTCAATTGGTAGTGACCTGCCTTCTGAACCCAGAGTGGTGGGTTCGATTCCCACTCGGGACAAACATTTGCTCCTGGGTATTTATATTTCTATTTAAGTATATATTTGAGGTACCTTCGTTGTTCTGATACCCATAACACAAGTGCTTCAGCTACTTACTTTGGGATCGGAGCAGTGTATGTGATGTTGTGTGATATTTAGTTATTTATTGCTCTGATCCTAAAGTAAGTAGTTTAAGCACTTGTGTTATGGGTATCAACGAATTTAGCCAACTTTCTGTGCATATTGACCACCAGTATGGTCAATGGTAGTGAACGCTACCTCTGACACGGGGTCGTGGGTTCGATACCCGCATAGTGCAAACATTTGTGTATTTGCGTTTGTATTGGTCTGTAATTGTAAAAAAATTACAATTACATAAAATTCAAGTAGATATCTTAGTAAGTTTATCAGTTGTCTAGTACCCATAGTACAAGCCTCGGCTTAGTTCGGGACTAGATGGCGCTGTGTAGCAAATTTGTATGAGTCAAGTATTGCTTGATCATAACGGAGCGTTTTCACAGAATTGAGACTGCGAAGCTAACAAGGATTTTCCAATGATATTGCTCAAATCATAAGTGGAACAATATATAATTGGTAAATGTTGTGGCTATTATGGTTAAAGTCTCCAGATGTTTGAACAAAGCAATAGGCTGAAGATGATGGAGATTAAATTTTTGTTCAGTTAATTTTGAGATTTTGCGCTTTTTCATTAACACTTTATACTTACACATAAGTTAAGGTTATTCACGCCTTCAAAGGCCACTAGCGGCAACCCTACCCAACACATCGTGTAGCTCTCATATACAAAGCTACACAAAACACACGCACAGTACGTACCCACATAAATATTAAGCCGATACACAAAGCTATTCGTACCTACACTTGTTAGAAACTGTTATTTTATAAACTATGTGCTTTAGAAGTGTGTTTGGGAAAATTGTTTCAATTATATCATTACGTATGTACTCGTAGGTGCGTACCAATCTACCAACTTAGTTAAAGATATGATTAACAGTTGTTTTATTCCGTCTAAAGTGTAGTTTGAATTTAGAATTTTGTGTGAGAATTATCAAGAACTGTATGAATGAATCAAAAGTTACTGTTCATTCGTAGTGCTTTTCAAGTTAACTGACTGACATAGTGATCTATCAACGTACATCCCAAACCACTGGACGGATCGGGCTGAACTGAAATTTGGCATGAAGGTAGATGTTATAATGTAGGCATCAGCTAAGAAAGGATCTTGATCAATTCTACCCCCCAAGGGGATTAAATAGGGGATGAAACTCGATTTTACGCGGACGAAGTCGCGGGCACAGCTAGTTGATGTCATTTATCAGTCTTTTACTAAGGCTTCTTTGGACAATGTAGAGTAGGTATGTACGTGAAAAAAAATGTTGTGCGTAAACATGTTGCTGAAAATATTACATAAATTCTATTTAACGCATTGTCTCCCTTACATAAACTGTAATGAACTTTATTTCGCAGTCAACTGCAAATAAAGTAATATTGTTTTGAGAGATCTCATCATATTTCCTGATGAATGCACTTCATGTCTTGCGCATTGAGTTACACATTTACATAGCTTGTTAAGATTTTATTATGATTCTAAATGAGTCCTTATCATTCGTGAGTTGTATATCCTCCAATCTGATAATGCATGCAAACTTTGAATATGTGGGAATGTATTTTTTTATAGTAGCTTGACATAATGACTTCCCTGCGCCTGATGGAAAACAAAAGAGAAGCCCAGTCGCTGTGACAACGGGCAAGTAGCTCGTTAGCTGTCAGTTACCCAACCCTAATCCTCCACGAGCTCCGGAAACCCTACTCACCGGCAGAAACACGACTCGGAGATCATTTGGCTGCGGTATTCTATAGGGTGGAGGTCCTTCCCTGGACAGGCGGCTCAATTCGAGCGAAGAATCGCTTTGCCCTACCTCTCTTATTCTATAGGATGGAGGCCCTTCCCCGGACGGGCGGCTCAATTCGAGCGAAGCATAGCTTTGTCCTACCTCTCTTAAATGTATAATCTATACACACATAATTATTTAAGTAGAGTAAACGACCTTTGGTTCAGAAGGCAGAGGTCACTACCAAACGAGACAAAATAAACCAACAAGTCAACCGCCCTATACATTAATTAGTCAACAAAACCTTGTTTTGTATCCTTTCATGTAGTTTATCATCGTTATACTCTGCATTGTACATCGTTGATAGGATCACTGTTACATAGGAAGAGCGGCCATTATACCGTTCTCACGCGAGCCATGCGCACACGCATACGACGATTAGCTAGTGTTGCCGAACTATCGACGGTTTTATTTGAATAAGACGACCCTATAGATAGGACTATCGATACCTACTTCAGAATTACACAATAGATAGGAAGGTACTATCGCGTGATAGAAATATTACAGCGGTTTTCAAATATAACTGACTTCCATAAAATGATGGCTAAATTTTAAGTTAGACCTCCAGCAATATATTGGTGCAAACCGCATTCAATTCCATGCAGTAGTTTTTGCGTGATGCTCGTTCAAACATACAGATAAAAATTTCTCCCGATTTCCCAACACTTCCCTTCACTGCTTTACTCCTATTGATTGTAGCGTGATGAAAAGTATAGGTACTGTAACCTGCTCAGGACTATGAAAAATAATTGTACCAAGTTCCGTTAAAATCCGACGACATGTTTTTGTTTCTATAACGGACATACAGACAGACAGACAAAAATTATTCTGATTGTATTGATCACTAATCACCCCCTGATAGTTACTATGAAAATATATTTTATGTACAGAATTGACCTCTCTACAAATTGATTATAAGTATACTTAGATACTCCTGGGCAGGTTTTTGGTATATTTATCATCACGTTACAATCAATAGGAGCAGAGCAGTGAAGGTAAATGTTGGGCTATCGGGAGAAGTCACTCCTTTTGTAAGCTTCCGTCGCGTATGCAGCCTTAATAGTTAAAGCTACACGGAAATAATGTAAGTTTGACGGAAATTTTCCCCTTAAAGTTTTATAACAAATGTTTATATGTATCTTGCAGAAACTAGTTTTAACTGATATTCGATTCAGACATCAGTAAATTCTAGTGTTAACCAAGGCATTAAGTAAAAACTAGTGCTTACTAGGAAAAAGGCGTTCTATCTACTAACTAGTTTTAACTGTAACAGATACAAATTATAATCTAAATAAGAGAGGTAGGGCATAGCGAATCTTCGCTCGAATTGAGCCGCCCGTCCGGGGAAGGACCTCCACCCTATAGAATACCGCAGTCGAATGACCTTTGAGTCGTGTTTCTGCCGGTGAGTAGGGTTTCCGGAGCTCGTGGGGGGTTGGGGTTGGGCCGGCATGGCGGTGGCAACTGACAGGTAACTGACCAGTTACTTGCCCGTTGTCACAGCGACTTGGGCTTCTCTTTCGCTTTCCATCAGGCGCAGGGAAGCCATTATGTCGAGCCACTATAAAAAAAAATCGATAGTTTACCGATGGTCTACCATCACTGGGCAACACTACGATTGGACGCCCGCGCGTCAGTATAACAACCTACACACTGGAATATTGGATTCTGTCATAGATGCTGCGATCTAAATAACTTAAGGCGCAAAACATTAATTCTAGTGGACGTAGCGTGTCGATCAGGAAGCATAACGTAAATATGAAGGACATTCTTACATAGACTATGTCTTCATGATCTATCATTGGTTTGTGTGGGTAAGTTCGGTCAACAACAAGAATGTAGTGACATGATCTTGAAGTTACTGATTTGAGTGGAATGCATAATTTACTTTGTTTTTTTTTTATAATGGCACAATATACTTAGCTAGTGGGTTCCCCCCGCGTGATGGAAAGCGAATGCAAAACCCTAGTCGCTACGACGATGGAAAGTATCCAAAACAAACTTGGCAGCCAGGCGGGTAAGCTCTACTACCGACTGTGAATACCTTAGTCGACTTGTCCTTGATACATACGGGAAGAGATGAGATAGTGATTTGTACCTTGTTTTATCCATAAGAGAAGGTTCAAGGTCACGATGTAACTAAGTATAATGTTCTAGACATAAACTACAGTTGTTATAATTACTGGCCTTATAACATCTGACAAGTGTCAAGCACTGAGATTGTACAATGGAGCGGCTTTATGACTGTGATAGACAGTGTTTACCTCAAGATGCTATTTACTTGTCCCGTTTCAATAACCACACATCCGCAAACGACTATTGATTAGTCCCTACAGTCTTAAGTGTAAATGTATCACAAAAACGAATGCTCACTGATCCAAATGCCAGTAAAAACAAGCAGCGCCGGGTGAAATCGTTGTACTAAACGTAGATGCAAATGCACTCAGTCCATTAGAAATTTTCTTATAGCGGCCAACGTTTGTACCGGCCTATTAACTTTCTACCAGTGACGACGTTTTCCTTTAATCAAACTGAACCAGACTTGCTGGTTTTTGTGCAGTATGGGTTGAAAATTAATTATATTTTTTTATGCGAGTGGCTCCGCTGTATTTGTATAGATGTACATCTATAGGATATAATATATGTAGATCTGCGTAAAAATACACAATACACACTAATCGTTAAGCGTAATATTTATTAGTACTAGGGAGTACTATAAGTAATTACGAGTAATAGGATATATGTATTATTATTTTGTGTCACCGGGGCGAGGAGCTACGCTCTGCGATCGTCAACCCGAAAGGGAGTGACCCATGATCTTTTCGGTACAAGCCCTCACCTGCCAGTGGTGCATCTTGCTGAATAACAAAGGCTCTGGCAACCGACTGGTGGCCGTATAACCATCACGATTGAAGCCGTAGCTAAATATCACAGGCCGATGACGGGCAGCAGCGTCATCGGAGCGAGAAGCTACGCTCTACAATCGTCAACCCGCCTGCCCAGGGTGGCGATTATGGGTACCTAAATCCACCAAGTGTTTGGTCTAAGTGGCAAACAATTGGAGAGCCCTATGTCCAGCAGTGGACTGCGATAGGCTGATGATGTATACCTTACCTAGTTCTGAGAATTTTTTGGTGCTCAATAAAGAGTAGCTATCTATCCACTGATCTATATTCGATCAACGCAATAAATACAAGAGGACCAATTTATGCGTGTAACATATTGATATTACACGACACAATGTTTATTTGGTTGTATTAGGCGGAAAGTATACGTCATAATTCTAGTCGTAAACGTCTGGTGTGCAGAGCGACCCCGGGCCGTGATTCGTGATTCGTGATGGATCGCGTAGGGGAGATCACACATCTTGGCATTGTAACACAATTTTGGTAAAACACGAAAGTAGGCAGCGATCACGGCGAGTAAAGTACTGTTTGTTTGGTGGACTTTATAAAATAAGTCCAGAAAATAAATATCAAGAAAGTGCTGTCATCACTGATGAAAAGTTTGCAAAACATATCCAGAATAATTATCAAGGAGATAAACTGTATCTATATTTATTAATTATGGCATCATTTAATTTTATAATTTTCGTCATGGTGAAAGTGTATTGCTTGTTTGTAGTTTGCAAAATATGTTTAGAAAACAAATGTCAAGAAAATGCTGTATTAATTTATTAACTAATGTATCATTTAAGATTGTATGCATATGCAATGAAATAAAAATCAATGTTCAAAGGATTGATTGTTTCTACAGCATATTTTATATCTTTGTTTCATTATCATCAGCCTATTACAGTCCACTGTTGGACATAGGCCTCTCCAGTTCTTCCCCACTTAGGGCAAACATCTGGAGGATAATATACCCATAATCGCCACGCTGGGCAGGCGGGTTGGCGAATGTTTGTTTATTTTATAATAATTACCGACACCTTCCTTAGCACCCACTAGATTATGTGATGCATTGTATTATTATATCAATATAATATGGTATCTTCTATTAAGGTTATGAATTTTCTCATTACAGTTTTGCCAATGTACAATGCATCACATAATCCGAAAATAATTATAACGAATACCAACATGCTCTATTCCTAATAATATAAACATTTATATAATTTGAATTTTACAAAGAAATACATTAGATTTAAGGAACTTACATACTCGTAGATCGCAAACATATCTCCGAGTGACTTAATTCAGATTGATTATTTTAAATACTATTCGTGTAATGTAATGCTATAATCCGCTCACCAAAATAATTAACAACTGACAACTATTCTCGAACAAAACTTACCACTTACCGCTAAACAAAGCTAACAGAATCATTTGAAGTGCACAGAAGTGACGCCGCGGAGTCGGATTGACGCGGGTGATGGATCACGGAAAGGGTGACGGTTTCCTTTGCAAGATACACAGAAGCTACTAACAGTAGCTTTATCTTATTTTTTTTTATGTCAAAATGACTGCATCAAATGTATCAAGAATGGAACGACTATCATTGTCTTCTTTTGTCACAAAAAAAAACATTTTTTTTCCACCACAAAATGTTCCAAGCATTCGAAATTCGAACGTTCGAAATAATTCCGATACAATTCCATTCCAAAAATATTCATATTTAGGACTCATTTTGGGTGTGAACCATGCCTATCAAATTAAATTTTATGCTGATCGAATTGACAAATCATTATAATTATTATTCGAGCAACGCATATTTATTGCATACAACGCCGTACTATTCTTTACGCATTTCTGTGGACTGCATCTTTTCAGATGTTAAGCAATAACTGACTAACTACATCATTTGCTACAAATAATGATTTAGAGTTTACAATACAGACTTATTTATAGTGCTTGGCAAGATACACTATGTCATGTCGATTTGTAAGGTAGCTCTAGCTATACACGACTGATCTCTAAAGCGACCGAACTTCACGTGTTGCCAGGAGGGTAAACACTAACATCAGCTGTAAAGCTAAAGTCTCAAGCACTTAGTCGACTCTTACGATACATACGAGAGAAGATCGTGTGGTAATTTGTATTCTTAATCCGTCACTCGGAAATTACTTTAACAAGACTTAATTGCACGTTTTTCATTTGTCGAGCTTTCCTGCTCAAAATACTTAAGTGGGTATTCACGACACACGAACCGACAGTTTTGGAAAACTAGAAGAATTTATTCGAAATCATACAACCCGTGTAACAGGAGTGACAATAGCGACATAAGATTGACACGAGTGATGGATCACTGGAGGGAGACGCGAGCACTCTCACGCCTACGGGAGGTACTTTATTTGCGTCCTCTTATGGGAGAAAAGTTGCTACTTGAATGCGTATGTTTAATCAATTTGCGGCGAAGATAATTAATCAACTGAGAGTATAGGTTGCGTAAGAATCGATAAAATAAATTCTGCATCGATGTGCCCTTGGTAGGGCATTGTGAGGTCATTATGTGAACATGTACGGGTAATTGTAAAGAGGTGCTATATTTGGTTGGCTTCTTACAATAACAGGTGTAAGTGCATGTAAAGGAGCGGCCTATCATCATTTCGCTCCAAGCCTACCTCACCTGCCCGTGGGGCATCCTGCCGAATAACAAACGAGGCGCTGGCAATTGCTGGCGGTATAGCCGTCACAATTAAAGGCGTAATACCACAGACCGATGACGGATAGCAGCGTCACCGGAGTGAGAAGCTACGCCCTGCGATCGTAGACCTGCCTGTCCAGCGTAGCGGTTATGGGTATATCCCCTAGATGTTTGCCCTAAGTGGCGAACAACTGGAGAGGCCTATGTTCAGCAGTGGACTGCAATAGGCTGATGATGATGATTAACAGGTGTAGAAACCAAACGAAATGGGTATGGACCTGTTTGGTGTCACCATCAGCCTGCAAATGTTCACTGCTGGACCTAGGCCTCTTCAAATGACAAGAGAGGTAGGGCATAGCGAATCTTCGCTCGAATTGAGCCTCCCGTCCAGGGAAGGACCTTCACCCTATAGAATACCGCATCCAAATTACCTCCGGGTCGCGTTTCTGCCGGTGAGTATGGTTTCCGGAGTTTGTGGGGGGTTAGGGTTGGGCCGACATGGCGGTGGCAACTGACGGGTGACTGACCAGTTACTTGCCCGTTGTCACAGCGACTTGGGCTTCAGGCGTAGGGGAGCCATTATGTCGAGCTACTATAAAAAATGGCATTCGGAGGATTTGCCTTGCAGCGACGTTATATTTGTTCATGTATTTCCGATTGTATTGGAGAAAAAAACGAGGAAGTGACTTCCCCCCATAAGCTCCTTTAGGACAAGTGACCTAATTTAGAATTTTGTTTTGTGTAACCAAATTGCACAAGGGGTAAGCAACATTGCTATAACAACAACAGATCTATAAATCAGTTCCTAATCTGTTGCCGTAGCTTTTTATTTATATGGAGATGATAATCCTTTATTTTAAAAGCACGAAAACATAAAAGAATAGGCACGTCTTAACAAAAACAGAGCTACATTTCTTCTAAATAAAGAACCAACTGATAAAGGGACTGGCAAAAATGAATAGAGCACCCACAATTTTTACCAAAGAGCGAAACATTTCGCACACTCGCTATAAGTAAGTAGTTTCGTAGTTCCAATAATACATCACAATATGAGATTTCATGACCCAATTTAGTCCTTTGCGCAAACATTTGGCGGGTGGCATAGACAAACATGTATGAAGAATACAATAGTGTATCTTGGATAAAACGGCGTATAATAAAAATGCGTGGCTTTCACCCGTATTCACAAACTATACTTATCTATGAAAATTCACACACTATGCGAAGTAAGGCAATTACAATGGCGACCGGCACTCAAGTGATGTCTATGAAAAGGGTTTTGGGCAATGTGCGTCTGCGCTTTTTTAACACGTTGACCGCCATGCCGGTCACCGGTGACCGGCAAACAATAGTTTTTCTATTGTGTCTAGTTTCTCGGCAGTCAAAGACTTAAATAAATAAATAACCCAAGACATGCCACACTTGGCCAGACATCGCCATCTAGCCCCAAGCTAAGCTGAAGCTTGTACTATGGGTACTAGACAACAGATAAACTTACGTAGATACTTTTTTTTTGTAAATAAATACATATTATTATTTTTTTGTCATGCCACGCTGGGCCACACAGCGCCATCTAGCCCCAAACTAAGCCGAATCTTGTATTATGGGTACTACACAACTGATAAACTTACTTAGATACATTTTTTTTTGTAAATAAATACATATTATACATAGAAAACACCCAGACCAATACAAACAGACATGTTCATGCACACAAATGTTTGTAATGTGTGGGGATCGAACCCACGACCCTTGGCTGAGAAGGCAGAGGTCACTACCAATTGAGCCACCGAGTCAGTCAATAAAATTTACTTAGATAAAATTTAGAAAACACCCAGACCAATACAAACAGACATGTTCATGAACACAAATGTTTGTAAGTACTGTGCGGGAATCGAACCCTCACTACCAAATGAGTCATCGAGCCAGTATTTTTAGCGAACTTATTTGAAACATACGTAGTACCCAACTGAAGAATGAATTAGGACACGCTGATGAAATGTGTGCTACAGTAATGCAAAAAGATATTGGTTTTAGTCTGCAAGTTGCTGACCGCCGATTTTCTATTATTAAGTCATATTTGAAAGTGCTAACTTTAGTTAAATTAGGTTTAAAGTATCAAAATCGTCTCCGCTCAGTATAAGACCGCAATGGTAGGTATATATCACGACCACTGGTTCTCTTAGCATGGCGCAGTCTCCGTTTTTACCGCAGCCAGTTAGCAGTTCAGGCACGAATTCTCATAGAAGTAAGTGAGCTTATTTACTGCGCGATACAGTGTTATACGGCGGTATAGGAGTGTATAGTATAGGCGGCATGTATGGCGGGTGGGCGTGTCTGATCGCGCGACGCCCCGCGGTAGGCGGATCGGGATCACTATATCGCTAGATACTTGATATTGAAATTTTAATCTAGGAATAGTTAAACACCTATGGATGCAGGTGTGTGTAATTTTTTATGCATTTTGTTGAAGAGCGGTGTAACTTATACTGCCATTTTTGCTTGTACTTTGTTTTTGACGGAAGGTTTTAGGTTACATAACTAAGAAACTGTTTATTTAACATGACTGTTATTCTAATATTAAACTACTACCTATGCATTTTATTTCACGAAGGGTTATAAAACTATGAAACTGTATGTGTTACTAAACGGTTATTCTATAAGACATAAACGGTCTTAAGCAAATTTCTGTTGCTCATCTAACATTGCAATGTACACTTTTAGCTCTTGATATTAACCTACATACCTAGTTAAACACTTTGGGCAATGTATTAAAAAATTTACATTTTAAGCTATTCTTTACAGAAGAACTCCTTCAACTTGTTTAGAACAAACATTGTGAATGAAGTGCTAAATAAATCAGTAGCTAGTTATAAATCAGTACCTATTTGAAAAGTCACACGGAAGCTTGTATAATTTATTATCGAATGTTGCCTCATTTATCATTTTTCTTATCTCGTCTTATCTGATTCCTAATGTGTCTATTTATAGGGAATCTATTTTTGTAAAACGTTTAAGTAGGTAATATTGTTTTCGAACAGATATTATCCATTTCTCATATTGTTGTGAAAAAACTTACAAAATAACTAGAATAAAGACATATTTTTATGAGCTGATTATTCTTGAAGTAAGAAACCACGCAGAGAGGTTTGTGTTAGGTACACTTAATTCGGTAATGCCAGCCTCCCTGCAAGGTTTATTTCTGCCTGCCTCGATTAAAAACTGCCATATTTTTACAGATGTTCAGAGCTATATTGCAATACACGTAAGCATTCCTCGTGACAAGTCACTCGACACTTGAAGATCATTATTCACTTCAGTGATTATCTTTATCACATACCTACCTAACTGAATTTTAAAAGTAGATAAACAAATTACAACTACAGTCATTAGTTTAATACGTAAGGTCCATGTGATTGAGAGAAGGCAATAAAAAAGCGACAATACACCCCGTTCAATTGGTAACTTACTTTCCCAAAAGATCCAAAAATACCTATGTCAATACTTTTACAGTTATTTTGACCATTTTGGCAAAGAATTTACATACCTCGTTTAAGAGATAGGAAAGTAAAAATTTTAATGTTTAGCGGTGAATATGACAGATACATCTTTCTTTCATTAAAAAATTAGATGTAATTAAATGGTTTTTTTCGCCGAATTCGGTAGCACTTTGCGCAAAGAATCCTACTAAAACACGCAGGCAGGACCCAAAAGTTAGGTGAAAGTATAAAATGATAGAATATAAATCATAGCCTATGTGTTAATTTAATATATGAGCTATATTACTGAAAAGTTTTATTAATTTCCGTTCAGTAGTTGTTGCGTAAAAGAGTATTAAACATCCATCCATCGAAACAAAGTATCGCATTTATACTTAATAGTAGGATTATAGAACTGTTGTCTACGGAAAAATATAATATACAAGAGCTACTTATAGAGAATAATACCTATACACCTTTAATTTCATTACATTAACTAACTCAAAATGCTCACACGTTTTTTTAAGTTAAATTCTTACTTCCCCGACATCAAGGCACATAAGATAAAATATGGACATTGGGTCTTACGAGGTTAAATAAAATATTTTGACATTTGATTAACTCAAAAATATGCTCACCAAATAAATATGTCGCAATATTATGAAATTAAATTTATACATCAATAATAGTCCTCACCCTTTTTATAATACATATTCGAAATAGCTTTGGATTACATAAAATAGTAGCTAAGTATCATTAATGGTAGCCACTTTAAATATAGTAGGTACATATTATTATATCCAAATCTTTAAGCAATTTTATAGGCGCTACATCTTATCAAACAACCCTCAATGAAGGAGTAGGGTCTGTACATACTTATAAGTGCGTCCTACTGTACATTTACGTATAAAATAATCCAATATACTGCTTACTATAATACCTACAACTTTACAATATCGGATCTACGTTATAAGTCAAGATACCATTAAATTTTAATCGTAATTGGGTAGCAATTTTACGACGCCGATAAAGTCGTGAATTTTTTTGATTTAAATCATTATATTGCATACTTACTCATAAAAACAATGTCTCAGTCACACCGTTACACAGGCACGGTACAGTCAACAACATCAATATAGTCATTAACAAATCATCACAACACTGCACTGCACCACTTAACTTTACAATGTTCCAAATAACTTTTACAATGTTCCTTTTAAAATGTGTCTAACAGTCCTGTCCATTGATTGCACTAAGCACTACGCGAGCGTCAGCAAAAAATATCATCAATAGAAAAATGTTATCAGTGCTACTATCGGAATGTCAGTGTGGCGTGGCGACTGTCAACTGTCTACTAAACGAATCGTCACTGTTCGTTTGCCGCCAAGCCCACTTCCAAACACCCGTGCCGGGAAAAACGACACAAAATAAAAATATTTCAACACATTTTCGACCTTATTCACTCAACATAAAGCTTAAAGATTATCATCGCTTTGGTGCGTATATGGCACACTTGACCGGGCACTGCACCTACTAAATACATCTGCTGCGCTCTTCGCGCTATGGCAATGGTTAATCTTTTCTCTCCCTCTTTTGACATTTGAAGTTTTAGTTTTAAATTTACAAATTAAACAGTTTCTGTTTAAGATTTTAATGAAAATATTGTAAAATCGGCTCTAAATATTGTTAAAAAATATGCTGTATTTTCTGTAGAATTTTTGATGGAGAACTGGTAGATTTATTCGTTTTGTAAACGTGTCGTGACTCTGAACAAGTAGCGCCGTCTCATTCACACGAATATTTCTTGTTTGTTTCACGTCTCGCTATTGGGCCAATAGCATTTACGGAGCAACCCACCTTACGGCATATAAACTACCGTGGAATATTGTGCTCTATCGCCTGTGAATAAAGTTTAACTTTTTTGCATTTAATTCGAAGTTACCGGCGTTTGTCACGCAAGAGTTCTAATTTTAAATCAAGTGTAGGCGGAGCTCCCGTGTCAGAGCTTTTATATTGAAAAACGAAATGTCTTTAAAGAAAACCTGTTACGAGAAACTTAAGCCTTTTGTGTTTAGAGGCTTCGCGTTTGCGTCGGGAGCGAGTTACGTCTTTCTTCGCCGGGCGAGCGGTGGTCTCACTGAAATAAAGTAAAAAAGTTTAGTAACCGGCTTGTCGGTATTTTCCTTTTGTTGCTTGATTTTTGTTCTGTGAACGGGACATTGCATGAGAAATGCAATGCAACAATATGGCGGCGTATTCATCTGTACGTGTGCAATTTTCATGGCTTATTGAGCTTCGCAGATATGCGAGGCACTATCGCGAATAAATTGTTTGAATAAACTATGCCGTTACTGGGAGTAACAGATGGAGTCGGTTCTTTATTTGGAGGTTAAGACTTCTCTCAGTATTGTGTTTAACATTTTGTTTGTTAAGTGTTAAATGTTATGTCTTTGTGGTTGCTAAAATATCAAGTAACTACGTTATCTGAGAAAACTAGCAACTGAAATATATATTTTATCTTATACATATATATTTTTCTAGAAAAAACTATTCATACTTACATTAAATAAATACGCACTCACACACCACGCTAAAATACCTTGTACTTACTTTGTACAGATCTTTATCATTTAAGGACTTTTTTTTACTAGGTATGTCACTTGCTGGCAATCTAAGTGTATTTTTTATTTATTTATTTATTTAAACTTTATTGCACAAAATGGTACAAAAGGCGAACTTAATGCTAGGAGCATTCTCTACCAGTCAACCCTTGGGTCATGCAGAGAGCAGATTTGTTGTGCGGTGAGTGTACAAATGGAAACACAATAAAAGAAAATACATTATTTATATAAAAAACTAATATATGGAAATATGCTAAATAAAGTAAGTATAATATACTTAAACATATAAGAGACATATACATATCGTACATAAATAGACAAATATATACCATGTACTTAAAATATTACTTAAATTATAAACATTACATTGTGTATGTGATGTTGTCTGATATTTATTTAAACAAACAGCATTTGAAACGCAACGATCCGCGCGCCGCATCGCTGTTCGACGCACGGCCCACGGGTGAAGAACGCCGAATCGCAACGCGCCATTAAGGCGGCCGAGCCCTTGACCGACAGCCCTAATGAGTTCACTCGCTTCGGCGACAACCATCTTTGTGTGAACGGAGTTGCATCGCCGGAGAATCAAATCGATCGTGTTATGAAATGGTTGGATAACGTGTTTATGAGCTCTTACGTGCTCCTTACACGAATATTTAAGCAGGCAGGAGATATTGTAGTACTTACTTAATAATAATATTACATTTTTTTTATATTGGGTTAGACTCACCTTCTGTATGTATACACTTTTTATTGTGCAATTAAGATTAAATAAATGTTAGCACAGTTTTTGTGCTCGACCGGGATTCAAATTTAGGACCGCTTGATTTTTTTAGGCACCTGAAACCATCGAACGAACGACTAGGCGAACAACTGAAGAGGCCTATGTCCAGCAGTGGACTGCAATAGGCTGATGATGATGATGGTGATGAAATGGGGAAACATGCTGCGTCGTTACAAAATAAAAATTGAACGGATTGAGCATTAAATGTCTACAAACAGACTCAAAACATTGAGGAAAGGTAGTTAAATGACGGTTTCATTATAAAACGCAGCAGCCCATGCGACGCCGTAGTAAGAGTACCGAATCGCGGGGTCCAATTAATACGACCGACCACCCACAGCCGAGGCCTTGACCGACAGCCCTAATGAGAACAAACCGCTCAGATGGTACAGTTGTCTTGGAATACGAGCATTTTTGTACTACATACAGTTGACGAGTGTCAAATTAGATGAGGAAAGACCTATTGGTACTACAACTACTTAGACATAGTATACAAGTCTCAAGTATGAGCTCAAATTCGATGAGGAAATATGCAAGTGCCTTTTTATAACCAAAACGCTGAGAGTGCGCTAAGACATACCAAAAGAGTGCTTCGAAGATTGGAAAAAACGCTGGCATAAGTGTATTATATCTGGGGGGATTACATTGATGTAAACGAATATATAAATATTTTTTTTTAAAATCGAAGATTCCGAGTTCTTTTTTAAAACACCTCGTATGTCTTCCAGAATTTTCAGAAGCTAGCATAGCATAGCTAGCAAGCTAGCAGCAACATTATCGTCTAGGTTAGAAAAACTTAGATGCGACCAACTTTCTTCTTAAGAGAGTCCAGGATTTCTGACGGGTTTCCATCCCACTTTTATTTCTTGTACCGCTAAGTAATAAAGTCTGAACAATATTGGCGCTACACAATAATTAAACTGATTATGCAGACTTCTTAGTAGCTTAGTGTATAACGTTGAATATTCACGACGTGCTAAGGGAATAATTAAATGAGTTTAAAAACTTGCTTAAGTATTCCTCGGCCGGAGATCTTAGCCATCAGTTATTCAAAACTCGTTTCACCCATTAGGTATACGGACAGCTAGACTGAAGTAAAATGTACAGGTCTAGATAATAATATGTCTACGGTCTACGAGTTGTGTGGAGGTAATTTTCCAACATCAAGATATTTTGGCTAGAACGGCCAATCTCAAATCTCTTAAAGATTAGCCAAATAAATATGTTACTTAGTTATTAAACAAGGTGAGCAATTAATCATACTCCTCTGACAGAATCTGCCATAGCGGCTAATTCCCAAGGACTCTAGCCAAGTAGGCAGGAGATATTAACGTGAACAAAGGTCTGCGCAAACACACGAGAACACTGTTTCTTCACTCTTATAATCCAACAAATCTTCTTCTTTTTGTGTCGATGGCAATCTAAATATGTTCCGTCCAGTGTTCAGCCACACGACGCCCTCATCAGCTCGTCTCGTCATACGAAGGGCACGGCGCAGGGCAGACCGCGAGGTGAGCCATGGTTTTAGGAGAGAACCCACAAGCACAGGTCAGGTCGGACCCGTCCGCGAAACTCCACTTACACACTTCTCCTTACTTCCACCGACCTGCGTTCGGTTAATCCGATGGGAAAATAGTTAGACACGAACAAGGAGAGATCAGGCGCAGAACCAAATGGCTTAACGTGACGTCAGGTGACATCGACGATTTCCATACATACATAGTGAACAAGCAAGTACTTACGTAAAATTAGTGCACTGTCTGTTCCTTTCACTATCACAGTGTTATTATCACCTCGAGTTTTTCATAAAGTATGCATTATTTGATCAATGTAGGCATGAAATCCAATCGGAATTTAATATCGACATATTAATATTTAAAAAAAAAACTTCAAGAAAGTCTCAAACATTGTCATGAGTATAACAAAATAACGATCTACCTGCAATTGTCTTAGGCAGTCCTCCTTACGAAAAGTTGGTTGATACCAACACTGCAAAATCAATGCGTAAGTGCATTGCATTATTTACGGTCTATTGTATTGCCAAATAAAACACTAATTAAGTAGATGTTTATTGCAACATACTCCCATTGCTGTACAAATAAACAGTTTAATTTACCAGAGCACTTGGAGGCAGTAGTGTTTATAGAAACTATGTACATAATCACAGCAGGATGATTAATGTTCGTATCGCGATGGAAACATTGTTAATTAGTAGTTATCAGCCGCTAATACTCAGTAATTATCCACAATAAAATATGTGTTCACGGCCTATGGAGTGTTAGACGCTAATACTACTATTATGGACTTGAATGTTCAGTCGACTAAGCGCTTGCAATTATAAAAATTAATCAATTTCTTGTTCAATGTCTGGTGGAAGTCGAGAAATTGCACTTGATTTTCTTAATGAGCTTTTGTGTGGTAGAACGATTTGTTTCATTGAAAACGTTAGACGTATCAAACGTGTAGTTATCTGTTAATGAAGAATGCACCCATGAAATAAATGAATGCGCCATACAAAATGGAATGCGCCATGGACTCAAATATAGGGGTTTTCTTAGTAGGAAGCAGATTTTGTTTTATGACAGAGGGTTCAAACGGGCCTGAAGGTGACCTGATATACCTGATAGACCTGACATTGACACCGCATCACCAGGGGAGTCACAGGTGCGTTGCCGGCCCTTGAGAAATCTGTAGGCTCGCTTCTTGAAGGTCCATTCGGGAAAATTGCAGCCGGAAGCTGATTCCAAAGAGCAGCTGCACGAGGCAGAAAATTGCGCGCAAAATGCACTGCGGAACACTTCCATCTATCAAGATGGTAAGTATAATGGGAGATAACACAGATTTTTGTCGATAATAAGCTCATATCAAGCTTTATATGCCAAGTGCTCCAGTATTGCGTAAATAAATTTTAAATTAAAAGTCTCTGACTTCCTCCGTTGCTAAAATTCTAGTAACAGTAGACATACTTCGAAGGACTTATATGGTCTCTGCTCCGAGATCACAGTTTATACCTGTGTGAGAGTGGTAGCATCTACGTAGTTAGAGGTCCGTCGTATGGTGATGTCGAGATCTAGGGAACTTTATCAACACTAATATTATAAAATAGTAAGTTTTGTATTTTTGTGTTTATGTTTATAACTAATTAACTCAAAAACTACTATGCCAATTTCAAAAATACTTTCACTATTGAAAAGCTACATTCACCCTGAGTAATTGTTCCTAGAAAATATTAGGAGACCTTTACTAAAACGCCAACAATGTAACCCAATGAATTGTTTATTTACAATACCCGAAGCGAAGCGAGGGCGGGTCGCTAGTATTCAAATAAAAAGAGCTTCAGTTCTCACACCGAATGCGAGGCACTTACCATCAAACGACGGAGTCTACTCGAGCATAAGTAGGTACTCATGATTATACGAACAGGTACTCGTACATAATTTACTCGAATTTCGGTAATCATTGCAAACAAAACAAAACACGATCGCCGCTACCGATGCAGAATGGCGTCAAAAATAAAAGGTCGGCATGATTACGGCGGCGGGCGATAAGCTGTAATTTAGCCGCACCACGACATGTGCGAAAGGGTTCGCTGTCATTAGCGTCAGGCTTGGTGACCGTCTGTCAACTGTTAAACAGATGTAAACCATGCGTCGGTGCGGTGGAATTGGGTAAAAGTGTCTCTTAGCATGCCTTCTTGCTAGCCTTTTTTCTGTCATATGGAAAGTGCAAGATATGAAAAAGGCGTCGTTTTATGAACGAAAGGTTCTCACGGTGAGCTGAACGAAAATTGTATCATCATCAGCAGCCTATCGCAGTCGACTGCTGGACATGAGCCTCTCCAGTTGTTCGCCACTTCGGACTAACATCTGGAGGCTTTTCTAATAATCGCCACGCCGAGCTGGGCAGCTGGGTTGGCGTTCGCAGGGCGTAGCTCCTCATTTCAGTGACGCTGCTGCCCGTCATCGGCCTGTGGTATTCAGCAACTAGCTACGCTTTCAATCGTGATGGTTATAACATCGCCAGTCGGTTGCGAGAGCCACGTTTGTTATTACTTAGACTCAAGGTGCACAATTATGTCTACCCGATCTATCAAGAAGTCAAGGTTGCAAACATTCGCGCTTATATAGCAAGAATATATCTTCTTCATCGCTTCGATCGACTTGTTCGCGATTGCAGCCTAGTACTTATATTATACACAAAACCACTTACTAAGACCGAACGGGACATGCATCTTGCTCAATTAGCCGAGTCCACACCGGACGATCGGACTGTGATCCGATCGAGGGTGCTGTAAAGAAAGCGCGATGTAGAATTTTTAATAATCGACTTCATAAATAAGGAGGAGGTTCGTAATGAACCGATTTGGATAATTCTTTTTTAGTTCTTACTTTCTAGTTGGTCCCATTTGCATTATTTGAAGTCGGTTTTTTGTTAGGGAATGTTGGTTAAATTATGAATCTCGCGATCAAACGACTAGTCTCTAGACAATTTGTACGTGAGAGGTCTACTGAACTGTTTACCATGGATCATAGGTATATGGAGAGCTAATGAGATAAATAAACTTAGAGATGACATATTATTCCATAAGCATAAATTTATGACCCAGATGAAATCAATACTTATTCCTACATCTCCTGGACGGCTGCTTTCAAATTAAGACTTAAGAATTTAGCATTAAGTATAACCTTTAAATCTTACTTTTAATTAAATGTAAGATGTAGAGATGAACGAAGTTATAAGAAGATGGTTTTGAAGAGAGTAATTATTATCAAGTTTATTACCGGTTTTTCTCGATAGAAGATACATTCTTATCGGTGTTGCAGTAATTTTTGTCAGTATTTGACGATCTATAAGTGCATGTTTCATAATGCAAGTGCATGTTGAATAATCAAATAGACATGAAACATGCACTTATAAATTAATGGTCAAACTTATGTATAGGTAACAATACTTATGTATAGGTATTTTTCATTCGATTTGTATTGTTAGGTCGGAAAGTTTCTAAAACTCGGTTTAGCACCTCTCTTGATCCACGCTCCATGATCCTGGATCGCAGGATCCAGTTTGTATCCTCCAGTGTGGACCCGACTTTGGAGTCAAGGTGCACAATTATGTCCCACGCGCGTTGACGCGATCCATCAGCCAGTCAAGGTTGCAGATGACACTCGCTAATAAGCCCAGCCAGTAGCCTAAAGGTTAAGATGCGTAAGGCCTGATGGCGTTTTAATTAAATACGGGATTGTCCGGTCCATTAAGTCATTATGTATAGACTTTTTTAGCAAAATGCGTATCAAGTACATCATGCTAAGTTTTTTTGGCTAATAATATGATAGCATGAGCAAATGACCTAGGAGATTGTGGGTGGTACGTCTCTTCATGGCAGCTGCAGAGCCTACAGTCTGATATTGCCCAGTACCTACCACACGAAACAAAACGAAAGTCTGATAACTGTTATTAGGTTTCATACGCCCTTTACATAATAATATATGGAAGGTGGTGTCCTGATGGAGAGCAAATCGCTGAGGTAATGGACAGGACGAAGGGGTAGGTCAAATGAAGATAATGGTATGATAAGTAAGATACAGTCGATCATTACCTGGAAAAATATGTTGGATCCTCTCCATTCTTATACCTAATAAAGGTATCAATGGCAAAAGAAGTTAAACAGTGTATTTAAAAAAATCTCAGACTATTTTTTTTTTAGAATTGTTTAAACGTACACGGTTTTCGATGTCCGGGCTAAACCGACAGTCTTTGTTTTTTTTTTATTTATTCGACTTCTACTTAGTAGCAAAGGGATCAATTTACAGCAACGGAATATTGTGAAATGCCAGCACAAAACTATGGCTAATGTATCATCTGCCTTTGTTGTCGGCTCTCAGCAGATGCAAACTCAGCGCCCACAGCTAAGAACGGTACATTTATTCCGTTCCATTTATAATTCCGGTTGATATTTCCCGGCGCGGACGGAAGGCCCATAATTAGGTGGTTTCCTTTAGATTTGCGCCCACCTGTCGGTTCAGTACCTGCCTCTGACATACCTATCGCCGCCTCAACTAAAATTAATTACACAAATTGATTAATACTCCGCGCTGGCCAAAACTTAATTACGACCAGGGATTATTTGCAACTTTTTGCAGGTGAGCATGCTTTGAACTCGGTTTCTTATGGCGGTTTTAACTGAGGTTTGTTACGATTGGTACTAATGTGAAAGTGGGATTTGATTAGTTAATCATTTTAATTAGGGAACAATTAATTGATACTTGTATAATATTTTTCCTTACATCACCGTTGTAAATTAACTCTGTGTAGAATCATACTACTTCGGTTTAAATGAAATGAAAGGTACTAATATGTATCTAGATGCAAGTCTTTTTGGAGCGATATATCCACATAATATGAAGATGATATTAGCAAATATGTTACAGATATAAGATCCAATACACGAGTAATACGAATATAAGGTAGAACCAATTTCTAAACGAAGCAGGAACAATTTAACAAAAATAATTCTGAAGCGGTTTCCAACCAGCAAGTCATCTACATCGGTGATAAATATCTCATACCTATCCAACTCCCTAATAATGTATGCAATCCAGTAATCCCCCTTTTACTCCTATTCGATTTTTGAATTACGAAAATGGAACGACCCGGACCTTTCGTATTTTAAACGAAACAACTCGAAACTTAGTACGACCTAATGATGTCTGTTATCTGTGGCCGCTAATCGATTTCCAGAACGGCAATTCGATTGTTTGCGACCGACGATCGAAGTTCGCATAACTCTACGCTAAACGGCCGCCGACCCTGGTCACTGCACTTGCATCCCGTTTTTGTTCAGCGCTCACCCGCTTATTTACGATCATTAATCATTATTTCGGCCCAGCGCTGGGCGCTTACAATTTGAGAAAATAACCCTTTTTTCTGTTCACGATACCAGAGGCTGGAGCGTGGCGATCGCATGCCGTTGCAATATTTAAATTGCTCGTTTTCAACCGACTCATGAAGGGCGCGTAATTTTAACCGTATGTTCGTGATCACGGGAATAATGTACACTATGTTATTTGTCGCATTTTTTAAAATAATTGATTAGGTAAGGGTTTTTAATGTATAGCCTAATGAGCGGTTCAATTTGTTTAATTTTAACAAACGATTCTAAAATGGGTAAATTCAAAGCATTTTATAATCAGTCAATATCAAACCTCTGGTACTCTTATAATGCCTCCCTTGTATTTTGAGAGACGTCGCCAGTCAGTCACTTAAGTACAAGAAAAATACTCAAGCGACATGGCGCGTGGATAATCAGATTTGTTGGCTTATCTACTTAATTAATCTTTAATTAGATAATTTAGGTCCCACTCGGTGATGTAACCTCATAATAACAATAGTGCTTGATACTTGGGTGCTTAATTTAAGCTATTTTCTTTCTTTTCAGGCTGTAGATAAATGTATGCTACAAAATACTTACTTAGGTACTTCCAGCGATCCGAAGTGGATCTTATCACCTGTCTTGTGACAGTTCCACTCACTCGGACACGTTCAGCGCCTTTAGGTTATTTGCTGGTGAGTAGGGTGTCTGGAGCTCGTGGGGGGTTAGGGTTGGGCCTAGTGTTGCCCAAATTCAGTCTTGGTCTTGCAGTCTTGGTCTTGTTCTTGCGTTTTTGCAAGACCAAGACCAAGAACAAGACCGCGTATTTTGAGCAAGACCAAGACCAAGACTGACCGTGCAAGACTTGAGCAAGAACAAGACCTAGCCTGCAAGACTCTTGCGTCTTGCAGCTAGGACTTAGCGCTATTTCACTGAGTAGTTAGGTGTATAGGTAGGTACGCTTAGGAATTCTATGAGACGCAAAAAACTGTATCAAAGAATATGAAAAACTGGACCTATGCGCATTACGACTAATACCATAAACATAGCGAATAAAAAAATATATATTAAAATCAAACTGAGTGCATGCATAGTTATGTTTTAACCATCGGCACTTTGATAATGCGGCATCAAAGGTTTTGTACTTACTTCTCAAAGAAATTTGCCGCTTTTCGGAAGTACATGGTTATGATACACGCGCCGGCGGCTTCTTTTGAAATCTTAAACAATCGTTGCCGCCACGCCGAAATCATAACATTTGACACTACATATTTGATTGCCGCCATAGGGCGTAGGTATACTCATGCAAAATAATTTCGAATTTTAAGAGTACCTACAGGTGTTCCAAAAAATAAGTAAGTTTCAGAGTGCTTAGAATGAAAATGAATACATTATACTAATCACGCAAGTAGTACTAAGATTAGGATAAAATGGTAAGGATAGGTAGTAGATGTCATATTAATTCATTCTAGTAAGTATATCGCGTGTAAAAAGACCCTTAACGAAGCCGTGAACTACATGTTCTCCTGGTCATGACGAACATCGTTAGTTCTAGAAAAATACCTGGGAAATGTATGGTTACCGAGATATTGACCTTCAAAGTTAAAAAAAAAATTACGTTTTTCATATTAACGCTTTTAAAACGTAATTACTAACATTTCTTCTAAAGAAACCATATCCCAATTTAGAATATTTCTCAGCAAATAAGGCCATTCAAATCACGGCCCGCAATGTACATCGCACGCGCACACACAGTCACTATCCCTTGTAGCGACAGCAGCGCACGCACACGCGGCGCGCGTCAGATGTTCGCGCGAGGTCAACGACACAAAGGGCGCGAGCGGAAAACCCAGCTGATAGCTCGACTCGACCCTGTTACCTTACCTAGGTAGGTACATTGCTTAGGGTACCTTTGACGTAGGTGTAAGTAAGTATGTGGCTACTCTTACGTGTTCGTTGAAATAAGAAGCACACAGTTCTGAAAAGAACTATTTCACTCTTTCGTGTGTTTCACTGATGGTGGCTCTGAAAAGAGCCGTGGTTACTCTTCCGTGTGTTTCAATGAAGTGGCTCCGAAAAGAACCGTTGTCACTCTACGTGTGTTCAATGGATGGTGGCTCTGAAAAGAGCCGTTTTCTACACTGCTGGACACCGAGCACTGCACGCACACCGCACAGCTGATCGACGCGCCGCGTAACAACACACGACGCCAACGAAGACGCACGCATGCGCGAGCCCAAGTAGTCGCGTCGTGTGCCTCGCAGTTCGAAGACGCGCGCATGCGCGAGCCCAAGTCGTCGCGTCATGTGCCTCGCAGTTCCTCTCGTGCGCACTGCGCGCCTCGCCGCTCGCTGCCGGAATGAGAGCAAGAGCGCGCGCGCCAATTTCATTCATCATGACTGCGCTGCGCGAAAGCCGCGACCCGCGACCGTCTGGCGCCATCGTGCGTGCGAGCGAGACGGATACATCCTGCATCCCTTTCCCCCTACACGTGCCACATTTAGTATTGTTACCTAATCTGTTTGTTTTCTGTATCATTTATTTACCTTCTGATCGGAGTTTTACTTCTGCCTCAAGAACCTTCAAGAAGAAATTACCAGCTACTGGAAGAGAATAGCAGACCACTCTGCTCCCCTACTGGCAACTAGGCACCCTCTGCCTACCACTTGCTAAAAGTACATAAGTCAATGGCCAATTACAACAATCATCTCATTTCCATAATTTTATCTACATACGGAATGCATTACCTACCGTAATCTCAGTTGGGGATCTTGATCTCAGATCGTGTTAGGGGCTCCTGGGGGCTTGAAAATACTGCGTTCATTGATTTATTTTCGATGGAGAAAAGATAAATACCTACCTACCTAATTGTACATGTTAGTTTGTATCATGCATGATGTCCACTCGAGATCGAATTTCCGCCAATCGGTGCTGCTAATCTCGTAGGAGACTAGCCTGTCAAGTACGCACAGTTGTAATCCGATTCGAATCATATCATTCCGACCGGAGCATCGGATAGAGATCGGTCGCATGTCTTAACGTGGTTTCCGATGCACTGGGGTGTAAAACCGGCACTACCCTGGCTCCGGAGCTGCTACTAACTAATTTCTTTAATAAAAAGAAATACCTACCTATGAACAACTTTAGAAACAACCTGGAATTCGAACCCGGGACTTCTCGATTGACGGGTGACACCTGCGACCAATAAACAGACCAATGAATCGATCTTATTGGGCACATAAAGCAGGTAGCGAAAACTTGCATTTAATTTCAGTCGTGTTGCAATTCAGGTAGAATTTGCTCGTATTAACTTTTCTGCAGGATTGCATGATATTTAATTGACGATTTTCAAATTCAGATAATTATTATTAAAAGATGGTATAATATGTAACTTTTTTTCTTCATACAAATAGCGCATTCCAAGCGCCTGAGGGAATTCTACCATATTCCTTATTCGGATTCAAGGACGAAATTAGAGTTTCACAATCAGAAGAGCATTTCTAATAGTCAAAATGTAAGTAGGTACTTGTTGACTACCAAGTACATAAAACAATACATAAGTAAACTCTTAGAAAAGCCAGAAATTATTAAAATGATACTTTACGTAGGGCCCTTCTTACGTACCTAATTGTTAGGTAATTGAGACGTATTGAAATTGAATTATGTTTGAAGAGACTACTTATGTTTAAAAACATGTTTAATTTTACCCCGAGTAGGTATCTACCTACGACATAATCAGTAAAACATAAAATACCTGTGAAAAAATACGATAATTTCTATTGCCGACATTGCCGTGGGTGGTGGTGTTGCCATTAGAGCATTCAAATAAATAACTTTTATTATTTAAAGTAATAATTTTATCAAGACAATAAAATGTATCATTTATTTCATAATTGGGTGTAAGTTAGCTAGCTAACCAAGTTTTTACGTAAGTAGGTACATTTGCAGCGTATAAGTAAATTATGGGCGGTTATTAACCTGGTTATTGGTATCAGAACCTAATGATAAATTGTTGAATGCAACACATTAGCGATGAATAATACTAGAAAAACAACAACTCCAATCATTAGGTGGTAACTTCTGTAACCTTAAACGCTCAGACTCCATAAAATTTAGGTACCTACTTATAGCAAAAATGTTAAATGAGTGAGAATTATTACATTGCCTTAGCAACTTTCAATAACGTGTATTATTGATGCAGATTTGTTAACTAGTTTAATTTGATTTTTAGGTGAATTACTTATTAGGTATTTTAAATAAATTTTATTAATTAAAATTATTACTAGTTAAGTAACTAGGTACTGTACAGTATATCCATTTAACTAATCGCTAATCTGATTTTGTAATTTACCGCAAGCAAAACAAAATTATGTAACCTAGTTTATAAAATGGCAACATTCGGCGCGCGCGGCGACTCAAAGGATTTCTGCGCTTCCGCGGAAGTTAGGTACCTAATTTTTCAGTTCGGTTCTAAACAACATCGAATGCGTTTTGATTTCGGATAATTTCGCCTCGTTGTGTATTTTTCTTTTGTGTTGAGTTGAGTGTTATTTGTTGTGTTGTGCTGTGGTCAGTGACTAGTGTCGAAGGTGCCATTCCATGCATACAGCGCTTGCGAGTACGTTAACATGGTGTAGGTACGGTATGGCCATACATGGAAAAGTGCTTCTGAGGCACTGCGGCTGTATTCATCGTTCGTTCCACTTGGTACCAGAACGATGGAGCTCCGCCATACATTGTGAGACCCGGCCGTGAGCAATGGCTTGGCAACCAGTAGATCGGGCGGTTTAGGCCCCATACGTAACCCGCGCGTTCGATAGACTTGACTAACTTGGATTTCATTTTGTGGGGCTTCGTCAAGGACCTTTATGAAGGTTTTCGACCGCCCACTCGCTCATGGAGGGTCGCCAGTTCGAGCCACATCTTGTCCGCTTGGAGAGACCTACACTAGAAGACAACGAGTACTAGGTAAGTACTTAGACCTCATTTAAGGAGACGCGACACTACAGTCAACACGAGCTGCGATTTATGGCGAAGTATGGAAGCATAACAAATGCCAGTGACGTCGCCTATTGCGTCATGTCGTTTGTCTTAAAACCTGTGATTTCATACATTCAAAATAAGTATTTTTATGTGTAAAATAAGTGTAAAATAAGGGTACAATAGGTAGTTTAAACTTATTATTGTAGTTCTCATAAATTTCTATCGCACGAGCGCGCGTTCGCGTAGGTATCTAGCGAAAGAGCGGAGACATGCCGCGCGCCGGCGACCGCGCCGCGAGACATAGGTACCTACGCGCTGTACATTGCGTGGTCTTGAAAACAGCTGTTTTTTTACTCATAAAAACCAAAATCATTTCCCTGTCAAAATATTTGAAAATAGTACTCAGCTATAGGAACAGAATGCGTAGTTTCAGGCTTCGTTAAGGGTTTTTAAACTAATTACTTAGGTACTATTATTGTACATTTGTACATATTTTATCATAGGAAATGTTTATTAAGAAACAGTTACTTCCATGGAAAACGACATATAGGTCAGTTGATTTTTCGAATTTCTTATCAAATCTTCAGTTATTTATTAATCTGCTTGATCTTTACTATGGCTATGTTAATTCAAGCTCACAATGTTCCAATTCTAATACGTTTTTCTAAGATTTAAAGTAAACTTTAATAAATAGTAATAGACTAATAAGTAATTGCAAGACTTGCAAGACTCTTGCTGCAAGACCAAGACCAAGACCAAGACTGGGAGCGCAAGACCAAGACCAAGACCAAGACCAGGTGTATTGGCGCAAGACCAAGACCAAGACTGGCTAAGTCTCGTCTTGTTCTTGCATTTGGGCAACACTAGTTGGGCCGGCATGGCAGTGGCACCTGACAGGTAACTGACCGGTTACTTGCCAGTTGTCACAGCGACTTGGGCCTCTCTTTCGCTTTCCATCAGGCGTTGGGAAGACATTATGTCGAGCCACTATAAAAAAAAAATTGCCATACAATGACAAAATATAAATAAGAAAATGAAAATGATTTTTTAATATGTCAAAACCTAAAGAAAAACTAAATTTTGATAAACTAAACTAAAATTTAAGCCTACAAGAACAGAATTATAAGGTAACGCAATAATGAGTGTAAAGGTTTATCTTTACAATTCTGTTTGCATTCAACCGTCAAGTGTCGGAGGGATCAATGATCCGTTTCATTGAGTAGCAAGAGTTGTGCAGCGAGGGCGCGCTCCTATCAATCATTGGAGGCTTTTTTTGAATTTAATAAAATAAAATTTGTATTTTGTCATCGTTTCTCCCTCGTGCTTTTTGCCAGGGTTGTATTTGGGGCAAGATTTTAATGTTAGGTATTTTTAATGTACAGTATGCTTAACATGTTCAGGCAAATTTTTGGTTTGCAATAAATAAAAATTTACCTTTTTTACCCGACTGCCAAAGAGGGAGGGTAATGTTATGGGAGTGTATGTAAGTATGTATGTATGTCTGTTCCTTTGTGACCTCCTGTAGCCTAAACGGCTTGATGGATTTTGATGTATGAGGTATCGTTAGATTTGTCTTGATTACGGGAGTGTAAAAAAGTCCCACGGGATAAAGACATGCAGTGTGCAGTCGGGTATTTTGTTTTTTTAATAATTAAGTCGGGTTATTATGTTTGTTGTAGTATTTTTTACTTTTTTTTGCCTAATGGTAAGCAAAATGGAAGTCGCAGGTCTTGTGCCTATAGTATATATGTCTAGGTTAAAAGTTAAAATTTAGTTAAAAATAAATGACGTATTGCATGACAAATTATTAAATTATTTTTCTATGAATAAATATGTCATTCTGAGTATTGGTTGGCGACCAATAAAGTAGTACACTCTTTCCACCAATTTATTTAAAATTTCTAATTCTAATTGTCAATGTTATACGCTTATACTTTGTCTTTTCTTATATAGGTAGGTACTTAGTTTATACTGGATTACACATTTGCTGGCTCTTACTAATCAGCTGGTGTCTTATAAATCCTTATTGATATTGTAAATGCAAAAGTTACCCTGTAATATCACCCATACCATTACTATTTAGAAACTTTTCCATCAAGAACTGTTCGTTTACAACGGTCGTTTTTTTCCGCATACGCGTAAGCTCTGGAATGAGTTAACAGCCGTGATATTTCCTGATCGCTACGACTTGTCCTTCTTCAAACGAGGTCCAAAGAAAATTCTTTCCTCACGGTAGGCTGCGGCTAAGCTGTGTCCCTGGCATTGCATAGTCTATGAGCGGCGGTAACCGTTTAGTATCAGATGGCACACCGATTGGAACGATCACTATCTTCATTGCCGAGTCCGTCCCTGGGCGCGAGGCGAGGTGGCGCGGCGGCAATGCATCGCATCTGTTGCCGCTCACCTCTTGCAATACCCGACTGATCAATTCCGCTGCAATTTCTCTTTGGCACAGCCACTCTTGTATGTGCTTATTTGGATGGTATAGATACAAACGTCTGAACTTAACCAGCTACAAATGAAATGGGGTGAAATACAGGGTGGAATAATATAATTTATTTTTAAACTTAATAAAAATTGATTCTTGTTCTTAAATAGGCGAACTTCCTTTATTGGACGGTATAGAATTCAACTGCAATACAGATATCGCGTCGGAGTGTTTATACTCCTATACATACTTAAATTTAACGTAAGGCCCAAACTAAATAAATAAACCAAAGCTGTGTGGGCCACACAGCGCCATCTAGTTCCAAACTCAGCCGAAGTTTGGACTATGGGTGCAATACAACTGATAAACTTACTACTACCTACTTAGGAACTGTAGTTTGTTTCGTTCGTACTTTTAGTTCAAAAGTATTAAGGCAGACACTCAGCTCACAATACACAAGCTTACGCTACCATAAGCAACACCTAATTAACGATATTAAAATACGTCGCCGACCACAAAACGGCGAGAGCGTTGCATTCGCACGTTGTACTCGCAAGCCATAAAACGCAAGCGGTACCCTCCTTATTTATACGAATGAGAATTTTAAATTAACTGTGTAAAGCATCCCTAACGGAGTGCGGACGGCACTAGAGGTGTGCCGCTGCGCTCCGCTTGGGGCCCGAGGTTTGAATCTATTTGACTGGCTGGGTGGCTCATTTGGTAGTGACCTCTGCCCTCTGAGCCAAGGGTCGTGGGTTCGATTCCTGCACAGTACAAACATTTGTGTTCTGTTTGTATTGGTCTGGGTGTTTTCTATGTATAATATGTATTTATTTACAAAAACAATTGTATTTAAGTAAGTTTATCAGTTGTCTAGTACCCATAGTACAGCTTCGGCTTAGTTTGGGGCTAGGTGGCGCTGTGTGGCCCAGCGTGGCATGTCTTGGGTTTTAATTTATTGTGGCCAATATCAGAGCTTAGAGCTTAGTTTCTGAAGTTGCAAGGATTCTAATTGTGTTCACGCTAAGCCTTAGACCTGTCTAATCACAGGTGTAAAAGCTTATAGATGCGTACAGAAACGCCGTTGACTAAATAGTCATAAGTATGGCCTTTAAAACTAGGAAAACGGTAAAAAATAACGAATTAAACATTCAGTACCAAACAACAAATGTTTGTACCCTATGTTAAGTATCAGATAAGTTCTATTAATTAAGAATAAACGTTAATTATAATCTACGTAGATAGATCTAGCTAACCTTAGGTAAGTTTTGTAAAATAACTACCGAAATTGTTAAGGTTATGAACTCGTAAGACTTCATAACCTTAATTAGTTTGTAGTTAGTATATACTTGAGCTTGGGGTGGACGCCAAGTTCAAAATTACAAACAGGCACAAAGCTACGGGTACACAAGGAGCAGCGCAATATTTCACGCGGGTCCATTACGGCGTTCTTGAACACGAGTCGCACTTGCCGCCGATATATCTCGGCGCGGTCAGCCGACGCGCCCCGGACCGCCAAGCTTGTTTATGACCCTCGAAATTAGGACAATGGGTACAACGCAAACATTAAATATGAGTGTAAGATTTTAATTTGAACTAGAAAAGCAATATATTAAATATATTCATATACTTACATTTGTAAGCGTGCGGTGAAGGAAACATTTTTATTCTCCTTCTCGAGACCACACTGCCGTGGTATTTCCTGACCGCTATGCCTTATACCTATATATAAACGAAGTTAAAGAGAGCTCTTTCATCATGTCATGAGGAAAGCATTGCTGTGCCCCTGGTATTGATGTCCATGGGCAGCGGTTACTATTTAACATCAGACAGTCCGCTTGCTCGTCTGCCATCAAAAGCAATAAAAATAAAACATAGTTCCGTTAACTATCAAGAGATGGTGTTGAAACTACCTCAGCGATTTCAATTATGGCGACATGCCCTCCATACAAAACTTACAACGCACTTGTAAAGTTTTCATCATCTATTTTATAGTACTCTTAACGTATTTATACTATCACCTAGCTCGAAGGTTGTTCTTCCACTTTTCGTTAGGACTGGAACCGAAATAGGTCAAGCGTGTGGAATAAAAAATGCATAGACCAAAAATTTGGTTGAAGATATTTCGTGGGCACACTTCATCCAATTTGCTTAGCACAAAAAAAAACAAAAATCCGAGACACGGCGGCAAACAAACTCGTCGTAACGAAATGGAGCGAAACTTTCTTACTAATTAATTTAATCCCTTTGAGCCCTACCCCATTAGCCTAATTGAACTGCGGTGTACATGTCAATTCTTTGGTTTTACTCGCCACTATATCCAACGTATTATGAACTGTAACATATAACTTTAAGGTACAGATTCCGTTGTAGCATGAGAAATAAAGTTCCAACAATGTTAATGATATGAGGGACACACTTTGTTCCGTTTTGCATAAGTGTTGCCGTCGAGGAAACCGTTAGTTTTTTAATAGATTGGTTTTTAGTGGGGTATATTGTAATTGTATTGATAACTAAGGTTTCTTTATTAGTAAGACATTCGATTAAAGGACGTAGGGCCTTGATTCGTAATCAGTTCAAAAATTTGTATTGGCCATTTATCATAATGCCCGGGCATTATATATAATGCTACATTTATTACTTGGTCCATAACATATACATATAAACCTGCCAGACTTGAACACTCCCGACTCAAACAGATTGGGACAGACACGAAATGCGACTTAGTTTTATAGTAGTAATAACAAAACCTTATAGAATAAAGAATAAGGTTTATGTTTTTTTATTAAAAGGCTGATTCGGTTCGTCAAAGGAGATCCTTTTTTACAATCTAAGTAAAATATGCGCATAATTAAGGGAATTTTTTAATCACTTTATACAGATTTTATGTACACTAGAAGTACCTACCTATAGGTATATACGTCATTAGATTTCTCTGAATTTGTGCCTATTATTAAACTGGGCCTCTGAACTGACTACGACCTGTGCTACGAAACAGGTCGTAGTCAGTTCAGAGGCCCAACTTACGAAAATGAGTAAAAACGCCGCCACTAATTTTACGAAACATCACTTCTGACAATGATTGTAACGCCAAAACATTCTGGTCGGTTAGTGAACGTACATAGTCATTGGATGAAGCAGCTTTACATAGCTACATACATACAATCTTTCGATGTTCAAAACGAGAGTAACGATTCAGTCCCGAAGAAAGATACTGATGTATTTGCTGGGTTCGGTAAGGGTCTTGGATACTCAGTAGGTACATTATACAATTTTATTGAAATAAAAACAGATATGTTTTGGATTTTATTGCACTATGACTTGATATTAAACAATGATTCTACATTTTTACTTTTTCTATAAATTATCAAAGGTTAAATGTGTCGAGTGAACAGGGGCGCTCGATCGCAGACTTCAATAACACTTCAGTCAAATAGAGGCTAAACGCAAACTCTTTATGCATAAATAATACATAGTAGAAAAGTCATAGAGAATCTAATTGATTTGCTTTCAGTATGTACTTTCTTCAACGAATTACCAGGTAACTTTACCCAATTTAGGGCCTTCTTAATAAATTATATGTTTTCTGACTTCCATTAGAAATCAAATTGAGACATCACGTCATTAGGGCTTGAGCAGGTTATTTACGCTTAGTGTGGACAAACAAAACCCAATTGTTCGATTATCAGTGTGTCTGAAGTAAACAATAACCGTTAATGTGTTTGGATTTACCAGGTTCCTCAAAGGAAGGACGAATGTCTTAATCGATGAAACATTTGGTGCTTACCTACGGTAAAAGTTTCCTTTTCAAAAGAGAATGATATTTTTGGTGGACTAAAGTAATAATGGTGTGTGCTTTATTTTTAGTAATTGAGCATCTGTATTTATGATTTTCGTAGTTTCTGTATACCTACGAGCATGTACCAAACAAATTGTTTTTTTCTATTTGCCCAATTCGAAAGCTTATACTTTCCTGAATTGGTCAAATTTTACAAGAAGTAATACAAGAACATTTCAAACATAGATAATATAAAATTAAGCGTCGAGCGTTTCGTAAACGGTATTTTCCATAGGTACTTTTTTACTCTATTTGTTGTGAAACAAATATTATCATTATTGTTGAAAAATGAATAATAAGCAGTTTAAGGAAGAAAAGTATGTACGTTAAATCGAAAATTCAAAATTAAACACAACGTGTAAATTATATGAACTTCGAGTAATTGAAAATTCAAAATTAGAACACAATGTGTGACAAGTTGAAAGTGTAGTAAAAAAATACGGTAAATCGAAAATTCAAAATTAGAACACAATAATGTAATAATTATGTAAAATTATTATGTGCTTGATACTTTTGTTTCTACCATCGTCCTTGACCAAAACGCCTGGACAGTGGGCCACCCATTCAAATTGAGCGTCGAGCGTTCGCCAACGGAAGCTTTGTCCGCGCTCGCTCGCACGCGAGGCTGACTCGCCGAACTCTTTCACGGGTTGAATGCTGTAATTTGGACAAAAGACTGTTTGTGTCTTAACTTTTCAATGCAGTGTATAAAAAGGGTCCTTTCAATTTCACGACGGGAAATTTGGAACATTTTGTAGTTCGCATCATGTTGGGTCTTGTCATGAGGCAGCATTTATTATAGGATCATTTTAAATAGTTTCTATAATATAAGTAATTGAACATAGGGAAAACTATATGCTATATCATCAAAGCCCATCGCAATCCACAGGTGTTTGCTTAAGTGGCGAACACCTGGACTTTATACTCATAATGCTATGTGATATCCCATTTACCTACAAACCTGACGGCCTCGGTGGCGCAATGGTCAGAGCGTTAAGGCTAAAACGAGTACGATCCGAAGGTTCTGGCTTCGATGACCAGTCGTGAGAATTTAGGAAACGCACTTTTCAAAGTTCGGGATTAGACTTTGGGATTAGAGCAATGTATGTGATGTTGTCTGATATTTATGTTACGGCTAAACTCGATTTCAGGTAAAACTAGTGTCATCATCATCAGCCCGTAGACGTCCACTGCTGGATATAGGCCTCCCTCAACGTCCGTAGACCGAACTAGTACCGTTTAGACCGAAGTAGTTTGTCCAGATCCCGATAAGTTACACTAGTTATGGCTAGGCCAAACTAGTTTCTCCTGTAATCGGGTTTGGCCAGTGTAACATTCATAGGAATTACATTCAATGTTGTTTTCTATACGGAATATATTTAAAATACCATTAGCAGAGCATAAAACTAAACTTTCTCACTTTGTTTCGACTGTATCTCTGTGGGGCATATCAAAGTTCCGTGAAATGGGGTAAAACTAATTCCGGCGCGGACACTGCCCGCCATGTGCCGGGTTCGATTCCCGGGGGTCACGGCGTGCCTGCAATGTCACGCCTATTATTCGCCAATATATCTTGTGCTGACGTCAATATTTTTATTTCCTTGCATTTCTGACCATTTGGGAGTTCATTACGACCCTCCAGGATCTGTACGCTTCATTCTGTTGAGTCGTGTGTGATGAATCGTCTTAATTCGGTATGGCTTCGTTTGTCTTCTTTGGGACTAATTTGTTTTATTTTGTTCACACGACAAACTTGAAGTTGATTAGCAATTAATACAATTAGGTAACTAACGTAAGCTACAGAGAATGTCGTAACTTTGGAACAGCGTATTTTATTGTAATAAAAAGATGATAATAAAAAAATGTTTGATAATAACTTTACACAATATATTGCTTGCTGTAAGGCAATACGAAAAAGGAACCTAAATCTCACCACGATATACGAAATAGGGAAAACAGAGTTATCATAATTTATAATGTTATTGGCTCTAATTACACTTGCGGTTATGAACTGGAGAGGTATTAGACGCAGGACAAATGCACATTCCAAGTCATGTATCTTATCCTAACATCCTGCTTAAAGTAAGTTTTCGGAAGATTGAAAAAGTCTTACAAATTAGACTCGAGTCTACTTGGTCAGAAATATGACATTATCGTTCCCTCGACAAATGAATGACAAGCGCGCTGAATTAGTTCTTTTTTCTAATTTTACGTCCTTTTAAATGTACCTACATTACGTAACTATATTTTTTATTTTATCTGTGGATAAGACAATTTTATCTCTCACAGGCATGTCGATCCTAAATGGCAGGTCGGCAAGTTATGACCCAGTCATTCCAGCACGCCAGGGCCCATGCATCACCCGGACAAAAGGGACTGGACAATCTTATAAAGTACCCCGTCTCTGGACCTCACCCGTCGCATCCCACGCGGCCGAGCTATCCTTTATTCAAATAAACCCTATTTTTATGGAAAACTTGCCCTTTCCACATCAATATCAATTTCCCGGCGATTGTTGCAGAAATAAAGGGATGACCCTTTAGGGAACGCCGAGAGGCTATTTCAACTATATTAGAGGATGTTTTTAGAGATTTTTTGGAGAAAGAATTTTTTGGCCGCTTTCTTGCTGGGATTTAATATTGTATTGGGAATTTGGGATGGGAGAGTGGTTTATGAGTTCACAAAAGACGAGCTAATAATTATTACCTATCGATAATTTGCAATAAAAATTGTTAATCCCCATTGGCATAATTGTGTCTAGAGTAGATACTAGAAAATTCAGAATCTATTTACAGAATGGACTAAATTTTATTAGTATTAATTTATAGACAAATTAATATTAGCTTATTAATTTATCAAGCAAATCGAAATGATTGATTTAATAACGTGTCTATTAAGCTTTATTGAAAAATTGTAAGTATTCGTAATGCATATTTATGTCTATTAGTACCCAATTTCATAATGACAATACTAAGTACATTTCATGTAAATGTGTTAACCAATACAAACGATCGCGTGGCTATTATTACAGTAGAACCTCGATAACTCAAACCTCGGTAACTTAAAAACCTCTATAACTTCAAAAAATAATATGTTCCCTTCCCATCAGAGCCCAAAACCTCTCTAACTTAAAATTCGCAACCTCTATAACTTAAATAAATAATCTCTGTATGGACCTCAGTAACTTAAAGCAATTTTTCCACAACCTCTATAACATAAAATTGTTTGTCAATGCGTCATTTTGAAAGAGTGTGCAAACAAAAGGTTTCGGAATCTAGTGCTTGCACGTGTTCCTTAGTAAAATTGTTAACGTAAACAATACTCCTATGTCATCTATTGTTTGCTTTAAGACAACTAGGCCTACTTAAATCATAAGTTTTTGATCACAGTCCTGGAAACATCGCTTTACCTACTGTGAGAGACTTAAAATGAGTTCAAAAAGAAAACTACATAATAACACTTACATACGCTGATAAATTAAAAACTATAGAATCAGTGAAAATGGATTGAAAAGGAAAGAAGTTGCGGTTCAGTTTGGGACACATAAGAGTACATTGTCAATCCTCATTAAAAAAGAAGCTGAAATCTTAAAGAAACAAGAATCAAGAGAAAGTCTTCATTGTAATAGACGAAAAATTGTGGAATTCCCATATTTTACATACCTACCGCTATATTAACCTATCCCTAACATAGACCCTTGATAACTTAAAACCTCGATAACTTAAAAAAAAATGTGTTTCCCTTGGACTTTAACTTATCGAGGTTCTACTGTATTTACAACAACACATCAAACGTTCACAATTATTTATCTCTTATATCCAATAGCGTAACATTATGTCTGTAGTCCGTAAATCCGAGACCATTCTACATAACGATTGGTAAATAATACGAGCGTCGAGTCCGTGATTACCTCCGATTACGCCGTCACCACGCATTTATTCGGTCCCCACTTAATATAATAAGCCTGTAGGATCGAAATCGATGCTACATAGTCCCATTTGTAACCGGTACGTTGCGTCTGGACGACGGTGCCGCCTCCAGGCGTCCTATAATCGGTCAATTATCTATAATTTTCAACCATCAGTCTTTGGCCGCGGCTAGGCGCAGTCGCTGCTAGCGATAATGCCGGCTATTGATCTAATTGGTAAATTATGTATGAAATAAACCCTTACCGGCCTGATGAAGGTTGCTTGTGGAAAATTTAAAATTGTACCTGAAGAGGAAGTTGAAGGTGAGCTTTGTTTAAATAAAATAGGTTTTCTTTTACGTTTTACTTTTGATGTCAAGGGTTCACTGTAAACAAACCATTGTTTTGCTATTGCTTCTGTTATTTTGGTAATTGAAGACTATTCTAAATTCAAATTAAAAGAAAATAATTATAAATTCGAACACAATCATAATTATTATATGAACAGGATAAAGAATCTTAGTTAAGCTTTTAAATAAATACAGAGAAGTGTCTATGAAGTTAAGAACGTAAGACAACTTTTTGTACCTGCGTAAGCAGATACATATGATGTATTTAATATTACATATAAACTTATTATTACATATTAACAATAACTTTTATATTACATAAGACAACTGAAAGGGATAAAAAAATATATCTACTTGACGTACTTTTTATTCATGGAAGTAATAATCATAAATTTAATCCAGCACCCGTCTCTATGACAGCTGCTAGAGTCATAGACTTAGAAATTAAAGCGATACTTTATTTTATTTTTGATTAATTGTATTTTTTTATAAACTGATTCAGTAATTGGCCAATACCCATGTCTTTGCGTAAAATTGTGTGTAAACGAAGTATTTTTCTGTATTAAGAAACAACATCGTTCTTAGGAATGAGGTAGGCAATTACACTTACGCAAAACTAGAGTTTTTATGTACCTTGGCCTGTCGATAACAATCTTTGGCGTGGCCTAACAAAATACAGCTATTATATTTAACAACAAGTTACAGGTAATTTGTATGTAATCTCTCTAGATCGTTTTCATGCTTTGCGTATCTCTATCAGATGAATAATAGCAACGCAAACAGATGAGATGGCAATCTCGATGCAATTACCGCCTGACCTTTCCGTACTTGGAAAACAAAACAAAAATGGTGATGGTGGTTCGAAAATAATATTGTGCCTAAAGGCATATGTATGGAAATCGGGTGTGCTGCAGTGTAGCAACTTTTAGGACAGTAGTTGTTAAACTTTTGGGGATGTTTCATGTTTGACTTATTTGGGTCTACCTACGGTTGCTTGAAATTTTTATGGACATATATTAATACATATGGCCATACTTATACAATAAAAGCAGTTGCTTAGTAGTAGTTAAGAAATAAAGAATCATAAAAAAACGAAAATAAACTTTCAGCAAATTTAAAATTAAGAGGGAAGACGATTTTAAAACTCATACTTTGGACAGGAATCGGATGATTTTCGCATAGGCAAACATAGCTGCGTTTTGGAGATGGATGTAAATAATTTATGAACTGAAATGTGAATACAATAAACGATTGGAATTTGAAAAGTTCACGGCTCTCACCATCACACAATTACTTACCGTAATTTCCAACATTGCATGAACTCCTGACCTCCTATAAAATGACCCACCAGAGGTCCATACGACATGACTTAAGCAACACTGGCTCAAAACAGAACAGGTTCAAGTGGCCGAGCGGCCCGCCCCCGGTCGCTCCGTGCGCCTGCGCTGCTTTTTATAACATTTTTTTCTACGCCTTAATAAACTTTTTCCTATTGGCCGTGAGGAAATTACAAGTTTTTTGTACGAGCATCGAATAAAATTTATAGCAGGTGGAATGTAGCGCCGATTATATAACTTATCGATCGGTATCGGTGATCGTGGCCCGCTATTGGTCCGTTAATGCCCAATCAGGTTTGTAAGCGATACGTGAGACGAAAATTAAACGCTCAATTTACCTACTGTCCTTGTGATTGGATGATTGGTATTTATTTAATTCCAAGCCAAATTGATTCCGCGTAGGGAATGGTTTTCTTGAATACCAAATTTACATACTTATAAAACAGGTGTTGATGTTGTGTGACTTTTATCATGATATGTAAGCAATTTGCAATGATATTAATGGGTGTTAAATGTTCTTTTGTGGACTCCTAATTATCATGTTCTTTTAATTTGTATGTAAATTAAGCATTTTAACGCTCGTAAGTTTACGAGAGGTATGTCTTGGTGTACATACTCATAGAACCCTCGACACCACCTTTAAGGCGCAAGACGAAGGGGCCGGGGTTTTTAGTGGGTATTTCCTGCCTCACTTCCATCTTCGAAGCGGGATGAGTCCCACATACCCCGCTGCTCCCCCAAGCAGCGGGAATGCCTAAATGCATCTTCCCCGGTAACACAAAAATAAAATGAAAGGTTCTGAGGTTAAGTTTAAGTTTGAATTATCGTATATTTCAATGATCATTGGTTTTGAAGATTTCAATTGTTTGATCAGGATTTTATCCTTATAGACAGCCGTAGAAGTTTAACTGCTGAACAAAGACTTCCCAAAAGACTTACACAACGGCTGACTTACGTTGAAATTCCTTGAATGTTGGACCTTCCATACATAATAATCAATCAACAGCCTTGGTCCGTCCACTGCTGAATGTAGGCCTCCTTTAATTCACGTCACATGTCTATATCCCAGGCTTCCCTCATCCAGCCACTGTACTGCACAGCAGTTCTGTCCATATATAAGGCGTACTTTAATTATCAATGAGTACCTAAAACCCAGATGTTATATGCTATAAGTACATATTTGGTTCCGTTCCGTGCCCGTTTTATCAGAGTTCGTTTTTGTACAAACGCGATCTCGCGTGACCTGGGGGAGGTGCGATTACAATTAAAACATTGTGTTGTGTTCACCAGCCGAATTGTGCGGCCCAAAGTTTTATCAGAACGTTATTTATAACTTAACTTCACCCTTGTGCGAGTTGCCAAGACTAGAAGTTGTTACACTATTAAAGTTCCGTTTCGTGTTAATAATGGTATTATTTGTCTTATAAATGCCTTATATTTTATTTTAAGCCCTTTGTTCATTAAAATCGTCATTCAGTCAGTCGTCATCGCAAATAACTCTTTCATTGTACATTTTCATGTACATCATATTTATGGATATTCTATAATGTTCGGTCAATGGGCCAATTAGACCAAGTTAAATCTCATACCCTGTACTTTTAGAGGTACACAGGACACGTAGGGGTACAGGTCTTAAAATGGCCTATTAAAGGTGACCATTAGCAGAGATACGCTATAGGTACGTGCGATGGTTCTTCTATGACAATTTGATCTTTAACCTGGTTCACGTCCAGAAATTATCAGAAATAAATTACCTATTTGACGTTTCCTATATGCATTACTTTTTTGGCGAAAACATTTGTTATAAATGTTTAATTAATTAACCTTTTCTGCGCGTGATACGCAGACAAGTCATGCATTAGTCAGCATTTGCAGATTAACAGTCAGATAAAAATGTACTCATGAATAAAATACCATCATTTAACAGGTGTGAACGATGCACGTTCCGGTTCACACGTTAACAACAACATTATTGTTTTACATAAAACATGTTCACAAGCGTCCGACAATATTTTAGTCTAAGGGGCGCTGAAAAAAGTGGTCGGGATGATGAAAAGCGGCAAAATTTATATAGCTGCTATATACAATTCAGTGAAGTGATTACTAACATGTTGTAGCCTTCATCACCAGTCTGTCAAAATCCACTGCTGTACATAGGCCTCTCCAGTTGTTCGCCACTTTGCACGCTTTACACATAATCGCCACGAGTCGAGTTGCCGCAGACAAGTTGACCGCAGGGCTTGGCTCTTCACTCCGATGACGCTAAATATTGCGACACCTTCAACCGTGATGGTTATACCGCCACCAGTCGGTTGCTAGATCCTCGTTTGTTATTCGGCAAGATGCACTACGGGCAGATTATGGAGGCTTATGATAGGTCGCGCTCTACACTAAGCTTACAGTGAATAATATGATTGCAAGCAATTCATTTCCAATAAGGTTTAAGGTTTAAGATTTTTATTCTCATTAAGAATTACATTAAATTCACTTACCATGAGAACATAAAATTTACAAAATATAAATAATACAAACAACATTTGATAAACAAATGAAAGAAACAAAGGAAGTCGGAGGTAGGAGCACAATTTTTCAAGCCGAGCGTCTTTACGTTATCACGCGTCAGGCGTAGATGGATAACAAAAAAAGAACACCTCTTTGATGTACTAATGTTATTGTGATGAAATAGGCAATTTAATAATTTATAATGTAATTTATTTTATGTACGAGTATACTAATAATATACCTATGTGATATGGCTAATATTTAATGCTGAAATAAATGAATTGCATAGAATTGAATTTAAACACCATTACATATATAACAACAAAGTAACGAGCAATATCCAAAGTTATTAATATTCCATGTCAATTAACAATTGAACAAAATCTTCTATTCCCGGAATGTGTACTATATTTTATATGACCTCTCGCACTATTCGAAGCACTGAAGAATATCAAACGCGCCGGTCGTTTCTGTTAGAAACAAATTAATGGGTGCATTAATACACGTCGGACACAAAATGAGATTCGTGACAAAATATTGACACGAAGCAGTCGGACTGTGAATAAAAACGTGAATTAGATAAATGGAATAAAATAAAAATGAGTAGTGAATAAAACTAAAAATATAGAGACGGGTGTGGAGTGAGGAATTTGTCTCGACCGGTGCTAACTCGATTAATTTCCGTGTCTAGTTTATGGTTTGGGGGTCCGCTTGGCTTTTGAAGATTTGTGGTTGGTTTTTGAACTCAACGATAACTATAATATTTTCTATTCGTATTATGAATGGGAAAGTATATGTGTGTGTCTGTTTATTTGTGTCTTTCACGGAAAACTAAGCTACGAATTGACGTGATTTTAAATGGAGATAGTTCAAGGGATGGAGATTCGACATTAAACTACTTTTTGTCTCTTGCTAACCCCCCATCATCATCACCGTCATCAACCTATCGTAGTACACTAATGGCCCCTCCAGTTGTTCGCGACGTTCGTTCGTGGGCAGGTGGCAGTAGCAACACCTGGAGGATTTGATAGGCTGATGACGATGAACTAGGTTCGTCCACAGTAGCGCTACTGGTCAGGGGCCCTACTACAAAAAACGAAAACGATCGTTCGTTGAACGGATCGCGTATTTTTGCCCCATAAATCCCTCTCATTTGTCCCTCCCGTGTTCTGTGTGTGAACGATCGTTTTCGTTTTCTGTAGTAGGGCCCCAGGTACGGAGGATACCTCACATAGATGCACGCTTTAATCAATCAGGCTTTAGGCTTTTCAGTAAGTAAGTAGATAATTTCTTGACAGTAAATGCCGGACCTTTTGTCTTTTAGGTGGCGTCAGCTAATACTAAAATAATGAAGAAATAATTTCTGAACATACACATATTATGTAGGTAGACTGGATGCGTTAAATTGTTACGTATCAGTTTCAGCATATTGATTTTGAATCAATCAAAATTTCTAATTGGGAAAAAAGATTTAGTAGAGATAAAAGTTAAATAGTTATTTCTGCTGTAGGTATCTCTGCTGTAGGTATGTCTATCTACCTGCAATAGATACATGCAACACGTTTTTTTTATAAATAACGCTATGAAAAAATTGAAATTTATTTATGAACAAAAAAATTAAGGCGTTGAATTAGTTCACTTTATACGGAATCCATAGTCCGGGCCTTGGATTTTCCGGTTATAATCGCGGATGTGGCGTCACGCACAAATATATTCGTCACGTTTCTTGTTCGATTCGGCTAAAAGCGTAGAAGACAATGAATAAGTGTTACATGACACATTACATGTATAACGAGGTCACGACTGGGGTTTCATGGGTATTTGCGATTTCCGCAATCCGGTTTTTTTAAACGTGATAAATGTTAGTATTTTTGGTGTTGTTAAATGTTACCTACTTATTTTGTACTTCGTAATGTAATAATGTATTCTCTAATCCATCCAGTCGCTGATCTTATTTTTTTTAAATATTAGGCAACATCATATACCTACACCCGATCCCACCAGGCTACTCCAGGATATCCATTCATTTATCAATATAAATCGAATAATACCTTTATAATCGAAAGGATATTCACATATTAGTTTTATAGGTATGTTAGCCAAATTGAGATCAGGTCATAAAGTATGCGATGTTGTCTTATACTAAAGCTAACTTTCGGATTCACATAAATTTATTAATAACATCATTAAAACGTACTAACATTTACTTTGTCACGTTTATATTGCAATTTACTGAACTTATCTGATCTGTACGTTGGTGTCTAATGAGATTATATGACAAATAGCAATACTCGTGTAGACATTTTCTAATAAGAATCTGTTAGGCCACGACAGGTCATTAGAATTTCCGTAGAATTCTTATTAGCCCTTATATTAGCCTATGATCCTTTTGTCTTTAGTTAATTGACTAAATATTTCCTTTTTTTTTCATTTATATGGTCTCCCAATTTATTATTATGTAGGCACTTGTTATAGTGGAATGGAAATACATTGCCTATTTACGAAAATGAAATACATATTACATTTTCAATCTTCAAATTAATTCAATCATACAATTTTCAAAAAGGAACTACACTAATTTGCTCTTTTCCCGCAGATGATCCAAACCTTTGTGGCCAGTGTTGCTATTGCCTATACGGATATAATATTTTCATGCTTCAAATTAATTCAGTCATTAGATTTTCAAAAAAAGAACGACACAGATTTGCCTTTTTTCCCGCCGATGAACCAATCCTTTGTGGCCAGTGTTGCTTAATAGACATTAGTGTCTGTATCCACAGATGCAGCGGGGGTGCGATGACGTATGCGCGCCATCAATACTCGTCGCGCCGCCATTAACCCTCTACAATGAGGTCGGACACGCTTAATAGAATTAAACGGTTCGACACGCGCTGAAGGGTTGGGCGTCAGGTGAGTTGTGTACTTCTTTGCAGATAAGTGTAAATTAAAAAATGCAAAAAAAATACATAAATTAACCGGTTTAACTAGGTATTTGGATTTACACAGATTTTCCGTGGGAATCATGAGTGATCTAATATTATGATGATATTTTTACGTTGATCGGTGGATCAACGCAAAAATGAATTGAAAAATCTTTTTTAGTTTCAAATTTAAAGATTCCTTTTGGAGTATTTCCTGTAATGTGCTGTAAAGTTTGAGAATCCCTTACCACAGAAGCGGGGCTTCGCGGAGCTTACAAACATTTATTAACGTTCTGTGGAGCAGAGATGAGATGTGTGATTTGAGCAAATCATTTATTAGCTACACGCAAGCCTGCTTTTATTGAAACGCATCCTTTTATTTACGTAAATACTCTTAATAATGGCATAAAGCAATTTTTTATACCGAAACTCAGCAAGTCTCTTAATCAAACAACATAATTTCAGGTATAGAACAAACAGCAAGGCTCTAACTACCTATAACTACATAATTATATATTACAAGTTAGGTAACAATCTACAAGCGTAGTTTGCGCACTAAATGACCTAAGGTTGACCATCGCAGTGTAATGCGTAGTCGGTAAATATCTAACCACATCGCAGCGGCTGCCTTGACACGAAACGAAGCTTTTGCACAATACCGAAGAATTTCCCAGAACCCGGTCTTGTTCGTGACTAGAGCTATATTATGCGGTCAGGTGGTGGCAGGGACGGGGCAAGGGGCGATCACGGGGCGTCGATGATCTTATGAGCGTTGGTTTTGAAAAGGTTTGGTGACTTACATATCCGTACCTGGGCTTTTCGTTTGCCTAGGTAAGCTAGTGCGCTACGCTCGATGCTTCCCCTGTTCGGAGAATCGCAGCGAATCACACAGAACGAAGACAGTGGCGGTTGGCACATTATTATACTTAAATAACGAATGATTTTTGTGTCAGAAGAGATCACAAGTGAAGTAAAAGATAAGGTGATTTTATAAAAGTTCTTTTATCGTATTTGAAGTTCTTTGATAACTGCTTCTGCTGTTTCATTTGACTGATTTGATGTGATAAAATATATGTATGCCAGTGGTTCTAGGCGGAGAGACGGACATGGCGCACACTTCGATGCAATCAGGATTTATTTTTATAATTTTTTTTTTATTTTACAAGAATTTCCTTCATTTTAAATCGGAGAATGAACCGGTGTTCGTTTGGTTTTTTCATTACAGTGCATGAGTTCATATGCGTTGTAGCAATGTCATTCATCTTGCTAAGTGAGATGAGATAAAAAGCTAGATTATACTAATGATGCCCTTTTGTCATGAAGGTGTACTCGCACATTTGTCAAAAAAATGTCTACTGTAGCCTCTTTTCCCGACCTAGTGCTGCCCTGTCCCTAGTCCGAGAGGTGAGGTAGCGGGGCCGAAGGGCGGCGATGTTAATGACATTACAGCGCCCCTTGCCGTGCCCTAGTACGGCCCTGTCCTCAGTCTAAGAGGGCAGATGAGGCGGCGGTGCCCGCAGACTGCGATGTTTATCACATTACAGTGCCCTTACCATGGCTTAGTGCGACCCTGCCTTTAGTCGAAGAGGGCAGGTGAGGCGGCGGGGCCCTAGGACTGCGATGTTAATAACATTACAGCGACCCTTACCATGGCTTAGTGCGGCCCTGCCCTTAGTCCAAGAAAGCAGGTGAGGCGGCGGGGCCCGCGGGCTATGATGTTACTGACATTTCAGCGCCCCTTACCTTGGTCTAATGCGGCCCTGCCCTTAGTCCAAGAGGGCAGGTGAGGCGGCGGGGCCCGCGGGCGGCGTCGCCGTTCTCACGCCTCGGAGGTCACGCCTCACTCTGACCAACTCACGGACGCGGACGAACCAAGCTCGGCTTGAATAATGGAACCGTAACGGTACACCACGGTCGGAGGTAAACTCCGTGCGAAATCAATTTGTCTAGTGTTATGAGGAAGTTTGTCATTGTGCGGCTGTTGGGATGATGGAATGGATGAGTAATTTGACTTTAAAGGATCTTTAGTTCTAAGCTTCCTTTCATGAACATAGTTGTACAATAGGTATGTAAGTAGTAGTATTTAAATAAAAATAAATTAGATCTATTCTTTTACAATACCAAAAACTAATAAAAGGAGCCTTTAAAAAAGCCATGACATTCGTTAAGAAAATAAAATTTATGATAAACTAATTGTTTTGTCGATTGTGCATGTCTATGTGATAGTCGGGCACTACGAGTACGACTATAAACTCAATAGAAATAGGTGAATGTAGATAGTACCTACTTATATACATAGTGAGTGCACTCCATAAATCCTCAAAACAAATTTCATAACTGCTTACGTAGGTACTTGTATACGTATTTTCATTTTAGTCTAGTTTAAACGTACCACTTTTATCAGCGGCTCTAGCACAATGGCGTCACTCAAGTGGTTAACTTAAGCTTTGTGCTTTAAAAGCTGCTTGCTACGTTTCCTTGTAGGTACGAATACTAGCAACTCTGTTCTGTTTGCCGTGTGAAATATTGGCCCTGTTTATCATGGCGCTTTGTACGCGTCACTAGAAGGCGGTTTTCGATAAACATGTTTTGATGTATTCCAAAAGTCGTGTAATTATTAAAATTGTTGCTAAAGACGAATCAATTGTACAATGTCCTTTCAATGTCTAATGTTTTTTTTTTTTTTTCTATTTATTGGGGTCAACAAACGGTTTCACAATCAGAATTAAGTTAAGAACAATAATACAATTTCAGATGAATAATTATGAAACCAACACCGTTAACCACATATTGGTATAGAGATTTTTCTATTTTTTAGGATTTAATTAAGGCATGTCCTATACTAAAGTGCGACTAATGTCATCCTTATGTGTTTTGCGTAGTGTTGACTTCACGTAACATTTGCGTGACGCATTTTTTAAAGGAATTGGCATTATTGGCAAATATATCTAGTGTAACGAAGTGTGCATTAAAGGTGTCTGTCAGACGATACAGTGGTGAGCGTTTTCCAGCATTAGTTCGTGTTTTTGACATAGTAAATAATTTAGGTCTCCGGCAGGCTCTGTTATGATGATGATGTTATGTTTTATATTTTCAGAAGTAAATAAATACAAAGCATTTATACATTGTACAAGGAATTGAATAACAATCGTCTGATCAGATAAAAGCCCTGGGTTACTGAGCCATATAGTTTCGAGATACGCAAAATGCACAAGTTTTCATCACTTGAATGGTATGGAATCGAGATTGTTGGTACAGAAAACTGCGAAATGGCACAATCCTAAATAAGTATAATACTATTTTTATTGCTTAGACATACATTATCCTAACAATGTCACACCAACGGCAAATAGTGTAGAATTTTCAGCTAGAGAAAAGTTAACAAAAGATGGTTCGCTAAGGGTAGGTGTAATGAAAAACAAAATGTAAAAATATTTATGTTATTAATGCGATCATGCGCTTGGCTTTACCCGCCGGGGGTCTGTATCTTTTCAAGGGGGTACCACGAGCGACCCCCCCACCAACACCCCGGCCGTGACGTTGCAAAATCCGCGAAAAATAACACCTACCGCCGCACAAAGCCCCGTTGAAACGATTCAAATCAGAGATTTCAGGACGATACCCACTTGTATTATTCCGGTTTTCTAACCAAAAATCCAATTGTACGTCCGAATCCCTTTCGCGAAAATTCGGCGTCCCGCCGAGATTGCCTCAATCGAACGTGGGAATGAATGCCGCGAATAATACGGTGTCATCCGACATTATTATCTCACAATGATACAGTGCTTTTTTGATAAAAATCTCGAATAACAAACGGGAAACTAGCGGCCGCCCGTAATGTTGTTTTAAATAAAAGAAAATATCATGACAATTTTATGTAATAGTGGCCCCATTAAAACAATTATTTCAATGTCTTTATTCGTGCCCGCTGATGTCAGCTATGGAACATTAGCCAAAAACGGGATTGAAAATAACTTTATACTGCGTGGTTGAGAGATGATATCTAAACGCTTATTTACTTGCAATTATTATAAACGGACCAATTACGATCACAATGAAGGTTACATAATTGTATTTGCATTGTAATCTCGGATAAACTGTACATAATACCTACTCGTAATACTCTACAATATTCTGGATTTTGCCACATTCATCCTATGAAGTCTTATATTCCATTTCTCTAAGCATCCTAAACTATCATTCCTAATTCAATCTAGGACATCATTGAAACTTTTAATATAACATCGTATATTCGACACTCTTATGACGAAGGCCAACATTGTGAGAAAACTTGAACATCTGTAAAAAAAATTAAGTTTGTGTAAAGTCGACTATTCCTCCCTTGGCTGGCTCGGTTTACAAAGACTTTATCGCCTTAGTTTAGGGGATGCTGGTACCCCCCGATTGGGTCGTATACGAGCTTTTGATATTTTTTTTTGTTTTGTTATAAGTATTGGTACCTACCATGACTTTTTAGAGAACCATGAAAACAGGAGCCAAAAAGGATGAAATACCATTTGCTTATTGTTTGTTAACTTGTTTGTCAAACTGGAGTGAACGTCAATGCTTCTCTATGTTTCATGCAAGAAAAAAAAATTCAAATTCGAGAGTGCATCGGTTTTTGTTAACTAAGTGCCCTCCATCGTTACGTTGGATAACATCCGACGAGTTGGGGTCAAACTCTACTAATTTACTTATAAAAAAGGAAAGCCTTTCTAACGTTACAATGAAGTATATAAATCCATTAATTTTACCACTGATAGAACAGATATGTTGCTAATAAATACTCAGGTTTCAGCCCGCAAGATGAATGATGTTGGCGGTAGTGAGCCTGCGGTACTTTGGCGTACGATCTTTTTAACTTGTATTTCTTTAGCTCAACGGTGATATATTATGACAATCCGTTTTGTTATAACACGAACATGAAAACTTGTCGGTACATTTTAACCGGTTCGAAGTGTTAAACTACAAAAATGTAACAACTTTAGATAAATCTGCTTATTTTAAGCAGATTTATCAAAAGTTGTTACATTTGAAACTACTAATTTAAGTCTTCACAGTCACTTTCAGTTTTACCGTGTTCATGAAGCTTGTAACAGTGCCGAAATATCAGAGCTTTAAAAATCAGGTAGGTACACAGTCAATAATACACCAATTGATGTACTTATAATACTTGACAGTTTGTGCTTATATTATACTACATATATAGAGGAAGAAACATTTCCAACCAACGATCAGGAGGGCAATGACCTCTAGTATCGCACGCCGGCCGGACTACAACACGCTTTTAATCAGCTCCCTTTTTGTATAATAAAAACCGGCCAAGTGCGAGTCGGACTCTCGCACGTAGGGTTCCGTACCACTATACAGCTAAATAAATGTTTTTCTTTACGTTTTATTATATTGGAGTTAATTAAATGAAAACATTAGGTAATTTGACGTTTAAAAAAAAACTACTGGTTAGATTTCATTCAAACCAAATTTCGTTAGTAGTTTTCATAGTGATACACATGATATATTTTTTTCAGTTTTATCATGCCCATATTTTAGAAGTTACGGGGGGGGGGACACTCATTTTACCACTTTGGAAGAGTCTCTCGCGCAAACTATTCAGTTTAGAAAGAAATGATGTTAGTAACCTCAACATCATTTTCAAATACCTATCCATAGATACCTCACACGTATAGGTTCGATGAAAAAAAAATTTTTCAGTTTCAGTTCCATGTATGGGGAACCCCAAAAATTTTGGATTTTTTTCTGATTTTACTTTAAAATCTTAATGCGGTTCACAGAATACATCTACGTACCAAATTTCAATAATGTAGCTCTTATAGTTTCGGAATAAATTGGCTGTGACATACGGACGGACAGACAGACAGACAGACAGACAGACAGACAGACAGACAGACAGACAGACAGACGGACAGACAGACAGACAGACAGACAGACAGACATGACGAATCTATAAGGGTCCCGTTTTTGCCATTTTGGCTACGGAACCCTAAAAAGCATGTACCTACTTACGTACTTTTTTTTAGTATAGACACAACCATTATAAAGTTAGGTTGTAGGCATATCACTTACCATATTTCACCGTTGCCTCATAGCATAGACGGAGGAATGTCACATCGGAGGATCACACGATGACGTCACCAAAAGCCTCGTTCAACGAGACAAAAGGTAACGAGCCCCAGATTTTCGCGCGCGAATTTATGACGATTCACTCGAGACGCTCGAGATGACGCGGGAAAACGGAGGGATCGCGGGATTGTCTCGTTCATCATTGGGAAGCATGTGCAATCATCTTCATAATGTTTGATGTTATTGACGGCCGAGGTGGCGCAATGGTTGGACCTATAGCAATAAGAAGGCTCCGGGTTCGAATTTCGGTTCAGGTAATGTACTTTTCTAAATTGTCTTGGGTGTGAGTTTTCTAGAACGACCTTATGCTATCATTTGGTACTCGTAGTATAATCATTTAACTCTATTTATACATATATCTTCTGAATTAAGGCTGTAGGTTCTTATACAAATTAGAACTTTTACTTTAGTAACTTTTTCAAAAACAGAAAAAAAATCTTAATTTCTTAATGTTACACGTTGTTGTTGTATCTTTTTTTCCAAATCGGTTCACAATTGTCGGAGATACTCGTATGTGGTAAGAAACATACAAATAAGAAAAGAATAGTTGACAATTCAACTGAGAACCTGCCCCTCTTTAATCAAAATCAATAAAACACAACAACTTAAGATGACCCTACCCTCAAATTAAAAATGTAGCTTCTATCGAGAAGTAGAGAATCTGCCGGCAATAAACTTGATAGAGTTACTCTTTTCAATGCCAATTTTTCACTATGTTTATCATTTTAAATTCAGAAGCCTTTTGACATAGTTCTTTGCAAATTTTGCTAACTGGGAACATAACCTTCCCCATATTCACGCCACATACAAGTCCGATGATTGGGCGAGCGCGACGGGAAGCGGACGTGACGTCACGGGCGTTATCTCCCGCGCTGATTGCTCGTAAACCCGCCACGATAACGCTACAGCGTATTCCAGATCGTAGTTCTACTTTTAAATAAATTCTTACAGCGAAAAAAAATGTGAACTTTATTTTACATTATTATGTAAGTATAGCGACGAACAAGATCATGCGTCTATTCTGCGGTGATAGCTTTATTTTTCAAGTATCCTCTACCCTAAGGTTGTCTGGAAGAGATCGATTATAGCGATAAGGCCGCCTAAATTGTGCAACAAATGTCCGTTATACCTAGTTTTTAAGTCATTTGTTTGGTGCGCAATAAATAATAATTCCTTAAAGAATAATTCCCTTTTATTCCCATTGGTGCCATTAGAGTCGATTAATCGACATTTTTATCATACTTAATTAATGAACAAGCGTAGAACGGAAGGCTATAGATAGGTAGATAATATCTATCTATAGCCTTCCGTTCAAGAAGGACGGGAATTCATATTTATGTTCCGTTACTTATAAAGTACTTGTGTAATGGGTATAAGTAACCAAGGTAAACAAATATACACTTACATACAAATTGAACACCTAGACACGAAACAAAAACAAATGTTCAAACACGAGAGTTTGTTCCGGGTGGGGATCGAACCCACAACCTTTATGAAAAAAGGGAATAATTTTGTGCACAGTTTGTTAATTTCTACGCATAATTTTGCTTCATTACAGTAGGTAATGAATACTTATCCAGTTATTACCTTTACTATTTGTCCGACTAACTATGGAACTCTTTGCCGGGCTCCTTTTTTCCCGAGACACTAATAGTAGTACATGACCAATAATAGTATTTTTTTTTTATAATAGCTCGACATAATGGCTTCCCTACGCCTGATGGAAAGCGAAAGAGAAGCCTAAATCGCTGTGACAACTGGCAAGTAACTGGTTAGTAACCTGTCAGTTGCTTCTGGCATGCCGGCCCAACCCTACCCCCCACGAGCTCCGGAGACCCTACTCACCAGCAGAAACACGACCCCGAGGTCATTTGGCTGCGGTATTCTATAGGGTGGAGGTCCTTCCCCGGACGGGCGGCTCAATTCCAGCGAAGATTCGCTATGCCCTACCTCTCTTGTAGTATACTTGTGTAGTATACACTAATAATAGACAAATAAGAGCAGCATCACTACCTACACGGGCGAACAGTACGCACCCTTCAAAACTCGGCGAAACCTTTTAAAATTTATTCCCTTCCTAGGCCATAAATTGCAGCCAACAGGATTCACTCCTTACGTTCCAGGCCCTCAAGACCTCGCGTGCTTTACCCTATCTCATTGTTTTAATTTCACTTGGATCACTAATTGCTAGGGCAGACGTATTTTAAATAACCCCCACGGTCGTTTTAACAACCACCTCATTGCATTTTAAAAGAAAGGATTATAATTTCTTTCGCCCTCTCTTTGTTCGAGGTTTTCTTTTATTAATTCAGTTGTCCGAGAACGTTTTTGTGGGTCCTGAGCCGAGTTTAATTCTTAGCCGTGTTATTGTGGGATTGGAACGGGTTTAATATACCTTTTTTCCTATAAGAAAATTTTTGTTTTTATTTTGGAGAAGCGAGAGGGTTTAAGAGTTCTGAAAGTGCGTGGTTAGGTCTTTAGAGATTTTCTAAGTGGAATTTAATGTGAAAATGTAATTTTTTAGGTATTTCACCAAGTTTTAATGTGTATTCATGAACATCGATGGCCTCTGTGGCGCAAGATTCGATCGTAAAGCCTAAAGTGCGCACAATTCGTAGGTGTCCGGTTCGACTCTCGGTCGGATCAATTTCGGAATTAGATACTTACTTACCTACTAGATTATAATAAAATATTTAGTTTAATTATAAAGTAAAATAAATCTTAACCACACCGTCCTAAATATTGTTTAGTAAATTAAAATTAAAATAAAATGTCTTTTTTAAGCATTATATTTTTAAGCAATCTCATGAATTGAATTGATTACGGGACAATATCCTTATGGTAAATAAATAATTTTATTTAATAAGTATTCCTTTGCGTACTTCATTTTTCATTGGAACAAGTCTACTAAATCCCCCAATTTAGCTTTAAATTTAGTTTAATACAGCGACACCCAGTTTCGTATTTATTTATTTATACACGAAGAGATGTAATCGCATGGGATTTCTATAATATAGAACGCTCGAAATTTTTGATCCTTTAAAAAATAACATAAATTATAAATTTTTTCAAACACTACAGCTTTTGTTTTCACGATTTGTTACCATATTATTGAGGTTACGAACTGTATCTGGGGCAAACATTAATGAAAATAATTTTTATCTTACTAACTTATTATCTATTGTTAATAACTAGACCCCTTTTCATCTTGGAAAAAAGATTAGGAAAGTGTGTGTTGTGTTAAACCAAGAACATAATTATCATTGAGAAAAACTTTATGAGAACAGATTTTTATTCATCTTTAAGTAATTCCTATGCACCAGCCTGTTGTCTACAGATTGTTAGACTAAATATGTATTTGGATGGTAATACTTATATAAATAAATATAGGTTAACATCACATAATATTGACCAGATTCCAAACGAGAACGCTTTAGCGCTTTTGTCATGCAAATCGAAGTTAAAGAAGGTGCCTTGAATATATGTAAATAGAAATAGAAATAGAAAATCGTTTATTTGCCAAAAATTTTACATTACATTAAACTTATAACTAGCGAACTCTGCACTAAGCTTAGCTTGTATCGCAGAGTCCAGTCCCTAGTTGCCAGAAATGTTGGTAATGTATATCTAAATACAACACACCGAGACACAAAACAAACACAAATGGTCGTCACATTATCGAGCCTACGACCCTAGGTTAAAAAGATAAGTTCACTACGTGTAATAACATTCTTATTTATTCTAATGCCATGTAACATGTATGCTTGGTGCCAAATAAACCGGTTTTCGTTCTTTTTTTTACTAGCTATAGCACGAGCCATCGGGCTAGCCATATATTAAACCTGTCAATTGTATCCGCCGCTTCTATATGTATGTAGTGTCACACACAGTTAAGTTGCGTGCTACATCTTCACAGTATTGTAAAAATACTACAAGTATCAAAATCGTCCCGCGGCGTACATGCAAGCTATACGGGGAACGCGCTAAGGTGCGCTCCGTTTTTGTGTCCAAATGACGAAATAATGACAGGCATACGCTGCCGCAGCTCCCGTGCCACCCCCCACCCCTCCCCCCACCCGCCGCATGCTAATGCCGAACATGAATATTTATACTGCACACAGAATAAAACGAAAAAACATTCACTCGAAATAATTAGATGTGCACACTGGCCGGTTAAAGTGCAGGTTTGCGCAGAATGAAACGTTCTGGATTGATCAATGCATAAGTAGGTATCACAAATGTATCTAGGATAGAGCGCCTATCCCGTCTTATCCTCAAACAACTACAGGATGTGAACTGCGCAAAACCTAGTGAATTGGACAAAGAAGAATACGTAAAACTTCAATAAACCTTTTGTTCTAATACACGTTACAATTTCAATAAGATCATCAGCGTTAGCCTCTAGTCCGTCCATTGCTGCACATGACTAATGTAATTTGGGGATTAGCCTCAGTCACCACGCTTAGATTACCGCAGCAGATTTTACTAATGCAATAAAATTGGTGTTCTAATACTTTCTAATACATAATAATTCGTAAGGTACTCCTTTCTGCAAAGAAATTATCTACTTAGTACCAGTTCCATAATAAGGAACTTGGCGATGATACACCCTCGTGTATCGGAAAGCATTTATATCGGTATACCTATTAAGAGAATAAAAATTGGGTTCTAATCAATGCTTGGTAGCTGATCAATTAGTTAGTACATGATGCAAGATTTACACGGCATTCGTCTCACGTTCAAAGGCGATTTATTTAATTATGTACCAGAAGATTACATATCAAGAAGTCACCCGATAGGTACGATTAAGAAAAAGGCAGTCTCCTGATAAGTTAGCTTTATTGACTGGCTCGGTGGCTCAATTGGTAGTGACCCCTGCCTTCTGAACCAAGGGTCGTGGGTTCGATTCCCGCCCGGAACATACATTCGTGTGATGAACACTTGTGTATGTTCCGTGTCTGGGTGTTTATATTTGTATTTAAGTATTTATTTGTGGTACCTTCGTTGTACTGATACCCATAACACAAGTGCTTAAGCTACTTACTTTGGGATCGGAGCAATGTATGTGATGTTGTCTGATATCTTATGAATTAGTAGAAATAAATAAATGTAGAGTACATTATCAAAGCTCATTTTAGCTCTATGGCTTGCTACAGACATTCTTAAATTGAGTGGACTCGTTACTTAGAATAACTCTATTTATTATACAATCGCTAACTTTCCAGACTTTGTAATAATTTATTTCTCAACTTTAAAATCCCTTTTGTTCAAACTATCGCTCACCTGACGAGACAGTGGTTCTAAATTCAGATGTTTTGTAGACACCGAATGGTAAGGTAACAAGGTCAAGACAACTTTGTGTTATACTACATTTAATAATAGGGGAAAAAAAAAAAATCTATCATACAACCCTGGATAATAAACCTTGAGGAATATCTTCACTTATATTATGTAAGTGTATAACTTAATCTTAAGGAACTGCTTATACATACACATTAACATATTACATAGTTATACATAAGGAAAGTTGCATTCAAATGTTATGTAGGTACTTTGTCCTTAAACCCCCAAGCATGTGATCAGAAACTTAAACAGTCTTTAATCGATTGTTTGGCGTTTATTATAATAATATGCATTATAGTCTAATATACAATTTTTATTTCTCATAGGCATAAGGTAAACAAGTCTCAAGTACCTATCTATTCAATAGATACTCTACTGTTATACCTACTTAGTTGCAAGTTACGCTTATTTACTTTCTAAAACAAAATAATTTAAAGGTTGATATAGCAACTGAACCATATTCCTACTTCGCATCATCCCTTCATTAAAGGAAATGTTAGAAAAACTATTTAAGGGTGCCATTTAAAACTCCAGTTTTAAATCCTCGTTCAAGGGCGCAGGGGGCGTCGGGAGGGTGGAAGATATCCTAGGATTTAAATTTAAATTACGTAGCGTGTATCTCGCGGCCGTCACTCATGTTTCGACTCAGCTTGATAGATTGCCGATTGTATCGTTGTGTGCAGTGGGAATGATCGGGATGTGGAGGCGCTGTGTTCGCAACATGGTGGCTTTAGTAAAAGCACGGAGCGAGCACAAAGTCAAGTGTTCAAGGCGAGAGTGAACCGGTTTTTGCTGGATGAGCGCGTTCCATCGTAGACTACCATATGGCTTACCATCATGCGAATCGCAGTCAAGCGCAAACTAATTTTTGAATAAAAAAAAAACAAAAATAATTAAGGCTGTGTTGTAGGTAACTAATATTTCCTACGAAACAATGTGTGTCATTTAGAGGGGTCTTCTTCTTTTTGTGTCAATGGCAATCTTAATTAGTTCCGCTCAGTGTTCAGCCACGCAAACTGCCACCTCTGACGCCCCCATCGGCTTGTACCGCGTACAACAACGGGCAGGCTGCGAGGTGACCCATGGTTTGAGGGGAGAACCCACAAGCACAGGTCAGGTCAGCCCCATCCGTAAAACCCCATTTCCACGTATCAAGACACGCCGAGTCAGCCGAGTTCCAGCGAAGAGATTCTTTTTACTTCTATGAACCTGCGTTCGGAACCGGTTCTAGACATGAGCCACGGTAGTTCATGGCCAGGTGGAAGGCTCTCCGCTGGTGGTACGAAACGCTCAGGTAGAGGGAACGATTAACATTTATTTTATCGCAATAAATATTCTCGTACATATTGTTATTTTATATACCTACTGGCTAATGTATAAAAAACTATGTCCTTCTGCTCCTATCAGTAGTAGAGCGTAATAAAAACACTAGACAGTGCCCTTTACGACTGTTGAACGTGACTGCGACGGCTGTTGAATAAAGACAAGGAGACTATCCTAGCTACATAATCATAAAGATAGATAAGTATGTCACTTTCTAGCTATAGATACATAATCTATGTAGTACCTATCTGATCTGAACATACAACAACAATACCGACACAGAGCGTATAACAAAAAGCGTATCGCGAACCACCTGCGTCAAATCATACCATTATTAGGTCCGTTTCAATAACAAGTGCGTTCACAGGTGCCGTCGTCATCATCCTTCATCACGGTTTCGTTCCGGCGACGCTGCGTCACCGCCTTTGCACCTCACCGCTCATTTACATTTCTAATGCAGGAGTATGACGGAATGTAATAGAATTGTGTTCTGGATAAGTTGTAGGCACCACTGCAAATAAGGGTTAAGATTGAAAAACAAATGCGAACTTGCGAGACGTCGAAACGATTGTAGCAGAAATCATGGAACAAAATGTGAACAAAAATGGAACGAATTTCGAACATCAGTTTGAATTTATAATTTTAAAGGTATTTCCACAGATGCGGCGCCTCTCGGATATAAGTCTAGGCTACTGGATAACAAAAAGTGATTAATAATATTATTCCATTGAAGTGAAGCGGAGATAACATGACTGTGTGATTTGATCAATATCATTGGTCAATTTTTGTTAACCTCAGCTTACCTTTGCGCAGTTCCGTGGAAGCGCACCCTAACAGCTTTGTGTCATATTAACTTTAAAATCATGAACGTTAATACAAACATTGTTATAAAAATATTGGCGATGAAAAAGAGATTCGAGAGATTCTATCGAGATTCTTGGCGGTTCTTCTCAATAGAAAACCACTTTCCGAACACGGCGGTAATAAAATTTATTTGTACCTGCATAATTTGACGATTCATAAGTGCTTGTCATAAGTCTATATGAATATAGATATGTTTAATTTTTAATAATATATAACTAGCGGGATTTAACGCGCATACCTTTTTAAAAAACCCGATGGTGCAGCCAAATGAACATCGCTGCACCAGTACTCCCCGTGACCACGGTCGTTGTAACACGGCCGAAACGTCGGGTTTTTTAAAAAGGTATGCGCGTTAAATCCCGCTAGTTATATATTATTATATTATGCAACGCGAAAGCTTAAAATGTTTAATTTTTATTTTCCTTCACGAGAGCCAAGAATATACGAAGAAAAGAACAATGTAACTCGACTTACCTATTTACATGGTGAGAGCCTTCTGCTCCCCCAACAGTCCGGTGATGATGACAAGGCCGCCCTGGCCATCATCGTAGTCAATTAGAAAAATAAATAAAAAAAAAACCTATTTACATTTTCACTGTGTCTTTTACTTGTCGACTAACTCTAGGTTGGCTTTACTGGAGGTTTTAACACTGTTAAATTCTGCATCGTCATCTAAAAACAAGAGTTCAAAGTAATCCCGGTCGTTACTCGAATGCATCTTACAACACCTTTGAGAGATGTGACTAGCTGTTGAAAGAAATGGGTCACGGGCGTACGTCGGTGTCAGGGAAAACTTACATCCCTTGCCCAGTAACCTACTACTGGTAAAGTAACTCTTATTTGACTGCCAATATTTTCAGAGAGTTAGGGCAAAGCGGATCTTTGCTCGAATTGAGCCGCTCGTCCGGGGAAGGACCGCCACCTTATAGAATACCGCAGCCTAATGACCTCCGGGTCGTGTTTCTGCCGGTGAGTGGGCTTTAGGGTTTGGCCGATATGGCGGTGGCAACTGACAGGTAACCAGTTACTTGCCCGTTTTCATAGCGACTTGGATTTCTTTTTCGATCAGGCTTAGGAAAGCCGTTATGTTAAGATACTTTAAATTAGCAGGCTTGTACAGATATCAGATGTTCAAAATCAACTCTTTAGTTTTGAGTTTTAGTCGTACTACAAAAGTTTGGCCACTAAAACTCAAAAGAAAAATAAAAACAATATTTTAAATGCACATAATTTGAGGAAGCCGGAGATAGCTAACAGACGGAAAATATTAAAGGGAACTTTACCTACATTTTTAAAAGAAGTTTTCTTTATCCGAGGAATAAATCGAAGGTGGGGGGAGAAGTTGCGGCGGAAGTAGAAATCTGTTGTTTTATTCATGAAAAAATAAAGAAGGGAAAATGCGGAATGCTGAACCGCTCGCCGGCGGAGTTAGTAGTTTAACTGGGAAATGTTGAACTTTAAAGTTATGTTACGGTCTACGAGCGCTTGTGTTTTGAGCGTATCTAAAGAAAGGAATGTTTCCAAGGTCAAAATAATTACGTTATATGTATTTAGTTCATATTTTGTATTATAAAAGTATTATTATCATTATTTACTTATTGGTACACAAAAAGGGTAATATTATTTTAGGCTGCACTTCAACAAAAATGTGGACACAGCGTAAAAAGCTAACATCTAAATCAGCCATTGGTCACCATTGGCTCGATAACTATTTGGCACTGTCTGAGTGTCTGTTATGGTTTAATAGGATGCGATCTTGTGCTTAATCTGATCCTGTTAAATAAAATTTGAAAAGAAAAGAGAAATAACATTACAACCCCTCAGATACGGGTCACTTAGGTATCAAAGATTAAAAGTAACATCATTATGTTGCTATATCTTAAAAAAATACAATTTAATTGATAACTACTAATGAAATCACAACGAACGCACCCCAAATCAAACAACAAGCAGACACGACAACCGGTACGTACTAACAGCGCAGACATCATCAATCAACATCATACGATACCATAGCTCGAGTCGCGACAAACCACGCGTTGGATCCATTAAATAATGCAAATTTGTTGTAATCCCTTTCTGGAGCATCTTAAACTCCGCCGAGTGAAATATTTAATTTTCATAAAGGACACATTAGAGATGGGGGCGCCTCTGAGTGTGTTTAAGATGCGGTGACTTCCGCGGTGCGGTGCTTCCGCGATTTGTGAGGTTAAATAAATAGGTACGCTTATCTATAAACTTTTTATGGCCCCACACGAATGCATTGGCTACTGACGAGTGGGAAATGGTAGTTAGATAATTAGATGGAAAGAGGTAATCCATTGACGTGATTTTTTACGTGGAGATAGTTGAAGGGATGAAGAGTAACATAGGCTACTTTTTGCCCCTTTCTAACCCCCTACTTCTCTAAATTGGGCGAAAACGCGGGCAATGCCGCGGGCACAGCTAGTTGGTAATAATACTGATAATATTCACAAATGTAACATAATAAGCTGGTGTACTAATTGCTATAACTATGCAGTTACATATATTAAGATCCTACTTTATTTTTTTATAGGTAGTATATACCTAGTACAGAACCGTGGCTGTGTAACCATCACAATGAAATGCGTTGCTAAATAGCACAGACCGATGATGGGCAGTAGCGTCATCGGAGCCAGAAGATACGCCCTGCGATCGCCAACCCGCCTGCCCAGCATGGTGATTATGGGTATATCCTCCAGATGTTTGCCGTAAGTGGCGAACAATTGGTGAGGCCTATGTCCCGCCGTGGACTGCAGTAGGCTGATGATGATGATATAGCAACGATCAACTGGGCAGTTGCCATCGCCCATGCATGTCGGCCTGAAAGAGGTATGTCTTGAAGTAAAGATGTTGGTGATGATGCGTCTCTTGGGATTTGGACGCTGTCACAGAAAGTCGGTTAGTACCTTCCTACATATTCTAGTTTAGCGACCCCGCTGCATTGCATTATCGCCTTAAGCGCTAAAGATCCGAAGGTCCCAGTTAGGTTAAATTAGGAAACGAACTTTCTTAATGGACTCGGTTCTTCTAGTTGGAATTATAGAAGCAACTAGGTCATCATCTCATAATAATTTATAATACAACAATAACCGCACCAGTACTCAGTGACGTGTAGTTAGAAAAACCTAACATTAACAACAGACTTTTTGGTGTAATGTCTGCGCTTGCAATCACTGGACCACCGAGGTATCCACTCAATCAACGAGCCCATGATTTTTATAATAATGTAACAATTATACTGACAACCTAATTGTTTGTATTGTCGTAATCCCTCTCAGCCGCAGACAGAAGGTAAACGGCTTCCAGCCAGTGAAATATTTAATTTTCATAAAGAACAAGCGAGCGTATCAGAGGGGTGAAATCCCAGTCTTCGCTAAGCCATTTTGCGGTTAAATTATATGGAAATACAGTTGCAATTTGCTTGAGGATTGTTATGACTTCACAGATTATTTACCTGATTCAGTGAAGTGGACGTGTCAGTAATACTAAATTCGGAAGATTATGGCTAATACTAATACCAAGCAAAATGTTTAATCCAGAAAGAGTATTACATGTAATGTAATGTATTTTCTGGATTTTACATTGTTCGTAATAGACATGACAACGAAGACTGACTGGTATGAAATAAACCGAATGATAATTTCTTTTTTAAAAATAAAATCTTGTTTTGAATTGTTCGAAATAAATTGGTTCTTGTTTTGATGCATCGATTGACACAAATCATTTGATTTGAGAAGTGTTTGTTTCAAATCTACTTTAATAAATATTTTTATATTCTCTAATCAATTTTTTTCCTCACCTACACACGATTTTATAACGGGACAGGCTAGATATAATAATCACAATTTTACTATAATTATTTGAAATATTTATGGCTGTAGGTATTTATAGAAAGAACAATAACGAATAACGAAACATCTAAAATATACCTGCATACGTATTTTAGGTAGGTATGTACAATTTAAAGAAGTTTTATAAATGTTTTTACTGTTAAGAAAAAAGGGAATAATTTTGTACCAGTTTGTTCCTTTCTACGCATAATTTTGCTTCTTAAAATTGATGAATATTCAGAAGGTTCCTGGTTTCGCTGTTTTGTAAAAAAAATTTAGAATGAAACTGAAATTTAGAAAATAAAAGAAGCTTAAAATGTTTGAAATAAAAGTAACGCAGTAATGGCTTATTAAAAAATGTTTTAACTTTATTTTAGCTTTATTCATGAATGCTACTTTTTATTCAAAACAAAAATGAAAATCATGGCGTTATGCCGTTTTGTGGCAGTTCCTTAGCTGGGTACCAAAAATCTATCCAGATTAATTACCTATATTTTTTTTAAATAGATATAGGATACTCATCAAACCCTACTCCGCTGCGAAATTACCTATTTTATTTTTGGAATGCGGATAAGTGAAGTATTCGATCACATCGCCACATGCTTACACAAAATATAGTCCAAGCGACCGGTGACCAAATAAAAACATATCCGACACCGACCATTGTCAAACATCAGAATTCGAAACCCGAATTTGCATATCACCGATATTATATCGTCACGCGAAAAACGTATCCCTTACGCCTGTGTACACACGAACGACGCGTGATGCTGCCGACCTTACTGACGTCATCCATCATTGGCGCGGCGCCTGCATCTAGACTCATGACAGCCGCGGGTGGAATGACAGCACACAACTGAAATTGAACCGTAATGTAAAAACTTACGGTCGATTTTCCAATGGTGCACGCAAGCGAAAGGTGGCGCGCAAAACCCCCGCTAGCTAGGGAGGATCCATGTCAAACGTTGGCGAAGAGTTTGACAGACGCGGGGCGCGGAGTATTTGACATGAAGGGGCCTGTTTGATACGGGGGGGTTGGGGGGAATTCTGCCCGGTCATGAATAGGCAATGGGCCCGCTTTATTTATAAAGATTGTTAGCGAACGCCGGCTCAGTGAACTTCTGTTCGGGAATAAACACATCGTCACTATTGACGTGCGGGGTCGGACGCAAATACCGTTCGCTCGTGGAAATTTTCGATTGGAATTCGCTTGTCTGTAGAGGACTATTGTGGTCCTTAGCTATTGCCATCTATGGACAACAGTAAGAACTAACGCAATCGTCAAGATTGCTTTGGCGTTGTTACTGTTGTCGGTTCGAGTCGATCTGGCTGGTTATTAGAGCTCTCTATTCAGAGCATAATTTAAACATTTAATTATATTTTTAAGAAGAGCTTCCAGGGTGACCTCACTCCACCTGATAGTAAGCGGTAGTGAGGTCCAAAAGTTAGGTCGGCGGGCAAAATAGAAAACCCCATTGCGCCTGTCGCCCTACCTGACCTAATTTCAATATAAATAAATTTATGTTTTGTGACTGACAACGTTAAAAAAAACAAAGCATATCGTTCTAAATAGGCGGCAGAATTTAAATAAGTATTTGCAACAAAATTCGTGGGATTAAAAAAAGATGTTAACTACAAATTGGATCTCACATTCCGACAGTTGCCTCATAAACTCATTAAAATGTTAGTAATTGATTCATAAACCGATAAAATACGATTACACGTAAGCATTGATCAACATGACTAGGTAAGATACCTAGTTTATAAGATGTAGTTGGTATGGTATTCATTTCATACCCACTTATGTCAAAGTATGTATCATTTAAAAGATTGTATTTTCCATTAATTTTATCTATTTAATTTCGTCTTTAAGTTTATTTGCAGTAAATTCGAGTAAGAAGTGCATTTTAGATAAAAATGGTATCGGCTTACATCCCGCAACAAAAGATAAAAGAAACCATTTTCTATTTGTAGCATCGACAGGAAATAAAAGAGCAAGAGGTCTTTATCAACGACGATTTAATTCAAGCAACCACAACCCCACGGATGGGGGAAGAAACCATAAAGGTACACAGCGTAAAGAAGTGAACAGTGAAGCGATTCACTATGCCGTATATTACGCATAATATGTAGTTATGTGTATTTATTTATTTAAGAACTTTAGGTTAAAAATGGAACAAAAGGCGAAGGCCCAGCCTTGCAGACACAACAGATAAATCAATGGGATTTGGATCATGAGGAGGACATTGGGGTTTATTGGTTTAATGCTACGGACCACCAGTAAATTTACATACACGAGTGAGTATCTATCTATCTATCATCATCATCAGCCTATTGCAGTTCACTGCTGGACGTAGACCTCTCCAGTTGTTCGCCAGGGCAAACATCTGAAGGATATACCCATAATCGCATACACGTTGCGCTGGGCAGGCGGGTTGGCGATCGCAGGGCGCAGCTTCTCGCTCCGGTGACGCTGCTGCCCGTCATCGGCCCGTAGGCCTTAGTTGCGCCTTCAATCGTGATGGTAATACCGCCATCAGTCGGTTGCTAGAGAGAGCCTCGTTCGTTATTCAGCAGTGGTGGTGCATACGGGCAGGTGAAGGTGGCTTGGAGCGAAAAGATGATAGGTCGCTCAGGCTACGGGCAGGTGGCTTGTAGCATCCAGGTGTCTGCCCAAAGTGGCGACTGCGATTGGCTGATGATGATGGTTGCATGATCAGTTTGTAGAAATGAGTAATAAATACAGGTCACGTCTAAATAACAACTATAAATCCGATCCGAGAGTAGAAATAGTAAGTCGTAAAAGATAAACCAGGAAACAAAGCATCCGTACTATACGAGTGACAATATAGACTAGCGTGCGGCAGTCAAACACTATCTATCTGAACGCGCCCTTAATCTTTTATCTTCGACCAATCACGTGCAAGCTGTATGCTCCCGTACTAACTTGCTTCGGTGAACAGAATATACAAGTCTGTACAGATATGACTTACTGGCGTTCTCTCACAGGGCCAAGGATGCGGCAGTAGCTGCATGAAGGCAGCAGAAATTTGATTATTCCGCGAGGTTGGCCTATCGCCAGCGAGACTATTTATCAAGAGCTCTCCGCGCGACGGTTTACAAGGATACTAATCATCGATGCGGGATCTCTATGCAGCTGTTACAACGTTTAAGACTATGTTAATTTTAATAAAGTGACTCGACTTTGATTATAAGCTACATGGCGTTTTATGTTGATAATGTAAAGACTCAAGCAAACACACCTGAGAGTAGGACTCTACAGAAATGTAATAATAAATACAAGATATCAGTAAGAATACTACATCGCAATCTAATAAAATAACAACAGAATTTACTCCTAACATAATAAATACCGAAAACATGAGAGTGCGACATAATAATTCCCTCCTAACCGAATTTCCGCCGCAGCAGCCAAAATGCACAAGTGTATTAGCAAACGCAGGTCCACTCTCTGTTCCTTCATTTTTTTTTATATATAAAAACTACTACATTACTATACTGGAGCGAGGAGCTACGCCTTGCGATCGCCAACCTGTCTGCCCAGCGTGGCGATTATGGATATATCCTCCAGACGTTTGCCCTAAGTGGCGAACAACTGGAGAGGCTTACGTCCAGCAGTGGACAGCGGACAGTGGACATGATGATGATGATGATTACATGTATGATAAGTGGTGAACTCAAGCCCAGCTCTGAGTTTATGTGGAAGTGCGGTATTATTCGCTCTATACCAAACGGTAGCCAGTGTATTTATTGAGTCGTATAACTTGAATGCGGCGATAGTAAATCAAACATTACATTCATTCTCTTAAGTTTGTGGTGTACAATTTCATTTTTTTATATCTAGTTATAAAGGTGCGTCCAGATTAGCAATGAAACATGTTTATTTATCTATTTTATTAATTAAAATCTCCAACATAAGACACACACATATTATTTTGTTATGATACGTTTATAAAAACATGCATTCGAATGGGCGCAGTTTCTCGTGTTCCTACAATAACAGGAGACCACAGCTTGCTATATTGAGTAGTACAACCAGAAAACATAGTCATTTAATAAATTCAATAAGTTTATTACTGTGGATAATTATATAATACACCAATATAACTTTTGCTAGTGAGTTTACGCCCACTATAATTGCCCACACAATAAAATTTATAACTAATCTGGACGACCATTAATAAAAATTATTTTAAAATGTTCCTTTCTTAAATCGACACTTGGTTCCTATTTTTTTATCATGTGTTTGATTTCTAATAGAGGGTTTAGAAGTCCGCCATAATGATACGGATTGCGACTCATTGAAATTACTTAATTATTATTTTTTTGTTTGATTCGCTGATTCGGTTATATATTAAATTACATATATGTATGGTATCGGGTATAATCTATTGTGTTGAAGGTGGCTTACTAGGTTCATATTAGAGTGACCTATACAACATAACTGTCATATCTCTAGTTTTACCGCTAAGTACAGTATTATAAACAACTCCGTACCCAATTACAAATGCATAAATTAAGGTTTATCTAATGTGTTGCAAATTATACTTACGCAATCGCTGTACTCCAAATTCTCTTAACTATATTAAGTTGTACAGTAATTATAACCTACTCCAATAATTATGAAATAATTACCCACTCCACGATTTCACGTCTCGCATTATAGAGGAAGTGCCCATCATTAAAAATGATATTAATAAATTGGCCTCCTATTAATTAAGGCAAGGCATCGTAATTACTTACAACGAACCTAATAAATGGCTCTCTATGAGTAACATTGAGTAATCAACATATTCTGTTGCGTTTTTTGGATCAAAAGTGATTAATATATCAAATTAAGAGTTATATGTAACTTACACGGTCAAATCATAGTTTCACATTCCGTATTGTGAGCGGGTACAGCAAAATGTCATGGATTGCCAAGACACGCTGGGCCACACAGCGCTGTCTAGTCCCATACTAAGCCAAAGCTTGTACTATGGGTAAAACTCATCATCATCATCCTATCGTAGTCCTCTGCAGGACATAGGCTTCTCCAGTTCTTCGCCTGTTAGGTCAAACATCTGGATCTTGGCCATAGTCGCCTCGCTGGCAGGCTTGTTGGCGATCGTAGGCGTAGCTCCTCGTTCCGGTGACGCTGCTACCCGTCATCGGCCTGTCGTATTTAGCTACACCTTCAATGGTCACTAGTCGATTGCTAGAGCCTCGTTATTCAGAAGGATGCACCCCGCGCAGGTAAGGGTGGCTTGGAGCGAAAACATAGAATAAATAGGTCGGTCCCTTATATACCCCTGGGTCAAACTAGACAATTAGATAGAAAGAAAGAAAGAAAATCCATTTATTTGGTGCACACACATTACAACACACACACAATAACGATAATAAATAATAAAAAAAATAAAAATGGAAGAAAGAAAAAAGAAACAAAAAGACACCGATAATGCAACAAACGTTAAAATAACATTATTGACAGCTTTTGACAAACAAAGACAATTGATAAACTTACTTTGATACTTTTTTGTAATTTCAATGTTATTTTAAATTCAAATACATAATAGGTTTTCTATCCCCAGGGTTGCCACAAAGCCATCGGTTGTCGGAAACAGCGGCGGAATCTGAGCGCATAAATCATGCGGCGGAAGCAGCCCTGACGCTCTCTCGAACGATCAAGGGGTTCATTCTAATACCCCCTTTGAAGTAAATCGTTCTTTATTTTTTATTTATTAGTATAATTTAGATCAATACGTGTAAATATTCAAATTCAAAAAAAAGGAAAACAGTCAAATTACGTCTTTGGCAGTTCGCTGCTTACGAAACTATATAGGTAGACATGATAGCAATAAAGCTAATATTGTATTACAAAGTTGTTAAGGTTTGGTTTGACTTAGTAAAACATTGAGCCTCTCCATTCTGTACATGTAAAATTACAGATACATGTAATTTGTTGCAATTAATCAGATGAAATGAGTTTTGTACCCTGGAATGTATTATTGAAATCAGTCGAGAGATTAATCATCATCGTCAGCCTATTTGTAGTCCACTACTGGACATAGGCCTGTCCAGTTGTTCGCCACCTAGGGCAAACTTCTGGAGGTAATACTTACAATGGCCACGCTCTGGGCAGGCGGGTTGGCGATCGCAGGGCTTCTTGCTCCGGTGACGCTGCTATCCATCATCGGCCTGTGGTATTCAGCTACGCAATCTATCGTGATGGTTTTACCGCCACCAGTCGGTTTGCAAGAGCCTCGTTTGTTGTTCGGCGGGATGCACCACTGGCAGGTGAGGATGGCTTGGAGCGGAAAGGTGATAGGTCGCTCCCTTACATCCCCCATTCCAGAGATTAATAAAATGGGAAATTTTTGTTTTAGACTACTTTTTCTTTTTCTGATGATAGCCAAGTCGGTCTTACCATCGTCACCGGACTGTAAGAGAACGGAAGGCTCTCACCCCTACGCCTGAATCGTGTGGTGTACTTTGTATGAAGCATCTGTTAACTCAGTAGTGATAAATGTACCTAGACTATACCTAAACCAACGATTTCCTTAGAACACATTCGCAGCAACGTACAAATGCCGTCTATTGTCAGAACAAGTGAACTTACACGTAATGCATATTACCATTTTATTAGGTTCTCATCCCTTATAATACGGGGCCGGGTTTAATAAAACAAAAGACAACATGTCGACACGGCTCGCCCGATCGCGGCTGTCAAATAATGATGCTCATTTGTCAAGCGCGATCGCGACCCGCGGAGACAATGTCGACTTTATTGGCGGGGTATTGTGCGAATGTGGCGTGGTTGATATGTCGCAGGCAAATTCTATAATTCGCTCGTATACAAACGGCGTCGGCAGTTTAGAAAGATAAATACGTGTTATAAAATGCCGAAGGCAAATTGTCATCGCATCAACGTCGACTTGGTTTGTGTATTAGGGTGACCATGATAATAGAAATGAAACAGGGTTTTTAATCATTTTATTTAGGTGTTTAAGTTTAATAATAGATTATTATTAAATTATTGACTACGAAAATAAATTCGTCGATTAAATAAGCATGAAATTGAAAACGTAACCAAACAAAACCTGCACTAAATGGTACCCTGTGAGAACATATTCTCCTTAATCTTAGGATACTTACAAATACATAATAAACTTACCAAGAATTACCTATTAATTAAACAAGATATTCAGTGGTAATAACAAAAATACTTCAAATAAATACATTACATAAATTCAACAATGTTTCTTTGTTTCACTTATTCTGCTAAGCTTAAACAAGCATAAAACCATCAGCAAAACAATTGATTTACAAAACATCAAAATACAAAGCATTTTATTGCAATTTTCAGTTCCACTTTACCAGTTTCCATGGACACCCTAGCGTTTTTACGTGCTGGATAACCTCGAATTTTTTTGTTTTTTTATCCACGGTGTTTTCGGAGCCCCCTTTGTAATTAGTTTAATTTCAATAGTTTCCTATAATACTAGCCCTTAAAATCTATTCGAAACAGCCGATATTAGACATATTTTTAATATATTTTTTCTTCCACACTTTCACTGTTGACCGCCATATTGGTTTTGGCGACTAGTAGCGCCACGCGCGGTTCAATTTGGTACTAATTCGAACGATATGCCGAGGCAATTTGTAATCGGCTGTAATATCGTAGCTCGGCATATTAGAAAATAAACGACATCTTACATACGGCGTACGGCATTTCATATAACGAATTTGTCTTTGTAAACTGCTGACGCCGTTTGTATACGGGCGAATTATAGAATTTGCCTGCGACACATAGATGAAGAATTGCTTTGAAAAAGGAAATAAACGATTTTTGTTCTAAATTCAAATTTGAAATTATGCAGAAGGAGTACTTCTGATGAAGAAAAATAAGTGAGTACACACGCACGTTCTATTCTTTATTTAAATATTAAATACCTATTATACGAGTGCTTAAATGAACAAAAATGAAAGTACCGATACTTATGTTGGAAAAGAGGTTAAAGAATTGCTTCTTGACAGGCTCGGTGGCTCAAATGGTAGTGACCCCTGCCTTCTGAACCAAGAGTCGTGGGTTCGATTCCCACCCGGGACAAACATTCGTGTGATGAACACTTGTGTTTGTTCCGTGTCTGGGTGTTAATATTTGTATTTAAGTATTTATTTGTGGTACCTTCGTTGTTCTGATACCCATAACACAAGTGCTCGGAGCAATGTATGTATGTGATATAGAAAAAAGTATTTCGCTCTTGATTGAAAAATAACAAACAGAAAAACAGATTTAAATTAAGAAGTATTCCCGTTCTCATAATAGTATTTGTTTGACTTTTGTGTTAACACAGACTAATCAATATGGGGATCACTTGGAACCGTCAAACAACTTGTTTTTGGTTGCGTTGAGTTTCACGGCAGTCAAAGGCTTATAGGAAATTTATAAAACAATTCATCCTTTTAATGCCTACGCGAGAAGGCATATGCCAAGAATGCCTCATAGAATTGCAAATAAAATAAGGAACAAGGAGGACAGTAGATTGCGCGGGTCCTCACTCCTCCGATCCCATATCTTTTATATTTTTTCATCAATGTCACACGTGACGCCAGAATGTCATTTTCGCATGACGAAAAAAAATGTTTATTAAGACGAGGCACGCACGCCGCGATATTACAATTTTCCACTAGTGAAATATGGAAAGCGATTTTTTACGAGAAAATAACAAGGTATTAAAAGCGGCCCGGGAGAGGGTTGCGTTGACTCTTATTAGAATATTTCTAATAATGACTTTGACTGATGCTGATGTTGCAAGGTTAAATAATAAGTATATTACGAAGTCAGAAATATTAAAACTGTGCTTAATTTGTCCAATCATAGTGGCTTATTTGGTAGTGATATTGCCCTCCGGATCTTGTTCCGAATATAATAATTTATACACGTTCATAGATTATTCAGTAAACTCAAATAATATTTGTATTCCATTATTATTAGCGATTTTATATATGTATGTGGCTTAAGCTTCTTAAGTTAGGGTGAAGTACTTTTTAGGAATACTAGAATAAATAGGTAGGTATGTACTTTATCTATTTCTAACGAGGTAGTCTTCCAGCATCATTGGTACCAGATTTCTTGTCAAACCGAGGTCCTATGCGTAAACAAATCTTGGTTCCCAATCGACACCTACTTATTGTCACCTAAAATGCTTTCAACTTTCAAATACATAACATACCTACTTGGCTACTTAGCAGTCGACTAAGATGAAAAAAAAATTCAAGAACCAATCATAAATTGTAAAAAGTTCAAAAACATTTGCTAATTTCTAAATGACTATACACACTTATATACCCATCGCGGCATCCTCCCTGCATGAAGAACAATATCTGTACATTTTATAAATTATACTACATTGAAATTAATATTATGTTACTAAAACTGTTAAATATAGTAAACATTACACAGGACACACTAAACACACTTACAAAATCTTACACTTCACACAACCACAAATATCTGCGCTTTTTGAAATTATACTCATATGCATTACATAACACACCCTACTGCATAAACATATTTTACTCATCAACTCTAAATCAAGCACACATTGACTCTTATCAGTTTTATTCATACATACATATTATTTCCTTAACTTATACAACCTACACTATACTCCTAGTATTCCTAAAACATCTAGAAAGTATGCTGCACCATCTAACAATATTTTATAGGATTTCTAATGAAATATTTTGCTATTTGCAACACATCTGTGGCCCTTTATCACATCCCCCTTTTGCTCCTCCGGTTGCCCTGTATAAATACTTATATAATGGAATTTACGTCGATAAATACAATTGCTGACAACCTTGACGACATCTCTGTATCGGAATGTCATTTATGTACCCCCGAACAATCAAGTAGATATATTATACAACCAAATAAAAATATTAAAATAATCACCCAAAACATAAGATCAATAAACAAAAACATTAACGACTTTCATGTACTTCTTCATAGAATTCCGTTTGACTGCGACATCTTGGTCTTAACTGAATGCTGGCTGCCCTGCCTATCAAATTCTAACATACCTATAATAACGAACTATACTACATACACAACGTCTACTCACCTAAATCAATCCGACGGCGTCGTTGTTTACACTAAATCCGACTTAATATGTAATTGCGAAGAACCTGACTTTCAAAATACCGCGTCTGGAATAGTTGTCAAAATCAATCATGATATGGCAGTGCTATGCATATATCGTTCGCCCTCAATATCCAATACTGAATCGTTTATCTCTGCCCTTAATGAAATCGTCCTCTCGCTTACTAAATACAAGACAGTGGCTATTACGGGCGACATAAATATAGATATTAAAGACACCTCACATGACACTCGACGTCACACATACCTAAATTGTCTAGCATCTCATGGGTTCTTACCCGCCCACACGGACTTAACACGAGATAATAGTTGTTTGGACCATATATTTTTACGCACGAAGACATCAAGTACTACATTAATTTATAATACCACTATCACTGATCACTTCACAACTCTGCTTTGTATCAATAAAAGACTAGCTAAAGAGCAAAATTTAGGGAAAACACTTACAAAAATAAATTTCGAATTACTTGATACAATTTTTGATAAATTAGATTTTAGCCCCATAAGACACACAACAGATCCCAATGTTGCTACAGATATATTTTTGGATATCCTCACAAAAGCTATAAAAGACAGTACATGTATTATTAACGTATCATCAAGAAAGAGGACTTTGAAACCATGGATTACACCAGGTCTTCTGCGATGCATCCGTAACAGAGATGCATTACATAATAAATATAAACAATCACCAGACAATTTAGTGCTGAAGCTCACTTATACTAGATATAGAAACTTCTGTTGTAAAATACTCAAAAAAGTTAAGAGACAATATGATACACAGGAATTAAGAAATTCTAAAAATAATCCTAAACTACTATGGAATACTATTAAAAGAATAACTTATACAAATACAAATAAAAATACTAATACACAGTTGCTTCATGCCTCTTCTACACCGTTACAATCATGTGACCTAGTTAACGATTACTTTGTTGACATCGGAAAGAAACTAGCTGATAATGTGAATAATTTGCCTATGCCTCAAGTATCCCCTTCTACCCCTACATGCTCCAAGAGTGTATCGTCATCATTTGTACTTTCACTTACTGATGATGATGAAGTTATATCGACCATTAATTCCTTACGTGTTAATGCCACCACGGGAGCGGACGGTATCTCACCAACAGTTTTAAAACGCTACTCGTCTAAACTGGCGCCAATTCTTACTCACATTTTTAATATGTGCTTCTCATGCGGCGTTTTTCCTAAAGCACTTAAAAAGGCTATCATCCATCCCATCTTGAAAAATGGAAACCCAAAAATAGTCCAAAACTATAGGCCCATTGCCATTCTCCCAACTCTCTCTAAGATTTTGGAAAAACTGATAAACTCCAGATTGGTGAAATATCTTGAAAAATTTAACCTGCTCTCGGATCAACAGTTCGGCTTTAGGAAAGGCAAATCAACCTCGGATGCAGTACATAACCTCCTTGATACTGTGGTAAAATCCCTGGACAGGGGTAAAAAGACTCTCACTATATTTGTCGATCTTCAGAAAGCGTTTGATACCGTTCCCACTCTTACTCTTCTACACAAACTTGAAACCATGGGTATCAGGGGACTTCAACTTGATCTTTTTAGAAGTTATCTCACGGACAGATATCAGGCAGTTAGAATGGACAACTACCTTAGTCATGAGCTACCTATCAATTATGGTGTGCCCCAGGGCAGTATCCTTGGTCCTACTCTGTTCTTGGTCTTCATAAATGATCTCAGCAACATCAGACTAACTGGTGGACGGATCATTTCTTTCGCCGATGATACTGCCATAACTTTCTCTGCTGATTCCTGGCCCAACCTTCAAACTATTGCTCAGCTTGGTCTGAATTCTGTTCTTTTCTGGCTTCGAAACCATTCCCTTACATTAAACTCGTCTAAAACTAAATTCATAACTTTTTCTGTCAGTACAACTTCACAACCCAAATCTAACATTAATTTAATCGCACACTCTTGTTCAAATTGGTCTAACTCTTCATGCCAATGTCCTCTTCTCTCCTCAACGGACAACATAAAGTACTTGGGTGTAACGATTGATAGACTTCTTAACTTTAAGTTACATATAAACCACCTAACAAGCAAAGTAAGAAAATTAATTTACATATTCAAAAATATGCGTCATGTAGCTGACCCAGATATCTTGCGTAATGTGTACTTTGCCCTATGTCAGTCTATCGTTACGTACTGCATCTCCTGTTGGGGTGGAGTCCCTAAAACTACATTAAAACCCCTCGAAGTGGCTCAGCGTGCTATCCTCAAAGTAGCTACTTTTAGACCAATACGTTATGACACGTACCAACTCTATAAGGAGTGTGAGGTCCTTACTGTCAGACAATTATTTATACAACAGACTATACTCTTACAACACCAAATAACTCCATATGTAAAAACTAAAAAACGTCGCAAAGATATGGTCTGCCACGTTCCATTAACTAAATTCTCGTTCACACAGCATTTCTTTTATTACTTGGGTCCATCGCTTTATAACAAAATAAATATTGAAGCTACCACCTATAATTTATCTTACCATGAATGTAAAAAGTGTATAAGAACTTTATTGCTACAAAAATCATATGACGAAACCGAATCATATTTAAAACCTTAATAATAACAAATGTATGCACACACACTCACACACACACACACACACACACACACACACATACATACACACACACACACACACACACACACACACACACACACACACACACACACACACACACACACACACATACACACTTGTACGCACACGCACACGCACAATACTATCACATATTTTCACGCACCTGCAAATATACATGCATTGCTTACAACACAATGTGATTTACCTAATACTAAATAAACTAATGGATCTTATTGATATGGAAGGGGCTGATTATCCTTAACACAGGTTTTAAAAAACCTAGCTAGGAAATCAGGTCGTTCAACCCATAATGTAGTTTTTGTATGTTTTCTGTTCTATCATATCTGTAAGCATTAAAGTGTATGTAACTACATATCTGTTAAGGCAAATAAATTATTATTATTATTATTATTTCCAAAAAAAAATATTGTTGATCAGTTTACAAGGAGTAGAACGCTCTTCTGTAAAGTTTCTTTGTAAGTGCAAAGAAACGTACGTATGTATATGTGCTTATTATACAAGTGTAAACGTAATTTCTACTTATACGTAAACCAGTCCTAATGCATTACTTATCTATACAAATGTGTGTTAATAGACGAAATCCAATTCCCATTTTGTGCTCCGCGGTGCGATCGCGCTAGGCGAGTCGCGGGGCGCGACAGGACGCGACGCGACGCGACACGACGCGACGCGGTGCGACGCGCGACGGGAGCGCTCGGCAGATGTGCCACCGTTGTGATTGTCTTGCCGCGATGATTGATGATCTCCGGCGCGGCTTGCACTCAGGGCTGCCGCCGGGACTCTGTTTTATTAAACAGATTAAATGTTCATTTTCTAGCGTGAATCGGATGTCAAGCGAATTATCGCGTAGTCATTTTGCTTGATTTGATTATTGAACAAAGCAACAGCAAACAATTGCTAAATACAAGTAGCACAATTCCCCGATTCTTGATAGACAAACAAAATATAAATATATAAAAAACATGTTTTTTTACTTGGTTTTGTGCCCGTACAAAAAAGCTTAAGTTGAAAAAAAAAACAATGAAAAATTAGAATAAGACTGAAGAGCTCTAGATTTTCGAAACGGAACATAATAATATGTTCAGCTGCAAAAGGGGATGCATATTTAATATGTACTGGCCTACAAGTACTAGGAAGATTTAAATAAAATACAGAAAACAAAAAAATGAATACAAATAAATTAGTTTGAAAACCAATAGGTATTTTATTTCGGTTCAATTGAAAGTGGGAGACTGGTGCCTGATATAAGTTGTCAGGTATGTTGGCGGATAACGATTTGAAATCTGTCTACGGGTACAGTAGCCTCACTAAAAGGATAATATGATTAAGTCCAAAACTCTCAAGTCGAATGTAACTTTACAACAGCAGGTAAATATTTAATGATATTGTTTACTCGAACTGATAACAAGTAAAACAAACAAATGAGAAATAGAAAACAAACTAATTAAGGATTTGTAAAGATATTTTCTAAAATTCAGAGATAAAGGGAAGCAAACAAACAAAGTGATTAGATAACAATGAAAGAATGAAAACAAAAGACGCTATCTTAGGACAGGAATGTAAGTTAAAGTAAACAAGCTACAACCAACAAATAGTAAAGTAGGCGGTTAGCCCTTTGAATGGAGTAGGGATTATCTCTTTGGATCGGGATGATTGACAGCTACACTCCCTTTGTTAGGTCGTAGACCACGCCTCTAAAATAAGCGTTACATGCGAGATTTCTGTTGTATCGGACTAGGAATGCTTTAATTTTTGTATTTGCACCGTTTTATATGTAATTGTTCACTTATTAATTATTTATAAATAAAAAAATATTCTTTAATATACTCTAAACAGTTGACATAAAACTAGGCCCAGAGATATAACAAAGTACAATTAGGCGGTCTTATCGCTATTTATCTATACTGAAATCATAAAAGTACCCAAATTAATATAAAAAAAGAAATATAATTATAAATTTAACATTTAAAAAAAAAAAGTTTCGATAATATCGTTTCTAAATATAAAGATACTGTTGGAGGCAGCCCTAACCCACTATTCAACTCACGTTTATTCAATATAAGCAAACTCAGACATAGGCTACGTAAAAGTACTTCGCCGAATATCGCACATTCGTCAACCGAGCGCCGCGAATTCAATGTGTTTTGAGCGAAAGATGGAATCTGGGGAAATAAACATTTATCTCGAACTAGTTGCCGCTAGCGACTTTGTACGATTGGATTTAATACTTGAAGCCTATATTTGTTTACCAGATAAGATAAATCTGCTTATTTATTGATAAGCTAAAAAAGACAACTTTAATATGGGGACAATGTGGGACCACATCGGAAATACACCCTTTTTAACAAAAATATAAGTATTTCTGATACCGGTTCACATAGGAAGAAGGAGATTTGTGGTAAATTTAGAATTCTGAAAACCACCTTCTTTTTTTTGAAGTCGGTTAAAAACTAATAAATTACATTTTTATCAGCTAACGGGCAGCAGCCAGCAGCCTTTTACCTAGGTACAAATAATAAATAAATAAATAAAATCGTTTATTCATAAATAATATAAGCTACTTCAGTCCCCCTAAATGACAATAATTGTCCTTAGAGGAAGCCTATGTTACAGCAGGACGTTTGCAGGCTGAAGATGATGATCCTGGGGACACTAGGTTTTTTATTTATGTATCTAAATGGATATTCCTTTGCACAAAAATACAAACAATTACAGTGCGGATACCTTGTGGTACGATCTAATGTAAATTATATAGTAAACCTTTAAATAGATATATCTATCTATCGATCGATCGTTTTTATGGTGTATAATAAAAGTATCTATTTATTTATCAATAAATAGATACTTTTATTGTACACCATAAAAATTACTTCCTAGTAGGAAAGTGTGCCCCAGCACAATTTGGGCGGTGTCATCTCTTCCATATCGTCATCTTCGCAGGCATATTTTAAGTATTTTTAATTTATTTGTTTGTTTTTATATAAAACACTCCGATGGCAGTGGTTGAACGATGGAATCATACAAAAATAATGTTATGTATGAAAAGGTATAAACGAGCGTAATATTATGTATTTAAGTAAAAATCTAGGTATTACAGAAAAAAGTATGACTTTTAACTAGGTATATCGTACCTACCTATTCTATTATTGCAGTTCATTGCTAAACTATTATAGGTAGGTATTAGTATCACGTCTCAGTTATTCCAACAAATTAAGTGTCATTCCAATAAAGTAATTGCTAAAAAGTATCAAATGTCCACATTTCCTAACGACGATCACTTAATTAATGTAATAATTGCATAATTTAGAAACGCGATTTCAAATACAGTTGACTCAATGCGCCATCTGTTCGCGTTGTATGAAGTCAAAACGTAGTAGGTATAAGTTTGTCGAGCATTTCTCAGTTAGCAAAGCCCTTTACAAGCTTTTTGTTTCAAAACCCTGTAAATATTTATTTCAACGATTCTTAATTCAAAATTTCAAATATTTATGTCTGATTTGATCAGTTGTTCTTTAATTAATGCGATAAAAATACATTTAATAATACAATGAGCCTAATTTCAAGAATCTGTCACCGATCGTGTGACAATTCGTGTTATTTATTTCCAAATAAAACATACGAGTATTTTTGGACTAATCATGTAAATAAAACATGTTATAGATTTAGCTAGGAAAAGATTTTATGGCTTCAAGTTTGCTTTAGACTTTCAGAGACTAACTAAAGGCTTTTTCGTGAGTGAAAGCGCAACACTCGAAGTGTTCGTTGCTAGCAGGCTCGTATAGATGGCGTTATACACAAGCGGTCAATTTTATTACAATATCATGCATTACAATATTGGAATACCTAAGTTTTTAGACAGATGTCAATTAGAAACAATATTGAATCGATGAGATCTCGGAAGAAACACCAAACAGCATTGCGTTGCATTTGTTTAACTAGCCTTAGAGCTCATTTGGTAGGTAGTGACATGGGTCGTCGTGGGTTCGATCCCCGTACAGTACAATCATTTGTGTGCATAAACATGTCTGTATTCGTCTGGGTGTTTATTATGTATTTATTAAAAAAAAAGAATCTAAATAAGTTTATCACTTGTTTATTTATCATAGTACAAGCTTCGGCTTAGTTTGGGGCTAGATGATGATGTGTGGCTCTGCGTGGCATGTCTTGGATGGTATGCCTTGGGTTATTATATGTTTGTACATAATTTTGTTATTCATGGCTATATGTATAAGTTTTTAAAAATGTTATGAATAATTGTATGAAACATAGTAAGTATGCAAGTTATTTTTATTTCATATTTTCTATTAAAATTTACTTGGTGGTGGTGCATGGTGTACGATGCATCATGCAGTGAAATCAACATATTGTTTTGATGTCGTTTTAAGTAAGACGTATAAAATATAAGCGTATCATGTTTTACATCAGTGATTTAAATTGGAGTATCAGATTTAATTTTTTGCTGGGACAATGTATCCTACTTCTAAAGTGCTATAATTTAAGTTTTAGTACAGAATGGTATGACTGTTAGTTTGTTTCAACTTATCTTTATCTTATCTACTTATTTATTTTAGTAGCTACTATATAAATAGTAACAGCTTGTGACTTTTCCCCCCACAAAAATCGTCTATTTTACCAAAAGCTTAAACTTACAGTTCAAATAATTACTTACATTCTTAAACTTAAACATTCTAATAAATTAATTATACTTAGTAGGGTATATCTTAACGACAATAACAGCGAAAACAATGAAAATAATTGCCTATTAAGAGAAAATCTTAATTTGCAGTTATATTTAATAGTTATTATTTACCATTAGTCCTCTCGGTGATTTATATTGGTATAAAGGTATTAGAATATAACAATTTTGTTTAGTTGAAATTTACATTTCGTAAATATATGTTGTTCATGTTTAGACAACATGAACAACATATATTTACGAAATGTAAATTTGTCATGATATCTAAGGATTTCAATTTTCAATGATTTTAATTTGTAATTCAATCTTGCGGAACACGAAATATTATATAATAATATTTTTAGAAATAGCTTAAAAACCTAAAAGTATGTTTTTGGGTTCTTTTTATTTACCTGCGTCCAGGTACCAATTATCATCCAATTTTTATTTTTATTTTTGTATAAACAAAAAAAAAACAAGGAAACTCTTATGTAAATGTTATTAAAAAGATGTTTATTTTTAATAAAGATCTATAACAGTCGAAATTACAAAAGCCTTAAGACGGGGCCGATACAGGCCAACTAATCACCCAATTATAGGACAAAACTCTCATCCCTAATTGATAGCAAATTACACATGGTCTTGGATCAGTATATATAATACGTATAGATCTTCAGTTGTCCATTATCGTCTTTGATCTCAGTGCGATAACTGCTCCAGACTACCCATTGTGATTTACTAGTTACCAATCAATACGAGATATGGCATCAGTTGTCAGTCAGGAGGAGAATGCCAATATTGTGTTTGACGCTGTTGACCAGTGGATTCAGGAATTGACTCCAATGCAGAATAGAAAGGTAATTTAATTAAAATTTAATTTAATATTAACAAAATAATTATTCCATTTAACAATAACACTTCATTTATTAGTTTTATTTAAATCAATAATATTTTGGATTAATTTACGTTTGACAAAAATTAATTAAGTTCATGGGTGCAAATAAATTTTTGTAATACTTAGTTTTAATATAAAAAGCTATCGTAACTTTCCAAAATTATGTTGTCATTTTGATTTAGCTTTATTAGTGTTAAAAATTAATCAATTTTCTTTTAATTCTCTTTTTCAATTATTTTTCAAGAATAACTTTGTCATAGACATTTTTTTATATTATTTCATACGAACCCAAAGTAACAAATTGTTTTTATCTTTACAGCCACAAGAATGGAGCGCTCCACCTGCAGTTAAGCCGGTTCCGGCACCTCTGCCAATATCTGTCCCCATTCCGGTACCATCGGATAACATTGGATACGCTATTAATGGCGCTTATCCTCAGCCACCATATATCGGCACTATGGAGAGAGGCGTTGTCAACAATGGCAACTGTTCATATGGCGTTGCTCCTCACGGCAGCTACTACAATCCTGGAACTCCCGGACAAAATTTGCAAAATGGAATTGTTCCAGTAAATGGCTACATAAACGCGACACCGACCAACAATGTTGTCATTCGCGCCCCTGGTTGCGTCACCAACAATAAAGCTGGTGGCGTCGTCAAGAAACAAAAGCGCAACAGGACTGCCTTCACCACCGAACAACTGCAAGCACTCGAGACAGAGTACACCAGAACAAGGTATTTAGATCGCAATAGAAGAAGCGAAATATCTGAAATTTTAAACATCGAACAGCGCACGATCAAGATATGGTTCCAAAATCGCCGCATGAAGGAAAAGAAAGATAGAGCGGAGGCCCTTGAGGATTACGGGCAGGTGAGCACTAGTGGGTCTTCACCTGATCTGACTAGTGACATACCGACGTTTATACAACAGCCTTACCCGGAGTATCCGGTAACTGTCGTATCACACGAATTGTATAGCCGTGGGGGTATGGTTATGAACCATTATCCGGTGAAGTCCACAGCTATGTCACCTGTTGTGTCTGTAGCCACACCTCCAGCGACTCCTCCGGCAGAATCAGTTAAGGGGTCGCCAATTATGGCTCCTATTCAAAATAATATGGTTAGCAATTCATCGCCGCAATTTCTGGATTATGCTCCGGAATATATTTATGAGTCGCAGCCGCAGTCGCAGTGTAAACAGGTTAACTTAGAAGTCCAGAACTTTGTACAAAATGTTGATGGCAATCTGCAAGAGGTGCCGCAGGGTCCAACAGACAACACGCCTTCGCCGAGCACCACAGTCTCTGACCAGGACTGGGACTTTTCTTGGATACGAAGTGGGAATTTCTGAGTATGATGATTTTTCAAAATATTTCTTCGTTACAGTCTACATAGTCTATGTTAGTAGTAGTTTATAGTTTCGAATGCATTTCTGATTGTTAATCTGACTGATTTAAATAGTTACTTCGTTATTATTTATCTTACTTAAATGTAAATATTATATTTTTCTATAAATATATGTGTGCAAATAAATTGAGTTCCAAAACATATTTTACTTTTATTCCTATAACTCTAAACTACCCTGGTGGGTACTACACTCACCATAAATTCTTTAAAGTTTTAATTATTTTAGGCAGTATTAAATACAAAACTATAAAAATAACTTGTTCTAGGTTTTATTTATATAATATTTAGGCAAAATTATATATAATAGGCAAATTGAGTTAATCAAAATTAATTCACACCTAGTGAATATAATTGATGCTAAATAATTAGTTTTTATTACCTATATGCTAAATACATAGGGTATTAGGCACGCAAGTAGGTAATACGATCAGAGTATATATAGGTTGTATTTGTCTATCCTATTTCTTTTTTATATTTAATTACTTGAGATGATTAAACAAACTTCTGAACATTATTTATTATTAGACCGTACAGAAGGTAAGAACAATTGTTCTTCACGATACATTTATATGACGTCTAAAATATTATGTTAATGAAAGCAGTCACGCATTAGGTACTTTCAACTGAGCAAAAAATTAATATGGTTCAACGAATCTTTTCAATTTTGGTTAGATATTACTTAATATCAAACGTTTTATACTAGATTCCTCTATAGTAAGTGTAACACAACCGTGCTACCTATAATACTATTATGCTAAACCGATAACGTTATTATCTAGGTATCAGAAATATGCCTTAGAACAAACTTTAACTTTGAACTCTCGCGTTATCCTGATAACGCTTTCAAAGTAACCAAACCTGTTGTATTTGATATTTGTTCTAAAACTAGCTGACTCAACGACTAAATAAGTATCGCCACGGAGCAAATACAAGTATCGCCATGTTTAAGGAAAAACATTTTTTTTTATTTAATGCCGAGCATTTTCGTACCTTATTCCCTTTTAAACACTTCCACAAACAATTCAATAGCAAAATTACCTAGCAAAATTGGTCCAGCCGTTCTCGAGTTTTAGCGAGACTAGGTAATGAACAGATTTTATTAAAAAAAAATATAACGTCATTGGTTTGCACAAGCAACAAACACGTCCGAAAATTAATAAAGCTAAATCATCATCATCATCATCATCCTATTGCAGTCCACGCTTGAGACGCTGGACAGGCGGGTTGGTGATCGCAGGGCGTTGCTTCTCGCACCGATGACGGGCAGCAGGGGGGGCGGGCATTTAGCTACGCTGTGAATTGTGATGGTTATACCGCCAACAGTCGGTTGTGAGCGCCTCGTTTGTTATTCGGCAGGACTCACCACGGGCAGGTGAGATTGGGTTAGAGCGAAATGATGACGGATGCGGCGGTATGCTTCGGCGTTGCCCGAGTCCCACACACCATGTCACCTCCCCCCGGAGGTGGCATGACGGTGCCTAATGCATTCCCCTCTAAAAAAAAAGAGCGAAATGATGATAGGCCGCTCCCTTACATACATCCCAACCCGTCATCAGTCTGAACGCGAAAAAACCGCATATCTGAACGGGCTCTAATAGCAGTTTGGCGGGTTGGTGACAGCAGTAGGGATATTTATACCCAGGTAAAAGCTACTGCCCAGCGTGAAGATTATGGGTATAATCCTCCATGGATAAGGTGAACCACTGGAGAGGCCTATGTCCAGCAGTTGACTGAGATAGGCTGATGATGACGGGTAATCTGTTCGGCGGCGGCCGCAAGTCGACCGCCGATCGACCGCAAAACGCGGCCGCGGCCGCCTATAGTGTCAACAGAGGTAGCGGTTTACCCGCCAAACCGCAGTGTGAACGCCGCGCCCCGCGCGCGGATAGTGTGAACAGGGGTAACGGGTTGATTGTGGTTTCGCGGGTGGAAACGGCATGTTTCCAGCAGTTGACTGAGATAGGCTGATGATGACGGGTAATCTGTTCGGCGGCGGCCGCACGTCGACCGCCGATCGACCGCAAAACGCGGCCGCCGATAGTGTCAACAGAGGTAGCGGTTTACCCGCCAAACGGCAGTGTGAACGCCGCGCCCCGAACAGGGGTAACGGGTTGATGGCGGTTTCCTTACTTTGCTCCGAAACTACTGGACTGATTTGAATAATTCTTTCACTGTTAGAAAGCTATAGCGAAATTTGTATTGTGACTGAATATAATACTGAATTATAAATACTTTACATATATTCATTGGCGAGGACTTTGCAGAACATTATACCTATAACCCAATGAAATGTTTAACTGAAATACCCGACGCGAAGCGAGGGGGCGGGTCGCTAGTTGTTACATAAAATAGTTTCACAGTAGCAAAGTATATATAGATATTATATAGACTTCGAATAATAATATAGGGACGATACAATCACATTCATTATTTTATTTTATATATTTTTCACAACTTAGCATCTTGAGAATTTACAAGTACTTTTTAAAATTTATGCACGAGAAGATTTTATTGTTTCGTAAAATAATTAATAGAAAAGTATGTCGTAAAATCTTTACAACTTCCACATTAATAAGATAGGCATTTATGTGATCGTTTTTCGGAATTTACATCGTATTAACTAGTTTAATTACTGTACTACATCTATGTACCACAATTTCAGTAATACGACTCATTACCAGACGATAATTGGTAAAAAGTGAAATATTATTCTCCTAATGAAAATTACCATAATTTATTAATGTTATAATTGCATAATTTCGAATCATGACTTCAAAAATTTTACAATTAGGTATTCCGTGTAAAGCGCCATCTATTGATGTGGCTCGAAGTCAAAACGTACGCGCTCGTGGTCGCTTGAGGAATGGCGTATATCTACATAATTTTTTTTTCTAATATTATAATAGAAACTAGCTGACCAGATACCTAAACTTTGCGTCGCCATATAGGTATTTAATGTACATCTCTATCGCCTTTCTTCCCATGGACTCTGGCTTTGACTGACGTCGGTCTTATCATCAATATATTTTAAAATTTACTAGTAGGGAATGAAGCATTAAGTCCGCCTTTTGTATACAATTTTTACTGTGCAATAAATTATTAACCAGACATAGTCAACCATATCGATTACTACCTCTGACTAAAATCCGGGTTGCTAGTTGCGGGTTAACTCTCTTTATGGACGGGAGACAGGGGGATCGAATACTAGCGATTTGTTCAACCGACCACAGCCGAATATTGACCAGGAAATAATAAAATAAATGTTTTACACATCAAGATTTTATATTAAGTATTCATAATACTATAGATATGCATCTATTTTATAATTAAACTAGCTGTGCTCGCGACTTCGCCCGCGTGGAATAGTTATTTTTTCCCCGTTTTTTATACATTTTCCAATATTTATTCGATCCTAATAGTTGCAGCGTGATGTTATATAGCCTAAAGCCTTCCTCGATAAATGGTCTATTCAACACAAAAAGAATTTTTCAATTCGGACCAGTAGCTTCTGAGATTAGCGCGTTCAAACAAACAAACAAACTCTTCAGCTTTATAATATTAGTTAAGATTATACGTATATTTATCTCATGCTGGTTACTTCAGTAATCAATATACATAATAGGTATAATAAAATAATTTATTTTGTTACTAAAAATTGCATGTCCTGTGGGGGTGGACTATTTCAAGCCTGGAAACAATTCAAGAATTTCATATTATGTTAGTATATATGAGTGTAAGAGCTATATTATAACATAAATAGGTAGGATGGTAATGTATCTACTATTATTGAAAGTGACAAATGTTCGATGGGAATGATGGTTTTGGCTTATCATTTCGCTATTCTGTTGTTTACTTAAATTAATGACTATTTGTATAGTACCTAAGTGCGTTTTGTGTATTCCCCTTATTAAGAAAAGGAAGAAATTATAAATACTTCTTTACCTCCCAGCGACTAACGATAATAACAAAAGAAATTATGAAAATTACTTTCACTGTTAAGAAGAGGAATATTGGGAGTTAGCGTAGTTTAATTATTATTATATTCATTAGAACTTCTGGTGATTTATATGGGTATAAAGGTTTATAACAACAACTTACTTAACTTAGTTTATTGTAGGATGTCGTATCAAATGTTGAATTATTTTAATAATAATTTCAATAAAGGCGATAAATATTTTCGGACTTTTGATTGTAGTAGACATTCCATCTATTATACGAATCATACTCGTATTTTCATTATTATTTCATTATACCATACATACTTCTTTTTATTGACCTCTACAGTCCAACTGCTGGGCAAAGGCCCTGTTTCCTCCACTCATCCAATAATTCTTGCCAATAGTTCTTACCATTATACTATGTATACCTTATTTTTGTGTCATCTGATTAAAATTTCAATCAGTTTTGAATAATACACGTTAAGAAATAAATCTTCTTTACTGTATATGTATATGGGATATGTATTATATTGTTTTTCGTTATATGTATATTTTTTATGTATTTCTAAATATAATGGAAGTACGATGAAACATAAAAACAAAAAATGATAAAAAGGTCAGAAAACTTCATGAAGGTACAGTTCACAGAAATAATCTTTAGCTACAACTAAGATACTCGTACTACAATAGAAATTCTAAGTTGTTTATGTAAATAAAAATTGTTAAGTATTTTGTTTTGACGAATACAACAGAGGCCCTATTCAAATAAAAGCCCGAACTGTGACAACACAGCCGACTCTAATCACCTAATTACACTACGAAACTTTTATCCCTAATTGATCGCAAGTTAGACATGGATCACTATAAATATTAAGCCAAATATTCAGAATTTCATTATCAGCTGCGATCTCGTGGTGGTAGTTGCTCCAAGTTATCTTAAAATTGTGATATTTACTAGTTAGCTTAGTTCAGTCATAGAGATGGCATCAAATGGTGATCAAGATTGTCCCCAGCATTTGCTCGATGCTATGGACGCAGAATCGCAACAATGGAATCAAGAAATGGGGCCTGCACAGAACGGACGTAATCAAGTAATGGGACCGGCACAAAATGAACATAATCAAGGAATAGGACCTGCACAGAATGGACTGAATCAACCAATGGGGCCTGCACAAAATGGACATAATCAAGGAATAGGAGTTGCACAAAATGGGCTGAATCAAGCAATGATGCCTGCACAGAACGGATATAATCAAGCAATGGCGCCTGCACAGAATGGACATAATCAAGCAATGATGCCTGCACAGAACGGACATAATCAAGCAATGGCGCCTGCACAGAATGGACATAATCAAGCAACGATGCCTGCACAGAATGGACCGGTAAGTTAAATAATCTACACTATCTACGCTAATCTACACTAATAAGTATTATAAAGAGGAATGATTTGTATTTTTGTATGTAACGAATAAACTCAAAAGTACTGGACCGATTTTAATAATTCTTTTTTTATTAGAAAGCTACATTATCACTGAGTAACATAGGCCATATTTAGTTTAAAAATGTTTATCTGAAACACTTGGAGCGAAGCGAGGGCGGGTCGCTAGTCTATTTGGATATATTTTTATTTGTAACAACAAACGTCTACTTTATTACTAACTACTAAGTCAAACAATTGAATTATAGTAGACATTGTTGTTGTTATATGCCAACCAATCCGTTGAACCTATGTGGGTTCGATTCCCCCTTGTCAATGTTTTATCCTATTTGTTTCGTTGACATTGTCGCTAACCAGCAAGACATCGACCGTGATATTCTTATTTAGAACATCCTACCTATGAGTTAGATACATCTTAGACATTTTCCTGTTACTCTCGTATCACTACAGACTAAAGTTATTTTATCTATACCATAAATTTTTGTAACTTCATAATAACGGTAATTTTGGCGGTCTTTGCCTTTAAAAACAAACTGTTTAAACTAGCAATAATTGATAAAAATTGGGTTTTTCTATGTCTTGTTGATAATATTGTATTGAACCTTCATTGATAACGTACATGACATGACAACGCAAGTACATGATTGATAAACTGTTTGAGATCTATCTATTGAACATTTGTAATAAGTAAGGATTCATTATTAATATTTAAAACGCTACTGTACAAACTATGATGATAAAAATAAGAATATAAGATATATTTTAAAGAGTTTCTTGAAATTTACAAATATTTTTTAAACATACCAAGAATGGAATGAAGAAAAGAATTCCTAAGTAGCATATCAACGTACAATATAAGTATACTAAAGAATCTTATTTGTAGTAAATCGCACGGTGGTCATACTGTTTTGCACATAAACAAATTTTTACAAAATAGGTGTAGAATTCGCTTTTCATCTTACCTTTATGAAACTCGAAACCATTTGGCGCCATGGCGCTTTAGAATACTTTGAAATTACTTTATGCAATATTTGTTATGCAAAATTGATAAAATCATTTTTAGGTATATCTCTCAAAATATTATAACACTTTCGCTTTGAAACTTTAAACCTAGAATTACTTTTTTTCTTTACAGCCTCAACAGTGGAATAATCTACCTCCACCTGCCTCTATCCCTGCCCCGATCTCGGTCCCCATCCCGGTACCAAATAACGTCGGGTACGTACCTAACGGAATCAGGCCACAACACAACAGTTGCAACAATGGAACGGCCAGACAAAATGGGTACTGCCCAAATGGAAACCAGTACGTAAATGCGGTGATGGCCAACGGCCGAATGGTTCGGGCCCCTGCTTGGGTAACAACCAACAGAGTCAGCAACACGAAGAAACAAAAGCGCAACAGAACAGCTTTCAGCAGCCAACAAATGACCGAACTTGAGCAGGAGTACGCAAGGACGAGGTACTTAGAACGGAACCGGAGGAGTGAATTGTCAGAGACGCTTAATTTAAATCAGAGAGTAATCAAAATCTGGTTCCAAAACCGGCGGATGAAAGAGAAAAAAGATCGGGCTGAGAGTCTCGAATCGGGAGAAGTAAGCACAAGTGATTCATCGCCGGAAATCAGCAACGATATGTATATTCACGAGCAGTACCCGGTGACAGTGGAACCAAGGGAAGTGTACAATAATGGAATGTATACGGATCCTTATTCGATGCCCTCTACCTCAACAGCGATGCCGTCAACGTCAACAGCGATGCCTCCGATGCCTCCCATGCCTCCGATGATGCAAATGGTAATGCAACCGGTAAGGCAACCGGTAATGCCCTCGGTGATGGCCCCAACAATACCTCCCGTGCTGCCTTCACCCATGCCTCCTGCGATGTCTCCAGTGATGCCTTCTTCAGCCATGCAACCAGTGATGCCTTCAATGTTACATTCATCGTTCCCACCATCGATGGCTTCAAGTAATCACCAAATGGTTCATTCGTCTCAGCCTGAATTCATCAACTACGCTTCTGAGCCTATTCCTCAGAGCAGTCAAATGAGCGTGGATGGCCACCATTACAGCACCGGTGTAGAAGGTGGTTTAGAAGAAGTGCCAGAGGAGACTTTTGAACCGGACACAAGTGCCTCTAGCACCGGTTCTGACCAGAGCTGGGATGTTTCTTGGATCCGGGGCATTGAGGATGATTTTTAGATAATAAGTATGTATTTTTAATACACGTTCTTTTTAAACATTTTTAATGTACACATTAAGACATCAACTGATACAAATCTGTTAAAATTTAAAAAGTAATTTTTTTTTATAGATGTTGCGTGGCCATTTAGTTGAATATTGTTCGGAAAAAATTGTTAGATATTAGAGTAAGTTGATGTTTGGTATATTCATACTCGTATCTAGGTATAGTTTAAGTTTAAAAAGTTTAATTTTGAAAAAAAAAAATTAAGGTTAGGCTAGATTAAGTTATTGGCTATAAATTGTTTATGTATAAATTATGCTAAAAATGTAATACATTGGAATTTAAATTTTAGTTAAGTACTATTCTAACAGGTAGGTATGAAAAAATTAAATTTCTTTATACCAAATCACATGACTATATAGATTTAATCCTTACTGGTGCGATGTATTTTATATTTATAACTTGTTCTCTTTTTAAGTATCTAGTAGGTATTCTTAATATTGAGAATACTAAAATCCTACTAGTATTCTTGAGAGTAATAGATTCGCTGGTGTAGGTATTATTATATTTACTATGTTTTAAATAAAAATAAACATCTGAAATATTTATTTTAATATAATTGGAGTTTTTTTTCGTTCTCATGGGTTTTTTACGGGCTATATTTTTGTAATTTGTGGTTTAACTTATACTTACTCCTTGCGCTGTAGCATGGTGCGGGTGACACTTCTTGTCGTGTTTCGTTTCACTGTTGTTAGTTGCAGTGATTTACAATTATGATTGAATATTTTAGCCAAAAACTCATTTGTAATGTATTAAATTATTGATAACAGTAATAGTAAATTTTTATCTCAACCAGAATGTTCTACTCAACAAATGAAAATAAATAAAATTGACTGGAAAGAAAAATTTATTATGCAACGTCTTTTGCGCGTAACGTAACGCTAAATTTGTCTTTAGTGATGGGATGTAGGTATTGTTATGATGAATAGTCGATAATTTTTATAATATTAAGTATAATAAACATTACATAAGTATTATAAACATTTATAAGAGTCAAACGACCAACGCGACGTCGATCTTCTCTTACGTGAATAATGTCCACGAACATTCACCCATAACTGTACCCGGCCTTCATGCCGGGTACCCGTGGGTCGTCATCGATGTTGCCGGTAGGCGGCGGCGCGACTCCTTATTATCGTAATAACTACGCTTACCTTGTCCATTCCAACGTTTCTATGCAATCCTTTCTCACACTCTTTACCATTCCACCATTTCCAATTCCAATGGTCCTTCCTCATTGCTGTTCTGTCTTCTTCCTTTGTCTTTTTCCAGTGATTCTTTCTCCTCCATCCATCCGTACGTCGATCCTTTTCTTGCCTCTCCATTTTTCTAGTGCTCTGCCGCGCCAATCCTCCGCAGCGGCCGGGGGCCGAAACTCTCCACGCCAATAAACACTCATTGGCAGTCGTAAATAACTTTTAGTAACTTATAGTTCATAAACTTACTATTCCGGCTAAAAGATTTAGCCGGTATTTATTACTTTTGATAAATTAAATTATGAAATGTTGTTTACATACTACTTTCAATGTTTTTGTGTCCGCAATTTTATTTGGAATCTCTGTTTGCGCCATCATAATCACGACTCGTAATGCATTCACGAGCTCTTAACGCGATGTCGTCTAATATAGGTGTTTATTTATATAACTAGTTAATTTTAATAATGTTTTAACATGTCCCTTTGTTACGGTTACTTTCATAACATTATAAGTACTGTATTGACAACAGCTGTGACGCGCGCGTATGAGTGGCCCGCACTCGTACGCGACTTGTAACTTATTTAGCGACTTTTAAGCGATAATGTTTTCTAATAGAATTTAGAGATCGCCTGATTAGGTTTGTTAACAATTCCTTAATTTATTATAACGTGCTATCTTATGTTCGTTTATGGTGAGATAGCGCTACTTATGCAAGGGACCGGATATGCTTCCTTACAGCTCGGCCATCCTACATATCGGCGCGTCCCGCCGCCGAGTAAGTTCAGTTTGATAATAATAATAATGATGATTTTACGTATTTTATTCTTTACAACAGAAGTCAGACTTAATATTGTGTGTTGTGTAGATACTTTCAGTTAGTCTTTAATTAGTCTTTACTCATTATTACTTTACCATATTACACGAATTAAATGACTCATAACACACTCCTTACGCTTTTTATGTTAAAAATACCCTAAATTAACAAAATAGTAACTAATAATCACTTTCATCACGTTGTTATATCGTAGCCACACACTCCTCGTGACATTACGCTGTGCTAAATTAACACTTCAATACTCGTAGTTGATTGTTACTTATACGAGTATCATATTGCAGGCATTAAGTGTATCATAATATAATCATAAAATATACAACTCTTTACGTCCTTTGTTAATGACGTTACTTTGATTAATTAACGAAATAATCAATAATTATTACTCAAACTGAGTATTAAATGTATCATAACGTTCGTAACACACAACATCTCTTGCGCCCTTCACTAATGACGTTACTTTGACAAATTAACGAAACTAATCATTATTTATACTGAGAGCATTAAATCTATCATATCATTCATGACACATACCATCCTTTACGCCTTCCATTCATGACTTACTATGATCAATTAACAAGGGAATCATTAGTAGTTACGTTTATCATATTGCGAGTTTTAATCGTATCGTAACGCACACCATTCGTTACGCCCTTCTATAATGATGTTACTACTTGTATGATCAATTTACAAAACCATCGCTAATAATTACTTAGGTATTATTGTATCATCATAATACACAGTAAGTACTCTAATTCTTCATAAATAATAGAGTCAATGCGTTAGATTAATAAGACAATAGACATGATTTGTGTAAATCATTTAAATTATTAATCACAGTTGTTACGGAGTTAAGCAATTACGTACTATTTTCAAGATGAGCCTGGTGCATCATCTGTGTCTAATTAGGAACTACTCACTATCAATAAAACTTTCTCAAAAACTTACCATGCCTTCGTGCGATCAGTCGCCATTACATTTCGTGTGTGGGGTGTTTTTACCACTCCATTTATGGGTAATGTTTCAAGATGCGATATGGTCCTCGGTACCCTGGGACCAGTTCCTTCAATTTTCCCTTCTCTTGATGATCACGAGGTCTCCGGTCACGTACTCTCGTTCATAGTCGACATCGGCTTTCTTCTTGGCTCACTATCCTTTAATCCTAATACCTACCTCGGGTCCGAGTGTTGTTCTAAGTACAGTTGTGTTGAGGCCAGTACGGATATCTGAGCGCGTTTGCCCCTTTGTGTGATTAATTCTTTCCACTTACCTATTCACTCTTGGTAAGTCCACAGTGTTGTATAATTATTAATTGTGTGTTTGATGTTGAAATATTTTCTTCAAATCATAGCTAGTGAAGTGGTCCTTTGATCAGCAATTAGTCTTCTTGTTGGTCACAGACCCCATTAATATGGGTGCATTCGAGACGGATGTTCGCCTACTTCTTTATGAGTCATCTCGTCGACAGTGATGCGACTTATCTTGGATAAAAGTGATCGATTGCTTCAGACTGATTTCGGACGTGGCGGCTGCTTCGACTTCTAATTAAGTCTGTGCTGATGCGTACGAAGATGATTTCACACATTACATCACATCTTCTAGATAAAAGTATCTTCTACATGACTGCTCGTTATGGTTGATCAGTCATGACATGACTGCTGCATTATTCTGACCCTAGTTGGTTGGGATGTTCCCTTGAAACTAAAATATCCCAAGTCATAATGGTTCTTTTGACGACTTTCCATCGTATGCCCTTAGGTAGGTAGGTAGTGTACTACCCATAGTGTATCATTATCATCACTTCTTACTTACCTTATAATTTACTACGTACTTTTTGCTTTTCTTGCTTGTACGATTTCAGTGATTTATTTTTACAAATTGTCAACATGTCCTTATTAAGTATTTTCATCTGGTTTCTCTGTAAAAGTATGGCCTAGTATAGCCCAATACTTCACGGCCCCATCTGGAACAGCAAATCAGGTCTTCACCAGCTAGGATTCTGTTGGCTTATGTTCCCACTCTTCTTATAATATACAAACCTGTGGTCAAATTCTCGAACCACCGCCTTACAAATCCTGTCAATTTAGGTAACAAGATGTGGGTAATTTCCTTCTCACCCCTGTTGGACCAAATAGAATTAATTGATCCCTAGTAGTCATCTATGAACTGCACTAAGGTCTGATGCGTCAAACCAAGCTTATCTCAACTACCATCATTACATTTTCTTATGTATGAGTCCTTACACTTCACGACATACCAAGTACACTGTTCTTTATTCATAGGGTTTTTAGTTTTTATTTTATTTTAACTACTGTATCAAAAGTGGTCTACTTTTCCCACTATGTATCAAGTCCATGACGCCCGTGTCAACAGAACTACCAACAGAACAGAAGTCTCTGTTGACCTATTTTATTTTATTTATTTATTAGGTTTGCTAACACATTACACATAAATCCTTATAACTAACGTGGAACAATGGTTCTATGCCTTATGTGTAACCCAATTATAAGCAAACTACTTATAACAAAATTATACTATAATACAGTAATAAATCACCTATCACAGTAGGCAAGACAACGGTCAGTTGTCTCTTGTTCAATCTCTTATCAACGTGTATTACGACCGATTGTTAGTATTTGCAGACTAACCTAGGTCCATTGGATTTGGCTCTATTTGACGCCTGATAACTGATTGCAAATCAGATACGCAAATTACATTCTAGTTTACACAGATAGCGTAGTAACTTTATTTGGGAACGATAATTTTATAGCAAAATGAATAATATGTAATATACTCACTTTTTTTAATATTATTATTATTAGTCTTTACCGTAGTATCTGTCCGCTAGGCCTCCTCCACCTCTTGCCAAACTTATCTATATGTGGCCAATCTTGTCCATGTCGCTCCTGCAGCTTTCCTGATATTATCCACCCATCTCCCGTGTGGACAACCCCTTTCCTTTTCAGGTGGCTCAAAACCCAAAACATAATCACTCTTGACTCTGCCTCACACTTGTCGCTGCCTCGCACAGTATGGCCTGCCCACTTTCAGCAGATTAGTAATTTGCGAATGTTCTTGTTCCAAATAGTTCTCACAACTATTCAGCTCCATTTAGTTCTTGCAACTATTCGGCCCCATAATAGTTCTCACAACTATTCAACCCCGTATAGTTCTCACAACTATGCGGCCACATAATAGTTCTCACAACTATTCAGCCCCATAGTAGTTCCCACAACTATTCAGCCCCAAATGGTTCTCACAACCATTCAGCACCATATAGTTCTCACAACTATACAGCTCCATATAGTTCTCACAACTATTCTGCTTCATATAATAGTTCTAACAACTATTCTGCTTCATATAATAGTTCTAACAACTATTCTGCTTCATATAATAGTTCTAACAACTATTCTGCTTCATATAATAGTTCTAACGACTATTCTGCTTCATATAATAGTTCTAACAACTATTCTGCTTCATATAATAGTTCTAACAGCTATTCTGCTTCATATAATAGTTCTAACAACTATTCTGCTTCATATAATAGTTCTAACAACTATTCTGCTTCATATAATAGTTCTAACAACTATTCTGCTTCATATAATAGTTCTCACAACTATTCTGCTTCATATAATAGTTCTCACAACTATTCCACTCTGCATAGTTCTCACAACTATTGAGCTCTGTATTGTTCTTGTTATCACCACATAATGGCAATATGAGCGAGACCGCTCCTGCACATGGCTAGGTAACAACACCCTTACTCTGCTTACCTCCAAGTCATTCCTTTATCCAACTCACATACTATGTTTGCTGCCACTCACATTCCGTTGGTTCCATCATTGTCTATCTCACAATTCGTATACTCTGGCACCATTGCATGGCAAGTTTCGTTTTCGTCATCCATCTTTATCTGAAATTAAAAGTCAATTCCATTATAGCCTTAGTCTTATCTGCGGAGAGTGCAACTGACTAGTAGTGAATCTCTGCCCATGGGGTGCCATTCACAAGTTGCCAGTCAACCCCAAGAGAAAGAAAAGAAGTACCTACAAATGATAATACTGTTATAATGATGGATCACAAAGAGAAATCATATAATTTTTTTTTCCATCTTCAGTTTCAACACAGCGGCTCTGAGTGACAAGTTTTACACTCTGACTAAGTTGGGTTGTGAAAGTATGCTAACACTCGAATTAAAATGAGTTACTTGTTCATGTAAGTAATACTGGGGTGACTATGGAAATGGAAGTAGGTAGTGACTGCATCATCTACTCGCTCCAAGTCACTCTCGCCTGCCCGTAGTCGTCCCGCCGAATAACAAAAGAGGTTCTAGCAACCAGCTGGTAGTGATATAACCATCACGACCGAAGGTGCAGTTAGATACCACTGTACACGGGTAGAGCCTAGGGATGTGTGACCAAACTGACGAACAACTGAAGAGGCCCACGTCCCGCAGTGGGCCACGATAGGCCAATGTAACGATGATGATCAAGTATTACTAACTTATATAAAATTTCTGGCTCACCTAAGATATACGCTCGACAAATTTCTCGACACTAGGTACACGCATTTGTTCTGCTCCGGCTACCTGCGCGACTTTTTCATGTACTTTTCCAGGGTAGCCCCGCGGCGCCATTTTCAAAATTTATGATATATATGGACTTACTCAAATAACCAAGCTAGACGTTGAAGGTACCTAATAATATTAATAGGACCCTTGCTGCATCCTTACACGATTTTCGCCATGGATCTGAAAAGATCTTTAATAAAACACGACGCGCGGCGTAGCGTAGACGGTCTCACACTCGCTATAAAGTTGCAAAGTCTACACTCACCATCAATTAAGGCGATATCGGGTACCGCGGCTTTATGATTGTCATATAGGAAAAAAAAAAAAAAAATTATCACTTTCCACTACACAAATAAGGAAAATTTAAGCAAGATAGGCACTGTTGCAGTTGTGCCTGCGGTCATTTATGGGCTGGGATAAGCAAGTGACTTGCACAAGTACAAGTACTTGCCTATCGCACTTCTGATTTATAAGAGTCAAACGACCAACGCGACGTCGATCTTCTCTTACGTGAATAATGTCCACGAACATTCACCCATAACTGTACCCGGCCTTCATGCCGGGTACCCGTGGGTCGTCATCGATGTTGCCGGTAGGCGGCGGCGCGACTCCTTATTATCGTAATAACTACGCTTACCTTGTCCATTCCAACGTTTCTATGCAATCCTTTCTCACACTCTTTACCATTCCACCATTTCCAATTCCAATGGTCCTTCCTCATTGCTGTTCTGTCTTCTTCCTTTGTCTTTTTCCAGTGATTCTTTCTCCTCCATCCATCCGTACGTCGATCCTTTTCTTGCCTCTCCATTTTTCTAGTGCTCTGCCGCGCCAATCCTCCGCAGCGGCCGGGGGCCGAAACTCTCCACGCCAATAAACACTCATTGGCAGTCGTAAATAACTTTTAGTAACTTATAGTTCATAAACTTACTATTCCGGCTAAAAGATTTAGCCGGTATTTATTACTTTTGATAAATTAAATTATGAAATGTTGTTTACATACTACTTTCAATGTTTTTGTGTCCGCAATTTTATTTGGAATCTCTGTTTGCGCCATCATAATCACGACTCGTAATGCATTCACGAGCTCTTAACGCGATGTCGTCTAATATAGGTGTTTATTTATATAACTAGTTAATTTTAATAATGTTTTAACATGTCCCTTTGTTACGGTTACTTTCATAACATTATAAGTACTGTATTGACAACAGCTGTGACGCGCGCGTATGAGTGGCCCGCACTCGTACGCGACTTGTAACTTATTTAGCGACTTTTAAGCGATAATGTTTTCTAATAGAATTTAGAGATCGCCTGATTAGGTTTGTTAACAATTCCTTAATTTATTATAACGTGCTATCTTATGTTCGTTTATGGTGAGATAGCGCTACTTATGCAAGGGACCGGATATGCTTCCTTACACATTATTGGTAAAGAATTGATATAAGTTTGCGTAGGTAGTTAATGGTAAAAAGTCTATAATAATTATAAATGAAATAACAGAACATTATAAGTGTAAATCAAATCAAATCAAATCAAAATACCTTTATTCACATAGACTTAAATAACCCAAGACATGCCACACTGGGCCACACAGCGCCATCTAGCCCCAAACTAAGCCGAAGCTTGTACTATGGGTACTAGACAACTGATAAACTTACTTACATACATTTTTTTTGTAAATAAATACATATTATACATAGAAAACACCCAGACCAATACAAACAGACATGTTCATGCACACAAATGTTTGTAATATGTGGGAATCGAACCCACGACCCTTGACTCAGAAGGCAGAGGTCACTACCAATTGAGCCACCGAGCCAGTCAATAAATAAGCACTTATGAATCGTCAAGTAAAAATAATGTTTATTGCAGTTGAAAATTTACTAAAACTCTTGCTTGCATGGAATCGTTATTTATATTAAAAGGTAAGTAAATACGAAACGCACATAACTATTCCGGTAAACTAATGTCCGAGTCAGAAACATAGGAATTGTCACATTCTTCATCATCCGAATTTGCGACAAATACTGTTATCGATGACTCCATCGAATTCTAATAGATGTCACGACCCATTGTGTTAAAATATTTTTAATTGCTTACATTTATAAATAATTAATTAAAAAATGCCTAGGGAATTATTTTCTTTAAAGTTTTTAAAAGGGCGGGTGTTAGTTACGATTTCGACCAACTGTTAAAAGACCCTTCTCGGTCTATCTATACGAGATACGATCAACTATCGATAAAAAATAATTTGCTTCTCTAAACAACACATCTCTAGTGGTAATGACAGGTGTCAAAGTCATACTGACGCTGTCTCCCGCACTATGCAAAGAGTATAAAATGAAACATGACGTGTCTCTTACTTTTGAATAGTCTAAAAAGTAATCTGAAAAAGACGGACTTATTTATTTTGTTTACGGCAACAAGCCTCAGGGACAACTAAATTTAAAATAAAAACATGCCAATATTTAAAATGATGTATTATAGTAGGTTGAAGTGTGATAGTCTGTACGTTATTAACTTATCTATGTAACGCCCACTTATAGCCTTTTTCACATACGACACTTGGGATTTGAAGTTTATAGTCATGTAGTAAAATGTAAATCGAAGGTAAAAAAATCGATTTTATGATTTATCGATTTCATTTTCTATGGAGAGAGAATCGATTTGGAGATAATTACAATTTACATGGTTTAATAATTTAAATACCTATTCCACAAAATTAATACAACAGTTGGAAAACAAAATCGTGAGGTGATTTTTTAAATGATTAAATCGGTAGTAAAACGATTTCAATCCCTATGAAAATACGTTTCTATTTACGCATCAAGCATTCTTAATCTTAACTTCTTAACTAATATTATAAAGCTGAAGAGTTTGTTTGTTTGTTTGTATGTTTGTTTGTTTGTTTGAACGCGCTAATCTCAGGAACTACTGGTCCGAATTGAAAAATTCTTTTTGTGTTGAACAGACCATTTATCGAGGAAGGCTTTAGGCTATATAACATCACGCTGCAACTATTAGGAGCGAAGATATAATGGAAAATGTATGTTCGCGCGCAAGGTGAGCGCGGAGTGTTAGTCAACGCGGGGGGCGGGGGGAAACGATCCGCGACCGCGATGCCCCGCGCTTCCCCGTACCGCCCCCTCTCAGCCGCCTGGAGCACTGGGACGCCGGGGAGCGGAGTCGACGACGGAACTCGGACGCACACGCAGCCGCCACGCGCTCCGAATATAATCCCTTCACAATTATCAAAGTTTCAATGTAAAAACAAAGGGGAAAACTATTCCACGCGGACGAAGTCGCGGGCACTGCTAGTATAAAATATTTAGTGGCATAGATTTAAGTAATTATGTTTATTAAAATTTAATTTATGGTTTCAAATCGAAATAAAAATAAATCTCTGTTATCATGCGTTCTTTACAAAGTAAAACAACTTTTTATTTACATGATTATTTATAATTTTGTCATACAAATAACGTAAAAAGCATTCGCCGACGAATGTCGCCGATGTTTCACCGTACCCATCATGAAAAAGACAATACTTAGTGAAGTGCCCCGTGTACTTTGATACGATAATATCAGTGCCTATAAACCAACAGGAGTGTTTTGACATATGGACGATATCGGAACTATAGTTCATTCGCGTTAAGAAAATAGTGACTGACAGGTCACTGACAGGCCACTAGCCAATTAAAACGCTAGAAATAATTTAGAAATAATTTAGAAATAATTTAGAAATAATTTCTAGCGTTTTAATTGGCTAGTGGCCTGTCAGTGACCTGTCAGTCACTATTTTCTTAACGCGAATGAACTATATATAATGCGCCAGCCCTCTATGACATTTTTATTCGACTATGACATTTTTATTTCATATTAACGCCCTCATGTCAATGTCATCCATACCAAAACATCCTTGTCGACCTATGCCCGTGCATAACAGAAGCACGGATTATAGATAAGGTTAAGAATAGGTCTGCAAGGGTCTTGAAATGAGATAAACCAAGCATATGAAAAAATAAAACAAAATGTTAGTGCGCGTCAATGTCCAAGGTCTGTAATTTAAAGGCAGCGTGCACGGTGCCAAGCCAGAATAAAAGTCTTAATAAAAGTCATTTAAAAAAATTGGTTTAATGCTCCCACAGATTAGACCATATGCATACGATACCACAGACTATAGACCTACAAAAATTGAGCGCGTGACGTGGGTGACATTGACATGAGGGCTTAAAAAAAACAAAATCATTTTTCAAATTGTTTTTAACCCCTTTTCCGTCGCCTGTGGCTAAAGTACAAAGCTAACAAATGATGAAAAAGAATAAAAAACAGTATTCTACACCGACAAAAATGTTATGTAATGTTATCAGATTTCTTTCGTTATTAACGAAAAAAAAATTAACGAACTTCCGAAACTATTTTAAATTCATTATACACTTACTTGGTAGGTATACCGTATGTACCATACTTTTACCATAACGTTTAAAAGTTAAACAAATAGCGCTGTTACGTATTGCCTTAATCTGACACTTTTAATGGCTCTGCCAAATGATATTGACATAGTTTAGTTGTAATACAATAATTAATATTCTTAGTTATCACTGGGTACACAAGACTATTAGTGGTAACTATTTCGTTAATGAGCATTTATCGTCTAACTGGCCAATTCAACATTAGGTAATTTCCTTCAACGTAATCGCATCGAAGTTTTTTTGCGCGTGTCTAGGTTCCTAGACTTTGTTTAAAAATTTCAATATCAAAATTTTGTGTGGCGTGTGTTCTAAACATAATATTTTTTTTTGGTTGTTATGGCACATAATATTATTTAGAAATGAAGGAAATCGTTCATGTTTTTCTGATAGCATTTGTTACCTACCTTACGAAATGAATCTTATACCGCATTGGATAGGTAAATACGTTATTAAAATAGGTGACCCTATTAAGACCTCTATTATTTATAATTAGGTATAAAATGATATACCTAATTATGAGTAATACGTCTATTATGTCACTAGACTGTAGGTAGGCTACTTAGATACTATGTAAATAATTACGATTAGTGTTTGTCCGTGGCACCTCGCGATATTATTGTATGCCTTTGCAGAAAATGAAGTGTGTTTCCAAATAATAATTGTATAACGTCCAGAACTAAGGTCAATTATCTCATATCCTTGAACCCTTGGCTCTAAATTCAAAGAGAATTCAATTTTTAAGAGAGGTAGGGTACCTATAGCGAATCTTCACTCGAATTGAGCCGCCCGCCGCTTGGAAAGCGGAATAGAAGCCCAAGTCGAGGCCTAAATAGCTGCGACTAGTCTTAATCAATTTATCATCATTATCCCAGTACTATCACCAGCCCCAGTATTGTCCCGATATTATTTCATGGTACGAATACCTTGCTTGCTTTCGTTCAGTTAAAAACCAGTTGACATAATACCTACTTAAATCGGCAAATAACCTATAGATAGCAAATGTAGGTATATATGTACCTAATCATATTTTTGTTTACATTTTGTAATAAATGATTACTTAATTAGTTATACATATATTCTAGCAGTAAATGGGTTTTAATTAATACACTTTCTATGCCAAAGGCATTCCTTAAATATGTTTATTATTTAAACAAAATGAAGGTGGAATAATCATTCAGCTACCGTCCGTAAGCTAATAAAGTAATTGTGGGTAAATTTTCGTTAGGTAATGATCTTAATATCGTACTCCCTATTGAGTAATTCAAATCGGTATCTTCATTTCATTAATCGCATTTAATATTTAGACTATAACCATTATTAGTTAATAGTGTATGATTAAGTAATAATTACTAATTAAATAATGTTTTTAGAGTGACTGGTATATATGCTGGTTAATCTCTCTTCTATGTTTAGTTGTTGTGCGTTGCTGTTCTGTCTATAGTGAATTCGTTTGTTGTTTTAGTGAAAATGAAACAATCCTGGGATAAGCAGAGCGGAAGCAAGGATGTGAAGGAGGATGTGCATGAGATGGAAGATACTGAGGCATATTTCAAGAAGGAGTTCACGGAAGCTGTAAGTACCAATTTATATGCCGGTTTTACATATAATTTCAAAAAGGCTCTGTCAAGTGCGCGATCATGGGCTTTCGTACAAAAGGAACCCGCGGAGCATTTTCTATATGAATTTTATTATTATGAAACCGCGCGATGAACCGTGTAACATTATAATAAGGCCTAAAACGTAGTGTAGGACGCCCTCAGGCCATGTGGAGTGACGATTTGCACAAGACGGCTGGCAAGTGCTGGATGCGAGAGGCCCGGAACCGATCGAAGTGGCGAGCATTGGGAGAGGCCCATGTCCAGCAGTGGACTGATGTGGGCTGATTATGATGAAAGTTGCTCAATTCCAAGATTGCTTAATTCATAGATGCCTGTTTAGTATGGTTGGTAGTGACCCTACTTTTGAATCAAGTGTCGTGGGTTCGATCCCCACCCAGGAGAAACATTCATTTCATAAACAGTTCTGTGACTGGGTGTATGGTATATACTCGTGGTACCTTCGTTGATTCCGGTTTTCAATGACACAAGTGGTTAGGAACTTACGAGGGCTGTTTGATAAGACCGTGACTTTTTGAACACCTACCTACTTTCTACTACCTTTGTCGTACCTTCTTTGGGATCGGACTGTGGGATCGGATAAAGGTGTGAAATGTTATCTGATATTATTTATTTAGTTGTAATACGTGATACATGACGTAGTAAAACAATAGACGTGGAGTTTAATTAAAGTAAAATGTGTTAAATTCAAATGTCGTAGAACAAGTGTTGGTTAATTATGTAATCTACATACCAGCCACATGTGATGAATCGTTTTACCAAATGACTGTCATTAATAAATTCCTTGTTTATAATTCCAGATTGATAGACGAGAAAGCCTCGCTGCGAGGAAAAGCAAGAGGTTCAGGAGTGCCTTCACGACGAACCAGATAAACTATCTCGAAAACGAGTTCAAAAAGTTCCCGTACATCGGAACCGCTCATCGGAAGGAGGTAGCAAACGCACTGAACATTCATGAGAGAGCTGTCAAGATATGGTTCCAGAACCGTCGAATGAAGGAAAAGAAAGACACGGGGAGCAAGGACCAAGAGAGTGACGATCAAGTCGGACGAAAGAATGTCGGATTTGCTAATGACAAATTAAGTAATGTTGTCGCCGTATCGTCAGCTAATGATGCGTGTTACTCATTACCCCAACTTATCGGGGCTGCCAATACTACATTTAGCAACATGAATATAAAAAGTGACGATATGAAAGTGGAACCAGTAGCAGCAAACGTGTCAGAACCGCTTAAAATGAATTACTACAATGATATATCACCTGTAAAGGAAGTAGGGAGTATAAACGCTCCTTACACTAACCACACTCCGCCGCCTGTACTGACCAATCACCCAGCAAATTATCGATCATCAGCAGAGTTTTCCATTGATTTATGTAAAAAATATAGAAATAATTTCCCAGTTAATGATTTAGATAGAAACAACTATGTGGAAGCAGATGTAACCAAGATTAATAGCAATGAGCTCTGTTCTACTCCATCGCCAGCTAATAATTCTCATGATGTATTACCAAAGATTGACCTTCAGACGGTACCAGAAGATTTGTCATGTAAATCGACTGTTAGCAAGCAACCTGAATCGATCTCTCCGAGAAATATGGATTCTACTAGCCCAGGATACATTCCATTATATGTAAACTATCCGCAACCCTATTTGTCTGCTGGCAACGTGTTGTGGAAGCCAGTGAATGTTTTGCCAATTATGTCAACGGGTGTGTCGGCGGTGAATATCTCAAGCAACCAATCAGGCAATTTATCAGTGTCCCAAGAACAAAATTTACCAAAGAAAAAATGTAGCTGCGACTGCCACTCAGAGCTGCCTACAGCACAACCGCTCCCAGAGAATAGCCCGCCGAATCCACAAACGCAATACGTCATCACAGCTTTATCTTTACAGAATTATCCTAATTTTAAATAAATTAAAATATGTGTAGTATTATTTCGAAAAAATATTTCATGTACAGAATTGACCTCTCTACAGATTTATTATAAGTACCTACTAGCTGCTGCCCGCGTGAATATTTGTATAAAACATAGCCTATGTGTTAATCTGATGTACAAACTATATTCCTGTAAAGTTTCATTAAAATCCGTTCAGTAGTTTTTGCGTGAAAGTGGAACAAACATCCATCCATCTATCCAAACAAACTTTCGCGTTTATAATATTAGTAGGAGTAGGATAGATAGAAGATTGGTTATGATAAATGTACATGAAAATATTTAATTAAAACAATGACTGAGTTCAAGGAGGAAAAACGTGGTTTTATTGCTGATTCCATTGATTTAAAGATGACACAACAACGCTTTAAGGGCATCCCAGAGTATTCAAGCATCTATTAGCTGTCAATTCACACGTAGGTACACATCAATTCAGGTCAAATATAGGCATGTTACAGATCACAGAAATAGCGAAAACAAATCATTACTAATTGTAGTAAAATAACATTTCCATTTTATAAAATAAAATATCTAATTATCATCATCATCATCAGCCTATTGCAGTCCATTGCTGGACAAAGGCCTCTCCAGTTGTTCGCCTCTTAGGTCAAACGTCTGGGCAGGCGGGTTGGCGATCGCAGGGCGTAGCTTCTCGCTCTAGTTACGCTGCTGCCCGTCATCGGTCTGTGGTATTTAGCTACGCCTCCAATTGTGATGGTTATACCGCCACCAGTCGGTTGCCAGCGCCTCGTTTGTTATTCGGCAGCATGCACCACGGGAGGTGAGGTTGGCTTGGAGCGAAATGATGATATGCCGCTCCCTTACATCCCTATTAATTATCATCCCTCACATCCCTAAATATCTATTAATAGTCTTATTACTTGTTTTTGTTTATCTACCTACAAAATAAATCTGCTAATTTTGACACTCTAGTTTGTTGGTAATGTTGTATTAGTCGCTGTGACTATTAAAACTGAAATAAATTAAGCCAGATATTTGTTTATAGATCTTTATTGCAAATATAAATTAGTTTACATCATAATACTTAATTAATTCTTCCTATCTTAACACGCAAGGGAGAGACTTTAAAGTACAGCAAATAGTATGAACTTAAGTTTTATTATAAACATTATTACAATTTTATTAGGGAAGTTGCATAATTTTATTAAATTTTATTTACAGACATTAGAAAGAATTTAAATAGAAATAAATAGAAAGAGAAATCATTTGTACATTTTAGTCTTTACGACTAATTATTAGCAAAAACAAAATTAATATCGACTGATAAATAAGTTATAACCTTAAATTACATATTGTCTTATAATAATTTATTTACAGTTTCTTTAAATATCTTAGAGCTAAAATAAATAATAACACATTTATATAAACATTTTCTAATGGTACCTACTTAATATATTTATTGAACATTTAACTAGAAGTAACACTGATAATTTTTCCTTGGAAAAATCTTTCGATGATAAAATATTAAAATAATTAACCATATTTAAATAAAGCATAATTAGTTCTATCTAGAATCAGTATCTAATTCTATTGGAAATAATTAAGATCGAAGTTACTGGCCGACCACTGATTTTCAAGATTATCGGTATTTTCATTGTTATACCTGTAACTTTCACTGATGAAGTAGTCCTGTAAGGTAGGGTAATAAGAAGTCGGATAGGCACTGGTGTCGGTGGTAAAACTGTCAGGAACCGGCATAACCGGCGTTGTTACGCTTTGATACTCGGGCTGATAATAAAAATTATAATTAGGTAATTGGTAAGCACATTCGTCTGCGTTATCACATCTATTATGATTATAATTATTATAAACCTCGTTAGACCATTCCTCGGGCAATGATTTACCGTCTATTCCAGGCGAAACCGAAGCAGATGAATGACTAGGTGATGTGTCACTTTTTATAGTGGACGTTTCCGCGAAAGAATCACTGGACTCTGAAGTTTCTTTCTTTTCCTTCATTCTTCTGTTCTGGAACCATACTTTGATGTTTTTCTCGCTGAGTTTTAGGGAATGAGACAATTTTTTTCTGTGTTCTGCATTGATGTACTTGATTCGTAAATATGTCTGCTCCAAGATACCCAATTGTTCAGTGGTGTAGGCCGTACGAACACGCTTAGGCCTTTTCTTGATTGTCTTATTGATTTCGGGACCTAAGTAACAGCATAAGAATGAATACTTTGAAACACAATAAACTAGCATGTTATATGTATAGGTATTTATGTAACTTGAAAAATACACAAATGTGGGTATGTGTGATGTTAGATTTAATGAAATAAGAGTAGATATTAATTTGATATAACTTAGCAAATGCAAGACTTTAAACAAAGTTAGTTTTCAGGGACAAAACAATTGACGAATACCTCCGCCTAAATATAAGAAATATGTTATGTAAGTACTTACTTTTAGGTTGGTAGACGCATTTTGATGACTGTTTATCCTCTGGCCATATTGTCGTAAACGGGCGGTTTTCCCAAGAATTTATCTAAAACAATAATTTAAACATGATTAGGGCACAATAATACAACGAGCTTGCATAACTTGCTTGTAAAATCAAAAAATTAAATTACATACAGGCAAAATAAAATTGCGAAGGCGTATGAAATGAACGTGTATACAAAATCAGCATCATTATCATCATCAGCCTATCGCAGTCAACTACTGGACATAGGTCTCTCCAATTATTTGCCACTATAGGCAATAATTTGAAGGCTATATCCATAACCGCCACGGCATACACAATATACTCGTACAAAATATTGAAATATAAATACCTCGTCTGTATTTCGAAGGGCCGTCAAAGAAGTCATCAAAACGTTATGAAACATTGTTTTAATTTTTCGTTCGTTTCAATCAAAAATCGTCACCAACTCCACGTTATATTTTAAAACAGGTTAGGCTAAGACTAAATCATAACTGTTATAGTGAGGGTAAATTGATGGTAAAATGGTCGATACTCTATGAATAAACGTTATGTAAAATTTTGTATAGATGGCGCTAAACTGTCTTTCGGGCTTAATAAGTCATAAATAATTGACATATTAAATTGTTTAGTATACCTATACTATTATAACTTTTTTATAGTTTTCCAAAAAAGGGCACAGTTTATCCGCCCGTTGGCTGAGTATTTAATAAAAAAATATTTACTTCAAACGCGAATTCAATATTTTGTAACATTTGTAACAGTTTAGTTGCCAACACTTACCTACGAAACCAGGATTAGTTTTTAACATCGTTGCATTGTTTACAGAACATAAGGCTTTCAGATAAGCGTGTTTTCTTGCGTGTACACGCATACAGTCGCACTGACAATACTGGCATACGACCCTGTACACATTGAACTGCATTTTGTGCAAGAAACCGGACGCGGGTCCCGTTTCTTATACATAATATAATGTCACCGTAAAATTGTAAATACCGTTAGATTATGATCTGTAAACTGTCGAAAGATTGTGAACTGTAACAAAATCCTTACATTTTACGAACTGCGCGTATGGCACATCCAAATGTGTCCTTTTGTATGTGCATACTTATACAAAAACCGACTTTAGTAGGTAATTCTATATTTTATACATGTCACGGTTTTGCGAACAATAATTATTATTGTTATCTAAATGGTTATGTACAAATTAACATTATAATATAATTTGCACAACGAAAAACAAATATTTTATTTCGACCAATTAATTTACAGCTGGCGATTTTACGTACGATTTCTAGGGTTGCCAGAAAATAGTTCAAGTGACCGTTTTTTCAATCGATTCTAGTAGATAATAATACGTTGTACCTACATTCTTATAATATTGGAACCTTAAGGTTATTATAGTAAACTAAAGGGTCAAGTATTCGGTCAAAATATGCTACTGTTACCGAAATAAGTAGAAGTTAAGGAGTTCAAAATTCAAAGAAAAGTGTTATCTTTATGAAAATAAGTTTATTGTATCAATATAAATTCTATACTTAAATTAAAATTTTAAAGCAGAAGACCAGTCGCAAGTAACCATTAAAATAATATTTAAATTATAACTTAACAGACAAGTAAAAAAACCTAAATAAAACGACTATAATAATATTTACGAAATTAACAACGTGAGAGCATAAAACTATTAAGATTAAGAATTTACATGTACATATTATAATCAGGTACAATAAAAAGCGTATAAGATAACTAATTTCGAAAAGAAATAACAAACATAATATTTTATCCTAAATAATAGTATAGCTATGTACATCAAGAACCAGTCGGCATTAAACAAACAAATTATAGCGATGTGTTAGATGTTATTACAAAAAATCTCACCTTCTAAACATAAAGAAATGTTCTTCATCTATATATGCATATATCGAACAAATTTTGTAATGATTTTTCCGTATAATTTGATTCCAACGATGACCATTGACTGTGAGAGGCTGATGATGATGATGACGATGATGGCCATTGTTGAGTAGAGAAATCTGTTGTTGATTCCTCTGAAAGATCTGGCGGAGATATAGGCTCATAAATTGTACTGCTAGTAGTTTCCGCTACACTACTATTAACAGATCCAGATTCTTCCGAGCCAGTGTCCAACTCACTCAAATCAATATCTTTTGGAAGCAAATTATCAATGACCTGAACGAGTTCAGTAATTGCTCTTTCATCTAGAGTGACATAACCGAACTTGTCAGGCTTACACATCTGAGCTTCGACGTAGGCCAAAGGTTTGGTTTCTTGGACAAACTGAACATCCGAGTCCGATGATTCGCGTTCCTCTTTCTCCTTCTTTACTTTGAGGCGTCTGTTTTGGAACCAGACCTTGACAGCTTTGTCGCTCACTTGTAATTTGTTGGTCAGTAACTGGCGTTCCTCTTGACTGACGTACGGACGTTTATGGAACACTTTTTCTAATTCCTGCACTTGCTCCGTCGTGAAGGCAGTCCTCTTGCGCTTGCGTTTTACGATGGGCTTGAGGACGCCATCAGATGCATGGACAACTGTAACAACTAGACAATATTTGTTATTGTTTGACAATAAAATCATTATATCATAGAAAAAACTTTTTTTTTTGTATCTGTTTCAGATCTTTTTCTGTCGACTGATTCGACAAATTTTGGTCCAATAACTTTGTTAGGACTATTTTTATGCTTGACTTATAAATATTATATAACAGTATGTGCAACTTACAGGAAATATGTGCATGGTGATTTGTCATCGGTGCGACACTTGTTGCTGATACTGGTACTTCATCTTTAGCCACAATCACTGAGTTCTGAAAATAAAATTGAAATTGGTAAAAAATTATCTTCATCTGCCAAGTAAAATCAAGTTTTAGACCATCTGTGACATGGACAATTCATGGTACCTGTAGATAAATTTTATGCTCGTCTATTGTATCATAGATTACTGTTAGTCATGAAATTATCACACTAACTCTTAGCTACATGAGCCAAGCAGTTAATTTGTGATTGCATACATTTTGAGAAGAGAAAACGTTATTGATAATATTGTTCAGTAATTTATGAGAAATAAATATTTATCATGAAATATAATTTGGAATGTTGCTATGGAATTTGTACACTCTCATATTGCAGATCGATATACAAAAAATATTATTATTTAGAATAACATTTTATGTTATTGCTTATACATCGTGGAGAAGCATTGGGAAGCAAAATGTTCTGTTTTACATGAATTATAATAACTTGCAGTGGAAATGAAAATTATAAAGTACTTACTTGTGTCTTATTGCTAACTTGATTAGCTGAAGGCGAGTACAGATAGGCCTCCCAGTCAGCAACGGACGCCTGCTGCCGAAACGTATTAAAATCACCTGGATTCCTATTGGTTGGTGCTTGAGCCTAAAACAAATTGAAAAGGTTTAATATTTATTAAGAAAATTATATATAATATTTTAAAAAAATACAGTTATTGGGTTCAGAATGGGCATAGTTTACTTACATTATATGCGTTATTCTGGCTATAATTATAGCAATTGTTAACGTAAGGTAACTGAGCTGATTGCTGCCAAACCTGAAACAAATTGATGATATATAAAAAAATATTAACAATATTAGTTATAATAAAAAAACACATAGATACAAGAAACAATAGCGTTGCTTCATGATGAAATATTTGATTACCAACCATTTGAGCGTTGTGGTCAACGCTCCCAGATGTGATATTTGCATATTGCATATTATGATGCATATTGCAAGTATTATTTCCGTAAAAGTTCATGACGTTATCAAAGCCGGCCATGTCAGCTAGTTACGTGTAGGTGTAGTCTGGTTGAAGCACTGGGTAAGAGTAATAGATGTACAAATATTACTTTCTTTATATACTCATTACTCAGGTAGTCCCTAATCACCCCTATGAACTCTTTTGAGGATCGATTAAGATCAACAATTGACACGAGTTAAAAAACAATAAGTATCTTATTGTATTTAGCTAATTACTTTGTTGACGGTACAGGAAGCTTTATGTTGTGTGTTATAGTAAATATTATGTTTGTGCTATATTTTTAATTAGAATAGCTGGTACCTGCGACTTCTAAAATGTAGACATTCGGCCTTTGATTTTTGATAACCATAAATCAACAAAAAATGCTCACCAGGCGAAGCTTTTTTCTAACACGTCATTCCTATAATACGTGTAATAGTGTAGCTGATCTTTTAGAGTTCAATTTAAGATATTCCAGATTTTCGGTTTTTACAAGTCAATAGAAAATTCGCATCAGACTAAACAATGTTCCACAATATAGTTAGTTTATTAGAACAGGGTAGGTACTCTTGAACCAAATGGGATTGGGATCGAAATCTTCTGCAGGATCTAGTACAGATAATATATATAGAATGAATGAACTATGACTTGGGGTGGTCATAATGTAACAAAATGTAAACTACCAAATACAGGAAAATTTAAATATACGTTCATTTATGATTAAATATTACTTAATTTGTTAGGATTGAAATCGAGATTGGTTTCAAGAGTAGGCCGGCAGGTCCTTTTCCGTAACTCGACGTCTGAGCGCCTAGTTTGTTTCGATGAGGTGGACTACCTTCATCATCATCATCATCTGCCCATCGCGGTCCACTTCTGGACATAGGCATATCCATCCGTTCACCTCTTAGGTCGAACATCTGAAGGATATACCCATAATCGCCATGCTGGGCAGGCGGATTGGCAATCGCAGGGCGTAGCTTCTCGCTCCGGTGACGCTGGAGGTTGACTTAGAGCGAAAAGATGATAGGCCGCTCCCTTACATCCCACCGGACTATCTTAGATTAGTTCTATTCTTGCCAGCCCAGTTCACTTAGAAACCCGAGTGTCCTGAAGTGTACTGGGCTAACAAAGGTGTTTCAACCATTACTCTGCCACGTGAGGACATTCTAGTAGAATGTGTGCGGCTATTTAATCCGCGTCTAGGCACACTCTGCACAAGTGAGATTGTTGTTGAAGGGATACCCCTTCAACAACAACAGGTAGTTATTAATAATTGTATGTATACACATATATATTTTTTTTTATACCACTGGGTGGCAAACAAGCCTACGGCCCGCCTGATGTTAAGCGGTTACCGCAGCCTATGGACACCTGCGACACCAGGGGTATCACACGCGCGTTGCCGACCCTTTAAAAACCTCTTCACAACCTTTTTGAAGGACCCCATACACATATAATTATTATAGAAATTATAATTTCTAGCGTTTTAATTGGCTAGTGGCCTGTCAGTGACCTGTCAGTCACTATTTTCTTAACGCGAATGAACTATAATAACTACCTGTGCGGAGCAGCGCGGCGTCGCACGCGTGGATATTGGGTTTTAAAAATAACGGATTCCATAAAATGGTGCTTAAATTTTAAGTTAGACCTCTAGCAATACATTGTTTGTGAAAACCGCATTCAATTCCATGCAGTAGTTTTCGCGTCATGCGCGTTCAAACATACAGATAAAAATTTTCCTTCACTGCTCTGCTCCTATTACTTAATTGTAGCGTGATAAAAAGTACACTATAATCTGCCCAGGTGTAAGAAAAAAATTTCGTAGAAATCCGTCTAGTAGTTTTTCTATAACGAACATACAGACAGACAGACAGACAGACGAACAGCCAAACAGACAAAAATTTTTTTCCATCAGTATCGATCACTAATCAGCCCCTGATAGTTATTTTGAAAATGTTCATGTACGGAATTGACCTCTACAGATTTATTATAAGTAGGTATAGAAGAAGATAAAAAAACCTAAAAAACTAAGGCAATTCTTATTCAATAGATTTTCAAAACTATTACACGTAATTAGTAACATCTGGCCTGTGTTTTGGGTAAGCAGTAATAGATACATACCTGGAAATCAATAAACAAATTACGAAATCACAACATTTCTTTACCGAAAAACCATTAAAGCTTCCCACGTTGTCAACAAAGCAATTAACAAACTCTTATCTTTTTCGCCAACGTCGATTTTTGAGCTTAATTAATACCTGGTACCTGACAAACCATTAAAGATCACTAATTGCCTAGTTTGTGAAATATTTGCATATGTATGTGTTTTGAAACATTTGCGCTTTTTATAGTTGTCAAAATTTGTTACTTAGACAATACATAATATTATAATGTTTTTAACAAATAAAAAAAATTGAGCTTCAGTATTAAGCCTTAGTACTGAAGCTCAATTTTTTTGGAAGCCCCAAAATTTATTGTTATTTTTATTAATGATTTTTTGGGTGAAAATCTTAATGGGGTAACACAGAATAGGTACACGTGTGTGTATGTACTCGTACTTACCAAATTTCAACAGTATAGGGCTTATAGTGTCGGAAACGTGTGGCTGTGATATACGAACGGACAGACAGATAGATACGAGGAATCTATAAGGGTTCCGATTTTTGCTAATTGGCAACAGAAATATTAAAATATCATGATAGAATCCTAAAAAAATTATGGGTGGGCCAAGAAACAAAAACTTCGTATGTTCGGAAAAAAGTTTAATTAATAATAACCTATAACTTATTATTTTCAACCAAAACAAAGTTAAGAGCTTTTTAATTAATAAGTCTAAAATTAATAACATTTTTAATACACAATATTAAATACATTCGGCATTTCTTCTAGTTTTGGATAAGTATTTCAGTAAAACTAAACTAAAATCATACATACAAAAATAAAGTGGCACTCTGTTTCTGCATTTAAATTAAGTATTACAAAATCAAAGTAACTTTCCAAAAATTTTAACCGGCTTCACTAATTGCCAATATTACTAATAATGTTGCAGATAACTATAACAAAGCTACTGGTTTACCTGCTGAGAAGTTTACACGAGGAATTTATTAACAAATTGGTGAAACTGAATCTTAGTGTAAATATAACACTACACATCTCACTTATACTATACACTCATATACATACACTAGCAGTGCTCGCGACTTCATCCGCGTGGAATAGTTATTTTTTCCCCGTTTTTTTTTTACATTTTCCATTATTTCTTCGCTCCTAATAGTTACGGCGTGATGTTATATAGCCTATAGCCTTCCTCGATAAATGGTCTATTCAACACAAAAAGAATTTTTCAATTCGGACCAGTAGTTCCTGAGATTAGCGCGTTCAAACAAACAAACAAACAAACAAACAAACAAACAAACAAACAAACTCTTCAGCTTTATAATATTAGTTAAGATATACACTACATCACACACATACACAAATAGACAAACACCCATACATACCATGTCATTGCGACAAAAATCTATCTTAATAGTATTGTGATACCTTTTAAACATTATTAATAGAATAGATAAGTTTGAGCGGTTTTTGCCTGATAAAAGTATTCCATATACTCGTAGTAGTATATTCCACAGGTACACTTACTTAGTAGGCATGTACACCAAAATGTTTTCTTTTTTAACAAACAGTCTGTTTAAAATAAATAATTTTGAACACACACTACCTACCTATAAGTTAATACCACAAACACTTTTTCAATAATAAATACAATTTAAAACTAAACACTTTAAAATCCTTTTGATACATAAGAGTACCGAAAAGAAGTAGTAACTTATAAAGATATGAACGAGGAGGAATACTTGCTTCCAGTTGTGTTTGAATGTTGACTAGCACTTTCAGATGGAGATAAGTATGAAAAGTAAGGATCCGTAGATAAAGGTATGCTCGAAGACCTGGACTGCAGACTGCTATCTTCATATGTAGGAGCCGGTATAGATGAGGTCGAGGAGCTGAGTATGTAGGAATCAGTCGTGGGCGGAGGCATTAATAATCCAGTTAATAAGGGATTGTAATATGTTGCCCCGGTTGTATATCTGCTCATATCCTCATTGAGCTTTAAGTTGACTCCGTTAGGCACGTAGCTATCTGAGGCCAGTGAGGACAAAGTATTCGAATTCGGTGGCAATGACTCATCGGCAGTGTACCGATTAACCTCAGACAAGGGTGAGTAAGACATTTTACTAGCTCCTGGTGTGTAATATGACGAATAAGTCAGGTTTGGTGTATAGGACGGAAGCTCGACCGCGCTTTGAGGACTTTTGATAACTGACTTCAGAGTTCCAATAGCGGAATATTCCGGAGGTCTTGGTGAAGAATCGTTTGATGTAAGGAATACTTTGTGGCTTGCGGGACTGTCGGTTAGAAGACGTCGATGTCTGTTGTGACCTCCGCAGCCCCTTCCATGACTCATCTTATGATCCAGTCCTTCTTTGGTACGTGGGAGACTGTTGTCATCAACTGATGAAGTCGGTTTGCTATTCTTATTATCCTTCTTGTACTTCATTCGGCGATTTTGGAACCATATTTTTATTTGTCGCTCCGATAACTGCAGATAATTTGCTAGTTCTATTCGTCTTGGTCGACAAAGATAGCGATTTTGGTGAAATTCGTTTTCCAATTCAACTAGTTGTGAGCTGGTGTATGCAGTTCGGGCACGTTTGGCAAAACCTTTATAAGCTGAAGAATCCGAAGACATATCTGGAATAATAAAAATGTTTTTTAAATCACAATAAAAAAAAACAAGAATAGAACCAGATATAAAAAAATATTTACCGTTTGCTTGAAAATTCCTTTTCTCTTTTATTCAAATGATCATATTCCGATCATTCACGAAGATTCGTGCCTAAAACGCGATTTTAAAATATAACGTCTTACTTTAATAAAAGGTGTCAACAGAATACGTTGGGTTCTACCAATTTCTTAATTGATACAGTCTTCCACATTAAAATCAAATTAACAATCCGGTTGTATTGTGGTAAGTTGTACATTCACTATACGTTTACAAAGTAGTATTGAGACATTAATAACTTCTTTAAGGTTGAAAATACTTTGAAGCTCGCTTACCTGACCAGGAAAACTCGGTTTGTTTAATTTGTCGATTTCTTTTCCAGGATCTTTGACTACGACGGTTTCCAAACCGCTTTATGAATATCTTATTGTTTAAATTGCGCTCAAAATACTACAATTATCTTTATCCTTATTGTCTGGCCCGATGGCTAATTTGGTAGTGGTATCTGCCTTCTGAGCCAAGGGTCCGTGGGTTCGACCCCGCACAGTACCTACATACATTTGTGTGCATGAACATGTCTGTTTGTATTGATCTGGGTGATTACTATGTATAATATGTAGGTATTTATTTCCAAATATAAAAAATTCTATGTAAGTTTATCAGTTGTCTAGCACTCAATAGTAAGTACTTCTTCGGCTTAGTTTGGGGCTAGATGGCGAAGTGTGGCCCAGCGTTGTTTGGCAAGTCTTGGGTTATTTATTGTTTACAAGCGCCTTCTTCTAGATTATTCTCATCTGTATAGTTGTTGCCCAGCAGCGAAATTTTCGTGGTTCGGTACCTGATAGCGGTAGTGTATACTGTGTATAATGTTCAATGTTCGATAATGTTCTCTTGAAGACTAACTGGATTGTGTTGCAGTCCCAGTCCCAGAATAGGTACTAAATCCCATCGAATCCCCAGTCTCGAACGAACTATTGAATTAGTAAGAACTAAGAATGGGCATAAATGTTCCTACCGAGTATTACTACATACCTACTACTAATTACCGAGTTTCTCGCCGGTTCTTCGAGGTAGAATCCACTTTCCGGTCCCGGGGGCAGAATAATTTCTATTTTCTTTTGTACCTAACCAAATGGTTAGGTCACACAAATATTTGTAAATACGAGTATTGTTTTATGTCTATAATAATTACTCGTATATTTCCTAGTATATATATAGATATTCATGGACATTAGTACTTTCTGAGTGTATTCACCATATTGTTGCCCCAACTTTAGTAGTCTTTTAAAGATACATTGCCTATGAAGGCGTTCTCGTGCTTTGGAATTAGAAAAGGCGAAACCGCTAAAGTCTTTAAAACTTGACCAGCATGCAGGCTCGGTGATGAAGCTTCAATCTAGCAATCGTGAATCACAACACATACACCCGTATTCACAAACGATACTTATCTACGAGAACGATACGTAGCTAACCACAATATGCGAAGTAAGGCACTCAAGTGTTGTGTATGAACAGGTCTTTCTGTCTCAGGTAAAGACCTGTTAATATTTGTGAATACTATTGACAGACAGTGTACATACAGAAGGTATTTGCTAGTTTAACGAATTTATTAATGGGACCGATACCAATTAATCTGCGCCGATACGCTGTCGGTAGAAACCTCGCTTTAGTAATCATACCACACACTTTAACCGTCTGGTTGCGGTACACAATGTAATATGGGATTTCCTAAAAGATAAAATATTTTTAAATTGGGGTTACTTTTATTAAACAAATTAGAAACAACGAGAAATTTATTAAACACATTTTAATGTCAAATTTAATGCACATTTTAATAACACCCAAACTTGGGCGAACTTCTAAAAAACAAACAGTAAACATTATAAATACCTACAAAACTTCATACAATTTTAATGTGTATTTTAGTTTGTAACTAATCATACACAGTATTCTTTACATATGTACATAATAATATGTAGTTAATAGACATGTTTGTATATATATTAAGTAGCATTATTTTCCTTATCTTATGGTTTATTAGTGAAAACAAAGCAAAATAAAATATTAATTTTATATAAGAATCGTAAATGCAAAATTTTAAGTAGGTATCCAAGTTATCCATAACGTCGAATCCATACGAATTAGGAATACCTACAATATTACAGCACCGAATATCGGCTACAGAGCGACTAATCTCCACAAAGACCAACTATGTTTGCAAGAGATATTGAAGTGCACTAGTGTGTGATACACAAATGCGACTCGACTGTACGCTTAAGAGGCAGCGCAGACGACACTATCCGAGACGCACTTTTTAGTCTAACCTATGAAATTATATGCAGTAACGCACACGACGCGCAAAAATCTGTCGCGGATATTTCACAGACGACGCACATCTTCGATCATTCTGTCGCCAGAGCTACAGCTCTGCGACCACAGCGACCTAGACGCTCTTTTTAAATGTCTTAGACGCAGACTCTGTCGCACAAAAAGTCTGTCGTCTGCGCAGCCCCTTATGAAGAACGTTTTGCCTTGCGCCTTGGTTTTGTGAAACAAACTTCCTGCGATAGTCTTTTCGAACAGCTACGACCTGAGAACCTTCAAGAAACGAGCGTAGGTATTCATATTTAAAAGGACGGCAGCGGTCATATTGACATTTTGAATTGACATCTGCGATTAACGAATCAGTGAACATAGTTGATGACGTATTGTAATACAAAGACCTATTATATCTTGTCTAGTTATTGTTTAGCTTTAAGTTGGTTAGATTAGAATAGTCACTATGAAAACTGTTTGTAATGACTCATCGGCTGTTTGACGAGAAACCACAAGAATTTGTGATTAAATGGTAGTAGTCAGTACCTAAGTGGTAGCTGGTTCTCGCTGTACATAATACCATGACTAAGACGAATTCAGTTATATACCACTGTAACTAGATAGTGCTTTGAAGGTCTTAGATGACGAATTTCAAAGGTCTTATCTCGTGAATCTTATCAACCTGGTAGAATTGTTCTGGTAGTCCTTAGATAGTTTTTGATAATAAACTTTGTGCTTGCGTCACTATCAGTTAGCACGGGCCGACGACGATGTCTCAAAAGCTTTTAAAATGACTTGTTCATACAAGTCATGATAACCATATGATAGTCATCTATGATTATGTTTCAGCGATGATTCTTTAGAATTCGGTCATATAGAAGAAAGATTCATTATTTGTTTATGTGGTTACCATATTTGCAGTTAGTGTGCTATTTTATTTTAATTGTAATAATTTTGGCAAAAGCTTTAGCTATTCCGTTTTGTAATTCGGGTACTCGCCTGGAAAGAAAACATAACATTAATAGTTACAGTCATTTTAACCATTCAAATTAGAATAAGAAAATATTTACTAATAAGTGCCATTACACACTCTGTTTGGTTACTGAAAATTCAGGTTTGTGGTTTTATGGAACAGGTTTTTAGATTTAGAAATATCTTGTTATGTGTTATGGTATGCCTTCAATTGTGATGGTTATACCGCTGCCAGTTGGTATATAATCAATAAACTGAGCTCTTGATTACTTCCACTTTTCTTAGGGGCAAATCAGCTCAGGAGCAAAACTATCTACGTACCTACTATAAGTAGGTGTGGACGAGGGCCTAAGATGGCTTACTTTTTACAATTTTCGTCAAATCTGTGGGTTCTACCAGTTCATTAATTGATTTCTACATTAAAATCACATTTAAAATCCGGTTGTACTGTGACGAATTCAAAACACACGCTGTCATTTACAAAATAGAGTTGTGAGACTAATTACTTGCGTATAAAGTTTAAATTGCAATGGCTTACCTGAATAGGAAAACGGGGTTTATGCAAGTGATTTCGTTTCCAGGATCATTACTCGCTCATCGATTCCAAACTGTTTCTCGATGACACCTTACAGGTCTATAAGTGTATTTCCTTTTTTATATAAAATTTTCAAATGGAATTGAAGTTATGCCAAAACCACTATTGTTAGGTTTATTCTCAGAATAGTCTAATCCAGGACCGTAAATGTTTTCAAAGTTTGGTATGTGATAGTCGTATTATAAATCCACTGTTTCTTGAGCTGTAATCTTTCATTAACAGATGAGGTAATGTTGATCAAAAATATGTTTTGCACTTAATAATTTTCATTGTTATCAATTCCGTCTAATGGTATTTATAAGGAGGGTGCAATTTTTAGTTCCTTCTAATGTAATAATTTTAATCTGGTATTAATAGCACTCGAAAGTGATATTCATGTTTGGTTAGTAATGAATGTTATAAAGAAATATAAGAAGAATATTTGCTACCAGATGTGGTCGGCTGTTGAGTTGTAGTTTCAGGGGTGGGTAAATACGAAAAGTAGGGGTCCGTAGTCAGAGGTAAACTAGAGGATCTGGATTGTAAATTGCTGTCATCGTACGTAGGTGCCGGTAAAGATTGTACTGAGGAGCTGAATCCGTATGAGTCAGTCGTAGGCGGATGCATTACCACTCCGGTTGATAACGGATTGTAATACGTAGACCCCGCTGTATATCTTGTCAAATCATCGTTTATCTTCAAGTTAGCTCCGTTAGGAACATAACTATCTGTTGGCAGTGTGGACAAAGCGTTAGGATTCGGCTGCAATGAATCATCTTTGGTGTACCGATAAACCTCAGACATAGGTGAATAAGCTGCTCTGCTAGTTCCTGCCGTATAATACGACGAATACGATAAGTTTGGTGTATACGATGGAAGCTCTATAGTGCTTTGTGGGCCTTTGATCACGGACTTCAGAGTTCCAATTGAAGAATATTCTGGTGGCCTTAACAAAGTATCATTTGGTGGAAGATACATTTTGTGGCTTGCGTGACTGTCGGTTAGGAGACGTCGATGTCTGTCGTGACCTCCGCAACCTCTTCCATGACTCATCTTATGGTCTTGGTTTGGCGATAACTCCTTGGAACTCGATGGGCTATTGTCATCCACTGATGAAGATGGCTTGTTGTGTTTGTTGTCCTTTTTGTACTTCATTCGGCGGTTTTGGAACCATATTTTTATTTGTCGCTCCGATAGTTGTAGATAATTGGCAAGTTCGATGCGTCTCGGTCGGCATAGGTAGCGGTTTTGGTGGAACTCGTTTTCTAGTTCGACTAATTGTGAGCTGGTGTACGCAGTACGGGCACGTTTGGTAAATCCCTTTTGGTACGGTGAACTGTCGGAGGACATATCTGTAAAAAACATATAATCATCACTATATTATTATCAGTTATTAATTGAAATACCTAATTATCTTCTTGCCGGTTCATCTCAATAGAAACCGCCTACCTATATTTTGTGCAATAAAGAATATCTATGTATATATCTTCCGCAACTCGGTAATAGAGTAATTTTTGTTTGTGCTTGACGGTTCATGAAAGCCCATTTGAATAGAAACTTTCTTTTAGAAGCACAGCATAGTGTCAATTATGATGGAAAGCGAAAGAGATGCCCAAGGATATTTATTACGTTTTTTTTTCACTGGCTTTAGGCACATAAGGTTAACATGACAGGAGGAACTATTTACAGGATGTCAAGACTCACTTGTCTTATGTCCAGCAGTGGACTGATAAAGGCTGATGATGATGATAAAGACTCACTTTGGGTGGCAGAGCCATAGGGCTAGTGAGTGACTATTAATAAGTAAGAATAGATGAATGAGCTAACTTAAATTATAACGTGCAATATAATAATGTTTATTTACCGGTTGCCAATGATGAAGTAGTCCTGAGGTTCGGATTATTCGAAGAAGCCTTGTTCGTCCACGTTGGCGTCTGAAATGTGAATAAAATAAATTAGTTCGTCACACCTAAACCAAACTCGTCAATATAATGCAGTGGGTTCGACCAGTTTATTAATAGCTTGTCTTCTATTAAAATCACATTACAAATCCGGTTGTTTTGTGGTAAATTTGTACATTCACTAGTAATATCCTAAGTACCTAGTATTGAGACATGAATTGCCTGTTGTCTGATTTCGTAATGGCCCTAACCAGAAGGGAGAAATGCCCCCGGTTTTGGGATTTAATTCTACTCAGAACATGTTTATGTTGTAAATGTAATTAATAAATTCATACCTGCTTTGTGTAGAGATATTACAAAGAATTTCTTTTTTATTATTAATCTAAATGATCATGCAATTGTTTTGATGCTGTTTGCACTTAAAAAGACGGAAATATACAAATATTAATTCTAACAATGCATTACTCAATTTGGTAAAAAAGCGAGAAATAATGTCAATTAATTATATGATATTATATCTAATAGGATGAACAAACAAAAATAACCTAAATTAATCAAACTCTTCATTGCCAACCCTAACGAAAAATAAAAATGATTTTATCCAGTTATACAGCAGTTTGTTAAATTCGATTTTGAAAATCTCAATTTGAACTTGCCTTATCAGCTTCCCTATTTAGATCACTACGAAAACTCTGTCGAATTTTATATTTATGCTTTATCTTTTTCGCACATAAACAATCTAATAGTGCCAAAACATAGATATTGCCTAATCAATTTAGGTAATGTTAAAGGTATTTTAACATTTTAAAAATTGTACTTTGCTTACCTGACTAGGAAAACTCGATTCTTGCATTTCGTTTATTTCTTTTCCAGGTTCTTTGACGACATCTGCTTGCAAACCGCCTCTTGTATGATACCTAACTGGTTCATTTGCTGTATAGCTCCTGTTATATATCACTTGGTTCCCAACTTGTATTGAAGGTGCGCTGAACACACTGTTAATTTTGTCCACACAACTTTCTGGATTGATTTCATCCGTTCCTGATGCGTAATTATTGTTAGGACTGTTGCTTATATTCTCATAGTTCGGTATTTGATACGCATAACGAGAATCAACATCATCTTGAGTATTTACCGTATTGTACGGTTGATGTAGTCCCAAGATATCTTGAATGCTGAACCCCGCAGAATCTCTGGAGTTATAATCCTGCACGAACGAATTGGGAATCGACGATATCATTTCCGTTTTACAATCTTGGAACACATTGTCACTACCGCTATAATTGACACCTTCCGACAATATATCTTCAACACTATGTGATGTTATGACACCGGTTTTGCCGTCATCTTTATGAGATGCATCAGCTATGTTCACTGCGCCATAGTTAGGGATGCCGTTAGAAAATCCAGACGATGCTGAATCTCTAGAATCATCCAAATCTTGCTCAGAATGCAGACTGGGCGGTGATGGAGTTGATGAAGACATTTTGTTACACAATTTTAAGTCACTGCACAAACATTAAATTCCCTTCTATGACTATGCACCGAACGGTGGCAACCGTGTTCATCGGGACTTGTTTACAAAATGCTTTTTCTTTGGCTGATTGTTGTTAATTTAGTAATGACTTTGTTCGTTTGTGTGCATAGTTGTAACGGGCTTTCTGTGATTGTGTGCAACAGATAACGCGCATGCCGTACCTGCGATAGTGACCCGATGATAATATTTTAAGTGGTTTCGGTAGCTTAAATACCTACACGCCACAATCACTTTAAGGAACTGCCTCAGGTTTTACTTACTCCCCGTGATAATTCGCAATATATGTAATGACGTACTGAATTAGACTTACGGGGAATATTTGTGTTGGTAAGCGTTGATTTTTTTATGCAAGAGTGTTCATCAGTTTATCAGTTGTCTAGTACCCATAGTACAAGCTTCGGCTTAGTTTAAAAAAAAAAAAATAACCCAAGACATGCCACGCTGGGCCACACAGCGCCATCTAGCCCCAAACTAAGCCGAAGCTTGTACTATGGGTACTAGACAACTGATAAACTTACTTAAATACTTTTTTTTTGTAAATAAATACATATTATACATAGAAAACACCCAGACCAATACAAACAGACATGTTCATGAACACAAATGTTTGCACTGTGCGGGAATCGAACCCACGACCCTTGGCTCCGAAGGCAGAGGTCAGTACCAAATGAGCCATCGAGTCAGTTTGGGGCTAGATGGCGATGTGTGGTCCAGTGTGGCACGTCTTGGTATTTTTTTTTTAATAATTATAACTAATAGGTACGTAGTGTAACTTTTATGCGACTAGAACAGTTTTGCTAATGGAATGCGAAAGTGAGCCCCAAGTCACTGTGGTAACGGGAACGGACAGCTAATCACTGACCAGTCACTTTTAGTCAGTTGCCCCCGCCATGCTGGCCTGTAGGTAGAATTAATTTATTCATTTCCTGCAGTTCAGGGTTCAGTTCCTTGTGAGATTAGAAACATTGAGAATTACCAAATTGGTTGATATTCTTACACTATGAATACTCGACAATTGTATTTTATCTGTTGCTTGCTATTACATACTATAATTTTGTAAAACAAGCATTGTATGAATGTTGTACCTACTAAAACTCTATTTTCCTAAAATTGTATCTGGAGTCTTCTAACAGTTTGAGAAATATGGATCTTATATGCCTCCAAATAAAAATTAAAACGATTAGTCAAAAATAAAGCCTTAGAAAATATATTTGTCTCGCACGCATTGTCACCTGCCTAATTAGGTATATCGGCATATTTATCTATGTACGAGTATAACGTATAGACAACTAAAACCACAAGATTTTACGTAAATAATGTAGGTCTGTACCTGTTTAGATACAAAACTCATTAGGGCAGATACTAGAAATATGTCTTTAGATACGGATATACTCGTACTTGCCAGCTAAAATTGAAACAAATAACACACATTTCCCTAATCCCAAAGTAAGCAGCTTAAGCGCTTGTGTTATTATGGGTATCAGAACAGCAAAGGTACCACAAATAAATACTTAAATACAAATATAAGCACCCAGACACGGGACAAACACAAGTGTTCTTCACACGAATGTTTGTCCCGGCTGGGAATCGAACCCACGACCCTTGGTTCAGAAGACAGGGGTCACTACCAATTGAGCCACCGAGTCAGTCAATTGTATGTATTTATTCACAAAAAAGTGTCTAAGTAAGTGTATCAGTTGTCTAGTGCCCATAGTACAAGCTTCGGCTTAGTTTCGGGCTAGATGGCGATGTGTGGCCCAGCGTGGCAAGTCTTGGGTTATTTATTTATTTATAGGCCTATGTCCAGCAGTGGACTGATGTGGACTGACGATGATGATGATGCCATGTCTGTATGTATTGGACTGGGTGTTTACTATGTATAATATGAATTTATTTTTAAAAGTAGACGTATGCATGTTAAATGGGGATGTAAGGAAGCATGCCATCATCTTTTCGCTCCAAGCCACCCTCACCAGCCCGTCGTGCATCCTGCTGAATAACAAACGAGGCTCTGGCAACCGATAGGTGGCGGTACAACCATCACAATTAAAGGCGTAACTATATAAAACCACATACCGATAACGGGCAGCAGCGTCACCGGTGCTGGAAACTACGATCTGCGATCGCCAACCCGCTTGCCCAGCGTGGCGATTATGGCCTGGTAAAGCCTCCAAATGTAAGCTCAAGTGGTCCAAACTGGAGAGGCCTATGTCCAGCAGTGGACTGCAATAGGCGGGTTTCTTTTAATAGTAGTGCTCGACATAATGGTGCTACGCTTGATGGAAAGCGAAAAAGAATCCCAATTCGCAGTGATAACGGGCAAGTAACTGGTCAGCTAGCGGATGATGGTGATGTTTGTATGCGAGCTAGCTTTTTTTTTAAGAGGGGAATGCATTAGGCACCTTCATGTGACGACAGAGAGACGGAGACGTCCGGGGGGAGGCGGCATGGTGTGTGGGACTCACACCTCCCAAAATGGGAGGGCATACCCACTAAACCCCCACTCTGTAACCAGTGGGCAATAAGTTGCAGGGACACGGGTAGCGCCGAAGCATACGGCCACATCCCTGCCTGCCCTGGCCAGCCGCAGATGATAAGCGGCCAGCACTTGTATGCAAGCTAAGCTAAGCTAACTTAGTCCTAGTAGATTGTAGACGACTCCCTTAGTTATTCACACTTGTCGAACTACAAATGGCTTCGTTTGGTTGTATATTAACTAACACCTGCTTGGCTAATTCCTTTCACGACTACGAGAGACATGTAATGTCCATATCGATTACTATAACGCGTTCAACAATATTTTAAAATGGCTTCAGAAATAAGTTTGCCTTCGCAGTAATGTTCGATACTATTACAATAATACACAACGCGTGCTTGTTAACAAAATGCTAATTAATCGATAATCATTTTTTAAGCAGAATCGGTTTGTTTGTGTATCTCATTGCCATTACCTGTAATAGTTTTTAAATCACCTTGTTTGTAAAACACAAGGTTGATGGTTATCCATCACCCTTGTGTTTTACAAACGCAGAATAAAAATCACCGCCCTATGTCTTACTGTTGGTGTTGTAATCGTCGACCAATGAATAACCCTTTTTTAGAGAGGAATGCATTAGGAACCTTCATGCCGCCTCCCCCCACATACCCACTAAACCCCTCTGTGTCGCCAGTGGGCAGCAAGTTGCAGGGACACGGGTAGCGCCGAAGCATACGGCCACAACCCTACCTGCCCTAGCCAGCCGCAGATCGCGGCCGGCACTCCTGGTCCGGGGAACCAATGAATAACCCTAGATTATCCCACGCCTGATCGAAAGCGAATGAAAAGGTCAATGCGCTGTGACAACGGGCAAGTAACTGTTCAGTTACCTGTTAGTTGCCACCGCCATGCCGGCCCAGCTCCTACCCCCCACGAGCTCCGAAAACCCTACTCACCGGCAGAAACACGATCCTGTCATTTGGCTGCGGTATTCTCGACTGGCTGGATGGCTCATTTAGTAGTGACCTCTGCCTTCTGAGCCAAGAGTCGTGGGTTCAATTCCCGCACAGTGCAAATATTTGTGTTCATGAACATGTCTGTTTGTATTAGTCTGGGTGTTTTCCATATAAGTATAACATGTATTTATTTTTAAAAAAAGTATTTATGTAAGTTTACTAGTTGTTTTTTGCGTATTTGGCTAGTCTCTTTGGGGATTCACATCTGTGGCCAACAGGAGTAAGTATTATTATAACTTATTAGACGGAATACTTATCGAGACTTCGTGTTTAGTCAGTAAGTGAACGGCTCCTATGGTATTTCAGAGATAGCAACTGAATACAGCAAGCATGATAATATTTATCTACTTAGAGCTCTTTTGGTAATAAACAAATTGTTTTAAAAAGCGCATTTGAAAAAAAAACAATTCCTCATAGTAATATTTACGAAGCAGTCACCTGGTTTCAAACTCAATTTTACTTTGTTACTATGAGTAGGCAACCAAAGATGAGTTGGGGACATCTCCCAAAACATCAAGACGATCTAGAAAAGTCCGTTTTTTATCCGTTATAAAACTAATCTATAGAAAATTCTACAAAACAGTAATTAGAGAAAAAATAATTAGTGTAAAATGATCCTCTTACATTTGGGGTTTCTAACAATAATATTACATACATTGTGTTTAATTAGGATTAGATATACTCTTCATTGCACAAAATACAGACATTACAGGAAAACATATTGCAAACAATACATGGTACAACTTAGGCGATCTTATCGCTCGTAGCGATCTCTTCCAGACAATCGGTAGGAATTAAGGATTTTCTAAAATATTACACACTTCTTTCAGTATAGGAATTATTACATTGGCTAGTTATAATAACTCTTGATTATCATTACTTACAGTCATAATTATGGGGAAAACCTAGGGGGGAAAATTAAAAAAACAATTTTTGTTATCGATACAATTGACAATTTCCCGATGACATGTATGTAAATATTATTATGACATTATTGGATTTAGTTTTTTAAGGTTGACATTGTAATAATAAAATTGAAGTGGGGTCTGGTTTTTCTTTTCTTTATATTCTTGACATGATGTATTTTTTATTATTAAGATGATGGAATTATGTATGTATTTTTAATATTAAATGTTCAATTTTGTATTTGCACGCCCAAAGGCAAAATATGGTAAATGCCACACTGCTATTAATTTAACATCACATTTTATGTATCACCCATATTTGCGCAATAAATGATTTGATTTGATTCCTAAAAATTACAATTTTTAGTAGCTCCAATACACTTTTTTACCATTTGACACTGCACCAAATCCAACAATGTGCTTAATTTTATTTTATTGCCATATTTTATACGGCAATTGTGTCGGCAGTCAGCTGCGCCGAACCGGGGTATTGTGCCAATGATAGATGACCGGACGCGTGAGAGATCGAGCCGAACTCGGATTAGGAGAGCCGAACCTTTAGGTTCACCCACTGCACCGCGCCACCGTGTGGTTTGGCATTCTGTTTTAAATTCTGCTCCCGCGCGCAGGGCCCGTACCACCAAAAATGAAAACGATCGTTCCTTGAACGGATCTCTTACTTTTGCACCTTAAGTAATTTGCAAAAGTACTTTATTCAAATTCAAAGTAATTCTATTCAACCAAAGTGGCTTGACTGCACCCGCGCGCAAATAGGCTCTTTGCCGTAAAAAATTTAATTAGTCCGTCTTTTAGATTGTTCAAAAATAAAAGACACGTATTTTTCATTTGTAAATTAGATCAAAAAGGAATAGCCCGTTAAAATTACGCGTGACGTCAAAGAGTGGGAGTTACTTGTGTAGCTCACACAGCCTAACTTTTCAAAATGACGAAACGTACTTTTAAAAAGGGGTGTTAGGGAGCGACATAATCATCTTTTCGCTTCAAGCCATCGTCGCCTGCACATGGTGCATCCTGCTGAATAACAGACGAGGCTCTGGCAACCGACTGGTGCCATGAAATCTCCATGACCATTCATGAAGCAAGAAGAGACCCAATATCTAAATATTTTAGTATTTGGCCTGTCGAAAGGAGAACATTTGCCAGAAATATACTCGTATTTGGCAAAAAGTCAGTCTGGTTACTGTACGATTTTTTGAACAAGCGAATTTTAGTCTATTCGAAACAGCAACCGTTACTTCAATAAATTTACTGATCAGACAATGAAGAGTGGAGACCCCAGGTTTGGATGTCAGAGCGATGATATATTACGATTTGCTTAAAGGGGACCTTTTTTTGTTCTCCCGGTAATGGTTTTACTTAATCGACACTCGGGACGGGTATACGGGCAGTCCACTAGCGGGAAAGGGACAGTGAGCGAGAGTGCATCGTTTCCCGCCAAACTGACAGTGATTCAGACATACAATCGTGTTTGGTTATTCACTGTCAACAGTTTGTTGTGAGCTTCTGGCCGAGTTTGTTGTGGTATTACGATAATAACTTGGAATATAAATATTAAAATAGTGCCTGAACTAGGAGAAGCAAAGAGGCTTTGTTTTAAAGAAGAATGAAAATTGTGAAATTTCAAATTTTGGCGGGGAGTGCTTTGAAATAACTAGGAAAGGGATCATCAAAATGTAAGTACGTTTTGTCTAATTTTTATCATATTTTAAACTATACCTTCATATTTATTATAAGCTTCAAGAGAAGCTTTATTTTAGTATGTTACACAAAGTTTCAATTCCTTCCCTGTAGCATCAAAACAAGACAAGATTTTGACTACGTTTTCTGGCATTACTTTGTTTATTACGAAATGTTAAGTTACATAACTAAAAGATTGAATCTTTGCTGTCGATTGGTGGAATAACTTGTAGTTATAATTTTAAAACTGCGTTTACAATAAATTACAAAATACATATGTAATTTCATTGTCATGAAAATAGACAACATTTTTATACGAACATATTGCACTTATTATAATAAAAATAATCATTTAGAAAGACAAAATATGTAAATAGAGAGAAAAAAATTTTTATTTAACTTCATATTTTACAAGTAAGTACATATTACTAGTAAAAAATGCCATCTTTGCTGCTGTTTCGGTAAGAAAATCCTTTTATACTCTTCAGGACGGTTTTCCTACAAAACATCAGGTTGAGGCGGGAAATTGAGCAGGCTTTAGTAGGATTTGAATCCACCGCATTCCGGAAGATGGCGGCACTTGTTAAATCATGTACTTACTTAATATTTTAACTACCTTTGATGAAACATAGGTCCAATGCCAGACATTGAATAGTTTTTAAAGAATGTCATTGCATCTTTAAAAAAGAAATCATCAGTTTGGACTAGGCAGCTACCAAAGTACTGACTCATTTTTTTTTAAATAATTGTAACACTATGTATAATTTAATGATTATAATAATTATGTGTAAGTAAATTATACCTATGCATAAAAATTAAAACGGTACAAAATGTTACAAGTAAACATGTAGGTACATATTTGTTTTATAGAATGTTTTGAAAGCTATCATAATATAATAGAAGTGAGTGTTCTCTAGGGAAAATTTGGGTTTGCTGTACCTTATTAAGTTTAAAATGTATTAATAAATACCCACCAAACCGACTATCTGATGAGTTTGAGAACTACCCGTTGTCATACAAATAAATAAAAAATAAATGTGTTATTCATTATAATTATGTAATAGACAGTAGTCATATTTTCCTTTAGTTGTAGGTTGCGTGGTTGTAATCTATACTGAGAAAAAGTTTTCCTATTAACAACACCAGTGTTTTGTCGCCAAGTTGCGTTGCATTCTAACACATAAATCAGGAAAGAAATTTCCCATGTCGCCGCAAGTCTCTAAATGAATTCCACTCTTGCAAATTTACAGTTGGTGTTAAGTTGTTCCCTATAGTTCTTGCCAGAATTTGCAGTTCAACTTGCGAATCGTGAAACTTTTGGCCGACGCCTGCCTGTGTTTCTTATGAATGTTTGGTCTAAGACACAAGAAATGACGAATTATGATCTTTATTATTACGATGTGATTCGTTACTAATAGGTAATTATAATTTGGATTTATTTGTATCTACATACATCAGGCCCCTGATTTTGCTCATACCTTTACATACTTACATATTCCGCCATAATATTTCTGCCATTGTTAGCATAGATTTTTAACATTGAAGAGATCACTTTACCTAAATGCAAATTAAAAACAAAACTTTGCCTAGTCTATAGGTAAAAACGAAAAACAATAAAACTTTCCATTCCAAAAGAAAATTATAAATAGAACCTCAATTATTAACACATTTGAATTTGGAACAATTTTCTAGTGAAACCTTAGAATAGAATAAATTGAAAATAGATAATAATAATATGTTCGACTCATATGTTCGAATTTCGAATATCTAAACAATTCAAATTTCGAATATCTAATCCATTCAAATTTCGAATAGCGTAACCATTCGAATTTCGAATAACTAAGCCCCGCGACCCTGGTAAACAGAGAATGTATTCGCACACAACCAACATGTAAGCGTTAGTTACGTTCCGCGCGAGCCGGATTCATATTAAAACGCTCGGGCTCGCTGCAGGCAGATGCGGCGAATGTTCCCGTTAACGCTGTGCCGTCGCTATGAGAGCCTGAACTTTCGCCAGCGCTTCACGCCCGCCATATTGACTATTATTATTGTATATCGGGACTAGATTCGCTCGCCGTTCCCCTATATTGTCGAAATATGTTTTGGCTGCACGTTCGGATTGGCTTTGGGCTCATTGTAAATAAATAATGTGAGCAATAAAAAACGATCATGCGTATAGTCAAATGCAATGATATGTGTACACTTTAGAACCTTGTCACAATAATAAGTGACATTATAAACATTATGACATGAAGCGGGAAAAATTTACAAGATCAATGTGACAAAGTCTAATGTGTACCTACTTTTTTCTAGCTGCGTCTGACTGCGTTTCTACAGCTTAATTAATCAAAAAGTTTTTGATTTTATTTACAATGCAAGTTAAAGAATGCAGACAGACATTGATTTAAATTTACATACACACATAAATTATTTCACACATGATAATATCTTAGAATAATAAGAAAAAAAATCAAGAAACGATTTAGCATTATTTAACAAATTAGCATTATATTTAATAATCCCTGACTGGTGGTGTCTTTACATGACAACCATTTTAGTTCTTTAATCTTACCAGCTACTTACCTGCTCCTTTTTTTTCATTTTAAATTTGCAAAACGCATCTGCATTGTAATATGATTGATCTTATATCTTTTCTATAAACAATAAACTCTTCTCAGCAGAAAATCGTGAGCTCTGCAATAACAGAATGTTGATTTGAAAAGCCATTTGCACTGTTTTATGGTAATTTTACGAGCGCTATCAAATTTTCGGTCCAATTATAGTGAGATAATTCTATTTTTACGTCACAGACGGTGGTCTGGATTACAACAAAACGAAAAAATAAGCTTTCAATGGTCAGCACATGTTTTTATTTGAATTTTCGAATACTTAATTTGGATTGAATTTTCCATTGTGGATAAAAAGCTGTCTTTACCCCGCTACTGAATTATTCGATCTTGTATCTCAAATACGTCCCATGTTTGTCCTTGCGATATTCAAGGAGTTGCCTTTAAATTAATGCGTGTTGCCCTTGCGTTGTCATTGGTGAGTAAGTATTTTTCTAGCATTTTAATAGCGAAGTTCATATATCAACTAAATGACCAATTTCGTTTCATCATCATCATCAGCCTATTGTAGGCCACTGCTGGACACAGGGCTCTCCAGTTGTTCGCAATTCCATTTTACTTATTAATTTTCCAGTGAGACCTATATCACAATATTTTGGTAACAAATGTATTCTATTACCGTGAAATATTGAAAGTGTTACCCCAACCCTAATTTAAAAGTTCCCTATAATATTAAATTCAATATTGCCATAGTTTGTATCAACATAGGTTGCCGCACCACGCATAATATTTACGGGGTCATTGACCCAGCGAGTGACAATTATCCTAGGGGTTCGTCCCTGAGTTAGCCACTCCGGAATCTGCCTGGCCAGCGTAAATTCGCCTCTACACCTCTTGAACCTCCGTTAAATATGTATAAGTGGTGCGGGTCTTCATAAAATAGTTATCGTGCAAGAGTAGCGTTAACCGCATGTGTTAATGCCCTTTTTAACGTTTCGCACTCAAGGCGCTGTAACTGTAGTTACCCTTAGTGCGTTAGTCAGTTTTCACAACCTAACACTTTTACTATGTATTACGTATCTTCCTTGTACCTTTCTGTATGGTTTCCGGATTTAAAGTGGGATCACCCTGTCTCATTTAAATTGGTTTCGTAGAAGACGACTAAGGGGGTATCAGAAAATAGGTAGCAGCGTTTACCAAGGTACAAATAAAACCTCCAAGCGTGGTCATCATCAGCCTATCGCAGTCCACTGCTACCCATAGGCCTATCCAGTTGTTGATGTCCAGCAGTGGACTGCAATAAGCCGATGATGATGATGATAATAAATAGCCGATATTGCAGACTGGTCAAGCAAGTCATCCGACACATTAGCGCGAATTCCGAACGGTGAACAATTAAGACGTGATTTAGCTTTGCTATTAACAATAGTGGTCATTTCTGCCATAAAGCAGTGCGTGACGGAACTGGTAACTACCCAATCGGCCCGTTCATTGGATTAGGCAGATGTTGCAACAGCAATATGCGTCAATAGTGGATGTATGGCTGAGATACATTAGCCCAATGGTTCTATTTGATAGTGACTAGTGAGACTCGTGGGTTCGATACCTATCCGGGGTACACATCCGTGTGTTGTACCTACATTTATGTTTGTTCGCGTGAAGCGACTTCGGTCGCGTTTCGGGATCAGTCGGAGTACCTAAATGCTTGGCATAAGACTTTTATGCATTTCTCATCAGCCTTTTAAAGTACAGTAGTTTTACACTGGAAATAGGTGGCGAAACATCTGGAGAATATACCCATAAGCGCCACCCTGGGCAGGCGGGTAGGCGATCGCAGGGCGTAGATTTTTGCTCTAGTGACGCTGTTGCCGATCATCAGTTTGTGGTATTTAGCTACGCCTTCAATTGTGATGGTTATACCGCCACCAGTCGGTTGCCAGCGCCTCGTTTGTTATTCAGCAGGATGCACCACGGGCAGGTGAGTTTGGCTTGGATCGAAATGATGATAGGCCGCTCCCTTACATCCTAGCCCAGTCCATCCAGCGAATCTTAGATTCGAGTTTGGTAACAGTTTACCGTATACATAATCTAACATGTGACAGTCACACATAAAATCACAAATCGACGATAAACTCTTATGGTTAGTATCTAGTATATCCGGGTAGCTCATAGTATCTAAAGCGACCTACTTGAAATCTTTTCTAACATAAAGCTAACTGCAGCTAACCCCAATGAAATTCGTAATAATAAATTCAAAGGGTAAAGATCAACTTTATATCCAGTTTACGAAAAGAATTTAAAGCAAACATTTCCAGTTTAGTCAAGTGAGAAAATATTAATTTCGTTTTCCTATTTCGTTTTTGGACTTTATCTTTACGGATTAAGGCTGAAAATACTGTGGCGAATATTTTTAACCATGTTAACACAACATGGCCGGTGTTATTTCTAACCCTGTATTAAGTTGCGATGAAACCCCGCTTAATAACCCTCTTAGGAGATAAATATTCCGATATTCCCGAGTGCTCCCGACGTAGCGTAAGAATTAAACTGAATTATGTTAGAAAATGAGAGGAATTAGTACGAGAAGGAAATAATTCTGCAGAATGATAGCGGTCGAATTTTCTTATTGAATATTTGAGGTCGGTAAAATTAGTTTTGGTGACACAGATATTTCGTAAGAGATTTGATGTGAAATATGAATAATACCGCACATGGTCTTAGTTTCTTTTACTGTTAATGCTTACAGAACGGTATTTTGTCGACTTTCGTTATTTTAGTACCTAATTAGAGTATGGTGGGTATGTGGACCTTTACAGCAAGCTTCACCAAATTCAATATTACTTATAAATAAACAAATAAAATAAAAATGTTTTTATTGAAACAAAGTAGTTTTGAGACAGCTTATTCGAATCTAATTAAGATATGTTTAGATCAAGATTTAGTAGGTATTTAGATCAATAACAAAAATATTTTAGTTTTTATTTAGTCTGTTGGTTTGGCCCATGAATTATGTACTAAGTACCTATTACATGATAGATAGGTACATCTTGAGGCAAATAAACATTCTTTAACTAAATAAAATAACCATCTAATTATGCATTATTATTATCAACACATGTTTATACAAATTTATAAACGATAACGTATAGAAAATGCTAGACCTACTTAATTTGAGATCAGATTAATAAATGTGATATGTACTTATTATTATTAAACATGTATAATCTATTTATACGTAAAAGATGACTTATGGTATATTTAATCTGCTCGTATGTTTGATTTGACCGTAATCATAATCCCCTTTCGCAGCGGAATCAACAAACAGAAAACATTTCGAATTTAAACGGAAACTCAAACAGGGTGACCGATACACGACCGGATTAATAACGTTACAAGTATAATTTATTGTCCGCAAATAAAATGGCGCTTCAACTGGGATGACCAGATATCCCGTATTTTACGGGTTGTCCCGTATTTCAGACATCAATTGTTCCGTATCTCGTATGCCGCGAAAGCAATGCAGGACATTACATTCTCTTATCTTGTAATGTCGCAATTCCTTGGCATTCATCAACGACATATTTAAATCTATAGTTATCGGCGTATATGATCGTCAAACTCGTTCAAAGGATTTATTTGAAAATTCGATTAGTATGAAAATTCGTGTTTTAATTAGGTATTTAATATTGGATTTTAAAGGCTTCAATTGTGTAGGTTCATTTTGATGATGATGCCAAAATTGAACAAAAAGAACGTTGATTTTTAATGAAAAAAGAACTAACCTTTCGATATTTTAATCTCGCATCCCGTCATTTCTATGCAGGCAGGTGTTCCATTAAACCGAAAATCGGATGAGCTCCCCTATCATAATCTAAATATCTGTTCTAAACATATTGACAGTGACAAAACACAGAGACCTATCGAAATCGAATATGTTTCCGAACACTTCGGGTATTGGTCACCCTAACTTCAACAGCTCTAGTGAGACTTTGTTTATTCCGTGACTGTGGTCAATGTGACCTGTGGTTTACATTTGATTCGATCACAAAAGTTTGAATTTATTTCTAACCAGCTTTTGCCCGCAGCATTATTCACGTGTGTTATCAAAATTGACAAAATTGTCCTTACATGTTATGTGCTCTAAGAGTTTCTGTACCGCATCCTGGAATATGAAAATTTAAGCTAGTTTAAAAAAAATCCCATAATAGCAAATGTCGCTATATGTATAGTATCCTAAAAGCTCAAGTTTTAGATTACATTGTATAATTTTTAAAAATGTATAAATGAACACTATTGACGATGAACAACACTAATATTATCGACTTTCTGCTGGTCTTTTTCTATAGATACCGCCTCCCGGTAAGTAAATTTGTCTAAGTTTTAGATAGTACAACATAAGTCCTCTTACCTAAACTAAGAATATTACGAAATAGCAGATCGCAGCGATAATAATACCTAATGTTGTTTTAGATCTCATGACTTACCTGTAAGCGGTATAATTATATCAAAAAATATAAATATATACATTTTTGTTCACAAATTACTGAACATCCCAATAATATAATATGTATAAACATAAGAGTATCAACTGGCTTATAGACCATGCTATAAATATGTTGTATTGTATGTATACTGAAGTTAAAATTGGGTGTACCCGCGGGCCACGTTATTCGTTTAATATTGGCATTATTTTTTATCACCATATTTATACGAGACCGGCCAATAGCAGGAAAATATAAAATACGTATAGCTCATTTTATTTATAATTGGATTCCTATGTAAATGACCTTTTTTAAGTGGCATAATGACTACTCTTATTACGCTTAGAATTAATTGTGTATCTAAAATTTTATTTAGTCGCCCCTTGGGTAATTTAAAAGATTTTACGCGAAACATATATTTTATGTTCAATGATTCTTTGGATTCCCTACCTTGGGATAAACAGAAACACGATTTTGTAATTTTTGAAGGGGACAGAAGGAAGCAACGAGGCTTTTAATTTTATGACTGGCGACCCGCCCCGGCTTCGCATGGGTAAGCAAAGGTTGGTCGCTTTTAACTATTCTTAGTTATAAAAAGGTCTGGTAAAGGAACATATAATATACAGTTTTTGTAGGTACTTTAAAGTTAATGTTGTTTTCACTAGATCTGATCGTGTTTATTTATTTTCCTCATGAATATAGATATTGTGTTGTAAATGTTGTTTGCTAAATATGTAGATAAGCTGTGTAGTTAGGTCATTAGATGGCAGAGTAAGAGTAAGTTCTGTAAGATTGTGTTTGGCATATTGTTGGATTCAAAGATCCTTTTTGATTGGACAAAAATTTAAAAGGTTCTGTCCAGGATTGGAATTGGTAAAACCACCTTTATTATGATGATATAATAATAATAAGTATGATATTTTACGTGCTACCCCATGCATGTTTTGTGTGTAATATTGAAAGCAAGATTTAATATTTTTTATTTTTTTTTATTTAGCCATTATTGTCCCACTGCTGGGCAAAGGCCTCCCCCAATTTATTATCATTATCTCAGTTTTAAGTTCTGGTTGCACACTAAGCCTATGCTTCGGCATCCGCGGTTCGCCTTAAAGCAAGATTATTTAAAAATATTTTGGATTTTGGCACTGTTTTGTGGTCGAATAAAATTACGTAGACAAACAAATCATAAAAAAGAGTTCCTTTGTATTTAAAGGCTGACGTAAATCCGAAATGATGCGAATTATGGTGGATTTATAACTTCAAAGGACCCGGCGGCTCATTCTCACCGCATCAAAAATGCTAATTTACACCAACTTCCACCTTCGGCCTCATTTTGCGGGGCGTTTCATTAAAATACAGAACGACAGGCAAATAAAAGGTTTACTTTTTATTCAGCCCAGTCTCGTACATGTGCCGCCTAGGAGCGAAAATGCCTCGCTCTAAAATGGAGGGTGAAAGATCAATATGACCTACCAAAGATGAGTCTGTCTCCGTTTAACATTCCGGGCCCATCGCGCCGTCTCTTTCTAACGCGCGGTCGTCTCACAGTTTCGATATGTCGTATAGCGACACAGATTTCGGTTTGGGAATTTTCGCGTTTTCCCCTTTAAAATGGAACCCTTTAGAGTTCCTGGTCACTAAGTCATATTTGTATGGCTATTAGCAATTTGAGGCGAATGTCATTACCCCGCATCAAAGATAATGCTTGATTATGAAAATTTTCTCGCGCTTAAAATTATTTTACGGAATGTAAACATTGAATTGACGATTGTGTTAATTGAACTTTCGTTATGGCCGTGTATTTTGAGTCTGGTTCCGCTGGGGTCGTGAAGGAAACATTAAAATATACATATTTCTCGTTAACATACCCAGCTGGACTTTATAAATATATATTTTTACTGCACAACTGGATACTCTGTAATATTATGTGTAACTGGGAGTGCTTGTTGAATATTCATGGCTTCGAGTAATGGAGGCAACTATCTCTAATTACTTTGCTAGTAAGAGTGGGATCTTCCATAAAAATAATTACGACTCGAGTTTTTTCCTTTTTAAAATACGGTAATAGCTGCCTAAGTAAGTAAATAAGGAGTCATGACCCGTTGGTTTATTTGGCGGTTAGTCTGGTTTCAGAGCTAGGAGTCGTGGGTTCATATCTGAGATCCATTATGAGTTAGATTTTCATAACACAGGAGTTTAAGCACCAGCTTAAACTCTTGTGTTATGAAAATCTAATAAAAGAAATTATGTGTGCTAAAGTAGGTAGATACCAACCTACTTTAGCATCAGGTTCATGAACATAATATTGCCTGATAAATTATTATCATTTTATTTTATCTTAAAGGGGCTAAAAGTCATAGAACTTGATTGCCCATCTATATCTACTTAAAAGAAGTGCCAGTCTAGTAAGTATACTTAGTATTTTTAGCCTTCAAAAGCTTTTGTAAGAGTTTTATAGTTACCTGCTACTAAAGTAAGTAATTGTGAACTTATAATGTAACTAATTACTTTAGACTAAGTTAAGTGGCTTTTTGAAAATAAAATAATTTTTTTTTCTTGACTGATGTTCATACTCAAATACAAATATAAACATCTAGACACAGAACAAACACAAATATTTATGACAAGAATATTTGTCCCGGATGGGGATCGAATCCACGACCCTTGGTTCAGGAGGGTCACTACCAATTCAGCCAGCGAGCCACACTTCCACAATTATAAATAAATGCAGCAATTAGGAAAACTTTTTTCGGTAGCATGTATATAGATACAACGAACGTATAGACGTTCGTTGCCATATAGCATATCCCAAGTATAATAATAGGCGCCAAAACATTCCCGCTTAAAAGGCCTATCTTTTGACGGATGTAATATCGGGTCGTTCCAGAGTCCATCCCGTCCGTAAGCCGGGATCGATGGGCCCGCCGTAAATCCGGCAGCGAGCCCGCACTAACTCTTCGATTACCGGCGACCCGCGAGGCCTAATGTGCAGCTTTAATGAAGATATAAAACTGACTTCGATTCTGTGCCGACAATTACTTACGAGCCCGTTTGTGTCCCTAAACAGTGTCCCTTGAAAACTCACCCATATTGTGGACACGCTTTTGAACTGTTCCTAGACGCACTTTTTAGCAACTGAAAGTACGCTTTTAGTTGATGAAAGGTGCGCTTTTAGTTGATGAAAGGTGCGCTTTTAGCTATTAAGAGTTCCCGTTTTAGTCACTAAGACGTGCGCTTTTAGTTACTAAAAAGTGTTAGGGGTCTAAGTGCGCTTCGTTTCTTTGTATCTGTCTGTAGCTCTTTCAGAGATAGTCACCACTTGACATACAATTACTTACAAGCCCGTTTGTGAAGTAAGTACTTATACCTCGAAACGGAAACCTACTTGTAGCACACTTCAACTATTCGTTGACGTGCACTTTTTAGCAACTGAAGGTTGACGCTTTTAGTTGTCGAAAGGTGCGCTTTCAGTTACTTAGAGTTGCATTTTCAGTTACAAAAAGGTGCACTTTTAGTTGCTAAAAAGTGCGTCAGGGCATTATATAATTAGGTATTAGGTAGGTAGTGTAGCGACACTTAGCGAAGTAAGTACGAAGGGAATTTCATAGAAAATAATAGAAACCGGTAGTGTAGACCTTCCATCATTCCACTATTGCAGTCCACTGCTGGACATAGGCCTCTCCAGTTGCTCGCCACTCAGGGCAAACATCTGAAGGATATGCCGATAATCGCCATGCTAGGCAGGCGGGTTGGCGATCGCAGGACGTAACTTCTCGCTCCGATGACGCTGCTGCCCGTCATCGGCCCGTGGTATTTAGCTACGCCTTCAATTATGATGGTTACCGCCATCAGTCGGTTGCCAGCGCCTCGTTTGTGGTTCGGCAGGATGCACCACGGGCAGGTGAGGTTGGCTTGAAGCGAAAAGATAATAGGCCGCTCCCTTACATCCCTTCAGACCTTAGAGCGATCTATTTTCCGCTCGACACTTAGCGCCTGTTTTGCGTGAAGCTATGCTAAACCAACTTATATGATGAAAATTTTACTTATAGGTATGTAAGTAGTTTCATTTCCGCCATCTTAGCTCATCCAAAAACCTAAGCTATTGAGCCTGCCGAAGATGTCCTGGAGGGTACTGGGATCTTAATCACATACTTTGACTTTGACTTATCAAAGTCAAATTCAAAGTACTGGGATTAAGTACGTCCGTTGTATTCAGCCGAAGAAAAAGGGCCAAAGTCACAAGTGTAATTGTAGAATGTATAGGTGTAGTGAACGCCTGATGGAAAACATCACGTTTGCCTAAACCAAACCCATTCTTGTTATAAATAAGCTAAAGTTATTATTTTTAGTATGTTACTGAAGTTATTACTAACTAGGTAGGCACAGAAGATAGTCAGTAGCTCTTCTGTTTCTACTTAGCTAGTAATAATAACATTGCCTTTTCCCCAAAAGTATATAGAAAAATTAACGTGGCTAACACCAAATAAATTTTTACCTACAGTAAGTTGGACCATATCGATGTTTCCTCTCTTAACTCTATTGCAAATGACTTAAAATCAATTACCAAAACGATATTTGAAAGATGAGTGCGCAGAAAATTATGTCAGTAAGCAAATAAGTACCCCCGAACATCGCATAGACCGCACCCTCGCAAATACGCGTATCACCCGCGGGTGCTCACCCGTTCTGATTCTATCCTAGGGGCAGCGTCGACATTAGACAAAATAGATACCTCTGTGTGATCATTTTGAATGTGATTGTAATTCAAGCACATGGTGCATCCTGTTTAACAAACGAGACTCTGGCAACCTACTGGTGACGACATAAACATCACGATAGAAGGCGTAGCTCAATAGCACATGGCGATGACGGGCAACAGCGTCACTACAGGAGCTACGCCCTGTGATCGCCATTCCGGAAATGATTGCCAAAAGTGGCGAACAACAGCTATTAAACTAAAAACTTAATTTATCATTTATGCCTAGTAGACAATTACAGAGATTAGCGTACGTGTGTACAAACAGAAAAACAGACAAATATTTTTTTAAATTATTGTTTCACTCAGCAATCAAGAACAGTTTTTGTTCTTCTAATTATTTTAACTTTAATACATATTTAATGTACCTATAAAAACACACTTTTTTGCTGTTTTATTATATTTACTAGCGATCTGCCCCGGCATCGCTCGGGTGCTATAGGTATATTATACACATAAATCTTCCTCTTGAGTCCCTCTATCTACTTATTTAAAAAAAACGCATCAAATTCCGTTGCGTAGTTTTAAAGATATAAACATACATAGGAATAGAAAGTAAAAGCGTCTTTTTTATACTTACTATGTTGTGATTGATTAAACAGACCAATCTATAAGTAGGGTCATGGAGGCAACAGTGACTCGGTCGACTACAGTGGCTCATTCACCTGTCGACCTGAAGGGATAGCAATAGCTATTTGTCTGTTTTACCGATTTGAAGGTCTCTGAACCCGAGTGCGTTTAATCCAGATTGCTCGCGGGTCGAGCGTCATGCGGAAGTGTGAGGGAGTGTTTTTTGTTTTCGCGCCCACAAAATTACATTTTAAGGTGAGTTTCGATTGTTTTCATACCTTGGTTTGTTGCTATAGATAATAGCCACGATATTTATCGGATAGTAGGTCTTGTATCAATTGCCTTTAACCCATATTTTAACTTATTTGTTGTACATCTTGGTTGTTTTGATCAAATATTTTCAAAATGGCGTAGAAGTACACAGTGACTCAATTTTTAAAGGTACACAGTTGCTCTTGAGCCACTGTGTACCTTCCCAATTTCAATACTTTTGTAACTTATAGGAATTCAATATTTTTTGAACTAATATCGATTTTTGTTATTTTATGTATAGGATGCCATGGAAAAAAACCGAGAGGAAAATAGGGAACATTCCGCATGAAAAAATTGAAGAAGGCTTGCAGTTTATAAGGGCGGGAGAATCTATAAGAAAAGCATCAATAAGAGTTAATGTACCGCTTGCTATACTTAAAAGGTATTATTGGAAGACCAAGAACTGTGAGTCACTTGATGAATTGTTACCCTCTGAGTTCGAACCTAACTATTCGGTCAATAAAATATTCTCCAATAGCCAAGAGATTGAACTTAAAAACTATTTTTCGCATTGTGCTCTTTTATTTTACGGATTGACCGCCAAAGAAAGTAAAAGAAGCCTGTAACAGTTTTGTTATTATTTGTAATAAAAAGAACTACTAATAACTTAGAAATGGGCGTTTTCTTTTCTTATAAATATTGCCGAGTCACTGTGTACCACTAGAGCCACTGTGTACGACGGCAGTGAGTCAGTGTGTACACCTAGTTGTCCACAGTGGCTCAAATATCATTTTTTTGTTTTAGGTTCCTACTTTGACATAAGTAGTAAATAATGAAGATTCATGAGTGCTTAGTTACAGTTTAATAGTGTATCTAAAATGTCAGCAAATTTTAGGCCAATATTAAAGCGATATCGATTTTTTTTAAGCTTTTGAAAAAAAGTGAGTCACTGTTGCCTCCATGACCCTACATATATAAAACCACAATATCAAATTACATTACAGTATCGACAGCTAAACCACTAAATATTCATCACCGCCAAACTTTCTTTTCATCTACCTACGTCATCGCGTTCCCCAAAAAATGTTTTAGGTATCCAAAACTGTGTCAGTAAGCAAATAAAGAGCCCTACGTCCCCACAGAATAGGACGCGCCCTTCCAGAGATTACGCGTATCATGGCGTAGGTAAATACCCTATGCAATCCCTCCTTACATATTGGAATGCTCATGTGAATAACATCGGCCCCGGATTCGTTGTCCTTTCATTTCTGAGCGAGATCAGTGGCATTACCTATAGTCCGTTTTTTTGACATTGGAAATTGTAAACAAAGACAATATAGTGGTAATAAACTGTTATCACAAATACAACAAATTACAAAGGCGCCCTTTTTAACCGACTTCGAAAAAGGAGGAGGTTCTCAATTCGTCTGTATGTATAATATTTTTTTTCATGTATGTTCACCGATATTTCCGTCAATTATGGATGGATTTCAAAAAATTCAAAAATAGGTGATAATTGTAATATTTAAATAATTATGTATTAAGGATAGCATTACTTACGTTATTTATCGCTTTTTAGTTTTAGTCGTTTGTGTTTTTTTTGAAGTCGGTTTAATTTTTTTTAATTACAGTTTTAAATGACATACGTTAATCGAAATTTGTAACAAATTATTGGTATAATCTTTCAATTAACAAATTAATTACTTCTACAAGAAGAGTTATCGAAACTATCTACCTATATAAGAAGTTTACCTAATAAAGTCATATTAATTAAATGAAGGTGGTCTTTTATTTGTCATTTCACTAATTAAATAATTGCTGTAAAGGTTCCAATAATTTATACCAAAAAGGTACCGATGCTTTGCACCTATAATTTAAAAATGATCGCCAAATGTGTTGCTAAGTGCATAACTCGTGAATTAGCTGAACAGATTTTGATATTACGAAAAGAAGTAATGGGTAGATTAAGGTTACCGGTAGGATATGTACGTACACTGTACAGCGTGAACGAAGTCCAGTTATATAGGTACCTTAAGGATTTTATTAAAACAGAAAAGGGAAGAGGACGAAAAACGGAAGGCTCAAAGAAAATTAATAAAATATAATAAAACACAAAAATAAAGTTAACACAAAATAAAAGCAAGACACGCACGCACGAGATAGGAAAAAACAGAGAATTTTCAATAAACAAAAGACGAACAAAACAGTATAGAAAAGAGGTTGGTTGCTATGCGGCCAGTCCGAGACAGATTTCAAAAAATGTTTGTCGTTTTAAATTTTATTATGAGCTATTAATTCATAATTTAGTTTGGTTCAAGACGTTAAAATAGCTATACATCCACATTAGTTTATCTTGAAAATATTATTCCAGAATATTAAATGGTGGCATTTAGGCTATGATTCCTGGGGCAAGGCGGGTCGAAGATAAAAAGGGTGCGCCGGGAGAGCCAATAATGCGAAGACGGGAGCCCGCACTTCCCGTATCTATCCGACGGGATATCGCCTTATGTATCGGTGCTTTTGTGATAAATTCCTGTCCATACATCCCTAAAACCGCAGGTGGAGATGACTTGCAAATATTAGTAGGGTAGGGCTCTTAAGAAATTAGGATCTATATTGAAGATATTCGAAGTCCAGATATAGTATAAAATATATTATTTCGGGGATGTAAAGGAGCGACCCACCATCCTATCCGCTTTAAGCCAACCTCACCTGCCCGTGGTGCATCCTGCCGAATAACAAACGAGGTGCTGGCAACCGACTGGTGGCGGTATAACCATCACGATTGAAGGCGTAGCTAAATACCACAGGCCGATGACGGGCAGCAGCGTCATCGGAGCGAGAAGCTACCTACGCCCTGCGATCGCCAACCCGCCTGCCCAGCGTGGCGATTTTGGGTATATCCTCCAGTTGTTTGCCCTAAGTGGCGAACAGCTGGAGAGGCCTATGTCCAGCAGTGGACTGTAATAGGCTGATGATGATGATGAATTGAAACTTATAGACTGCCGTTGCATGTTTTAGTAAATATGTATCACATAGGTACGATTGTAATGTAAACTCGTTTATCCAAATGTTTAATTTTTAGCTTACAATTTTAATATGTTTATGTGAAAAAGCAGCGTCATCGGAGCGAGAAGTTGCGCTCTGCGATCGCCAACCCGCCTGCCCAGCGTGGCGATTATGGGTATATCCTCCAGATGTTTTCCATAAGTGGCGAACAACTGGAGAGGCCTATGTCCAGCAGTGGACTGCAATAGGCTGATGATGATGATGATGATGTGAAAAAGAAAGGATTTTCATGGACATAAATAATAATTTTATAGAATGAACATTTTACGATAGCCTCCAATATTTACGATAAAAGATCTTTTCAGTTCCCCACAAAACGTTGGCTATGAAAAATGTGACAGCATTTGAAGCGCAATAACATCAACAACAGTATTCCCGTATAAAAGATTCCTTTGCCTTTCAAATATTTATAAAACATAGAATAAACCCGTGTATGAGTATAAAGTCATATTTCCGCGATCGCATCGTCACATATTCGTTCTGGCAAATAGCGTATTTTTATAGCGGTGCTGTCGCGTCGGCCAAATAGGAAATTGTTGCCTTTCCCTAGACGCCTACCATGTTGCGAGATATGTAAGCGAATTATTCACTTTTTTACCTCCTCCCAGGATGATCCTTTGTCTCATTTCAAATGACGTAACCATTACGCCCGGGGGCCATTATTTCAAACTTTATCGTCGTGAATTAAGGTGCAAATTTGAACGGAGCTAATCAGAAAGATGTGTTCGATGAGTAACGAGCGGAGATTTCTTGTTTTTACTCCTGCGGTGGGATTTGAAGAGCTTTTGTTAAGTGTTCAGCCTGTTCAGAATGACGGAACGAGAAAATTTCGGGGCAACGTTGAGCGGTCTTCGGATAAATGCTCTCTTTCTTTCAATATAATTTTCTACATTAAATGATAAATATTTGAAGCAACGATGGTAGATGTATGTATATCTATATCAAACTGTTAATACATACTTTGTTGGAGGTTGCAAGCGCTAGGGCCCGGGTTCTAATTCCATACAAACCAAATCACATTAGTCATTATTAAGTTGGCAGTTCGTATTAATTTATGACCGTCCCATGTCTTATTATTACTAATTGATAGTAATTTGCCAATGTAACTACTGATAGGTCAACTGGAACTATTGCGATTGGGTACCTAAAACATTTCTTGCTAAGTATAACTTAACTGGCCCGACTGGATGAGAGTGGGTCATTTGGTAGTGACCTCGCCATCTGAACCAAGGGTGGTGGGTTTGATCCCCATCTAGGCTAAAATATATTCACGTGTTTCTTCCGTGTCTGGGAGTTTATATTTGTATTTAAGTATATATATGTGACTGGTTGTTCAAATACCGATTAACACTGCTTACCTACGCTACATACTTTACCATCAAAATACTGATGTAATATATAGGGTAACAGGCAAATTTGGTTCAATTTTCATTTCATAACTATTATATTTTTTAAGTCCATAATATTTAAATAAAACATTTAATACAAGGAAAAGGTACATAAATTATATTTTATTCTACTTTCTTTAAATAAATTCGTGCATTTCAAAAATCTTGCATATTCCGATTTGCAATAAATATAAATCAAATATTCTACGAAACGTTTGTTTAGCAAAAACAACAGGTTCATTGTAGGTACAGTTAGAGCGACAGAAACAGTGGAACAGAGAATTACTTCTTTTCTCAAATTTGAAGTTTATTAAAATTGCGCATTTTTTGCGGACTAATACAAATACATATTAGCAATTGAAATGAAACACGGCAACATTTTGATAACACTCGTATTATCAGCTCTAAGGTCAATGAATGAGGAATCTTTATTGTCAAAAACATAATTTATTACTTTATTGTTAGAATAGATCTTATATGTATGTCAAATTGCAATATTTTGCATAAGCAAAATAGGTATTGCAATTTGCAACATAAGTTAAATCTAACATTATAAAATACCAATACCTACCACTGTTACAATATAAAAAAAGTAATTTTAATAAAACTAGAAAGGAGGACATTATGTTTCAAAAGTACATACTAGTGATTTAGCATAACATTATTATTAATTTGCTCAGACTACCTATATTCGTAACTTGGTATTCCTTTAAAATCTACACTTGCAGCATAAAAACTTCGTCTTTGCTAAAAATTTTTTGCTCTCATAAATATAGTCATGTTTCACTATGCAGCTTTACTCGCATTTTTCTCTCGGTGAAAACGTGCATCTGTTTTTTCGTCTTGCCTGTACGAAATATCGTCGATAAATTCAGCATAGGAACTACTATGAATAAAGTTTACCGAGCTCAACCAGGCGCATCGTGGCATTGTTTGAACCCGAACTAGAGACAAAGCTGAGGTTGGGGCCTGGTTGGCTGCGCAAACACTAAATTTTAATGTTAATGTTCATTTTATTTGTTTTTCTTATTTCCCTTCTGTTTATGTGTTCTGTGTATATTTAATAACTGTGTATTTGTGCTGCCAATAAATGTATTTCATTCATTCATTCATATTAAACGTGAATTTAGTTTTTTAAAAAAGCGTATTCAGTTCGTGGGTATGCAGTTAATGGTCTTTTCATACCGATTTTTCTATTTAGGTACTAGATCGATAGCCAGTTGTATGAATAACTTCTAAAGTGAGATTAAAATCCGTTATATTTTGTATCCTTCTTTAATATTTCTTTTTATTTCTTAAAAATAAACTTGAGATACGATAAAAGGTACACATGTATACGGTTTTGTGAAAATTTCATCTTCATTGTTATCATTAAAACAATTATAATGTGACATTTTATCTGTAGTAGATTGTGTTTGTTCTCTTCCAAGCCACACGAGCGGGCCCACAATATAGAATTATAGCCAAATTTACCGAAACTTCGAATTATCTTAACTAATATTATAAAGCTGAAGAGTTTGTTTGTTTGTTTGTTTGAACGCGCTAATCTCAGGAACTACTGGTTCGAATTGAAAAATTCTTTTTGTGTTGAATAGACCATTTATCGAGGAAGGCTTTAGGCTATATAACATCACGTTGCAACTATTAGGAGTGAAGAAATAATGGAAAATGAGAAAAAAAAACGGGAAAAAATAACAATTCCACGCGGACGAAGTCGCGAGCACAGCTAGTTTTCGAATATTTTTGGCACGCTCATTAAATTTGACAATAGTCTAGTCTATAATAATGTCAAATTTTATTGACGTTCAAACGAAGTTTCCGAACCCTAGCCGAAATAGGATCACTGGATGCACAGGTTTTAACAGTGTTGCCGCTTTAAAGTTAAATAAACTATGCGAGCTTCAAAAGTTTGAGAGATATTTATTAAATCTGTGTGTGGCAGACATGGTCCCGTTTCAAATTGACAAGTGATGACTATTTTGGATGATATCTTATCAGTCATCGGAACTGATTCCGTTTATCAACCGTTCATAAATCGATAAGATAAGAAGCGATAAAGACTAGATGACTAATCGATTCTCGGACGAAGCCATTTGCCTGGATCAAGCGTACAGATGACCACAAATCATCCTATCATTGTTTGTAAAATTTCCTCGAACAATTTTCAACTAAATGTTCAAGGAATAAAGTGTGTTATGCATGGAGATATTTTGACCGACCGGTGGGTTGATGTGTGGCAGTCTGTACAATAAATCAGATCACCGTCTCGTTTGCAAACACATCAATTTGGGTTTGCGGTATATATTCAGGAAAATACGATGACAAAACGAAATGTTGAATCTGGGTTTATTGTTTAGGGCTGTCGAGTAAATATATTTACTTTGCTCTGTTAATCTGTGAATGTTTTTTTCTATTATACATATTTCTATTTTCTGTTCTATTAAGACATAGACACTAAGACGGGCTCGATGGCTACCAAGTTTCGTGGGCACGATTCCCGCACAGTACAAACATTTTGTGTTAATGAACATGCCTGTTTGCATTGGTCTGGGTGTTTTCTATAATATGTATATATGTCGTCCTTACTATTATTTATATATATGTATATTATTTTATATGTATATGTGTTTATTATATTACATGAGCTATATTGTATTATATTTACTTTATAATATGTATGTATTTATTTAAGTATTTTTTGCTGTTTAATTTTATCCAACTTTGCAGCATACTACCTACATCTATTTCTGCTTAGCCTAATGGTTGACTGGTAGAGAATGTCTATGCGGCATTAAGTCCGCCTGTTGTACACTATTTCTATTGTGCAATAGAGTTTAAATAAATAAATAATCACATACGGATATTCACGCGGGCAAAGCCACAGGCTGCAGTTAGTGTAACAATGATATTGATCATTAACTCTACAATAATAGTTTCTCTAAAGTTAAACTTCGAGAGGACAACCCTATGTTAATTAAACACCTTCATTTTAGTCTTTACAAACGATCGACGTACCATTACATATTTACTGAAGTGATTTATAAACGTACGATGTTTATAGACGCACAGACATAACCATGAAACTTTATAAAACTGTTTTGAATATTGATTATTATTTCTTCAGTAACATTATTTAAATAGAAAAATGCGTTTTGTTCTTGTACTATGGGTACTAGACAACAGTTACTGATTTAAACTGACACTTAATTTTTGTAAAAAATACTTACATATCATCCAGAAAAATCCAGACTAACACAAACAGACATGTTCATACACATACATGTTTGTAATAGTAATTCAACCAAACATATTGTATTTTTTACAAATTTCATTCAATTTGTATGCACAATAGAGCAAGCTTCTAATCGAACTGGAGAGCTAGAAGTTCGACAAAGAAATTGTCAAGAGAAAGATAAGGGAATTAGCAAAGCGAGCCATTTCACAGGCGAACGTAATTACGAGCGAGTGTCGCTTAATCGGCCCCGGCATTGTTTCAAAGACAAAGAACTGACTCCTTTATGGGCAGCGGCCACAGAAATGTTTCAAAGATAGAACGACTCTATTTGACTTCACTCAATCGTGCACTATTTTGTGATTTTTTTACCACTTCATTATCAGCCTATCGCAGTCCACTGCTGGACATAGACTTCTCCAGTTATTTGTCGCTTTGGGAAAACACCTGGAGGCTTTACCCATAATCGCCACACTGGACAATTTCTCGGAGATATGTGGTAACAAACATTAAAAAAAAAATAGTCGAAAATTAAAAAAAAAAGAATCTCCTCCTTTTTGAAGTCGGTTAAAAACATTACATTATTTAGCAAATACAACATAACACTTAATTCGCAAAGGAAAGTTCAAAGTTCGTAATGAACTTTAGCTTACGCTTCGGAAGTTTTAAGACATAAATCCCCAACTTTAGAGACTTACAAAATATGTCTATTAATACGGCTATCATCAGATTGAAAGATTTATTATGCAAATATACGTAACAATTTAATCAAAGTTTCGTTTAAGTCTTTAAATCAGTATTTTTTCATACAATTTTCATTTATGATGCATGAAGGTTACACAAGAGAATAAAAGTGTTTCAAGTTATTTTTTGTATATTTATTTTTTAAATATAGTTGTCTTGAAAAACTACCCATAAAGTTTCCTGAAGTAAATCCCAATTCAATGGACAAATGTATTTGGTAATATTTTTTTACTTCCCAAAACTTTGCGTTGCCTCGCCTCTACGAAAACGCGGCGTCTATATTATCTTTTATAAAATTTCTCTTCAGGTTCCCTTCATTAACCGTGCATTTTCTCACATCATCATCATCATCAACAGCCCGTATTAAGTAGTCCACTGCTGGACATAGGCCTCTCCCAATGTTCGCTACGTTGATCGATTCTGGGCTTCTTGCATTTTCTCACACGAAAATATAAACAAAGTTATCAAGCCATGTATACAGCATATTACATAGAGAACGTTACCCTTGACAAAATTTATCCTCGCGACCGCTACATGCGTTCAAACGTAAATTGCTGACGGTACCCAATGTTCGCCACTGCACTATTTCTGCATCAATTTAATGACGTCATAAATTCTCAATTAAATTCTGGCTGCGTGCACCCTCCTAGATACAAACGATATAATAGCATAAGGCTTATTAACTTAATAGATGTTAGTGTACCGATTTAAAATTCTACGAAAGCACAGATTAATAAATAATTACATGAAAGTTAAACTTTAGAAGACATGTTAACATAACATTCTTAAATTAATATTTTTTTAATTCTGTTAACTTAATCCACATTTATTGTTAGTACAATTATCTTAAATGTTATTACAATGGGCACAATGCCATTGGGCAGTGATCTCGGGCATATTTTTTTTATTTATTAAGTTTCTTATAATTTTGTTCTGTTACTTTTAATGTCTAATCTCATCTGTCTAATAATAACTCCTTTAACAGCAGTTTTTAAATGAAAAATATATTTAAAATGTTTTCTTTTTCTTTTCAGAAACACGGGAACGGGAATGGAAGGAGCGAAGAGAAGTGCTACCAAATACAAATGTATTTCTGTAATGAGAATGAAACAAAGGAAGAAGCATCATCAGCATACATACATACGTCCACTGCTGGACATAGGCCTCCCTCAATGACATAAATTTTGTCCTTTCGTGGGAATTTTCCTTAGTCACCACGTTTGGCAGTAGGTGTTATTTGTACCCAGGTAAACGCTGCTCCTGTTTCCATAATATTCCCTTTTTTTCTAAAGGTTCCTAAGGGTCTGCTGGGTTTCATGATTCGTGATTCAGATTTAAGAATCTGCCGAAATTCTTCGGAAATACAAGGTCTTAATAAATAACTCATCTGTCATTGCAAAAATAAAGTCTATGTATGATAATTCTTGCTCTATCTTTTAATTTTCCCGACATTAGTATTGGAAAGTAAATTCAACGGTGCCGGAAAGCCGTAAAGTTATATAAGAGTGGAAGCACTCCTCGCCACTCTCTTCGTGATAACATATTTCAAGTTGCACTCCAGTGCAGATATAAAGTTGGAATTATATCCAACACAAAAATATTCTTATTACTTACACCGAGTGAAATTGATTGTATATTATTTTGATGGGTATAGAACTTATGATATGTGTTTCTCTTGTTATGGTTGATTTGGGAAAGGATTTTGAAAGATTTTATAGACAGGTAACATAGGTAGATTTATTACATAACATTATAAAAAAAATTGAGAAACTGCATAATAGATATTATGTTGTAGTTTAAGAAGTCTTTTCGTTTGCTTTGGGATTATAAATAACAGTTGTACAGTCATATAATGTTGTTGGCATTTACTAATATTAAATGACTGTAGGTACTACATATGATTGGTATAGTCGTTGTTACAAAAAACTACGGGAAATGAAACGTAACATCATCATCATCAGCCTCTCGCAGTCCACTGGTTTGCTCACCAGCTGTTCGCCACTTTGCTCGATCTTGGGCCTCTCGAATCAAGCACTTGTCAGCCATCTTGCCAGGCCTGAAAAATCGTGAACGAAAGTCAAATAAGTACGTTTTAGATCTTCATAATATACACATAATTTGGTTAAACGTTGTACGTCTAAGATTAAGAGATCATTTAATGACTAATAACAAATACTAGAGTTTGAGATTCTTGTCAAAATACTGAAAGCTAAGTACCAAAAAGTTTCAGAATAGGTAAGCTCAGCACAAATTAGATTATATAAAACCTGCACGTTTGCTTGTACATCCACGTTCTTGCACTGAGATAAGTCAGATGAATGCGTTTTGTCTGCTAATTAGTCTTTACTAACACCTAAAGCTAGTTTGCATTAAAGCTTTAGCGCAATTAAAAGTAAGCTTCCTGGGTAAGTTTTAGCAAGAAGTAAGACAATAAGCACTAAAATTTATTAAGTTATTAAATTCTGAAGAAGGGATTGCCACAATGAAGACATGAAAGCAAAACATACGTGTTGTATTAAGAAAAATCCTCACAATATCTCACTCACGCTATGAGAGAACAAATTTCATCTCGAAAGTTTCTCAAGAAGAACTAGCCTCGTTTTCCTCATACGAGGTCAGCGCTTGAGCCAAGTTTCGGTGTCTCGTTCCTGCGTCCAAATTCCCTCCATCAGCTATCGTTAGAGCGACGTATAAAATACGTTATGTAAAATTAAAACGCCAGTTGCAGCCAGCACTATTGACAGAGTTGACCTGGTTTCCAGGGAGGTTGTATTCTGAAACATTTTGAAGTAAGTGCTTTGTTTTAAAAAACGATTAATAATGTGACTTTGTCATTGGGGGACCCCTATGTCTAGCAATCAGTGAATATTTACAGGCTAATGATGATTAAGAGGATTAATTTAAAGACCATCTCCATCGGCCATATGTCCCAACCTAAGGCTCTCTCTACACGAAATTAGGAAGGATCCTATTTTTTTTATAGTGGCTCGACATTATGGCTTCCCTACGCCTGATGGAAAGCGAAAGAGAAGCCGAAGTCGCTGTGATAACGGACAAGTTACTAGTCAGTTACCTGTCAGTTGTCACCGCCATGCCGGCCTAACCCTAACCCCCAACGAGCTCCGGAAACCCTAATAACCGGCAGAAACACGACCCAGAGGTCATTTGGCTGCGGTTTTACTACTATAGGGTGATCCTTCACCGGACGGGCGGCTCAATACGAGCGAAGATTCGCTATGCCCTACCTTTCTTAAATTAAATTCTTCTGGATCAAGAGTTCTGGATGTTCAAGGCGAGAGTCCATGGTATATATGATATCGCTTACCATCAGGCAAATTGCAGTCAAGCGCAAGCCCATTCCGAATAAAAAAACAATACCTAATTCGTTTTTTCGACCCTCACCGCTGAGATTGGGTCACAATGTAGGTATTAAATGTTGTTTGTGGTCAGATAATGGTAAATGTATGTAATGTCACTACTTTATTCACTTCATCACCTATATCCATCTGACTTGAACCATGGAATTAAAAACCAGAATACTCGTGTCTTAGGCAGCGATTAGACCGACGAGACACTATTCCTATAATATAACCGTGCATTAGAAGTTCTAAAGCTTCAGAATTTGCCCGTACTTCTGATATTATTGGAACCTCAATCGCGTTTTCATATGCAATAAGTTCGTATCTTTTCGTCGTTCGAATCTTTGAATTTATAGCAACTATCGATGAGAGAAAATTGAAAATGTGTATTGAAAACCAAAGTAGTAAAGAGATTCCAGTATTTATTACCGAATTGTTCTAGATTTGTTTAATGTTATGAAATTATATCTGGTTGTTGTGCGAGATGAGATTCTTACTAGCACTTTTTAAGAATCTTGATGCCTGCTTTCTGGCGACCATAATCATTGTACCTTCGGCGGAATGCCCGTAAAGTGACATCGCTCGCTTTTCGGTATCAGTCATTATCATTATAGATTTGGTGTTTGCGATAGACCGTTGTCGAGATTTCTTACAAGATACCTTGGCTTATACTAAGTGGACCCTTTAGTGCCACAATGTATTTTTATTGTACATTTACAAACTTAAAAATTGTTACATTTATAAAAGTGATACTGATAAACATTTTTCTTTCTTTTTTTTTCTTTCATAATAATCGTACAGGTCAACATGGCAGTGGCAACTGACTAGTGCCTTGCCTATTTGTCTTCTATCTTGTCTATTTTCTGACTTGACTGGCTCGTTGGCTCATTTGGTAGTGACCTCAGCCCTCTGAGTCAAGGGTCGTGGGTTCGATTCCCGCATAGTACAATCATTTGTGTTTATGAACATGTCTGTTTCTATTGATCTGGGTGTTTTCTAGGTATAATATGTATTTATTTATAAAAAAAAATTATGTAGGTAACATTATTCCTTATTATTGTGTCAAGACATTATGAAAGTTCTTTAAAAAATTCTTATTTCAACGCTTTTTTCCGTTTTTTATTTAATAATTTTTCGTTGAAAACTACAACGCCAGCCTGAAAATTCGCAAAAGCCTTACAACAATTTCTAGAATAAGTATTCTCAACTCCCATTTGGATCGGCACCAAGAGAGCGCTTTCGGCCCCAATTAACATGTTAGTAATAAAACTAATGGCAGCCCGCTTATTTTTTACATTCCTTTTTGTACATGTCTTGTTTCTTTGCCAATGGAGAGGGTGCAATTTCCGTTCTAATTAGTGTTTTAAAGTCGTGACCTTTTACTAGCTTGTAGGAATACTTTTATTACAATAAAGCTGTCATAATAAGGTTTATTATTACTTAAAAAGGTATGTTTATAATGATAAACTATGATTCATTAAAAGCAAATATAGAGCAGTTAACACTGAAGCTTGATTGAAATAAAAGACCCTAAAATTAATTTTAGGAGTTACGTCTATTTTTATCAATAGATTCGTTCTCTTAAGCTGCGCCCAAATAATGACAATCGATGTCAGTATAGTTTTTAACTACTTTACTTAGTTGAGCCAGTTTTTCATACATATGCGTCCACTGCAAACTAAATCACATCTTTGAAGAGTTAGAACATCTACGCGAGCTGAGCTTAAAAAACTTAGCTCCTAGTGCTTAGAAATTATCGCCTCCTATAATTACTAAGAGAGGTAGGGCATAATCTTTATAATCTTCGCTAGAATTGAGCTGCCCGTCCGGGTGGGGGGTTAGGGTTGGGCCGGCATGGCAGTGGCAACTGACAGGTAACTAACCTGTTACTTGCCAGTTGTCACAGTGACTTGGGGTTCTCTTTCGCTTTCCACCAGGCGTAGCGAAGCCACTATGTCGAGCTACTATAAAAAAAACTCGAATCGAAAATTGATCCCGTGATCTTTAGCTTTTCCTCGCTTTATAGACAAGAATGTAAGAAGTCAAATTGTAATTGTGTAGATATGTATGACCTTTATATAATAATATATAGCTAGCGATCACTATTGGCCGGTCAATAAATGATTGGCCCGTCCCTTTTCTTTGTCCCTATCCCTTTTTCGCTTCCTTGGGTGTAAATTGATTGCTAGAGATAGAGAGTTTGATCTTCGAGTCTGATACAGTGATATATGCTACAGCCACTTCACAATGGAGCTAGTACTAGTAATATCATTTAAGCAGTCCTGAGTTATTATGTAGAAAGCTGACTACATGAGTTAGATGTCAAGAATGATTACTGGCAGTGAAAGGCAATGATCTTAGAACATCACACTAAAAAAAATAACCATACTCTTTTGATCGAATTTCGACCACAAAGGCCAACCTACAATTTCTGGCTCAATCCGTGTTTTACATCCTGAGGTCTGTCGTCTCTTAGGTGGCATACCCAGAAGAACAGCTTTCTGTCCCGATACGAAGTTTGCATCCTGATGTATTTAGGTAGATCTTGCGACTACTAGGCTAACTAGGTATTCAAAATATAAATAGAAGTAAGTGCCTAGTGGAACGTAGCTATAATTTCTATTCAACATCGGATTACGCAGCCTCGTGCCAGCCATACATTAAATTGGCTGAATCCCAAGCGTTGTTCAATTAATGGGGTTTTACGGGCCGGAACAGTGCTGGATGCGGCTTACGAACGGGTGCTCGGCTAAGACAATGTTTGACTTGAGACTGTGGATTGTGCCAATGCTGTTTGGTACGAGATCCGATGTAGTTATGCGACTAAGAGTAGATTAGTTTTGATACGTTTTCTATTTGTTGAAGTAGCTTCGTACAGAGGATCTCTGCCTATTTCGGATCTCAAACGCAATATTCATTTTCTAGTACATTATGTACATACAGTTTGACATTTCGGGTGTGTTATGACTACCGTGGCCACAAGCAGATTACATACACATAATGCTACATAAACTTACTACATACTCGTATGTACCCGTAATAAATGCCGCGTTTGAGTCCCGTTAATTAAGTATTAATTGTAATGGAGCTGGAGCTCAACCATTTCACATTTTACACATTCTATTATGTTTTTGCCCTGTATATGTATCGAAATGTTGACAAAGCAGTTAAAACTAATTAAGTCTTTTGAAAGAAAAAATAACGTATTAAATAGAAAGAAATAATGGGATCGCTTGATAGTTACTAATAAGTAGATTTAGTTTTTTACACAGATTGGTAGTAGACATTAGTGATAATTGACCTTATAAGGATTGATTGTGAAATCAATCCTTATAAGGACTGAATTTTCAATAACAATATAAGATTTAGCAGACCTAAAAAGGTAACATTTAGTAGTGTTTCTTTCTGGATAAACATACCTTTTGAAATCAGTGATATTAACTTTTTTTTTAAACTCGAATCGTTCGAAAAATCATCTTTAAGACCAAGATTTCCAGAAACAATTAAATAAAGAATAGAAACAGAACTAAATCTAACACTTTCTATGAACCATCAACAAAGACTATTTTGTCTTACTTATATTCAAATGACTACACCTAATTATTATGTTTTATAAATACTTCATTGATTGTCACCAAATTACGTTCAGTGTTAGTAACTGTTATTATGTGTATTGTTCCAGGCGAGTTTGCATGACACCGGGACTACATCGGAGGTTTCGGGTGTAAATTGGCAGAGACCCAACGTATGTCGACTGCATAGGTAAATTATGCTCTAGGCTCTACGTGTCGTGTAATTTGAATAAATAATACAACAATGGACTTAGTGGCCATCTGGTTCCAAAATTATGTTATGTGTGTAACCAGCAAAGCAAATAAACACCAGTTGTTTCAATTTTGGAGCTTGGTCACATACGATTTTTTGTTGATTGTTTTGTTGATACCTGTTTTCGAGTATAGGCGTTCGCTCTTCTTTCGACGCAGTTGCTAAAATGTAGAAACGGGTAATATAGCTAAGTTCTTAATTATTAAATAACTCTAGCTTAGATAATTTTTGTGTAATCGCATTCTGACTCAATCTCGCAATCTGACTGGCTCGGTGGCTCAATTGGTAGTGACCCCTGCCTTCTGAACCAAGGGTCGTGGGTTCGATTCCCACCCGGGATAAACATTCGTGTGATGAATACTTGTGTTTGTTCCGTGTCTGGGTGTTTTTAATTTGTATTTAAGTATTTATTTGTGGTACCTTCGTTGTTCTGATACCCATAACACATGTGCTTAAGCTACTTACTTTGGGATTAGAGCAATGTATGTGATATTTATTTATATTTATCTACTCGTGCTTCAAAGAAATATAGGTTGATAATAATGGGCTGTTTATTAAAATATAACATTTTCATTTTCATACAAGAGTAGAATGAGTTTTAAGTAAATATTATTTATTCCTTTCGGATGCTATTAATGAGTTTTATTGATCAATTTACGAATAAGAAATTAACTTTACTAAATGTTAGAGACTCCTCAATCCTAAGGCAGTCATTGTACTTGTCGTATCCTTTTACGGAAATGAGAAAATCTTAATTTAAGACCAAATGGTTCAAGTCCTTTTGCTTACAAACACGCTATAGAGGAAAAATATTGAATATTAAATTATGAACCATATTTCATCGCTGCTTAAATCATATTTGGGGTAGGTATAACAAGTAGCTGATGTCACTCAAGCAGTTTGTAAACTATCTCTCTAGAAAATTACGCGAATTTGTTGCTATGTCCCAACGTGTAAGGAAATAAGCCCACAAACTAAATGGATATTTTATTTACAGTCCTGTGTTAATAAAAGTATTTTATTGTATTCCTTATTTGAGACAATTTATACTAAAGTACAACCTAAGTTTAATTTATCATGCAAGTATTCAGGCTTATTTTCTTTGAATGAGTGTAAGCTCGTACTGTAGATCCTATACTGGGCCAGCTTACAAAGTACTCTAAGGTAAAATCAGGTATGTACAACTAAAACAAGAACAAAAAAGAATTGAATACATTTTCTACACAAAACATCTTGCTTCGCAGATAATGTAATGAGGGCAAATTCAATTACTCGCCGCTCTTTTGTTATTTTTTTCTTCCCAAAAACAGTAAGGCCTTGATAAAAACTGTGATGGAAAGTGCACATTTGTTGCTCACTGTACATTGCCGATTTGTACCGTGGAGCGTGCTTCCGACACAACAGCGTCCCCCGCGCCTCGCCCCCCGCCCGGCGGCTGGGGGAAAGAGCAAGCGAGGTCTATTCAAATATCCCCCACCCGCTCGCACCCCTCCCCACCGCAGCGCCTCGCAGTCTCGTTCATATTTCGTGCTCCTATTTTGCGCAGCATCCCCGGGTACCCAAATGCAGTCGGCAGACTTCGGAACGCCGTACTCGCCCGACCCTTCAACCAATTTTGAACCTTGCATGGTCAGAATTAGGGTCGTATTTGTATTGGAAGGCGAGATTAAAGTTAAGTTCAATAGCGCATCGGATTTATCGCCTCCCGAAGCTGGGAATAGGGGTAGAGATTCAGTACAAGTAGCGTGTAGGGGCGCGGCTCGCCGCAAAGTTAGACGCGACTGAGCTCTGCCGATAAAGACACTTCATGTCTCTCCAGTTCAGAATTTTAAATTTAATATTTCAACATCGACTAAGACTCGAGTCTGCGAGCGAACGGTAAGTTTGTAAAATCTATACTATCGTATCGTTTGAGGGGAGCGTAAAGTTTCTGTATAATTTGATTGCGTCAAGCGCTCCCTACGCGTCTCAGACCCTCACCTTAACCGTGACGTGCTCAAGTGTTGTTGGTTGTTGACTTGTTGTTTCTATTTTGTTTTGGCTTGTATTCCGACTGGCATTTGTTTTATCTCGGCCACTTTTTCCGTTTCGTCGTGTTCAATTTAGCGTGATATGTGAATGGCATTTGTTTTATTTTTCAGATGCCGGAAAACAGTGTCGTTGCCTCAACAGGAGTAGGTAATGTATGAATTAACTATTAATTTGTCTCTTTTTGTTTTTTATTCAGTTAAATTAATTTTCTTTTACTAAAATAACGTAACTTTATAGAAGTAATTAATTTTGTTTTAGTTTGTGTTTTATGAGTTTTTGGTAGACCATTATTTAGGATCTTTTCATACAATGTTCTAGTTCTTTTATTCCTATTTATTTTTATTCAGATAACATAACGGAGATTATAACTGATTTAACTTTTTTAACCAAATTCATTGTATTTTAAATCCTTTAATATCTTATTACAATATTATTCAGAAAAAATACATAGTTACAAGAACGGTCATGTTCATTTTTAATACATATTTTTAACTGATCAATGTCTGAAATAAAATAAATGTAAAATAAAATAATTTATTCAATGCATTTAATCTCTAAATACTTAAAAATACTATACATAAAAATGTCATAGGAGGCAATGATTAAATCCCAATTTTTATACTTAATATACTTATATTAACCCACAAATGGTGAATTGCCATAAAACCTAAAAAAAAAAGACCCCACAGATTTTTCGAAATTCTTTACAAACAATAATTTTCTCACGATATTTTGTTAAGATATTCTTTCAAACCACTTTACTTATATCAACTTAGTATTATCAGTCTTTTACGCGAATTTAGGTCACTAGCTTTCATTTAGCTTGCATTACACATATCAAAGATACTTTTAGCCCATAAATACCTATCAAAACAATACCTCTGATTGCTGTTTTTTCGCCTCGATCCTATTTAAGGGTACGAGACTAATTGTCATCTAAAATTACTAACTACGTTTTGTTCCGCTCCAAGCGGGTGTTAAATGGATGAAATATCTACCATTACCGAGATGCTTTTTCTATGAATTACCCTGAACAAAGAGGCTGCACTAGCTTGGCTATTGACTATAATGAAAGAAATGTATAAATCAGTATTGTACTCAATGACATGAATATTCAGTACTAATAAAGACATTGAAAAAAAAAAACGTTTCCTATTTATCATTGCAACAAGGGACGGAAGTCACTAAAAGGATCTAAGCAATAAATTTTAAAGCGTTGATTTTGTACAACTGTCCGTAGTTGCAGGGTTAAGACTTACACTTACAGGCGGAGACGAAGGTTCTCAAGTTATAAGTTGTCGCTTCTGCTTTGGAATTTCATACCAGTAGCCATAATAGCTTTGTGGGGGATGCCTACGTTCAGCAATGGACGGCAAATGGACTGATTTGATGATGATTAGCGACAATAAAAACATTTTTTTCTAATAATAACTAAAATTAATAAAGTTTATATTTTCATTAAGCCCACTGTAGGCGTTATGCAACTTTGTATAAAAAGTAATTAAGTTAGTTGGTTTAACGAAATAACATCACTTAAACAGACTGTCTTCACATTTATTATAACAGGGAAATTTATAAAATAATCGCCTTTCCAAAAATAAAACGAAAATTTAAACATAACAATCACATTCTATACTTGCACTTACCTGACTCCAAATTGATTACTTAGCACTAGTGTTGAGTTGATTATTACAATGATTAGTTACCCCACATATTCATATGCTCAAATACAGTTTCCAAACACAGAACAAATCATGCTTATCTCGTCAATGTGTGGCTGAATCGGTTCACAACTAAATAAGCCAAGAAACCAGACAACTAAACACAAAAACCATAAGACCGAACAAAATCTCCAATTTATTTCCCCGCCAAAATGGACCTAGACACATACCCACGCACTGTGATTAATTCATTTCCTCAAGTGTTAAAAGATACGGTAACTAAATGGCGTACTTTGCCGCCCGGCAAATGCCCACAATATTGTTGCTGAAACAAATAGTTTTCGTCACTACACAAGGCAGTTAGGCTGTATTGCCTTCGCCATTCATTACAGTGGCCCTCTGGGATGCTCCCGAGATTAATTCGCAATACTCGTCTATCTCGCTCACTCTTCAGACAACAATCCTCCCGTGGCCGAAGATATGGCTCAGGCAATTTGCTATACTGATGTTATAAGGCTCTAAGGAGTTGCTTTGTTTAGCGGGAGCATGGGAGAATGTACAGCGTCCGTTTTCGCGGCGGTTGATATTACAGTTTTCGAAGTCTCGTTTGCGCTTAGCAGTAAACTGTGGATACTGATCCCTTGTTGACTCGAGATTCGTGGGACGCGAGTTACAGCTCGGATTAGCCAAAGGATTCTTGGTTGAAGACTTTCTGCGTGAAATGCTTCAGGTTAACAGCTATGCATCTTGACACGACGATAGTCTCACAATGAATCGTTTTTCAATTGCACTTATAGTCCTTTGTCGAAATCGAATGCTAGCCTGATCATCATCATTATCAGCCCACATCAGTCCACTGCTGGACATAGGCCTCTCCAAATGCTCGCCACTTCGATGCTAGTCTGATAATTACCAATAAGTATTTTTGAGACGATAGTAAAAATGGAACAGTTACTTTTTTTTCGCTATGTCTAGAATACATATTTTATACAAAATATGTATTCTAGTGAATTTTTACGAACCATGTTGTATTTTACTTTTAATGATAATGAATGACTACAGTGAAGATCAGTTGGCTCCTAAAAGTTCATTTTAAGCTCATACCTCATAGCTTTATGTATTATTTACTAGAGTTATGACTGCAAGATACTCCTATCTCGAGGATCAGGTGCTTCATCAAGTTCCCTCCACAGGGATGTAGTGGCCTTTAAATTTTACAAGGACAATAAAAGCCGAAGAGCACAAAATGACTGCCGTTACTAAGAAAATTAAAATGAATAACTGATGAATGTACTCAACCATTCTTACTAAGGGACCTTTATTGCGCCACTTTTAGGGTCTTCGGGTGTACAACATGAAAATGTCCAAAGAATTTCACAAGAGAAAATAAATAAGTTAAAAACGCGCCAAGATTATTAAAAAATAAATCAACAGCCAGAACCGACCTCATCAGAAAGTACAGTTTTTAAAAAATAAATTGTAACTATACAAAATTTCATTCAGGGTTTTTCATATACACGAACACCAGTTCGCTTATTTGAGAACTACTCGTAAAAACACTTCCTAATTTGCTATACAAGGTGAATGAAACCACAGTCTTATTGCCTTAAACAAAATTGGATGTCTAGATCTATTTGTCTGGATGGCTGAACTCCCGACAGCCCTAAAATGGCGTGAATTTTGTTTCATCTTTGTTTAAAATCCACATTTTTACTTTAACCCTGGTAAATCTTAATGAAGTTTCTACTTTATTTCCGAGTTTGAATATTAATTCTTTAATATTTTGACGGGCACGGTAAGCCCGTGAATTATACAGATTATCTGAGGATTACAAACTTTATACTTTCATATTTGAATTGTAGACCGCGAAAACGGTATAAAAATAGATATCCATCACGCCCATAAAATGTTTACGATCATGTTTCAACCAGCGCTGTAAGTATTTTAGCGTATCTTAAATATTTTGTTTCATCTGTCCAAAGCGATAAGATCCTTATTTTGCGTTAAGAATCAAATTCTCCGGCGGCACCTTTATTTTCCAAGTTTGATAATTAACTTATTCAAATTCAAGGGCCGTGTCTGCAGACAGAGCTAATCTTTGGTCGATTTCCTTGGCGAAACGTAAAAATAAATGGAGTTGGTCTCTGTCTCGCCGTTAGCATTCCGATGTAATGGCGTTAATATTGCTGATCATTACGCGTCCCCGTGTTTGCGAAGTGCGGCGTAACTAACTTAGCCTCGCTCGAGAGCCGTCTGTTGCAAACAGCTCCGTTTATAACTCGACTCGAGACACCCTCTGTCTTTCTTATTCTTTTTAAGGCCTGGCGCGAAAACAGGGGTGTTATAAGTTTGGCTTGTGCGTGTATCTGTTCTGTCTTGTGGCATTGTAGCTCTGAAACAGATTACTTATCAGATTGTGATCTAGTTTTATTTGTTTGAAAGGTATCTGAGGCTTCTTTCCCATATGTAAACCAAATTTCACCGGTTTGTGGTCTACAAATAAATATACAAACATTTTATATCCTGATTGACAAATGGTTTTCCTCATGGTCTGGGTATTAGAAGTTTTAATTTACTTAGACGACTGTCATAATATTGCACCTGCATTATCGCTTGATTGCACTCTTGCACACTTGTCTCTAAATTTGACAAAGCCGCCTTGGCTATCGTCGTTGATTTAGAAAATAAAAAAACACTGAAATTGATTTTAATGACATTTTGTTAGGAAATACTTTTACAATAGAGATTAATTGGAAGACCTTAAAATGTAATACAGGTAGTTTAAACAAAATTACTATTTTCCGGGATTGGTCCAAAGTCATCTAGGGTCGGCGTAACATTATCTTCTCTTTCATTGGAACTCCTATTAGTCTGCTGTTGTAAACCCATACCTTTTCGGTCGTATCATTTTTTATACAATTTGACAATACACAGATTGTAAGTCTGATGTCGGGCCCAATTTTTTTAATCTCATCAGCTTCCAAAACAAATTTAGCTTTTAACACAGTACAGTCACAGTGAAATCCTCTTTTTCCCGATTACCGCCGGTAATTTTGTAGATCACCAGGATTTGCGCCTATTACAATCGTGCGCAGAATTCGTCCGGGAAGTCTAATACGTATGCTAATTCGCGATAGCGTGGAATTATGGATGTCGCCCCGGGCGCGAAATTACGACCGCCATTGCGTCCCCGGGCCGAGGGCTGCCTGCTGTGAACACTGGACAAGTTGGTTGATAATGTGTTCGTAGATATTTTATGATGTAATTTACGTATTAATATTGAAAGCTGAACGTTGGCCTCCTTTAATTCGCACTACGCCTCTATCCTAGGCTTTTACCTTCCAGCAAGGCCAGCAATTCTTCTAATCGCAACGGCTTGCGAGACTTCCTACACTATGTTTATCTAAAAGTGGTGTCCAACTCAGTCCACTCTGTCTCAATCCGTCGAACACTGCAGAATTTGGAAAGCCGACCTTACATAAACTTGGCAAAGGCAAAGAAGAGAGTTGTAACAAATCATATTGACAATAAAAAAAATTATCTCTCTTCTTAGAATAATAATAAATCTATGTCTCTCTTAAATCTTTCTTTCTTGTTTATAAATTCAGTTGTGTTATTCCACCTTACTATGCTAGAAAATATTAGAAAAGGATCTAGTAATTAACTAAATATTTAATTAATTTAGTTAGTTAATTTCCTGCGAGTAAATCCTGCGGTAAACTATTAATAACTCTGATGACATCACCAGCAAAGATTGTCAAATCAATTTAGTCCATTTCTGTAATAGTATCATAAATAGTATCTAGCCTAAATCTTCTCGTAATAATCATCTACCTACTTATAGAATGGTAAACATTGTACTTTTGGCACCCCTGCGAGGGCGGCCATCTTGGCATTTGATTCAGGGACAAAATTAAAATGCAGTGAGCTACCTACACAACATTGCTAATGTTCTTTTTCAGTCGTGCAGCGCCCATTTGTTCCGAATATGGAAATGTTCCAAGGCTAGACTAGGCTTTTTATTTCGTATACGAGAACTTCGATAGTGGAAAGTTTAAGTTTCTATTGTGATGTTGGCATTTGGTTATTCATGAAAACGTGACTTTGGAAAGTACAGTCACAGGCAATTTACGCAATGTGAAGTATCAATGTGTTTGTTTTGCTTTAGATAAAAAAGGCCAAAATTTTACTTAAGCTTTGAACGTCACTAGTTGCAGCCCGCGGCCCTGCTCGTATAGGTAGGTGATCGGTGAAATACTAACGTCGTTATAAATTATCGCCTTTGTGTTATCACTTAACAGTATAAAATAAAGTCGCTTTTCTGTCTATTCATATAATATATGCTTAGATCATTAAGCCAACGCAACGGATTTTGATGCGGTTTTTTAAATAGATAGAGTGGTTGAAGATGAAGGTTTATGTGTATAATATTATAGTAAACAAACACTAATAATATTTTTTTCTTAAATAAACGAAGCGAATCCATAGTGGGTCGCTAGTTCTGATATATAAATCACTATTGTAAAGTTTCATTTAAATTCGTTCAATACCATTAGCGTGAAATAGCAATAAACATTTATCCATACGTTCATTAATACCTACATCCAAACAATTTTCGCATTTATAATATTTGTAGGCGTATTGAGTAGATAGGTACATATAATCTTTATTGCACACCGAAGAATTGACTAGCTATAACAGATTTATTATTGCACTAGCTGTGCTCGCGACTTCGTACGCGTGGGATAGTTATTTTTTCCCCGTTTTATTTTACATTTTCCATTATTTCTTCGCTCCTAATAGTTGCTGCGTGATGTTATATAGTCTTAAGCCTTCCTCGATAAATGGTCTATTCAACACAAAAAGAATTTTTCAACTCGGACCAGTAGTTCCTGAGATTAGCGCATTCAAACAAACAAACAAACAAACTCTTCAGCTTTATAATATTAGTTAAGATTTGATTAGTGAGAAAAAGTATAATATAAAACATAATCATTGATTCTTAAGAATAATACATATTCATAACATTTTCAATTCGAACTGTACTCGGAAAAGCTATCCCACGAGAACTGAAACGTAACAGATTAAAATAACTTTCATAAAACGCTGAGGGACCGTAATTTATTTCTATGAAAGCCATTTTATTTAACTTTATATGTTCGTCGTTTCACATTAATTTCGGCCGCGCTCAGAAACTTGCATAAATATGAATAACGACTTTCACAAGTCGCTTACTAATGTTAAATAATTTCTTGTCGCGTTCTGATACTACGTACAGCTCGTAGTTCGGGAAAACAGTTCTTTGTCAAATGAAATTGGTCGGTGAAGAGTCGGTGAAAAATCTGATGCTCCTAAGTTTCGCGGATTGGAATTGGATAAGTAATCTCCACTCAGGAGATAGATGTTGAAAGTTTTCACATAACTTTTGTAGGTTTTAGCATTCGTGCATCCTTTCCAATAAGCTTTACTTGTCTTCACTTAGCTATGCATTGTACTCGTAGTATAATATATTCGCTTTTGTATTTAACATTTTTGAAAGGAAGTGCATATAATTATGGCCACAACTTGATCTACTTTTTTTTACAGAATCTGTCATATCGCCCTAAACAATTTTTACCTAATTATTCATAGTGTGAAATTGCCGTCATGTCATGTTGCCATTGTGTAAGTTGCCGTCTGTATAAAAGTATCACTTATCATCATCATCGTCATCGGCCTATAGCAGTCCACCGCTGAACATACGAGTAGGCCTCTCCACTATTACTTATTCACCAATCAGATTTATTTATTGAATTATATTCATAGTTTTCCAAGTCATACGTGTACTTTGTACGCAATCTTGCAAATTTGATATTTCATTGTATTATAATATAAAAACCAAATAACGCTTTTAAATTTTCGATTTATTTTTACATGTAACTCAGAAAAATCAGCATCATCATCATCATTAGCCCATTACAGTCCACTGTTGGACATAGGCCTCTCCAGTTGTTCGCCACCTAGGACAAACTTCTGGAGGATATACCCATAATCGCCACGCTGGGCAGGCGGGTTGGCGATCGCAGGGCGTATCTTCTTGCTCCGGTGACGCTGCTGCCCGTCATCGGCCTGTGGTATTTAGCTACGCCTTCTATCTTGATGGTTTTACCGCCACCAGTCGGTTTGCCAGAGCCTCGTTTGTTGTTCAGCAGGATGCACCACGGGCAGGTGAGGATGGCTTGGAGCGAAAAGGTGATAGATCGCTCCCTTACATCATAAGGGTGATGTACTCAGAAAAATAATACGTTTAAAAACTTAATTTGAAAATTTTACTCTCACGAATTTCCTCTACTAATTAACTAAACCATTCCTGCATGTTTAAATATGCGACTAAAACAATATACATTTGCGCGGCGTCCTTAAGTATAGTTTTAAAACAAAGTAATTGCATTCCGTTTCAAATTGTACTTTCGCTAATTGCCAAATTAAGCGGTTTCCACGATTCCGTCCCGTGGAAAAATATAAGGGAAGCGTTGGAATTGGATTTTGCTAAATCCACATGCAAAACGTCCGGGGCACATAAGACTTTTAATAGTTTCCCGGGTACACAAAGGCAGAAGATACGATATGCAAATGCAATTTCAACTAACAGCTCTCTAGTGGCTTTAAACCTTAGCTATGCGTTGTGGAGTGTGGAGTGCTACACATGTCGTTATTAAAGTTTTGTCGGTCTTCTGTTTTGGAAACGCTATTATTTTTATTATTACTTAGGGACATACGCATTTATAGTTACGTCGAATGTCTTGGAAAAGTTTTGGCAACGATTGACGATGAATTTCCCTAGTGAATAAAGTTGAATAAATAAATAGGAATACAATTTTGTGCGATTTTTAGTAATTACGTATGCGATGTTCTCTGCCATATATTGCATCGGTATGCAATGAACAAATTAATTCATATGTGTCAATTTAATGTCCAAATAAAATATTGTAGAAACAAAAAAACCCATTGTTTGTTAAAAATAATAGATTTACTTATTATAGAAACACAAGCCCGGTTAGACTAATCTATCTATCACTAATGATACACCATTTTGAAAGTAAAAAATAAACACATATCAATTAAATATAATATTTATAAATATTTCTGTTGCGAGCTTTTTCAACTCATGAAAATTTATAAATTTGATAACGTGATATAACAAGTGAAGGATAAAATACAGTTTGAATATAGTGGTGATAATACACAACAAGAATCTTTTAGAGTATTTACCCGACCGTAACTGCTAAATACATACAGCTCAATATGAACACGATCAGTGTAGCAGGATACAGGAATGCCCATTTGTTTTCCCAAATCGCTTCCCATTCTTACTGGAATTTAGTTAAAGCAGCAGCAGACTCAAAGCCTGTGTGTATGTTTATGCCTTCAAATGTGCAAGCTTATACGGCCGGCGGAAATGGCTCCAGTTCGGAACTAAATTGTGCTAGTGCAATTGTCTCAGCATCGGATTTGCATACTAAGCCACGGACATAAATGTCCGCTAGTTGCCTCTAATTTGTAGTCCTCGAATTAGAGAATATCACACCAAAGGAGCTATAGCTATATGGCTAAGTGGCCATACGAAAAAGTTTTTGGAAGTACTCTTTTATCGTAGCATAGCATGATTCCCTGATCAATTGATACTTGTAGAAAATGAGAAAGAAATAATTACACTGTATAAATGCTTACAGTTAAGGAGATGTAATAAAACTAAGGAGTTTTAATAATTTTATACGGTCATGCTGGCTTTTAATTGTTTTTTCTCTCTTCCTTTAAAGATTTCATGATTAAAAAAGAAAGATTGCCTACTATAAATACGATTCGGAAGAAGAAAAGAGAAGTTGTAATTTATCGCAAAAGCAAGATATGCACACACGCACATTTGTTACTCTAAATCGCTTCCCGCTCATTAATTAAGTCTCCAAATTAGAACTAGTGTTCAAGTTTATGTGCAGGCTTGTCAAGCGGGCGAGTATGGTTGCAGTTCCCGAATTTAATGCACCAGTGCTATTGTCTAGGCGATCTGCATATGAAACCACGTACACAAATGGTCGCTTGTACTATCTTAATTAGTATTGTGGAAAAATTGTGGAATAAAATACAATAGAAAATATCTTTATTCATATAGACTTCAAACAAGCTTTTATGAATAGTCAAGGAAAATATACCTACTGTAAATATAAAATTATTTTACCGCCGTGTTCGGAAAGTGGATCCTACCAAGTAGACCCGGCTAGAAATTCGACATCAACCTGCTCTTTTTAAATCGCCAACTTCAACATTTTTTGTAATACAACGTTTGTAAATCTTTTATTGTTATTTGATAGGAGATAAATCGGGGATAAATAAGGGCTACCTTTTGGACATCAGTAACGCTTATATGCGACAATAACAATAGATTTTCTGTTGTATCTTATGTCTCGGCGGTCAAAAGGTTAAAGGATAGTTCAGCTATTACCTTTTTATTGAATTGTATGATATACAAAACTAGAAAGTTCATATATCGTTGTACTACGTATGCGGTCATATAATACATCCTTTGGGTAGAAGATAAAAAGACAGAACATAAGACATTGTGCAGTGGTTAGAAGACTGCATGCATGTGAGTTATTTTTTTATAAGAATTAAGGAAATTAGATTTAATTTAGGATTTTATTGAATAAAAATATAATTTTCATTTTTAAACTATAATCATAAATACGAGTATGTCATGTGCAGAGCATTCAGTAATCTATAAACTGAAATGACAATTATTGTTGAAAAGCGTTCTAATTTCACTAATTACTAATCTCTTATGTCATCACGGCAATACAATATTCACGAAACTGTTCTCTTGTAAAACATAAGCATTCGATACTTAAAGCTTATAAAAAGCAATCGCGAATTCTAGCAATATTTTATACGAACACAATTTAATTTTCCATTTGTTTAGCGAACAAAAACTGAACGGTATTCTGTAACAAAATCCTTTTAGCATTTTTTTTTTCAGAACATGCTATCTGTGGCAAAAATCAGCGATTACGGGGTGACTTTTATTTCTTTTTATTCGTCGCCACGTTTAATTTCCTCGTGGCCAGTTCTTTCGCCCTTTGTTTGTGTTTTAAAGAAAAACAATTTTGAAACTTCTTGTCTCCGTTGCCTTTTGAAGATAGCTTTTCCTCTTTTGCTAGTATATTTTCCTGGAAAAGGAAAAATGAGTTTCGCTTTAAGTTAAAAGAGATTTTGGTTTACTTTTATCAGCTTTTGCTACTATGAGAGTTATTTAATTATATATGTTGTTAGAAAAAAGCTGAATTGTAACCAGATAATTAATTAAGTTATTCAAAATACTATCTTCTTTATCAGTCAAATGTATTATAGCTTTTCTTTTTCAGTAGCTACTGTAAACTGGTTTATTGATTTTTAGGTCTTTTGCTATTCCTCCGTTGAGGATTTCCCATCTCACAAGAACGACAATTCCTTTAGGCTATTTACAAAATTTTGAAAAGGGTCTTCTATAATATACATGGATCAATTTTACTCAGAAAGTATTATATTAGATCGATTCTTTAATTAAGATCTAGTTCAAATTAAACTTCTCGCCTGCTTAGCGCCGCGATTATAAGTGTAACCTCCAGGTGACGAACAATTGGCCTATGCCCAGCAGTGGAGTACGATAGTCTGATGATCATGTAGAACTAGAAACTAGTACAATTACCTTTTAATTTTTTTAAACACAAGACCGTATAATTATGATCATAATGTATTAAGTCGAATTGCCTTTTAAAATTCCCAATCCATTGTTACAATTATTGTGTATAGAAATATTGGATGGAGAGGATATAATTAGAATAGAGAGAGAGTATTAGACCTTGAGTGACCATTTACTATTATCTCAATCAACGCTTGCTTTCATACACACGCGAATGTACACGACGCGACGACCACAGATCAACTATGAAAAACATAGACAAAACGTGCCAACCGATATTCGGCCACACTATAAATATTCAGGCCAGAAAGTATACAAGCACTAGATGCGATAGTTAAATTGATCGGACCAGTTATATGGTAATTCGGTTGACGTATATCTTGTGCGGCCTGGCGTGGGGCCAAATGCCTATCGCGTCTAGCCTAAGGGCCTCGTATGTTTTATTAAATTGCTTTTCAGTGCTTCGCTTAATGGGTTTCATTTATATTATGGTCTAGTTGATAGGTCGCCTATACGGGCAGTTTGGCTAGCACAGTTTTAGGGCATTTAAAGCCAGATATAGCTCGCTAACGAACTGATGTCAAGTGGTATGGCACCAACGGTCATCATTATCCTTGATATGTTTAGGGGAACTCCGCCTCTGCAAGGACTATAATGATTAACTTTCTTCGTTGGACTTTTATAATCTAAGTTTTTGTCTAGAGACAAATATCGCAAGACATGCCACGCCAGGCCACACGGCATTATCTAGTCCCGAGCTAAGCCGAAGTTTGTACTATGGGTAAGATAGTTTATTAACTTACTTAGATATACTTTTTTTAATAAATGGATACATTTACACTTAGAAAATAAGTACACTTTTCTCAAATGTAGTCCGCAGTTTAATTAGACCAAGACCTTTTACAAGCATTATCATTGCTTGCTACTAAAACCAATTTTAATTAACATTACCTAAATGAGCACTTCAACTGTCTGTGTGAAGTAAGTTAATCTGAACCAACGTTTCAATTACGTCGTTTAAGCCCCCATAACAATAGGTAATCTCTGAAGAGCATATGTCCGAAGTTAACTCGTTAGCTGAAATATTAAGAGCAAAGTTTTTGTTTAATGGCTCCAAGTTTAATGTACGCACGATTTGTGGCCCCATCGTACGAGTGTAATTTTATAATGGATCAAGGGACATTCTTGGCTACTATTGCTTTCGTTTAATTAATAGCAAGAGTCCTCCGGATAGGGCAACGATTTGTATGGTGTAAGCAACAATAAATAAAATATCAAACTATGACTTTTTTACCATTATACAATAGTTAAGTTATAAACACGATGTTGTTATTGTTATATTCAATTGCTTTTTTGTTTACTTTGCTTAAAATGAATGACGATCATGAACTCATGACTTAATATAAAACAAATTAAATATCAGAAAGCGTCACTTACATTAGGTAGAGTAAACATTTGTATAAAAATTCAATATTATAAGTGTTTATTCACTAATCATGTGAATGATAGTTCTGTGATTCTCGTTCTCGATCCTGAACTTGGAAGGAACGCTTAAGTGATTCCAATTAGCAAACAGATCAGATAAAAAAGAATTAAAGTAAGCCCATATAAAAAAGGATAAAATAGCCACTACTTTATTAAGTACATAAGGAATCGTAAATGCGCATTTGCATCCAAACTTTGATATATGGAGTTATGCCCCAACACCCAGGGCGAGACATATTGCTTCCACATAAAATACGGGACAGGGCAAAGTAAAAGTTACGTTTGTTTTAGTCAGCATATTGAAATGTAACATTTGGCCCTAAATGTTTCAGACGCTGCTCAGGGGAAAACACGCTGATATGAGACTATGGCAACGTCGAAAACAAATTGCTGAAAGGTAAGATTTATATTGACTTTTGTGTAAAGAACTTTCGATTCTATGTCTGAGGAAATATGGTGTACGTTAATGGAAATGTATGATTGTTAGATATTGGAGTAAAGTATAAAGATAGCCGTTAGAATACAATTGATTTAAATTACAGCATAATACACATAATACAACAAATTAGTAATAACTTTATGAATACTTTTCTTTATTGGATAAAAAAAAATGAATGGATCTATATTTGTTTAAGTAGGTAGCGTTCATTTTCCCAAGCATTTACAAAGTGATAAAGTAGGTAGCATTAATAAATCAAGATACTCGTATCAAATAACCATCATCATCATAACCAAGTATAAAACATGTTTTACTTATGTGAGAACATAAATCATCCAATGATCTAATTTCACCATCCTTTTAGGAACCTTTTAGCGACATAAAGGACACATCGGCAAATAAACCATTTACTCCACAATTTCGTTTAGCAACAAGTCTATAGAAATATCTCGTCTATTCACTCAAGATGAATAGAGGATAGTGCCTAGGCTTTAGTTGACGGGCAACGGGAATATCCCAGTTGTGCGGGCTCCCTTTAAAATCCTCAACTGACAGCGAGAGGGATTTGGTACGTGGAAATGTGCTCGATTAAAGTTCATGCTTCGGTAGCTATAAATAGCCCAATATCCAATTCGTTTAGAATGTTCAAAGGGTGTAAAAGTAATTAAAACAATGTCATCGTCGTAAATGTTCCAATTCTGGACAATTGCCTACAAAGTCTTTTCTTAAGTTCCGATTGTGTGTCAACACAATGTACGAGTATGTAGTAAAATAAAAGCTTCTTGGTCATTTCCAAGATCATACTTTAATTATCACACTGTCCTGTTTTCTATGGCTTAGTTATCTCAGCTGTCCTCAATATTGTGTTAGTACCATCTAATCTTTCTTCCAAAATTATTCATCATTTCCACTTGAACTACACTTTAGTCTTAGTGCTTAATTTTCAATCTATCAAATTAACTGGATTTTATTTACTTTAACTATTATCATCTCTTTTTTTTTGCAAAATGAGGAATACTCTCAGGAAAAAGAACCAATTTCCTGCTTCTTCAGGTCTCGGAAATTAATTCTAAAAAAACTACTATAAGTTCATTCTATAAGTAAATTATTAACTATATAATTTCTAGCGTTTTAATTGGTTAGGGGGTGTGGCTTGGCCGGCAGTCGGTGATGAGTCACTATTTTCTTAACGCGAATGAACTATAGTACTTTTTTCAAAGATTGCCGTCAGAAAATGTTGAATTTGAAGCAAATATCTTTGCGTAAAGATAGAATTGCAGTGCGTTCTCGATTAAAATATTGAATTAATTGCTTCAAATATTGCACATACTAAGCAATCGAGAAAAGAAAGCCAGAATCTTCTAATGCTTTCTTCAAGTAACATCTCCAGAGGTCCCTTAGAATCCCGAAAACGTGTGTGATAAATTAAGAGACGACGACACGAGCTTGTTAATAAGACAGATGAAGGTTTTCATGACATAATCAATATTCACGCGGTTTGCCCGCGTGAATATATTATATAGTGAATATATAGACTGCTAGTGTTTACATAGTTTTGGTGCATTTTTGAAACCCACATCCAGTAGAAATATATATACAGTACAAATGATGATAAATAGATGACGAATCAGATGTCATAAATATTGATCACCACATAAATCAAGCCCCATTGCAAATAAACATAAATTCAATACAAAGCCGTACTATGTCAATTGCCCCGTTATCGGTCATCTCGATAGTTTGCTATCATTATCGACACCTAGCAGCACTAGAGGTATGAGAGGACGCTGTTTGCACGGCGTGCAAGATTAATGGTGCTACCAGGACACGTGAGGGGGATGAGGTAGGGAGGGGCAACTCCCCGGATTTCAGTTCGATCCCTCGGCGGCGTAATGCCAGTCCTATTTGGGCTAATTGCTTGTAGATATTTACGTGAACTCCACCTATGCGGGCGCTTGTTAGATTTATAAATGAACTTCAATTAGTGAGACCCATTCACTGGGCGTTAGTGTTGCTTCGCGTTAATATCACATGATTATTGTTAGATTGGTAAAGTTCAGTCTTCTTGTTTATCGGGTTATGTACTAGCCTAGTATTGGTTACTTTGTTTAGTGATTTATTGTTATTTTTTCTATTACTATTATTATCTCTCTCTCTCACGATATCTTTCATTTTGTTAAAGCACGATTAATAGAGAAACATGCTTAGTTGTCCGCAGCGACTTGGGTTCTCTTTCGCTTTCTAGCAGGCAACGGCAAGGTCCTATGCTGTGCTACTATGTAAAAAAAAATTGAACCATTTTAACCAACCTCTTCAACATTGAATTAAGTAAGTTTCAGTTGTTACGTTAACAGTTATAGGTTCTCGAATTATTGAATCTCCCGATTTTATAGTTATCTACTAGTAATTAGATTTGATTAATAACATATTTCATTTATAGTTAGCGTTGCTTTAGATTTATATGGTTACACCTTTACAGTAGGTACACAATTCTGCCACAGTTACAAATCTGAAATATTAATCTGATTTGTCCCAAAACATCTACCAATATGAAACATAATAACGTGTAATCGCATGTAATGCTTACAATTTCTGAAGAGGCAGTTACTCAACCTCTTCAGAGGGTCGTCCTACTCGAACTAAACGCCTTGGTAGATTTATAAATGAGCTTCAATTAGTGAGCTCCATTCATTCTGCTCGTGTTAGTATTGCATGAATTGCGTGAGGAAGCTTACAAATGTAGGGTTTTACTATAATCAAAATGTTTCGTAATATCTTTGGTTATTGTTTTTATTTTACATCTTTTGGATAGAATTCAATCAAATATAATTATTTAATAATCAATATTCTCTATCTTCTTCTTCATTCTTCGTTTACCATCAGACCATTGTGCTTTAAAAAATACTGGGGTTCAGTTTTGCAGTTTTCTTCTGTAAGGAAATTAACAAGAATCTTTTAACTTTTGAAAGAAAGTTTTGAATTCTTACAACACTGCTTAAGCTTAGTTATTTAAAAATATATGGCAATAGTTAGTTAACAGCAATCCAAACTCAAGCTTTTGTGACAGCTCCTCGATCCGGCTATCCATCGAGCCTTTAGCTAGATTAATGACAACAAGATCTCTGCACCGGCGCGCAAAGAAAACCGAATTAAGTTCACGGAACATCGCATAAGACTCAATCGCTGTTCCGTCAATCTGAAGAATTGATGAGTCAGCTAGCACAATGGCCCATGGGAAACAATGCCGGTCGCCTTTCAGAGTTCTTCCCCTTGCAATTAAGGCGGTCTTTTTGCGGGCGTTTTCCTACTACATTATCGGTATACAATGCTAGCAATGAGTTGCGGGATATCGTCGAGATTATTTTTTTGCGGTCCCGCGGGATGGGTGCCGAATTCACTGATTTGTGATCCTTCGTCATGCTATCAGCTAGGGGAAAGTGTTGTATTGTTGCCGGTAAATTGAATCTTGGAGGGTTCTCGGTTTTAGTTAGGAATGATATCTGTTCGTAGATGAGTTTGCCAATAAGAGGAAAGCATTTTTCGTACGAATTGTAACTCTATACCTATATTACCGAAATTTCTTTCCTTAATTTAACAAAAACTAGCATCATAGCTATTATTTGCACTCCAAACATTGAGCGCAAGTTACTTAATCCAATACAATATTTATAATTCTTTGACAGAATGGGAGGGATGTAAGGGAACGACCTATCACCTTTTGCTCTCCAAGCCATCCTCACCTGCCCGTGGTGCATCCTGCCGTACAACAAACGAGGCTCTGGCAAACCGACTGGAGGCGGTAAAACCATAGAAGGCGTAGTAATACCACAAGCCGAAGACGGGCAGCAGATGGCGATCGCCAACCCGTCTGCCCAGCGTGGCGATTACGGGTATATCCTCCAGAAGTTTGCCCTAGTTGGCGAACAACTGGAGAGGCCTATGTCCAGCAGTGGACTGCAATAGGCTGATGATGATGATGACAGAATACTCATATCATTAACTTTCCTATTTACTCTTTTGTTCAAGAAAAAAGGAAGTCTAAATTGTCTAAAATGATAAAGATAACATTCTATCTTCATTATTTACATATTTTTATGCGAAACTCGTTATCAAAGATCATCGAAGTAATAGAAGTTGATCAGATCCAATATAACTACTTCGTCGGCTATTTCAACAAATTTCTGTTTAACTTTAGGTCGGAAACTTGGAAATAAGCTTTCAAACTTGAAATTTGGTCTAGTCGTAAAATCTCATGGGAATTGAGATTTTAGATTGGTTCTGCCGACCTTTTATTAAACCACGTTTATGTAGGTAAGGCTTGTATCAGTTTTGGTGAAAATAGATAGGTCAATAAAGAAATTTGGAGATTTAGTTTTAAAAATACCTTAAGTTCTGAAAAATTCTTTGTCACCTTCCTACCTTACCGGAAGTCATATTGGACAAATAACGAAATATCTTAAAAATTAACTGCCGCAGGGGCTCTCGTGACCGAAAACTTTTTCTATTATGTCTAGTTTCACGGTAGTCAAGGCCGTGGTCAAGGCTCAAATATGGCATTCATCCTATTAAAATTACCAACAACAAGATATAAAAATCCTATCATCAATGGAAATTCACACTCTAGGACTATTATTTGCATCTGTCTAAAATTTTAAGATACATATTTCTGTATAAGGTGGGTCGGACATCAAACATCTTGTCCGAAATTAGTTTCTCTAGCAATCAAGCACGAAACAGCAACAAATCACACTTAATACCGTAACACACATAACATACAATTGTACAAACATAACGGCCTTTGTCTCAAATCCCGTCGTAATTAACGAAGCTAGGAGGCGATATTTGCGTAGTAATAAATGATAGATACCCTCATTGTTGCTTTAACACGATTTCCATATTAAGCGCGATTATTAACGGGATGTCAAGTTAATTGGTTATATTGTGCGAACGTAATTAAAATGCCTGTAACAGCGCGGGACCTCGTATATTACATGTGATATTAATTTAATATTGGACGCTGTGACGTGATCTGGTGTAAGCTGGTACAGTTGATTTGAAAAGTTATTTTTTTTGGGTAATATCAGAATTTGTTGATATTGTTATTTAGTAGCTGTGATCGCAACTTTATTTGCATAGGAAACAACCTATGTTCTTTTTCAGGCTCTACATGTGTACCAAAGAAGAATGACCATTGTAGTATGGGCTTTGGTTTCAGATTTTATCACGTTGTACCTCCATGAAATCTACCTCATTGGATAGAAAATTAAACATAGAATACATTATAAAAAACAATACGCATCTAATTCGCCGGAGTTGCGAGCAACAGGTTCATGAAGTTCATTATTTTAGGTTATTTTTCACAACGTTAAATACCTTTCCGAACGGCAGCTGGGCGTCCTGCGTCAATCATAACGAACAGTTGCTAAAACGGCGATTATCTAATTTCAATTTCTACAGTTACGGAGAAAAAATGCGCTCAACTAAACGTAAAGATAAATCAAAACGAATAAATCGTCAGTGCTAAAACAAAACAATAACATTTCTCTAATGTCAATGTCATGTCACTTTCATTTTTTTTTTCATCACTCTTGGTGTTGCCCGTCGCAATATAAATGTGAATCGATTAATTGGAAGGAAAAGTAACTGAATATTCTCGAAGATATTCTTTTCTATGAGAAAAAGATTTTGTTTTGTAAATATCCTTAATATTTTCTTTTTAACCCTCCTTCATCCTTCCGAGTTGTGTATCAGGAATCGATTATTGTGAATTAATATTTTAAATATTGGCAACCCTGCAACCCCAAAAAGTACAGTTCTTTGGTAGAGGAAGTACTTTGTTACAAATATTACTTTTAAATTAGCACTTTTTTCCCCGGTGAAGTTTTGACTTGTTTTTGTAGAAGGTCTTGTGAAAATGAAATACAATTTTTTTCAGGTGAATTTCGTTCATGTACAAAACGAAACCATATTTGGGCATTCTCCTTTATTTAAATCGGTCAGTAATTTTGGCATGAAAGCCCTACGTAGGTACATTTATAATTATTAGTAAGGATGGTAAGGAATTAACAAGTAACTATACTACTTTTGATGCATGGTTAGCATTCTAAGGTGCAGTTACTACAATAGACAATTTATAGATTTACTTACAATACCATGTAACTATATAACCACTGGTCGGAAACCTTTTGGCAGTTAAAGCACTTATATGCCTATCGATTTAGTAGGCTTACCATATTTTATGTAATTATAGGCACTCGCGTGAAAGGTGTAGGGCCGCAAGCGAGCGGGCCTCTGGTTGACGACCGCTGAATTGTAAAACTAGCAGACGTAGTCCGTATATATAATGACTATGATTGAAGATTTGATTGAAGAGAAACTTCGATGAACTCATGAAATTTGTTCGGAAATCGATCCCAGAACCATCCGCACTTTAATATATACCCACAACAATATGCCTGATACTGTTAAAAGAGCTTTTGCACAAAGCAGAAATGGGAACCGCAATATACTTTTTGTGATAAAACGTTGAAGCATTTCCGTATAAAAAGTTAATTCCAACTATCTACAAGTTTCAGGTCTGACGATGGCGATAAAAACTACGTGGGAACTTCTGGTATTAAGCTCGGGGACGAAGAGAAGCGGTCCTGTGAAATTGAGAGTTGGAAACGATTTGAATACAGAGTAACGAAGTCTGTAATGCCGTGTTAAGTCTTTATAATATGTGATTTAACACTATTAACAGACTAAGCGACCGACTGACGGAATAATGACTATACTAAGTATACACGACACGTATGTAGTATTAACTTTCAAATTACATACTACACGTAAGTAGGTATACATGATGTAATTTGAAAGTCATCTCAGTAAAGGACATAGAAGTATTCCAAACTGTATCTTACGTACAAATAACAATTTTAGTTTGAAAATTACGTTCCAAACTGTCTAATTGTTATGTTACCATGTAAAGATTTGATATCAAATGTAGGACTTGATTGATACAAGAAGAGGCTAAGAAAATTACTCGTATTTTAACAATAGTAAATGGCGATTAAGTACTTGTTACCGAGTACGTATGTATGAAGTAAAATCATTCCAAACTAAATAACTTTCTTTACTACCTTGCAAGCCACATGGGATAATTAGGTAGGTATTATTGTTATTATTGGTGATATTCGTTTCCATGGTGGTAACATTAATTTATCTTCCTTCAAAAATTTGAGTGATAAAAATTTAACTTTCAAATGAATCCCCTTACTTGAATTGAAAAGAGTTACTACTTACATATTTGGAAGTTAATATTAATAGTTCATTATAACAATGGGACAAGACTGAATATTTTAAGTAAGCCTTATCTGTTATAATAATAAATAACAAACTGACTCTGAACTCAAGACATGCCAAACTGGGCCACACATCGCCATCTAGCCCTAAACTAAGCCGAAGCTTGTACTACGGATACTAGACAACTGATAACTTTTTTTTTGTAAATATTATTATATTTATACTTATTATACATAGAAAACACCGTATGCCACTTTGGACTAACCAAAGCTTTGGAGCCGATCGAACATATCATGAAGAAAGAAGACAATATATATGGCACATTCGTGATCTACCCTGTAGATCCGGGCTTTTGTAGTTTAGTTCCACATCAGAAGCTCGTCTCTACAGGTATCTCACGGCTGGAAGACCTCGCTACTTTGCAACAATCAACTCTAAGAAGACAGAACATTATCAAGACAAGACACGAAGATGCTATTGTTATTAGAAGCTTTTACATTTTCTTTTTCAACTGTCCGGTATTTATCATTAAGGGCGGTCACATACATTCGGGATTCCGATACGGAATTCCGAATTGAAATACACGTTTGCAACAAAAATGCTCTACTTACATACAAAGCGCTCCAGCATTTTATATGTAAGTAGAGCATTTTTGCTGCGAACGTGTATTTCAATTCGGAATTCCGTATCGGAATCCCGAATGTATGTGACCGACCTAAAACTTATAAATTTCTTCTACTGAACAATGCAATTTTGCATGCATTAAACATAATATTGTTTGGGGGCATTTCCCACCGGGTGGATTGGTGTAAATAGGATTTACTTATGCCCAGGTAACCAGGAAACGCTCCTGCCCGTTTCCTGATATTACCATGATATGGTATTACCACAATGACAATAGGCTTGTTGCCATAAAAAATGTAACTAAGTAAGTAGTCCGTCTTTTAGGTTATTGAAAAATAAGAGACACTTATTTTTAAGTTATACCAAAAATTACAAAGAATATATATAAACCGCTAAAATTTCGTGTGACGTCACTCCTAAATTTTGATGCCTTGTATCTTTGTTATTTTTTGTTTTATCGTGTACCTATTTATTATACATAGAGAAAGTAGTTTTTGAGAACCGAGACACGCTACTTTTCTCGAGTCGGCGGTATGAGTGTTCCAGTTAATTGACTATATCTTTCTCCCCATACGTTTCACAAATTTTTGGCTTCATCCTTTACTTTTCTCAATTATTTCTTAAAACATTAATGAATTTCGTAACGATTGGATGAAATTTTAAAAAATAACACTCACACCACACGCACATGAATATAGAAGACATAATCTAACAGGTTGTCGAAATTCTTATTCTTACAAAAACTACTCTTGAAATTCAAGAGCCAATAAAAATCTAATCAATACATCTTTACGCGTGTGAGACAAAAGTGGGTAGTTTAATAGCTTTTATCTTAACTAATATTATAAAGCTGAAGAGTTTGTTTGTTTGTTTGTTTGAACGCGCTAATCTCAGGAACTACTGGTCCGATTTGAAAAATTCTTTTTGTGTTGAATAGACCATTTATCGAGGAAGGCTATAGGCTATATAACATCACGTTGCAACTATTAGGAGCGAAGATATAAGGGAAAATGTAAAAAAAAACGCGGAAAAAATTACTATTCCACGCGGACGAAGTCGCGAGCACAGCTAGTAGGTGATAAAACGTCCAAATGGATCGACATCATATAAAACTAACATTCAGTGTCAGTTGCCTAATAAAATACTTATTCCTCCATCTACCAGGGTAGCAGACACTTGGAGATATATGGGAACTAATAAAAGAACAAAGTATGCTATGTACAAGTATAAATATACTCCAATAGTTTACTAGGGTGTAATATTGAAGCGTTGTTGTAACAATTTAAGACTTTCTATTGTCGTAAAAATCGTAGTTGTATGTAATGTTAGGATTAAATAAATATCAGACAACATTACATACATTGCTCCGATCCCAAAGTAAATAATAGCTTTGGTTATTAGAACAAGGTACTTTACATTAATTTATGTTTAGGTGTAATGATGACATATACTCAGGATACGGAACAAACACAAAAGTGTTTATAACGCGATAGTAAGAAAGTTAAGCCTAAAGCGCTAGCGATCCGATACGATTCTGGGTTCGATTCCCGGTTAAGTCAATTTAGAAAGTTAACTTGTCTATGTTGTTTCGAGACTGAGATTTTTGGGAGATGCCTCCAATCATTATAAGTACGTTACATAGTGCAAGGTATAGCCTTAGTTTGAGATAGGCACAGATAGGCATTTTTATATTTAGTTGATCTATAATCAAATTATTATTATTAAAATTTATAGTTAACGTTAAAAGCTCATTAGTTCAATCTAATTATTATTTAGAAATGTTTTTAATTACATTTTGGTGATGTAAATACATCGTATGTGCTTAAGCAGCAAATACCATGAATTTACTCCAGTAAATTATTTGAACCTCCCACTAAAATTCAGGGTTCCATCTTGTTACGAATTCCTATCACGGGACGCAAAAAATATACAGCATCGTATCTAGGTACATACTACGTCCAGTCTATTTATGGATGGCCTACAATTTATTGGGCCATATATTGCTGCGGAACCCGATATAAGTCCTATAAGGATTTATGGGTCAAGTGAGCTTTTAAACTGGAGATTTAGATGCGATCCGTTATAAATCGGATCGTTTGCGCTGTCCCTACTGGCGTTACGTATTTTGATAGGTTGGGGGAAGTAAAGGGTGAAAAGTTTGACTTGAATAAATTGTGGATGGGAGAAATAAATAATCTTTTTACATATTCTGTTTTTTTTCTGTTATTAATTTGTTCTATTATTAAGGCCTATCTTATGGTTAGCAGTATAATTTATTAGTTATTTAATAACGCTTCATCAGTAGATTATGGGAATTTCAATTAAATATGGAACACGTCCTAATTGATAAAACTATTTTGGTAACGCCAGACAAACCATGGTTTTAAATCAAGGTTCTTTCTTGTACTATCAGATACCATGTTGAATGCGAGCATCGCCCAGAACACCCAGACCAAAGACCATTTCCTAAATTGACTCGACCGGTAATCATCGGATTTCCGCGCTTTTGGCTAGAGCGCTTAGCCTTGTGTAGAGAAATAAATATAGAACTTGATTCTATTTTGTTTATTTTTTACTATTCAATAATTATTATTTATTTCATATACTTAAGGGAGGTAGTCTATCGATAGCAAGTCAAAATAAAAAATAGTAAAATAGCCTATTATATAAAACATGTTTAAGTATGTATTGCAGATCGAGATCAGCGCGATCAAGACAATTTCAGAAGGTTTTTAATTAAACTCATTAAATATTAATGACTAATAGTCAAGAAATGTCGTTGTTTTATTAAAGCCCTTAACAAAAAAATATTATTGAATTTATAGCTATTTTTAACTCAATAAACTTTAATTTTCATGAGCTCATCTTGAGATTTAATGAGTCTAACTCAATAATTCTGTATCCTGCCTGAGGATAGTGGGTTCGAATCCTACCAATATACAATATACTTATTATATGCCTGTTTTCTGGCAGGTAGGTATTAAAGAGTAAGAAGTAATAAAAGTTCCTTTAGAAATAACTGTACATAAATAAATATCAGACTACATCACATTTGATCACATACATTGCTCCGATCCCAAAGTAAGTAGCTTAAGCACTTGTGTTATGGGTATCAGAACAACGAAGGTACCACAAATAAATACTTAAATACAAATATAAACACCCAGACACGGAACAAACACAAGTGTTAATCACACGAATGTTTGTCCCGGGTGGGAATCGAACCCACAACCCTTGGCCTTGGTGGCGGTATAACCATCACATTAGAAAGCTAAATACCACAGACCGATGACGGCAGCAGCGTCACCGGCGCCGCAAGAAGACACTGCGCCCTGCGATCGCCAACCCGCCTGCCCAGCGTGGTGATTATGGGTATATCCTCCAGAAGTTTGCACTAGGTGGCGAACAACTGGAGAGGCCTATGTCCAGCAGTGGACTTCGATAGGCTGATGATGATGATGATGACTAGTGATATAAGTATTGTGTGAGGCGTTTTACTGAAAGTTCGAAGACTGCGGGCTCGATTCCCAGAATTTATATAACGAACTTTTGATAATGCTTCGGGTCTGCATCTGGATAATAAAGCAACGGAAAATATTGAAGCCATGTTATAATTAATTAGCATGATTCATTCTAAGACTTCTAATTTAAACGAGATTGAGACCTTTAATAACACCTAAGACCCTACCACAAAGTAAGGAAACCAGACTAATTGAGTTGTGATTGAACTTAGCGAATACCAAATTAAGAGTACTACTTATCCTTAATATTCATCCTTCATTAAAAAGCAAGAACCTAGATATTGGTAGCACTTAGCAGTTTAATGATGTAGGTACATGTTTATTCATGATATACTCGTAGGTAGGTACTTAATCTTTTTAGATATTATAACGTATGTTTCGGTAAGTAGTTACCTACATTTAGAATTTAGTTTAGTTTAGTTATATACAAAGGAACTTATAAATACTTAATTCACTTGGATTTAGCTTTTAGGGCAATCAAAAGACTAATAGCTATTAGTAGGTATTAGCGAAGTATATACTTTGATTATATTATAATCAAAGCAATTTGCCAATTTAGTACTTACCTACATTATTGAACCGCTGAAAACATAATTAACCATAAATAGAACCTACATTGAATTAAATAACAAAGTGCAGTAAGTTTTAATTCTGCTACTCGCCGCTAGATGTCTCATGAAAAATGAAAATGTCGGTAAAGTAACTATAAAAGTTTAAATGGGCTTTGGGTGGTGGTTACACGTGAAAGCGAGATGCTAAGGAACAATGATACAAGATGGCGCTGCAAGTTATACTACTTCCTCTTAAATATAAAGCTCCGACCACATAGGAGTAAATTAAGCTGAAATTTCGCAACGCCATTCCTAAATCTGTAGCAATTTCTTTCTCAGCAAATTTACAATTTAGTTATAACAATTTTATGCGTGAAGTAAGCGTTACTTTGTAGAATTTAATTTGAAGTGTTCGAGGTTGCTTCAACGTTGTTGATAAAGATAGTTTTATAATAAAATCATTTATTATTACAGCTAAGTAGATATTATGTAAATCATGCATGGGTTGTACAAGTAAGTAATTTACAAAACTATTATTATTTTTCTATAGCTGCCCATTGCTGCTTTCCATCATGCATTTAAACAATCACCATAGACATGGAAAATCAGTCGATGCTCGATAAACGTATTGCCCATTGTCCAGAATACGTTGTCAATACAACGGTCACTATCGTACATCGCCAATATGAACCATCCAAAGTTACCAGACCTCTCCTACGTCCCTTTTCTCAACAACCTTTCATGCAGTTCCAGAACTTACTTTTGCTTGAAAGGGTCAAAGTAAAATGGTCGAGTTATTCCTCGGACTTATGAAATAAATCACCTGGTTTACAACGGACCGCCCATTCTGAGTTGTCTTATCGAACGTTGATTAATAGCTTATGACAGAGTTATTTTTTAATAGCTGCTTACCTAAAACTCTAATCTCGAGTTACACGGATATTGTCAGGTTCTTGTTTGGAGACATTTGTAGGAGACAGGAAGGGACATTACACAGGGTGATATAATGTAAGTTTATGACATCAATTCAAAAGAAAAAATTCGAAATTTAATTTCTAAGTACCTACTTACTTATTAGAACGTATAAAAAGATTGAGAAACCTAATTCAAGCGCCAACCTCATTAAACGGGTAACGAAGTTACGATAATGCTGCCAGTTAATTAGCTAAGGCGGTTAATCGTTAATGAAATAAAAGGTAAAATAAGGTTTAAGAAAGTACTTGAAAGAAAATAATTCTGAATATAAGTATAAATAAGGAGGACAAGCTCTTAACTTTTCATAACTGTGTTTTGGCGCGTCCCTCCAGTGAAGTTCTCAGATACTCAGGGGATGTAAGGGAGCGCCCTATCATCTTTTCGATCCAAGCCAACCTCACCTGCCCGTGGTGCATCCTGCCGAATAACAAACGTGGCGCTGGCAACTGACTGGTAACGGTATAAACATCACAATAGGGATGATGACTAAAAAATAATTTAATGTCCATCAGATAGATTAATGAAAAATATTGGATACGTATTTTTTATTTTGCCTCTTGTTCAAAAACTTACGAAGATACATTGGTTTTAAATGTCACATGACGTCACGTTAGAGTACAAAATATACTCTAACGTGACGTAGTTAGCCCCCACTTCGTAACTTTAATGCGCTATATCTAAGTATTTTCTTGTTATTTCGACAAAACAAAAAATACGGGTCTTATATTTTTTTATTATCTAAAAGACGGACTTATTATTTTCTTCATTTTCATACCTTGTCATCATCCGTATTGAAGGTGTAGCTAAATACCACAGACCGATGACGGGCAGCAGCGTCACCGGAGTGAGAAGCTACGCCCTGCGATCGCCAACCCGCCTGCCCAGCGTGGCGATTATGGTGTGGTGTGTGTCCAGTAGCCGTGTGCGGAGGATAAGTTTCAAAGTCAAAGTCAAAGTCAAAATACCTTTATTCACATAAACTTAAAATAAGCACTTATGAATCGTCAAGTACAAAATAATGTAAAAATATAAAAAGTAATGTAAGAATGTGAATAAAAGCAATTTAAAAGAAGCTACCGCCGTGTTCGGAAGGTAGATTTCTACCGAGAAGAAACGGCAAGTTAGACTCGAGATCCGGAAGAGTCAACGTGATTTCGTTAGTTGCCGGAGATCGGCTTATACGGAGGGCGCATCGGTGGTGATATGACTCCCACAATGGGTATATCCTCCAGATGCTTGCCCAAGTGGCGAACAACTGGAGAGGACTATGTCCAGCAGTGGACTGCAATAGGCTGATGATGATGATACTCACGGGAGGTGTTAAGGAAAGCCTTAATTTGAGACCAGGTGGTTTTAAATTTCTTGTTGCCTACTCAACTGTATTTTCTCGACAATAATTGAAGTCTTTGTTTAGGGGCCCCCCTAAACAAAGACTTCAATTTCGCCCAATATAATCAAGCTATGAAAAGCAGAATTTATGGGACGCTTTGACCTTAATAAACTTTTCTCCTAGCCCTCTGCAAAGTTCTAATGCCTAGACTTCTAGACACAACAGTTAAAACAATGGGATTTGGATGATAATATGAAGTAGGGTTTCGGAGGTTAAAAGGGATTCTTAGTTGAAGTGTTAAAGTAGTATTAAAGGTATAATGTGCGTGTACAATTGGTTTCATTTTTATAATCAGCTCTATTCATTAGTTATAGTCAGCTCTATATAATTCTTTTCTAGTGTCGATACGTAGAAATGTCCCCACAGTAGCCGATCGGCAGTCGTCGACGTGATAACGAATTATTGATGAGATTTACGAAACACTTAAATCTGATTTTTCGACTGGGAACACTGATAGTGAATGGTTTATTTATCGTCACTCGTAAATTATAATATATGTATCTAGGTATATATTTTTTTAATTATTAGCTCATCTCAATAGTTTATTCGTACGACAAGAATTAAGAAAAAACATTTTTTGTTCTAATTTGCCAAGGTATCCTGCATGTTATGTTCAATTTAGTAAAGAAAAGATGAGTCCCTGATTTCTTCGCTTTGAAAGTACTTGAAATCCGCCAGTGAGGCATGATATTAGCGAATCCAATTGACACGATAAAAGTTCAGTGCCGAATACTCGTAATAGCTAAATGTGCTTTCTGTAGGTACCTGCATGATAGACTTTATTTATTTGATCCATAATTAACAACTAAACATATCAACAAGCTATTGCTTATATTTTGGATAATGTTCTTAAGTATTCTTGAAGTATTATTAGTAGGGCACTCTCTTTTCATCGGACCTTTTTAAATCAACCTATACTGTTTATTAAAGTTGGAGTAAACTCTATTATATCCACAGACTGTTTTAAGATGGACGCCTTGCCGTCAGCCCGAATTTCCCACCCGGTTTGAATCGAACGTTTCACTTAAAACTTTCTGTAGAGGCACTTTGTTACGAAGAGCGAACGAAAGATATTGGCCAAAGATTATTTTGTTAATGCTGCAGATGGGTGATCCATCTTTGCAAGCAATGAAACCATCTGTATATTATTGGTATTGTTACCTACCTAAAATACCCAAAGAGGTGTTTTATCTCATCACTGTCCTTAGTATTTTGCTGGAGTTCGCATTAAATCTGCGATCAAAAACATTCTGTCTCTTAGGAATTCAAAACTACCGTAACATATTCGAATGTTTTATCATTGTTAAACCGATAGTAGTACAGACATAAAAAGTTGTGTATTACAATGCATGCCGGATATATCTACTTGATTCTAAAATAAAACAAGCAGCAAATTTTATAAAAATAACACGTATCAAAAAGACCCCTGTCTTGTATATGTCATAAATATTTAAGCAGACGGCGCTAATTTTAAAGTTTATCTCGCAAACAAAAATTTCAAAAGACAAAAGTGGCGCTCGAAAACATTTTATCATTCGCACAGACGGACTGCTTTAATAACTTCGAATGCGGGTGAAAATTTGCAACACTTTAAAATTCAACTGATTGATGTTGTTCATTTATCACTCCCCTCGTTCGGCACCGGCGGCCGTATAAAACTTTTAAAATGGGTCACAGGGTCCCATCTTGATTGCTCCAGCCACTTACTCTTTGAGTAATTAAAATTTGTGAATCGATATTGGAACGCGGAAGTCGTTTTAGGGTTTATGAAAACAGTTTTTGGTTTAAGGTTGTGATGATCTGGACTTGTGATCTGAATGGAGTTAATGATTTTGATTTAACAGTTGCGAAAAGTTTAATCATTATGACAAGTGATTTTTTTTATGTAACCTATTGTAATATTTGAGTTCGCTATTATTATTTTATCTCAGACATTAATTAAATATGAATAAATCATGAGACGGTATTTTGTAAACGTCATCGTGCCATTAGGTAGGAATGTACCTAAATTTAAACAGAATAAATATATAAATAAGTACATACATTTTTTTGCTGAATTTTTATGCTTTTTCATTCGATAAATGAAGGGAAAAAACACAAACTGTTAAAGAGTTCGACATTTTGATGGAAAGATTGAGAATGGAGAGCGAAGAACGAAGAAGAAAAGTATGACGCAAGTACTACCACCACAAACTCTCTCAGATATTTGGGTTGTCTTGCATTTCCGATTCTCATTGGCCCACACAGCGACATCTAGTCCCAAATTAAACCAAAGATTGTACAATGGAGTATCTTGAAATGAAATGAGAACGATTACAGACTAAACGTGATACTAGACAACTAATAAACTAAGATACTTTTTTTTGTAATTAAATATTTTTCTCAACCAGTCACACTGTGACACGATCCAGAGTGTTGTGTGACTCGTTGAGCATAAACGGTCCTATTTACGCCAAAGCAAAACACAAGGAGTGTAGTATAAAAAAACCAGTCACAAGCTTTAAGCTTCTTGAAGTATTGTACCTAATAATGGTACCAGTGAGCAATCGCTCCAAATCCCACGGCCAGTGATTGACTTATCGCCGCGATCGGCGAGCGGGGGCGATACTCCACCATCAGATACGAGACGCGAACACGTCAATGTTTTGACGAGGGCTGTGGTAAATACAACTCTTTTGTTTGTCCAATCAGCTGAAACGCAGCTCCAATCACAGGTATCTTACCATCGGCTGCCTTTTTGTGCCCACGACTGGGTTTGATGAGGTGTAAGATTGTTTTTACTTGGTGTTGGTGAATGGTTTTTTCTTTTGTACACAAACGAGTCTCTCGAGAAATGTGATTGAAAGTTGAATAAATAGAACAGGTATCCATTTGTATTATAATAAATCCTAAAAGTAAGCAGAAATATTTTTATAGACCACATTTATTTTGTATGAAAATATTATACCCAGTAAAATAATAAATATACATATTATTATTTACCTAAGTACTCCTACCTATCTCTAACTTATTTTAACCCTTGAACGGCCTTAAAACCTGAGAAAAATATATAGAATCTCTTGTATGTGGAATACCCGTAGTTGAAAGATGAAATATACCTACATCATTATTTTAGTGTAATCATCAAGTAGAAAGAAATATAGTTAAAAGTCTATTTTGATACGAACTAATGATTTGAACTGTTTAACCAAAGTAGCAAATAACTGGAGAGGCCTATGGCCAGCAGTGGACTGCGATAGGCTGATGATGAATGATTAATCAAGGCGTAAAATGGAAACCTACTTAAAATTCAGGAGATTTCAGAACTTTTGATGAAAATATATTATGCCTTATGATCGATGTAGACTTTGAACTGGAAAATACTGGCTTGATGATGATATTAAGTCTACTACACAAAAATAACATACAATAGCAGATATGTGTAGCAAGATTAATAGATATGAACAGGTCAACACTGACAGATTAACCTTTATACTGACGAAAACGAAGCAAACAAAAATTCCAGCACAATAATAGTTCTACCAAATCCTACCTAGAGTTTTTACAATCGAATCCGGAACTACGCGAAGAAGGCAGCTATGAAAGAGCCATTCAGCCGTGTGCCCTACTGGCTGCCACTGATATCATTAATTTTGATTTTTTTCCGCTTAAATGTGTCTTTAGAAACCTGTGTCAGTTGACGCACTAACTTGTATGGTTCACAAAACAATTTATAATATAGATTTTTTTACTTAGGGGTATATTATAAATAATAGTTTTAAGTAGTACTGTACCTAATTAAATCTGTTATTTATTGTATTGTAAGGTTTTTGATTAAAATGTTTAGTTAAACAAGTTATTACCTATGGATGTTTAAGTATAATTTTAAATAATGTGAGGACCTCTACTTCTTAAACCCATAGCTGAAATAAGTACTTTATTCAGTATTCTTATTACTTGCGTACTTACGTCGAGGACTGCGCATAGAAAGACTTTTTTAAATTTACTCGATTGGTGACGAAAAATATAGAAATTACAGTCACTATTCTTCACGTGGGTGTTCTAAGAGCCAACTTAAGACTTCTTGAGGTTTAAGTTTCCCAGACAATACTACGCCTGGCGACCATACACTCAGTAAAACATCAGTTGTTGTTTACCCAGAGCTATCTTACAGGCCAGTAGATGGCAACTAATAAGTGATTATAATTACTGTACGTGAGTACTTCTACGTGGTAAGATGCAAGAACAACATCTCTGTAGCATGATTCATAAACTAAGCACATGTTTTGAAAATCTGCAGAATACCGGTGCCACTTAGGTGCTTGTTATAATTTGGTACTAAGTCTGGTTAAACTTCTTAGCTAGAAATATCATCGTACGCTTACACATTGGCCGAAATATTGAATGACAGTTATATTAAACCCCTTGAGTTTATTTATTTGAACAATTTGTTTCACTTTCTTTGCTGACGGTGCCCGTACAATAATTACCCCGTCGGCGCAATGTCGCGTTCGCCGTATCGAAAAAGTTTTAATTTAGCCAAGTCGCCATTGTAAGTCTTTTAAAAAGCTTCAAGTATTGTATGCATTTAACAAGGAACCGTGTGACAGATATTAATGGATTTCCTACTATTTTTCTCGGCAAAAGATCGGCTTAGGTCTTTGTTCGGCGTACAGCAGAATCGTATAAATGGATGTATTTTTGTAAACTCTTAAGTTTTTAAAACAAAGAATATTTGTATCTACTCGCATGTGATAGACAAAAACGCTTAAACGATTCTGAATTCGGCATTGAAACTTCGTAAATATTATATGAAGTTAATATTTTGCCATTTGTTGAAGTATTTTACTTCAAAGACTAACTTTGTATGGTTGCAATAGTTCAACTGAAAATGCTTGGTCTTTACTTTAAGAAGAAGCTGCGTCATTGTCGTAAATTTCACACCCTCTTCGTCAAGGTTGATTTGAAGTCAAAAAACTATTCAACTCTTGTATCCTTGATACTTAATTATTGACACTTATAACAACTCTGAAGATACAGTGTAACATTCACATTTTTCAATTTGAACTTGTTACTTCTATTAATAGATCATTATAGGTAAGTATACGAAAAGTTACATCATCATCATCATGATGATGTAATTTTTTATCAGCCTAAAAACGTTCACTGCTGGACATAAGCCTGGCCCATGACAATTGTCATTTGGCGGGATTTGTCTTAGTCACCACCCTTGACAGGCGGGTTGGAATTGGCAGTAGTTTTATTTATACAAAAAATTACAGTTAACATAAATTCCATAGCTTTATTACTAAAATTAGGATTCATTGGATATTCGAACTCAATAGTAGTAAAACTGTTACTTACGTACTTTTCCATTTCTATCTCCTAAAACTTAGAGAAAACAGAAAACTTCGTGCCTCAGTAAGTAAAGTATGATCGATCATGAAAAACGTCTAAACGTTGATTAATTAACATTACCGCACTATGATCTACTTAGACGCAAGTTTCACGATTTTCACGCTACTTATAGAGAATCATTAATAATTAAAACGTATTATTTGCAAAAACTTTTAACGTCTGTTATTAATTGACTATTATTATAGATTTGATGAAAAAAACGCGAAGAGAAACAAGGGCAGGCGGTAGGCGGCGCCTTTGAGGATTTTCTTTTACGAAGCTCAATTATACGAATTTCAATCGGTGTCTTTGTCTACTCGGGAGGAGGTATTCTGTTGGTCCCTCGCTTGGGAGGTAGGATCGCCAAGCGATTCTTGAATATTACAGGACATTTCATATGCAAGGTTCTACGGATATCGATTGGTGAATTTCATAAAATAAAAATGGAAACGAAATGAAATGAAACATGGTTATTAGGTACCTTAAAACACAGTAGTACAGTAAAATTTAAATAAAATATAAATAAAGTGTCCTTAAAAAGTCTCCTCTCAGCATGTCGCGGCGATTGCTGCTAAGCGCTGCAACGCGCATGTATACGTGTATGTATGCCTACTGAGGGGTACACTTAACAGGCATCAAATCTTATTGTGTACGTAAGGAAGCGTTTTACTACTTAATTTTCAATGGTTTTTATTCCATAGCAAACTAATTCAATTTTGTTAGTTCTATTTCTTTACAATACTAACATTCATTATGTTTTATTTTCATACATTATTAAAAAAAATATAATCTCCAAAAAGAATTTAAATAATATAAAGTAGGTATAAGAAATAATAAGCAATAATAGGAGTAACTGATTTCTCCTTACTTCCGAAATTCAGTATAAACGGATTTAGCTGTGGAACAATAGCCTCCCAACCCGCTCTAAATCAGCCATTTTAGTAATAATTTAATAAAACATCTAATAGACTATCATGATGCAAAATTTTCAGTATGGCGAAACAACTAACAAAAATACTTTCCATGTATAGTCCTCATTGTCCTATCGAGCCGAACCTTGTGGCGACCATAGTTGCGCCTGAGCATCATTAGTCATCCCGAGCCCGGTGCAGAGAGACGTTTTTGCCGAGCTGATGCAACTCTCAAACTGAAATGTGCAGTTGGCGAAACACTTCCTTCGGTTTTTGAACCGGGAGCCAAAAAAGATAAATATAGCTTTGAGTCAACTTTGTGAAAAGGAATTAACTCTGAAATTGGTTGGGCGTATGACGCGTTATGGCTTGAGTCCGTGTTCAATTTATCTATAGTTTATGCGGAATAATTTTTAATTAATGTAGCGTTTAATTTCTTTTTTTTTTCAATAAATATGGCCTTTACTTAGTAGAAGAATTCGCTAAAACTTTTCATGACAATTGTCCATGGGAAAAGAATTTTCCTGGGGTTCCGTATTTTGAAGAGCATTTATATTTGAGCTTCCCAAAGCGGCCCATTGAAATGACATACCATGTATGAAATTTCCGATTATATTTTTCTACTCGCAGCTGTACCTACATTATGGAAGAATTTTTTCGATTAGCTACATTAGGTAAATATTGCGTTACTCTTGTCATAGTTACATCTATACCAAGCGCAAACAATAGTTACGGCATGTAAGCAATCACTATCTAATCTACTTATGACATTCGTAGCATATACCAAATCAATTTCATTTCACTCTTATTTGATTATCTGCGCAGGTGTTCAACAGAATAAATTTGCAAACGCATTCTCGCAAATGGCGTAAAAATGTCTCTTTCAAGGAGACTCTTTGATCCCAACTCTCAAAGGGACAACAGTTGTCTCCAAAAGCATTGTGCGCTCGGGCGAGCAGCTACCGAATTAGCGCACCCCAGAGGCCGATCTATCAAACGTCCAAGATATTAAGTTTTCGGACTCCCCTCAATGGCTCCAGAATTATTTCGAAAGCGATTGTTTCGTCATACGATGCTCGCTTTCTGTCATAATATTTACGCTGATTCCGAGCGATTTTCCGCCCGATCGATCAGGCTAGAAAACATTCGTCTTGCACCCGTGAAATTGAAGTTTATTTAAGAATAACAACTAAGATTGATCGCACAAATACTGTATCAGTCAAATGCATTGAGGTTGATTGTTCAATAGGTACAATGTTTACGTTGAGATGTAATAGAACTGTCAGGCTTGTGTTTTGAATAAGTTAAAAAGTGAACATCAAATCAACTCTATCAATAACTGGAGATATAATAAGAGTATAGTTATTTTTAATTGTTTATAGATCATCAGATATATTTCTATCTTAACAAGGTGGGCAACCTTAAATAATAATTTTGGCTTCATGTTCTAGGATTTTCTTCAAGGATTCGTGAATATCTGTAACTTTTTAAATGGTTTCAACGACATTCATGTAATCCGTAACTACCACCAAAACTACGTACCAGAGGTTAGCATTTGTATAAATACTAGTACCTACATTAATTAATGAACAGCTCTGGACTGTCCGCTGCTGAACGTAGGGCTCCTTTAATTCGGCCTACATTCACACACTATACATATTTTTTCGTAATGTAGATGACTCTAAAACATTTTTTAGTAGGGTTAATGGATTAGAATCTACATTACGAAAAAATATGTACAATATTGATAAGAATAAGAGTTTCATGTAGTACCATTGTACTACATGAAACTCTTATTCTTTACCCCACTTCATAAATCGCGTATCAATATTACCCATCCATCTTCAAACGTATCCAGGCGAACTCCCTCGCATTTCGATCCAGCGAAAGGCTGCGAGAATTTGCATTTCAATGCATAATTTAACTTATGTGCCTACGGATCGCGGCTCTTTGAATAAATATTTCTGTTATCTCGAGTCCCCACCCCAGTCACTCTTTACACTCCATCCTGCGAATAATCCCTCTGCGATGGGGAGGACAGCAGTGTTTTTTCTCATAGCTTTTATTTTTGTTTAGGTTGCCTTGTGTAAGTGTATTAGTTGAAATAGACGCCCGTTTGGATGACTGAGCATTGGAGCCAGACTCAATGAGTTCATTGTAGTGTGGCTTAATTAAAATTGATTGCTCAGCTGCTTTTGTGACGAAATGAAGTTGCTTTTTATTTTTATATACTAATCTATCTAAGGACATAGGTATATACCGAGTAAACTCTCAAATAGTATCTATTAAATGTTTCTTGCAAGCAATACTGTTTATGTAACAATTTATGACTACTCCTGTGCATTATCAGTATTATCACACACATTATAGAGAGCGTCTCATCATATTTACCAACCAAAAAATGGCAATAAGACGGCAAAAGTCAGGATTAGTTAGGAGTAATGAGTGCAAAGCGACCCGACGTTCTATAGTAAGCTACATAGCTGTCTTTTATCTTTATTCGGTGATTAAAAAATTAAAGCTTAGAAGAACTTCATAGACTAGAACATGAGTACCTACCGGTGATGACAGTCCAGAACACTTTTTGGATCCCCTAATACCCTAGGATCGATGCTAAGTAGTGGTAAGGTACTACACAAAACATAAATGACATACATTATTTAAAATGCTCTGTTTTCCGCCAGGCTTGGAAATACTGTATTTGCCTTAAATGCGGAAAAATTCAGGTTCGATCCTTCGTTGCGTGAATTTGAGAAACCAAATTTTGGAAGTTAACCTACTTAAGCTGTACGTATGGATATGGACCCATATTACCAATATCTGATATCCATTGTACGAGTAGAAGCTCGTACTACGGGTATCAGATGTACAGCTTATCCTCTACTTCTGCTATAATTTGAGATCAGGTGGTTGATTTGCAACGTCTAGCATTCATTATTTTAAAAGGGTAGCCGAAAACAGGCCTCTGAACGGTCCACAAACATAGCTTTTATTTCCCAAGCCTCGATTCGCTATCTAAAGCTTGTCGGGAAGTGGCGAAACAGGCCCTTAATGATCTGACTGAACTACATTGATTAATTGGCATGCGGAAACTCTTGGATCAATTCTCACGTCATGCATGGGAGCTGTGTAGCCCACAGCTACATTGTTTAATTATGATTAGATGAAAGAAACAAAAACAAAGTTGATATTGGAGAAATTATACTGCATTACTTATTACGACTTGGCGATTTTTAGTGCTACATTCTGACTTAACTATAGATGGAAGATACTATGGTGTATACTACTCAAAGGATGCAGTGTAAGTTTCAATCATTTCTTCAAATTTAATAAATTTTCAAATAATTAGTATGGTTTCCTGTTAACTATCACAGCGAATTGGGGCTACTCTTTTGCTTACTCGTACAATCAGGTGAAGGGAAGCTACTATTTTGTTATAATAATAATGATGATGACAGCCATATTCAACATTTATGCTGTCATACATAGATTCTCAAAAAGGTATATAATAGAACTATAAATAAATTTTCATAGGAAATAACTTCATTAGTCACAGCGACTTGGGCTTCTCTTTCGATTTCCATCAGGCGTAGGGAAGCCATTATGTCGAGCTACTATAAAAAAATGCTGTACCTACGATACGTTACATAAATTATATATATGCAGTTTCTTCTTTTAACCATCGATTTGTGTAACTCTAAGTCAATGCTTTAAACTACAAACTTAGTAAGCTACGATGTATAACTCTTATGTGGTTACATACATGTGTAGTTAATAGATATGTGCCACTTGTTAGTTGCTTTCTATTGATCGACCACCCAGTCTCAGCCGGGCTCGCAGGAAATCGTGTCCAATATCCAATCTAAGGGCGAAAGAGGAAAAAAATTGAACCACGACGCCAGCGCCGTTGCACTGTCGCGACCGTTCGCTGATTAATGAAAGCACTGCTCAGTCAGCTGGAAACCACCCTATATAACTTTAGCACCAACAATGGATAACCAACCTTACTCTCTGTGGAACAAGGCACAATTTCAGCGAAGTTTATTTCAGAGATATGACACTTCGGGGTGACGATGTTAAGAATACCAAACGTTTCCCCTCGACGCTGTAACATTTGACGTTTTTGTGAGACATACATACACATAAAATGGCAATATGAACTGGAGTAATCTCTCGACGTAGCGGGGAGTACTTGTGATTTGAAATTACTTTAATATTACTGGTATTGTAATTGTAGGTACGGTAAATTTTCAGCCGTGTATAATAACATATTTGCACTGCAAAGCTTGCTACCAATGCCTGAAATAACTACCACGACCAATCTAGCAAGAGTGATATCGACGAAGATGAAGAATAATACTACTTACTAAATTCGATTCGATAATACTAACCAATTCGAAACGTTCTATTGACTAAGCTTTCGTTACTTTCGTCTATCACTAGATCTCGAACCAAAGGTTTTCCCTGAGTTATCAGTCTTCTTAAATTGATCAAATTATAAGGGTTCGCTTTTTAAAATAACACAACCAGGATTTGGCCCCGGCCCTTAATAATAATTAGCATAATATATTATAAGTACAAAGTTCCTTGGCTCGCTTCTTGATTTGCTTTGCAATTCTTTTAACAGGTGTAACACAAAGCTAAAAAACAAAATACAATCGTTCTATTGTTATCATATCTGTGAACCGTTTTGTGTCATGTGCGATACATAAGACGTGTAATACCTAATTGCAAATCTGTAATAACGAGAAGAATTATCACGTGTGTGAACCGTTTTGTGTCATATGTGTTTACATAAGATGTGTAAAAATCGCAATTCAGTAATAACGAGTAGATAGGACAGTAAAAAGCAACGGATCTGTGAGCTTTTAGTTCTAAAATATTCAAGTTCCGATAATGAACACAAGGAGACGAGCCAAAGACATCGTTCCCGTCACCGAAAATTTTGATTAGACATCGAATATTGTATGCCCCCCGGATCCCTCGGGCGGGTGACGTCATAGTAGGAGGTGGGGAAGGGAGCGTTGGCTGTCAAACAGCTGACATGCGATGACGCTCGCGTAGAACTTGCGTGGCTTTGAAAAGCTTTCCTCGGTATTGTGAGTAGCTACAAGTATACGAGTATGTCATGGTTGGGATTTCGGGAATTGATTGTGTGTTGTTGCTTACAGCAGTCACGTTTATGTGATGAGGGTGAATTTTGGTATATAGGTATATTATATTTGGTGAATAAAAATATATGTATAATTTATGAGTATGACATGTAGAGAATCAGTTAATGTCATGTGTCATTAACCTTGCGAATTCAACTGCGTAACAAATACTTTGCAATCGTTGCTGGTATACCATAGTAGTATTTAAAATTCTACGTTCAAAAGTAAAATAACCGAAACCGCCATTATACACTGGTGTATTCCGCAATAACCACAGATTGTTTACCGGCCAGGCTTAGAATCACATTACACTTCTCGAAGCATTCGTAAAGTTATGTCGGTTCCTCCAGAACAGTAGGTTTAAAAAAAAGATCAGTAGGTGTAGGTAGGTATAACCAGAATAATTCTACAGGCCAGTATGGCGCTGGCAACTGACAAACGATTGATTTGCACTTGGCCAAACATTCGTAGAGTGACTTCGGTCTCGTACCTATATTGGGATCAGTCGTTGTCCGAATATAACCAGAGCTATCTTGCTCGCAGTGACAACTGACAAGTTATTATTACGGTAAGGTCTATACTATTGCTGCAGCGACTTGAGCTTTCGTATCCCCATCGCTTACTATTAAGCAAGAGTAAGTAACTATGCTGGGTTAAAACGAAAATAATTTTGATGATGAGAAGAAAAAGCACTACCCTCACCACAATACAGTAAAACAGTCATTTCGAGTCACATAATCTTTCTAATCAAATTAAAATAAAAGCTACATACATTCAAACTTCGTCGAAACAAAAAAGAAATACATATGTGAGCACCCGACTTATGTACACCATAAATTTAACTGGATTCCCGGCCCCCGGCAAAGGAGGGGCCGCAAAAAAAGTCGGCGGGCGCACCAAAGATAGAAAATGCAACGCGCCATTATAGAAAATTGGCTATGCGAGGGTTCTTCGATGGTATGGTATTAACGAGAATGTAGAGCGACCCTAATTTTAGTTTCGCGAAAGTGGGAAAAAATGGCGATATCAGTTTTGGATGAGGGGCGAACATTTGTTGTTTGTTATGCTGAAATTTAATTAGGTTATTATCTGAACTTATTATTAAAAAACAATTTAAATTTGTTTTAAATTAAGATTCTTTGGAGACAACAAACTGTTTGCTTTGCATTTTAAAAGCGATAGTTTATACAAAAATGGTTATTTTACCTATCTAGGTTGGACCAACTCAGAAGCACACATATAAAGGCACCTTCAAAGTGGGACCTATCCTGAATAATTTACAGGTTAGCTGTCTGCCCGTTTGAGGCGACCATTCAACCTTATGACCAGAAAAGTGAAAGATATCGTAGGTAACTAAAGGATGACGAAAACTCCGAATCACAAGGATATCCATGGAAATAAGAATCTCAGGGAACGCTAAGCCAATATAGAGATGCCTTTAGGTAGCTAGACCTGGGGAAATAAAATTGGGGAAAAAAAAGAGAAAATATAATGTTTGGTCAATCACCAAGGATGAGCCAAGTATTCAGGAGATATTATAATTAATATCATCATCATATCTCTAGTAGTAGCATGAAACCAGCATTCTACATGAACATAAAGAGGTCAATTACTTTACTCGTAACTGTAGTTATCGTGCCACGCAAAAATTGGTACATGCTCTCCACTTATTATATTGATATAACCAAGTAAAATCAAAACAAACCCTTATAAAAATCATCGTAAGGCAGCGCCTACACTACGATAAAAATGGGCCAGCCAACGTTAATCTTACTTACTTACGTCACCAACAAAAATATAATTTTTTAACAAAGACCCGAATAATTTTTTGATTTGGTATTCGATTGTTTCAATCTAGTTAAAAGCATAACATTATGAGGTACATAATAATAAGTAGCAATATCACGACATCGTGATTGAAGTCTCAAACGATCTCCAATTCAAATCGTAAATAGGCATCACGCCTATGACCTACCAACTTAAAAATTAATTGGATAACAAACACCGTATTCAAAAATTAATGAAATTTCATCAGATGTCTGTGAATGATGAATCCAGAAATAAATTCCCATTATGGAGCTGCTCATTGAAATTCGCTTAACTGATCTCCCTATACACAGACTGGATTCAAAAGCAAAACAAGAAACAAATAATACGATCAAAGTCAGCTAAATAGGTTTTTCTCAAGCTGTGATTGTACAAACAAGAAAGTCTCACATCCACGAAACGGTACAAACGAATTGGAGCCTTTCTTCTTAAGGATAAAGTTGAATCTAGCTTGGAAGACGGTTTTCGGAAATCCAAAGTTTGATTAAGGGCCTGTCGTATTGTTCATTAAACTTGGATTAAGTTTGTGCTGGATGGAACGACCCGGTACACAGTTAGCAGCATGAAAAAATAGCAGGAGGGGAACTCGGTGGAAGAAAGTTTGTTGGTAACTATGTCTTCTAGCCATTAAAGAGGTATCTTTGCAACGGTGATTGATTAACGTGTATGTATAGAGGTAACGATATAAGTAGATGATGCATTTGATTTTTATATGGATGCAAAATTGTGTATGCTAAAACTGATCATCTTTGTTATTGACAAAATTTGAATCTGAACGTAGTGGTGGTTACGTATAGGACGCCTCAGGCCAGGTGGAGTGACGATTTGCGCAGGACAGCTGGCAAGTGCTGGATGCGAGTAGCCCGGGATCGATCAAAGTGGAGAGCATTAGGAGAGGCCTATGTCCAGCAGTGGACTGATACGGGCTGATGCACAGAAATCTAAAAGGCTTATGAAAGTTTCTCTTTATTTTGTGTTCCAAAGCTTTTTCTACTATGTAAGTAGATATACCTAAAGTTCGAAGATTCTAAATAACCCTTTGCTTAGAAATTAATGTTATTAATAGTCTTTAAATCTTTGATTTGATATGACTATTAATAACTATTATTATATTAATAATTTCAAATAGTCCTCGTACGATATAGTGGTCTACATTGTCGCGTTATTTAGTGTGCGGTATAGATCGCATTCGTGTCGCGTCGCAACGCTGCATCTCGCGTCCCATCGCTAGCTTAGGACAAAGTGTAACATTATAAAATTGCAGTGACTGTAAAAATATGGATACTTCTGTAGTGTTATTGTACCTGAAGTTTTTGAAGTACGTCAATGGAAATAGCAAGACAATTTGAATTCAGTTCACCTCCATACCGAAATATTGGTACATTTTCTAAAAACAAGATCAACCAAACTGTTGCAAATAATAGAACTATAGTTTATGTGGCTATATAAATTGTTATTAAAATATTGTACATTTTATATTAAATAATGCTACATATTGCATATTCAAGAGGTCTTTTTCCCTTCGTAATATTACAAATGCTCGCATTAACGACTTGACCAAAAAAAAAAATTCAGTTCACATACCTAAATATTGATGTATTTTCCAAAAACAGGATCAACCATTACCAACCACCAAATCTCCATTCCAGTGTACGTTACCTGCGCATATTAGAGCTACACGTCTATTTATTGATCAAACACCCATTGATCCGGTGTTACCACCTTTTGTGGCCGCAGCTTGGCAGCCGCATGAGTCAGCAGTTCTGTCCACTACCAGACGTCCATTGTGACCGTCTAATTCAATAAAATCACCGGACATTTTTGTTTATTTGCCGGCTCCCTTGTCGGTGCTCTTGGCCGCTTACGGGCCATGATAGGCAATGACTTGTGATTGTTTTTGTTTGTCAGATGAGCTGAGACGTGTGCCGTACACCGATTAGTTGGATTACAAGGGTGGTTGAGGACGGTTTCATTTTTGTTTACGCTGTATTGATTAGCCATTGCTTTTTATTGTACTTGATTCAAACAACCTTTAGCCCGCGACTTCTCGAAGGCGCGGTCGCTTTTTCCAAGATGAAAAGTATGTGGATCTCAGAGCCATAAAAGTACTTATTATGAGAAATTTCAAGAAGATTGGATTAATGGATAAAGCGTGCGATTGTAGTATTGGTGAGGTTTTTGTTATATGCGATACCTAGCGCTATTTAACTAACCTTTTATAACATAACACATAACCCATGCTTCTATTACTTGCAACAGTTTTAAAAACTTACGTAAATTATCAATTTAGAAAATGGAATGCTTAGTAGCAGGTGTGCAGTTATATAATATACGACCTATAAACTAATAACTTGTCTATCCATAAATACGTACAATCATCAGATTGATGTTATTATCAATGAAAAATATATGACCTTAAAATATAGGCTTTCCCTTGTACCCAGGGCCACAGGCTAATAAAGCTAGAGACTAGGTCCAAGGGGAGAGCGGATACGGCAGTATTAATATTTGGCCAAATAATTATGTACCATATGCTATTAGGTATGCTATGCTAATACTTTTTGGAGTTCAATTAAACATAAATCTTAACTTGGGGTATTCTTAATTTGTTTTAGATTATGGGTATATCCACCAGATGTTGGCCCTAAGTGGCGAACAACTGGAGAGCCCTATGTCCAGCAGTGAACTGCAATAGGCTAATGATGATGAACTTGGGGTAGGTAGCCACTGAAATGATGGGAAGACATCAGCATGTCCAATATTTAGCTTGCATATTTTACGTTTTTGCTTTCGGTTTCAGATCAGATCGAAGTCTTAGAAGATTTTAATGGTCTTACCTATGTTAGAGCTCTTTTGCCTGTATTGGTTCCTTTCTAGATTGACCGACAGATCATTTTGAGACCATTGGTCTTTTTCCCTCACAGATTTCTTTGAGGTAGCAGCTCTAAGCGGCCAGCGAAAAAATAGGCAGACAGAGCCCATCAATATCCTGAAACCAAACTGTTCAGAGTAAAAAAAAGAACATAAATAGCAAAGTTTTTTAAATCCACATTTGTTTTAGTTTTTTTTTATTTCTATTAAATCTTTTTGAACCTTAAAATTACATAAGTAGTCCAAAAAGAAAATATTTAGAGACTTTTACTACTTTACGATTTGATGCAGGCGAAAATTGTGCAAATCATGGTTAACGAGAAACAGTTTGCGTATAAATACTAAAAATAGATTATACTTATATAATAACGGCACACATTTGTCTTCCATTTCAATAATTAACCATCTCATGATGAAAATGAAAACTAAAGGAAATTGCATATTAAATATTTAAATCGCCGTGTCGTTACGAACAGAGACCATGTTCGTTCTGTATTATTATTGAGGCAGCTTCTTAATCTCTATACACAATGAGCCCAAACTGTTGTTTCGTCTCTATCAGCCATATGCATAAGCTTAGTGTTAGAGCGAGACAAATAGTGCCATTCCGTTTATGCCCTCCACTCGCGCGTATTTCTATTTCAGTCGCACCCATCGACTTGTTTACGAGTGGAAGGGGGAACATCATTGTTGCGGTTTGATGCTTTTGATTACGCGTCCAGGCCAATTTTAATCTTACGTTGCTAACTTTAGAGTAGCGTTTCCTTTGCGTCTGTATTTGTAAGATAGTAGAAGAACAGCTCCGCCTTAAAAATGGAAGGTGGTATGTAAAAATTGATGAACATGTATAGGAGTCCTTAAAGTGACAGAGTGTGCTGGCGTGTCGAGCAGTCAGTGTATATTGTCTCAAAATGTCGTCGCAGGATAGCGTGCTTTTAAATCCATTGTTTATTATCAAAAAGTGATAAATCAAATGACTTTGCAATAATTTTTGTTATAATATGAACTGTGGACTGCTGTAAGACGTCGAAGTTTGTGATTGTGATAAACAATATTAGTGGACAATTCACGATTTTGGTGTAAATCAAAATTTGTGTTTTCTCAACGATGGACTGACAACAGTATAAAATTGTGTATGAAGTGTTGTTTGTGTGTATTTATCAAACATCATCACGGATTATTTATAAAGATTAAAATAAACTTTAATTTTAACAATAATTTTGAGTAGCGCAACAGAACTTATGTACCTACCTACTGATTTTATAATAAGGTATTTACTCAAAGTGGACAAGTAAATAAAAGTGTACAAATATAATGCGTACGTCATAATTTTCCAACGTCAAAGTAAACTACGTCTCTTCACGATAAAAAAGTGAACTAGTGTTGTTGAAACAACTTTTACGAACCGGTGCAAATTCCACATTAGGCCCGTATGATGTTCAAATGGCGGCCATATTAGCAGGCGTATTGCGAGAGAGGTGATGCGCGGACTCGACCACGCCCACCATGAGTTCCTTCCTCATGAACGGTGGCTACCAACCACAACCGGACCCCAAGTTTCCCCCATCCGAAGAGTACAGCCAGGCGGACTACATACCGCCGGGAGAATATTACCAGCACCAGCATTTGCAGTACGGCTATCAGCATCAGTATGCGCCAGTTCAGATAGGGACTGGGTACGGCTATGGAGGGTACTACCATCCGCTGCCTCAGCATCCACCGGTGGCGCCGCCTCCGAGACCTCCTGAACCTTCCCACCCATCAGACGCTGATCACGGCTACGTTCCTTCTCATAATGGAGAAGTGGCGCCAGGATTGGCTGAGTTGGGCCTTAGACTCGAAAGGCACATTGAGGAGGCGGCTCCAGCCGGTAGGAAACTTCATGCGTTGGGCAGGGAAGGGTCTCCCGTGTCGGAGATGGACGACGAGAGGCTGTTACTGGACAGTCCACCGGTTGAAGACGACGACTCGTCGATATGCTCGGATAATACTGACAGGGTTATCTATCCATGGATGAAGAAAATACATGTTGCTGGCGCGTGTAAGTTAACATTTTTATGCTACCTACCTACTTGCAGTGGTGGAACTACATGGTGGCAAGTCGGCAAAATGTGAGGGGCCTCCGGTTAGGGAAGAATCCCAACTCTCAATATAAATTTGTCACATGCCTCGAATGACATAGTTACGCCACTGCCTATTTGTTACTTAAGGTTCCATAAATCTTTATTATCATTTTGGTAGTTGGCTGCCTACCACTGTCAGTTCTGAGCGCAATATTTTGCCATGTAGGCACGACGGGTCTTTGAAATCGGCTTCTAACATTAATATTTCCAAATGCATAAACTTAAGAACCATTAAGAAGCGGGCTTGCAAATTTCTCAAGGGCTATAAATAACCTGTGATTCTTCAGGTGTCTGTAGGCTAAACTGTTTACCATCAGATGAACCTTAAGCTCGTTTGCCCCTCTGTCATAAGAAAAGTAGTAGACATTTCAATTGTGTTACATAGATATCTACTTTTATATTGAGTAATTATATGTTCATAGTTATACACTCACCCAATTAAAGTGCAACAATGCAATGCGTGAGAACTAGTCGTAACGACATATGTAAAGATACTGGCATTATGATAATAATGAACTAACGAAAGTTACACCTTGTTAGCTCCCATCCCATAGCGATATCTATCAACACTATAAATGAAACGCTGAACATACTTACAAATGCATATTTTTCAATATAAAATAAGATATTATGAGTTGCTTATTACGTCAGGTTATCAGATGGAATACTTCAAACTAAATCAGTAGGTTTGGTACTAAGGAGTCCACCTGATTGAGATGAATATTGAAATATGACAATATAGGTAGATATTAGCAAGCCATGCAATCATTGCAGCTAAAGGCGTTGGGCCAGGGGGGCAAATCAGATTTTTATAAAAGTAGATATTTAGTACGGACGTCGACATAATCCAAGGGGGCTGCCCCTATTCTACGCCCATGATTGCAGCGTAAAAGCTTTGAAATCTTACGTTATACTTTCCCTAATGAGAGAGATACTCATTGGTCTAGTGACCGCAGGAGCCACCTGTGAACCCAGAGGGTTTTCTGTAAATAAAGTACTCAGTAGCTCCGGAGTATAAAAATTGGCGGTACAGTCCCGTACCTCGGAAAGCACGCGAACCCCTTAGTTCTGCGTCTGATCTCCCTCTGTTTGTGTCGAGTTATCGTCCCATCGTATTATGAGAGTAAAGAAACAGAGATTGCAACTGTGTTTGAGCACACTTTAATGTGCACAATTAACGTCTCCAGCGATACCACCAGCGAACCCACTCGATACCACCGCATACCTACGCAGCAGATTCAACTGTAACGTAATTGGTCCAGTCGCTGTAACAACGGACAAGTAACTGGTCAATTACCTGTCAGTTGCTACCGCCATGCCGGCTCAACCCTAACCAACCCTAGCCCCCAAGCTATGGAAACCCTACTCACCGGCACAAACCAACCTGCAGGTCATTTGACTGCGGTATTCTAAGTATAGTATGGAGGTCCATCCCCGGACGGGCGGCTCATTTCAAGCGAAGATTCGCTATTCCCTACCTCTCTTAACTCTCTGACATAGCTACTGACCAATATCACAATATGATTTCTGGACCGCAGGACTACATAACGCCATCTATCGGATATTTAATTTTGAAACAACCTCATTGGCTAGTCTCCTTGAAGATAAGATGCTGCCGCCGAAACTCGGCCAGGAGAGTATTAATTAATAATAATAATAATAACCCAAGACATGCCACGCTGGGCCACACAGCGCCATCTAGCCTCAAACTAAGCCGAAGCTTAATGAGAGAGTGTATTTTCAATCAACTTTGTCTCATAAATAGGTTCTGAAATATGAATAGATAAATAGCTTTGTAATTAATCACTACATGGACAGTTCATAGACACATTAGCGAACTCAGATGAGCAATTGAGTGAGACGCTTTTGCCTAAGTCGTTCGGTTCAATCCTACGTGTCAAGTCAATTCGGTAAACTTTCTAAGTTAGATATGATTTCGACGGGCTGGAAGATGATCCCAGTTATAATCATCATCTAGTCATTTAAGAGAGGTAGGGCATAGCGAACCTTAGCTCGAATTGAGCCGCCCGTCCGGGGAAGGATCTCCACCCTATAGAATACCGCAGCCAAATGACCTCCGAGTCATGTTTCTGTCGGTGAGAAGGGTTTCTGAAGCGGTTAGGGCTTGGCCGGCATGGCAACTGACCAGTTACTTGCCCGTTGACAGCCACTTGGGCTTCTCTTTCGCTTTCCATCAGGCGTAGGGAAGCCATTATGTTTAGCTACTACTAATCATCTGATTAGCCTTACAAGGAGTGGGTTAGTGTGCATTGTTTGACGTATTTTTTATTATATTTTTGTTTTGCTAAAGCAGTCAACTTCTGAAGTCCTGCTTATGCAATTGTTCTCCTCTTTGCCTAATCCTGGACTCGACGCATTTTTTTTATAGTAGCACAGTTACTGGCTTCCTGTCGCTTAATGGAGAACTAAAAAGAGACCCAAGTTGCAGCGGCAAGGAACAAGCAACCGAATCAATCTGTTGCCACGGCTATGCTTTATATTTTAATTTGTTGAACATTGAGTAAATATTAAATTGCAACCGTATATGAATTATTTAATAAATGCGCACAGATGTACTTCAGAACACCCTAGCCTTAAGTCAAGTTTTTCATTTTACTATCAGCACCATCAGGTAATAAATATTCACTCAGACCAAAGAGATCAATAGACTGATATACCTAAAGTTTTATCAGTTTCAAACAATGAAACAATAATTCTATGCAGTGTTTGCCATAATACCTACCAAATTGCCATATTGCCATAGTTTTATACAAAATGTCACATTTAGGTAGGTAATGTACATATTTAGAAATTAATGTTTAAGGGGCAGCGCAGACGATAGACTATCCGTGACGCACTTTTTTGCAATTATATGCAGTAACGCACACGACGCGCAAATATCTGTCGCGGATATTTTACAAACTCAACGCACACGACGCACACCTTCGATCATTCTGTCGGCAGACCTAGACGCTCTTTTTAAATGTCTCAGACGCAGACTCTATCGCACAAAAAGTGTGCCGTCTACGCTGCACCTTAATGACCAAATGGCATACAATACATATCAGAGAGTTAGCTCTTGAAATAAACTCAATACATTTAGTTTAAAAGCCCATTATGTTCTGAAGATATACGTCAGTCATCAAATCGTGCCTCCTGTCCCTTTGATGAGATCTGACAATTTATTAATAACCTCCTCCAAACTCCGCAACAAAAGATACCTTTTATCAGTCTAAAGAAATCACGCGGCAAACACAAAATGCACCCTTAAACATGTAGATGTTACAAAAACTCAAAAGGAAAATAAACAATAACAGAAAATAATCACAAGGATGTTTGAAATCCGCAAGATTAATACGACGACATTAATTCAGCCTTTGGCGCTTCAGCAAAAGTAAGTTCAATGCAAAACGATTTTTAAAAAGGCAACCGGCGCGTTATAAAAGAAATTAACAAATTGCAAGCAATCAATAACTTTTCGAGATTTTTTCGAGTGCACACAAATCCTTTAGGCGTGTGTCCTTTTGATGTGTTGTGACAGTTTACTAATGCGATGCCATTAGTGCGTGGTAAGACGCCGGCAGTTTCGCCGTGTGACAATGGGACCCAACTCTCCAAGTTAATGGGGCTCATTTATTTTTATTGCTTTTAAATAGACGCTTGTGGTCGTGAATTCGCCGTGGAGATTATCGATGTCTAGTTTTTGAGAGGTTATGCCTTGAGCTTCACTTTCTGTTATTGTGATTTAGAATGTTAATAGTTTTTTTAGGTTGTTTTTGAGTGCTTTTATGAATGTATAATGATGATAACCATTAATTATTAAATCTTATTCGTATTTTTAAAAAAGCGAGATTAGGTAGATATTGAACATTTTTGTTTGCATTTTGCACATGAAAAATATTGTTTTAAGCAATTTAATATCAAAATTCATACAGTTGCTAATGCTAATACTATTTTAATTTGAATCTATGTCCATAGCCCTGAAAATATAGCAATTTTTTGGACATGACAATACAGTTATTATACCTAATATCAAATGGTAATGAAATGTCCGAATATCCAAATATCCAAAATAATAAAACCGATGACAGTGTCATAAATCTACGTAACTACTGAATGTAATTTTAAAATATAAATTAAAACTACAACAATTTAAATATGTTGTTCAATTTAAATCATAATCAATATCATGATCGCCAGTAACATCAGGCTACCCATTCACTTATAAAAAAAATATCATAAGGAAATAGGAAAATGGTTTTTTAGTAGGAGGTATGTCAATTTTGTTTTGAAAATCATTATCTGAGAGATGAAGCATTTCATCAAGAAATATTCTATGTTTTTTTTCTAATTTATTCAGGCCATTAAATTTCCTTTCATTTTGAAAATAAATGATTTTAATTACGTAAGTTCCTTCCTATTAATATTGTAATAATTAGAAATGGGTACCTATATAGGTTAAATTATGTTGTACGAGTATGTAAACAATTTAGGTTTAATGTTTGTGACATGCAAAACTCAGAATTTACTGAAGTATCACAAGAAGATCTGCATGATGATTTTGGAGTTCTTCTTTTTACTTAGTTAGCCTTTTCCTTAATTTTGATCGCGATAAGTATTTTGAACGACTACTATAAATAAATTGCCATAGTTTTTATTTTTATGGAATTATCTCATTCTCAATAAACATGTTAATCATAGCAGTCCTTATTATGTTCACTTTTAAAATAATAGAATATAAAAAATTATTCCTCATGATTACCATGCAAAGTAAATAAAATTTTTCGTCACCACAAACCTTTTCAAGAAGAGATTTACCATAAAGACGAGTAATTTATTGTACAAGTTGAATGCAAATGCAAAAATAATGAGTAAAGTGAGATTTGTAATGTGTCAAAAGTAGGTTCCTTTGAAATCACATCGCTTTAAAAGGTCATTTCTCATAAAGCCTCCTTGTCAATACATAACATTATCGCCCACGTTAAAGCCGTTGTAATAATTCTTGTAACGTTGACAGCTCCTACAATCGAAATTATCGTAAATTATGCATATTGTGTTCAACAAATTCAACGTTAAGTTGTAGGTGACGCGACAGAATTCTATTTTGAAGGTTGAACGCAGATACGAGCACATCGCGTATGTTATTTTGATTACCGAGTGATGCAACACAAAGGCATTCGCATCCATTCTTTGGGTCAAGAGCACTAATGAACCGGTTCCGTTGATTGATCGCCAAAGAAATTGCTGGCATCATATTCGCTCAGGTTTTACAAAGGTTGAAACTAGAGATGCGCCGGCCATGGTTTCCTTATCGTCACCTGTCATTGGGGCAACATTTTTCACTGGTACACAATAGTGGGACGTGGTTAGATTCATCGTAAGTTCGACGTAATGAGGCGGGACCACCGTGCGGGTTCGATAGCGCATGCGTTGCGAGATCGACTCGAGATTAACAGATCGCTTATGAGACCACACATTCGTCGCAGGTAGCCGGTAATTCAATTGAGATTGTCATCGTGTTGATGTCGTGATAGGGCTAACGAAGCGAAGATGGAGCACGTCGGCCGACCGGTAGCGGTGTAACGGGTCTCGTTTCGCGGCCGATGATTTATAAAATAATGACTTGTAACAAACATTAAAATTGGACTCATTAGTGTTGCTTGTCTTGTAAATTAATACAACTACATAGTCTGTCACGTGGCACTGACCATCTCTTAGTTTACTAGTAAGCCCGTCGTCAGATTCTTTTTTGCCCAACAAGAATGCTGAAAGTTGAATTATGAATTTGTAATTATCGTTTCTCAAATATTTTACTACGTGCACGTCATCTTAAACACACACGGTAATTACTTACTTTTGAAATGTGATCCACCTCAAGTTTTTAGTACCTAAGTATTTCAATAGCCCAAAATTTTGGATTTTGTGACGTATTTCATAAAACAGAAATGATTCCACTTATTTAATGTCTCATAATCATTATCGATAGTTTAACGAGTTTTAATTAACGAAGAAGTTCAATTTTAACAAACAAGTTAGAAATTGACGCCATCATAAGAACATTTCCGTTGTCTACATAGACCGGTATCAATGCGGGTTGTCAGCCTGACCACTAGAAATCTCGGAGTACCGCGGCCAACCGCACATACCAGTTGGGATGGCCGGGGATCCTCAAAGAAATTCCTCGGGCCGACCGACGTGAGTCTATCCCGCTCCCTCTGTGGGCGTTGTCCCGGATCAGTATGTACCTACGGATTAGGCTTCGGTTATGTTTATCGCTCTGGCAACGTTTTTCGGTTCGGATTTGTCGGGCAACATTTTTTGTTGTCACGCCTCTAGCATTCGGCGAATCGGATTTAACTAATTTGAGTTAATCGTTTTGTTTTTATCTTTGAAATGATAATAAATTGATTGATTTATAACATGTGATCATTAAAAATACAATTAAATAGGTAGATAACATCAATCGTCAAAATATGGTCAATTTTACAAAATTGCTATGTATCTGTCCGCATCGCTTTTTAAGGTTTAAGTTTTTTGTATTTCATTTTAGGTCTTTAAAATAAGTAACAGACACTTCCAGGCAGGTCTTAGTTATTACTGTGGAGCGATTGCCGCTTATACTCTACAACCCAAAAGGAGAAATATTCACTATGGGCTATATTCATAAATTCAGAGTTAATGCATGCTTCTTCACGATTGTTTCCGTCAATATTTAAATACATGTGTCGGATTTGAACCAATGCATTAATGTCCACAGTACGTCGAAATTGAACCAATGACTACCAGGAAAAGGGCCGTGGATTCTTCTTTATGAACTTCTATTGCGTGTTTAATTATATGTTTAAAATTATGATGGTCTAGTACGATTATCTATCCTCTTTAGTTTCACAAAAAACTATTTATTGGGTTTGAATGAAACTCTGCAGTATAGCTCATTCAAGCAGGCAAAGCTGCGGAATTCTACTAGTAATACAATAATATCAAAAATTTGTAACGCTCTGTCGTAATGACTTAACAACTACATCACACAAAGTAAACAATAATAATAAAGTATACTAAACTCCAACATTCTACATAATATCAATGCATTTTAACAGTAATTGAAGAATAACCAATCTATACAATAACCAACTTTATTGAACAATGGCAATATTACCTTTGTAGACGTCTCTTTGGAATTGAGTTAATGTAAAGGCAATTTCCTTCCAAGTGAAATAGGAAATTACTTCCAACTTTCCGTCGGTGACGGCTTTATTTTATAGCGATTTTGTACTTGTGTAGGTAAGGTTTAATACAGTGGTAGTTCTAAATATATCATTTATCGATTGATTTAATTTTATGGTCATCATTACATAGTATAAAACAAAGTCACTTTTTGTGTCTGTTCCTATTTATGCATAGATCTTTAATACGAGTACTACGAAACGGATTTTGATGCGGTTTTTTTAATAGATAGAGTGATTTAAGAGGAAAGTTTATATGTTTAATATAATTATGCATTATTATAGTAGAGAAATCTGAAATACCTACCCGAAGCGAAGCAAGGGCGAGTCTGGCGACTCGCCCTGTATGTACGTATGTGATATGACTGCTTTGTTGTTGTAGTGGACACATATTGCACCTAAAAATTTAACATTGCAAGTCGGGCCAAAAATTATTAGCTGATCTGGCAAGAACTAACATCTCCGATGTCAATGATTGTTGCGGTTAATGATTCGCCTTTATGCAAAAAAAATGTGGTGAACACTTGACACGACTGGTTCTGAAAATACTTCCATCGCAATACGAGAGTTCAGTTTTATGCGTTGCTCTCTTGACTATGTTTCAACTGTAGTGGACCATTTCTAAAGATAAACTGGATGATGATTCACTAATGCACTTCGGTGCAGTATATAATATATTCATAGGACCATTCTCTGTTTTTACTTTCATAAGCCCATGTAGGATAAACGATGAAAAGAGATCAGACGCAGGAACGATGGCTTAAAAATTTCCGATCCCACCTATTTTTTGTCTCCTACGGAGCAATTTCTTAACAAGAAACTTAGTATCTATTTAGGCTTTTTGTCGGTTCGAAAAAGTTTCCAGAGGCATCATAAAAAATATTAAAACGGCGCTTTGAGTAGATATTAAGATTATATTTCCCCTTAGGCGATCATTTATTAGACCTTCATGTGCCTCCGAGCATGCAAAGATCTAAAACGCATACGCCATATATCCACTATCTATTCTTGTAAATATAAAGTTGAACAGAGATGACTGATGATCTTTTGTACATATGCATGCACCTGTATGAGTGCAATTCATTGCAAGTGCGTATTGCTTGATTACGTGGAAATTGATTGATGGGAAATTAATAATCTTATTGTTGTTATGATCCGCCATCTCGATGTTTAAATATTTGCTTGTTATACCTAGTTATGACCAAAATAGGAATCCTTTCAAGTATATTCCAAACTTTTATTAGTGTTTTAAGAGGTTGCAAAAGATGCAGCGTGTCTCTATTCTATTTTCATTTCAATATATGTATTTAGAAACTCAAATCGTACTTGAAAAAGAAACGTCACATCATACCTACATATCATTTTACTTACATCATAAACACCGTTAAGTACAGTAATTTAAAAAAGTTATTTTTAACATTTCACAAATTTTATTACATGTAGAACTCTATATTACCATAGTATATGTATATGCAAGCAATTTTATATGTTACATGCTCAAAGTATATTTTTTTACTTGCTCAGAATAAACTTCTTTAAAAGACTCATCAGAACTTTAGTATTAGTTTTTTATTCAAGTGTTAAGCGATGTAAAATTTTTATATTTATAGACATTTCTGCAAAATATACAGACGCATTAATACTCGTATATTAAAGTAGATACTTAAGGCATAATAATCATTCTATAGATAAGGAAAATAATCGAACTTTAACTCAACGAGTACATGATTACTTGCGAATATTGTTCAATAACGACTAATGTATCTGTCCTTTATTAAAATGTTGCTTTCATTGTTTAAATAGTACAATTAAATACACAACTGTCATCAGTGATGATGACAGTTGTGTGTTTGATGAATGATGTAAAAGTTCCGAGATTTCATTTGTTAAATTTCCTTTTCTGCTGTTATCAAAGCCGACAGTTTGCCGAGAAATTAAGACACAATACCTAAAAACTATCTACCGGCTCAACGTGTTAAGAAACACCTGTCCTACTATTTTCCCTTGTCCTGAGACATACAAGTCTATCCTTTTAGTACGTATACCATGTTTAACCTACGGATGACTTAACAAAACAAGGGTCAATTGTACAATAAACACTGAAAATCTTCAAGTCACCAAGACATCTAGTCCTGTACAGCACCCTCTGTCCTCTCCTTGCATATTGTATGAAAAACGAACTAATTTGCTAGACTCAATTAATCAAAACAAAAAAGGAAGCTCATGAACGTGCATGTGTAATTATTATGCACATTAATTAACAGGCCCCTGAGGTTGCCACATAAATTATTCAGCATGGTGCTCTCTCACGCAATACGCCATTTTCCGATACTCACATAGTCTATACGACACAAGCGTAGCTCATGTACGCTGGTTGATGGTGAATAATAGACTTTATCATTAGAAACTTTGTACAGCATAATTGTTTTGGCTTTTTAAATGTTTGCTGTATCGTGTTTTATGCCAGTTTTATTAAATGTGTATTAGTGTTTATCAAGAACTTTTCGGTCGATCTTGAAACCTTATTTTAGGTGCCATAATATAATATGAATGCATTTTTTCAGTTGACTGAATGATTGTATTTAAGGATTTTAAATCAAGAAGTTATTCTTAGGTTTGGCTTTTTTTGTTAATCTCGGAGTTAGGGCTTTTTTAAAATGCAATATTGACTGTTTAACAATTCAGAATAGTCTGGCACTGATACAGCTATTCTCGAATTGGCACTATGCATCGTAAGGCATGTTTCAGTTCTAAACTTGATCATTATGAAGTAATTATCTGAATGTTATTGACATATTCCATCAGTTTCCGAGAGTGAAGGAGCAGAGAGCTTATTTCCTACAATACTGTTGTGAATTTCAATGTCACCTGAGTACTTGGCTAGCCTCCACGGAAAAAAGCCACCGTACTCAAAATTTCGTCAGTTCTATTTTTTAATTTTACTGAGATTGAATACATTCAATCTCAGTAAAATGTACTAGATGTACAACATCTAGTACAAAAAACGACGATGAGCCACTAAAATGTATGGACGTAGGTATAGAATTACTAACATCCGCCCAATAAAATATAGTCGCAGTAGGTATTATTAATCCACAAGTTGACTTGACAACAGAAAGGAAATTGTCTTTATGATCACGTTTACTGATAAACTGCTTAAATAGAAAAGGTATCGTGTACATACGTAGAAACGTATTATTAAAGTTTAGGCTTTTTTTTCTAAACGACTACGATGATAGCCAAGGTAATTGTCATCATCACCGGGCAGTCGGCGTAGGGAAAGCCTCTCACCCCTAGAAGCTTAGGCACAGTTTAACCAATCGATTTCAAAGACCCTAATAGGTTATTCGAATAGGCCTTATTAGCCATCTGGTTATAATACGATAGTTTATCTAAACTATCGTATTATAACAGCTAACACTTACTATAAACCCTTGATCTTCAAGGTTATGACCAATGGTCCTAAATAGTCACTACGGCTTCTATGTGTCCCTACACATGTACTCTTACTTTAATTTTTGATATCATGATAACTAATATTAATTTTCTTTTACAGCCAATGGAACGTTCCAACCTGGAATGGAACCGAAACGCCAGCGCACAGCGTACACAAGACACCAAATATTAGAACTGGAAAAGGAATTCCACTACAACAGGTACCTAACGAGAAGAAGAAGAATAGAGATAGCCCACACTCTAGTCCTATCCGAAAGACAAATCAAAATCTGGTTCCAGAACAGACGGATGAAATGGAAAAAGGACAACAAACTGCCCAACACCAAAAACGTTAGAAGAAAAACGAATCCGGCCGGAGTGACCACGACCACGGCTAAAGCCACACCAAAGAGTAGATCGAATAAGAATACCAATAATAATGACAAGAAAAAGTCGAACAATAACGGGAGGCCGGACAGTATAGAGAACGTGACGGATAATATTATGAATGATCTGCATTGCGTCGGCGGGCAGCAGAATTTGTCGCACGATCCGGCGATTAGTCCGATGTCTCATCAGAACCAGATGGGCGGGGGGCATCCGATGACGCCGCACCACCTCCACATGATGAGCATGCACGGAGGTATGGACCCTGCGATGCTGGCCAACCTCTCAGCACACGGTTCCCCTGTCGGGAGCGCGGGATGCGGCTCCGGCCTTAACCCCGTCAGCCAACCGGTCATCAAATCGGACTACGGTCTCACAGCCTTATAATCTAAGTGTAAACAAGATGCTATATTTTCACTAACGAACTTTCTGTAACAACCATTCCTCTGTGTCGATAAAGTGATGAATAAATTCTAGCTAAATTAAGACGATTACTATAATTCGTGTAAGTATTCATAGATTAAACAGTCATAATTCAATGTTTGGATAGTTAAGTGGAAAACTTTACAATGTCAAAAGTGTGATTATAATTATTATTTTAGGGTAGATAATAAACATCTGAGTGTTGACTTTGTACATTTTAATTTAAGTCATTGTCGTGAACTGTAATAACACTATTTATGAGTACACTAATACGATTATAGAGTTATAGTTTTAATAAATCACAGTATTGTCGTTTATAAGGTATTGATTTGCCAGAAATACTTCGATTTTTTAACAACTGAGTTACCATTTAATTTCTTAATACAATGTACATAATAATCACTTTACATGACATCTACCAATCTGGTCCAATATGTCTAAATTTGGTTGTAGTATTGAATTTAATTGTTTAGTACCATAGTTGCCGTTGATATTATAGGTCCATACTATAGATATGCTTTGCCTTATAGAATATCAAAATAAGATTTCCTTTATATTTCTACTACCGATGTATGCATAGAGATATATAAATCTGAGAATATTTTATTCTTTAGGAATAATTTGTCTGCTTTAGATATATTTTTACATTATATATTGATATTGATCGATAAATTCACCTTATTATATTTGTTAAAACAATATAACTAACTATTTAACCCTTTGTCTTATAGACATGTACAGCATTCTATTTACAGATGGGTAGATGTTCGCGTTGTGTATAAAGTATAAAAATGTTTATATGATACATTATACAATACTTAAAAACGTAAGGCTTAAACGAAACTATACAACTAGCAAAGGTACCGAAAAAGAAATATGTCGCTAATTTGTATAAAGTGACTTATAAACTGAAAAATCTTACTGTTTTTCTGTATGAATGCTATGTACATTATTTATTTTTTTCATGCTAACTTTTTGAAAGGCTATATCTATACTCTAAAATTATTATTAAAAAGAGGGAAGATTTTTTTGTTTGCATTTTGCAGTTGCAGCAAATATAAAGTACACTAAGCTCCGAAACTGCTGTATCGATTTTTGTAATTCTTGCTCTCTCTCTTCACTCTTATAATCAGTCATAGACTGATACTATGTAATGCGAAAACATTAGTATTCAGTAGATCTAAAAGGATATTCGCAATACTATGTTATGGCTTTTTAAAGGTAGGTGCTAGCCCCCTTTTACCACAAATAATAATTAAAGCACAATAACGATTGTTACAGCAAATAAGTATAAAATAACTTCACGCGGGAGCAGTCGCTGGCAAATCCTTGTAAATAACACAACCCTAATGTATATTTTCGTATAAGCCTAACCACATCCATATGATATGTGATGTAGACAATGACTTAGTCTTAGGTACAAAAATGTGAAGTTTTATTTTAATCGGGAAATAATTGTTTTGTAACTAAAATAGGAAAAAATGTGAATACAAAACCAATAAATATAGTAATAATGTGAATAAAATTTTGTTGTTTCTTTACCTATTTTTTGTAGGAAAGGCTTTTACGATAAAATAAAATTAAATAAATGTGTATACTACTATTAAATAAATTAGTAATAAGGTAGGTACTTATTTCTATATAGAATTGATATTGCAATGGATTTGACAGTGATCAAATGATAATGACGTATCAAAAAGTCCATATAAAAGTGTATTCTAAAACTTAAATATTGCATAACCTAAATATGTACAGAAAAAATACACATCAGTCCGCAAAATTCTCCGATCAACACAAAACACCAACCACCCAGACAGCAAATAAAGGATCCTTCGCAATCACGCACATTCCTGCCGCATCGCAAATTCAAGAGTTCCTCGCCTACGCACCGATCATTCGTAACCATCGCTTCGATATCATAACCTTGTGACACTCGTATCGAACGAAATGAAAGCAAAAATCGTAATGTATTCGTTGAATGCGCGGCCATCAATCAAAGTCGTCGGCTCATTGTGTGGCCGCACGCAACGTACTCGTATCTTCTTTCGAACACGGCTTCGACGCCGGCCGACACGGTTTTATCATTCGGCTGCCGAGATTCGGCCGTGTATTGTTTTAAAACTTTTACGTTGGCCCACATTATCGAAGTACTGAGATCACGACATATCGCTCGTCATTAGAGGATGTCGATTATTTTTTTAAGTTATCCTTGTGCGTAAGCGCCACATCGCTGTAGATACAATTGACATGTCATGTCAAGCAATAAGAAGCTTTTTAACTTACAATTAAAGATATTTAATCGGAAATATTTAACACAAAAAATTACGGACGTTTAACCTACAGTACCTATGGATCCATTATGAATATGAAAGTTAGTTACCTGTTCACTTTTTTTAATCTAAACCAATGTTTCTAAAATTATATGCACATGAGTGGTTAGGATTAACTGGATTAGATAAGGTTATTTCCACCTCTATATAAGTGATCTTTTCTCGTGGAATTTCACAAGGATGGTCTACTAAAACTTGAAAAATAATTTCTATAATATTCCTTTTCTTCGATATCTCGCCCACTTAGCGGTTTTATATGATCGTAGCAATTTATGGTGACTGTCGCATTTTATTTTCAACATCCGCGTCTTCATTCTCAAAGTGTCGAGACTGAGTAATTGCCAGTATAATACAGCATAATAGAGGATAATTGTACGTGCATAGTACAGCGGCTCGAATGAGATTTGCGACGCGCATCGCTGACTTCAGAAACTTCCGGATTGTTCCGTCAGCATGATACTTATAGACTGCGTGAAATTCTGATACTGCAGATTTTAATGTGTTCATTCCATAATTTCCCTCAACCCTATTGCGACTTCTAAGTATCTGTTTTGAAGCCATGAGTTCGTTATAAACCGAAATGAGGTTTTGGTTACCGTGGAGCGAGTAGATCTGTCTAACTACTTTAAACAGGCAGGGTAGACTGAAAGGAGAGAGATTTTTTACAGAGGTTCGGCATAGCGAAACCTCTTTCGAATTAAGCTGTCCGTCTGAAGAAGTACCTCCACCCTACAGGATGATGAACCTAATGACCTCTGAATGGTGAGTAGTGTTTCCGGAGGTCGTGGGGTGAGTGCTGCATCCGCAGCCGGAGGTTAAGGTGGGCAACGCTCGTATACTGACACCCCTGGTGTTGCAGGCCTTTTTTTATAGTAGCTCGACATAATGACTTCCCTACGCCTGATGGAAAGCGAAAGAGAAGCCCAAGTTGCTGTGACAACTGGTGAATAACTGGTCAGTTACCTGTCAGTTGCCACTGCCATGCCGGCCCAACCCTAACCCCCCACGAGCCCCGGAAACCCTACTCACCGGCAGAAACACGACCCGCAGGTCATTTGACTGCGGTATTCTATAGGGTGGAGGTCCTTCCCCGGACGGGCAGATTAATTCGAGCGAAGATTCGCGATGCCCTACCTCTCTTAATCTGCGGTAACCGCTTAGAATCAGGTAGGCCGTAGGCTTGTTTGTCACCATAGTGGTATAAATAAAAAGGTCCAATGTACAGTCCAGTGATGATGACAAGGCCGCCCTGGCCATCATCGTAGTCATTTAGAAAAAAAAAATGTCTACATATCAATCAATCAACAGCCTTGGTCCGTCCACTGCTGGACGTAGGCCTCCTTTAATTCACGCTACATAGCGTTTATAAAATTGGAAACTGTGAATCAAGAAGTTCGTATGAAATTTTATATAATGAATCATAAAATACGCCAATTAGTCAATTTATGTATTTGCTGGGCCTACAAAATGCTTTGTTCAAATATTATTTCAACATTCCAATCGCCAATGACAAGTCATTCAAAGCAACAAACGAACGACGGCGACAAAAAAAGTCGCAAAAACCCTCAGAAAAAATCTCAAATTAGTCGCAAAATAGATTTACAATTTGCAAATCGTCAAAAGCCAATAACAATAACCCTTTTTGTAACGGCGCGTCAAAGAGTTAAATTCTCGTAGATAGACAATAAGTCATTGTTGACGAGTTTGTATGCAAATAACAGGATTTTGCTACCGTTCATATTTGATAGATTTATGGCATAGAAGTCTGCCGCTAGTCCCTTTTAGGCAGGCCTCATGGAATCTTTTGTTGAAGTGTACGGTAGCAGTTTTACAGTTACTGAACGTAGAATTCCCTATAGATAATTTTGTTAGGTTGAAGTTGTACGCAGAATTTGCCAGTGGTGATATTTACGAATATTCGTCAATAAAAGATAGCTCTTATAGACGACATACGAGTATAGTGTATAAGCAAGGGACAATCGAAGTTTGATATTGAGTGGCAAGTCTATATTTAAATTGCAAGGTAACTATCATGTTTGTAGCTAAGTATAATAGTACATTTGTTGTACTATTTGGGCGGTCCTATCGCTCTAAGCGATCCCTTTCAGGCATCCTATGAGTAGAGGATATTTGATGGAATAATTGAGGTGGTAAATTCTTAATTGGAACTATGTACTTATTTATTAATTGTAATCAATACATTGTGTTTAGGTATATTGGACTCTAAACAATATTCATGAGTACCACAATGTAATTTTATTTCAATAACAAAACTACAATACCTATGGTTCAGTAGATTTAAGAACGTAAAAAGTAGGTAAGTATATAGTAGATCGTTTGTATATCAGCTTCTTCATAAAAAGACAAATGAACGAAGAATTTCGCTAGGCATCTCAGGATTTATTCACGCAAACACTTTGATGTAATCTGATTGACTGTAGTTAACAGCTGAGTCAAACCGAACAGGCATCAGAACACCCCAGCGGGTTCATCCATTAGCTTCAACACGAGGAGTGCCGTCGAGGTATCCTTAGATGTTATTTATATATCCGGCGATACGGATCAAATGTGAATCGACGGTGTAATTACAATTTCGTTTAAGGATCGACTAAAGTGGAGGCTGAAAGAAGAAGCTTTATTTTTTATTATGCAACTAAGGTGACAATAAGCCTACGGATTGCCTGATGTTTAGCGGTTACCGCAGCCTTATGGACTCTTGCAACACCAGGGTTATCATACGCGCGCCCTAACCCCCCGCTGCTGATGCAGCACTCAATCCATGAGCTCCGGAATCCCCTACTCACCGGCAGAAACACCAGGGGCCCTACTACAAAAAACGAAAACTATCGTTCGTTAAACGGATCGTTTTCGTTTTTTGTAGTAGGGCCCCAGACCTGGCGGTCATTATGCTGCGTTATTATAAAGAGTGGAGGTACTTCCCCGGACGAGAGGTTCAATTCAAGCGAGGATTCGCTCTGCTCTTAATCTACATATTTTAGATAGGATCAAGAATTCTTTCCTCCTTACGAATACCTTTCTTAATACATACTATACTGAGCAATGAGTGGATGTGGGTTGAAATGATGATGATGATGATAGGCCTGTAGCTGTAAAAAATGTAATTAGTCCGTCATTTAGATTGTTCAAAAATAAAAGACACGTATTTTTTCATTTGTCAATTAGACCAAAAATAACAAAGATATAGCCCCTTAAAATTGCGCGTGACGTCAAAGAGTGGGAGTTTTTCCGCTACTGAGTGACGTCTAAGACACCTACATTTTGATGCCTTGTCCAAATACGTGCCCAATACATTTTCATAATCTAAAATACGGACTAAATAAAAATGTAATTATTTTGACCCTGGAAACATCCCTATTGTCATGACGATGTAATCTAGTAAAATTTATTTATTACCAGGCGGCGAACAACTGGAGAGACCTATGTCCAGCAGTGGATTGCGATAGGATAATGATTGCTATAATTACACAGGTTTTCACGCAATGATATCCTTCATCACTAAATACCTACTTTGAAAGCACATTATGTGCGTGGCGTTTAGACTCCTCCACATGGAAATCAACAGCTTTTACTAACTACTATACCATTGACACAGCTAGCTTGTTGGAATTTTTGCAATAGACTTCAGAATGCATCCCGACATTCTTTTAATTTGCCGGCCAATCTTCTAAAGGGCTAAACAAAGGGCGGCGCGTTGTAGCACTCACGCGGGAGCCGCCAGGTGGGTCCCTAGGGACTGGTTAGGGAAGCGGTGACTTGCGGAACTCGCGGCTCTTTGAGGAAGGAACAACGGTGAGTACCTACCTACTGATAAGTATTCGACTACTGAATTTCTTTTGCTCTAAGGTTTATAAACATCGGCTACGTTTAGAGCTCATTCTTCACTTTAGATGGTTTTCGTATATCAAATTTATAAAAGCAGATATAAACAACAGTTCGAATATAATATAGTTTATACATTAGTTATTAAAAGTTTTAAAAAAAATTTAGATAAATTTCTAGGAACAAATTAACTAAGAGGATAAGACCACCAAGGGTCCTATTTACCAAATGAAATGAAAATAATGACAAAGATCATACGATATTCCTGCAATTGTTTACTTCTGTGTATTGTGTATCTGTTAGCTTATTAGTGATCTGCAGGTGAGGGAACTAACGATTAGAAAAGTATGAATTTTACATTTAGGTTTAAAGAATATTTATTTTCTCATTAAAAAACCATACAGTCACTTACAATGAGAAACTTAACTAGGTACTACTATTGCGGGTACGTGCACAATCCGCCGAGAAGGTAACAAAATTATTATTCATTATTCGGGAACAATCCACCAGGTCGGCACACTCACATACACAACAACAGGGAGCATCCACATACAAATGCATATCGCCGCTCATTTCAAACATTGCTATAAAGATTCCAGGCAATTATTCCGTTTGCTGTCGGTCTGTGGCGCTCGACAGCGCACATGCAATACATGCGACGAAGAGCGAGTCCTGCGTGCGACTGCGCGCGCGCCGGCGCCGCCAGCCAGCCTGCTGTACCGAGCCTGTTGAGACTATTCCCGCATAAGGGTGTACATGCAAATTCTCAGTTTAACATTTTTAACATTAATACACTTTTTTCTTACGTATATATATTTTTTTTTATACTTATAAATGTTATTGTATTATTATTGTAGTTCATTATTAATCATGTTAGTAACAATATCCTATTAAAAATTCATCTGAGTATAAAATTAATTGAATACAAAAATAATCCCTTTAAAAATTCAAATATACAGCAATAATTCATAAAAGTCAAATAAATTAATAATAATAATAATATAAAATTGGAACGATATTAGGTAGTATAATTACAATGCGGAATCCAGCAAGATGTGTCTCCTAAGCCTTCTTTTGAAAATATTTAATGTTTCAGAATTTCTTAAAGTTTCTGGTAATTTATTAAACAATTGAGCTCCTTCAAAGGTTAGAATTTTTTGGCCATATTTAGTTCTAGAATTAGGTAGCAGTAAAATCTTTTTAGGCCTTCTTTGGCTGTATTTCGGAACTTCATAATTAACAGTAAATTGAGTTTTAGACTTAATTTTCTTATGCAAAATTTTGTAAACGAGGATAAGTGTTTGAAATAAATATAATTGATTTATGTTCATAATCTTGGTTTCTTTGTAAATTTTTTCTGTACTAGTCCGGTAGTTATAATTGAACAAGGTTTTAATAATTTTGTTTTGCAAAATTTGTATTTCTTTTAATTTAGACTTTGACGCAACTCCCCATATTTCAATTAGATAGCCAATGTGAGATTTAACAAAAGAATTGTAAAGCATCAGTCGAACTTTTCGAGGGAAGCAGCCAACACTATGTCGTATGCAACCAAGAAACATAGATAGTTTTGATTTGATGTAATCGAGTTGTGAAGACCATGTCAGGTGACTGTCCATCCTCAGACCAAGATACTTTTCTTCCTTCTTCTCCGCAATAATTTTACCATCAATTGTTAAGTTTTTGTAACTTGGAATTTTTTTATTTTTGGCCCTAAAAATGCAGTAACAGGTTTTAGAGACGTTTATTGTTAGTAAGTTATATCGGAACCAGTTGGAAATATTATTTAGATCTTCTTGTGCGTTAGCGACTATTTCGTCAATACAGCTTCCGGAATAAAATAAACAGGTGTCATCTGCATATAAAGTTAATTTACCATGAAATGTACATTCTGAGATGTTATTTATGTAAATCAGAAAAAGTAGTGGCCCTAGAATTGAACCCTGTGGGACTCCGCATTCAATAAGCCTTGCACTGCTTTGAAAGTCATTGATTTTTGTAATTTGGTATCTATCGCTCAAGTAAGACTTGAGCATTTTATAGGCTGTGCCAGTTATGCCTATCTTGTCAAGTTTACTGAGTAGTAGTTTATGGCTCACAGTGTCGAATGCTTTTTGTAGATCGATAAACACTCCTAACACAATGTTTTTGGTATCTACATTAGTTTTTACGTCAGTGATTAAGTCTAGAGTAGCTGCCAAAGTATTTGATTGAGGTCTGAAGCCATATTGACTGTCTGTAAGAAAGCCTATAGAAGTTAAGTACTCATTTAATCGAGAGATAATTACTTTTTCAAGAATTTTTGATATGACTGGCAATACAGATATTGGACGGTAATTATTTGCGTCACTTGTTGGACCAGACTTATGTATTGGACACACTTTTGCTAATTTGAGAGAATCGGGGAAAGAACCCTCAGCTAGTAGAGCATTAAAGCAGTCACAAATTTTTTGAGCCATTTGTCTACCAATGCATTTAATGTGCTTAGTAGTGATGCCATCAATTCCAGCACTAGAGCTTGCATCAAGATCACTTACAATCCTCAAGATTTCATCCGCAGTGCAGGGTGCGAACACATCAAGATTTTTATTGTGGCTACAAGTTGGCATTGAGTAAATAGAACTTTGGTGGAATCTCGATGGTATATCTTTTGCTAATTTCAAGCCTATCGCGGAAAAAAAGTTATTAAATTCCTCACATATCATTTTGGGATCAGTGATTATACCAGTAGATGTTTTCAGTTTCGGAGGAGCACGGCTAGCCTTTATTTTGTTATGGGATAGATTATTAATCAGTGACCACATTTTCTTTGGATTCGTCTCGACACTTTTAAATTTGTCTAGGAAGAAGTTTTCTTTAGCTTTTTTGATATTGTTTCGAACTTTATTGCGCATCCCGATGAACTCTTCTAGTTTTTGAGAGTTATCTGGTTCAGTCTTCAGTTCCCTCCATAATTTGTTCCTCCGGTTTATGGATTCAATAATTTCTTTATTGATCCAGTCACTCTGCGGCGGATTCTCAATTTTACATTTGAGTTTTTGGCATTGCACAATTGAAGTCAGTATATACTTTTCTAGGTCGTTGTAGTCCATGGGTTCAAAATCTCTATTCTGTATGCAGTCCTGCAGCTTTTTGTAATCTGTTGAGATATACTGTGTCTTTTTTGGTTTTGAGAGTTTTTGTTTTTTTATCTCAACATAGATTTGCTTGTGATCTGATAGGCTCGAGTCAACTGTAGCTAGGTGAATATTAGTATTTGGTACATTAGTTAAGACGTGGTCAATTAGGCTCTTTGTCGTTGACGTTTCTCTTGTGCAATGTTTTGCTGCTATGCGATTCAGAACCCGGTATCCAGATTCATGCAAAAGGGCTTTGTAGCGCTTTGTTTTAGTATCTGTATTATTGAGAAGGTCTATATTGAAATCGCCGAAGATCAGACTCCTTTTATGTTGTTGCAGCTGTTGACCAAACTCTTCCAGAAAGTCCGAGAATTTCGTATCACCAGGGTTGTAGATTAATCCAACATCTAATTGAAATCTCTCAAGGTGAATCCACAGGTAGTTATTTCCTCCTATGTACGCTTCGTGAAGACAATTGTGGTTCAAGCTGTTATGTACATATATTGAAACGCCTCCACCCTTTCTATTTTCCCTTATGTTGTAATAGTGTGTATAATTATCAAGTTCAAAGTTTCTTGCCTCCTCCTTGGTTGTGATCCATGTTTCAGAGAGAAGTATAACATGAGCGGTATTAGGTAAGGATTTAAGGACGCATTTCAGCTCGTCGAGTTTGCCAGGCCTACGAATACTTCTTACATTGGCATAAAGAAAGTTAAGGCGGTATTTCGAGGACGTGAGATTTTCATAGCTGTCTAGTACCTGATACGTTACCTCCCTGCATTTCTCATGGCAAGTGACTGGACTATCTAGTTTTTTTCCATGTTTGTTTGAACAACTTTTGGAATCCCTTTTATATATTTTATTGTAATATTGGTCTCTCCAGCCGAGACACGTTGGCTTAGTTCAATTTTTGTCTGTTTGTATAGATGTTGCTGAATAGGTGTTTGATCGGAGAAAATTTTGAAGTTATTATTGATCTTGGCTTTATTACGTAGTAGCTGTCTAGGTGTGTCTGAATCGTTGAAGCAGGCCTTGATGTTGCGAGTTTTTTCTTTGTTATATTTGCCAATTCTAATTAGTTTAACTGGCTGTGGGCAGTTTTCGATCAGGTTATTGAGGAACTTCTTAACTTCGTGTTGGTCATATTCACTCCTGTTCTTCGTGTTCATATCAAAGGGCTCCGGTATACCAGAGATAATAAGGTTCTTCATTCTGTTATTCCGATCTTGGATTTCCATGTAGAGCTCTTCATTAGCGAGACTTGATTGTATAGTATTTGGTTTTTTCTGTAGCACGTCCGTCTGCAATGTTTGAAGTTTTCCTTCTGTGGCCGATAGTTTATTTGAAATTTCTATAAAATTTGATTCCATATGTTGTATCTTTGACTCCCCAAGGTCTACTTGTGAATTTAATTTAGTTATTTCAGATTTGATATGATTTTGTTCCGTAGCTAGAGACGAGGTTGCCTGCTTGATGTCTTGTATTTGATTTTTGATATCCGTTAAATTTTGTCTCATATTTTCCAGTGTAATATCTTGCTTTTCATTCATTTTTTCAAGCAACTTTGTCATGCGACCGAGTTCTTGGCGCATCCCTTGTATCTCCAGATTGCAGACACAATCATTTTCAGGCAGTTTTCTCTTTCTATGGGTGACGTTTTCTTTTGCCATAGTCGGTAGACTTGTGGATGTGCCCTCTTCCAAGATAGGGTTTGACTTTGTAGGAGTGCGTTGTACACTCATTATGTGTTCAGAAAATTCACTTACGTCGTTTTTCTTGGTTGCCACTGATGTGATGTTGCAATACTGGACGCGCGGCGTCCGTGCGGAAGACAGGGTTCGAGATAGCGGCCGTCTCTTCCCGCGGGGGTGCCGCGCGGGCGTGATGTTTAGGAGCACAAGGTGGAACAGATGAAATGGTCCTAAGTAAAATTAAACCGCACAATTGTTTCTGGCACTTATTGAGTTGATTTAAGTATCAAATTGCTTTGGTAAGTTATACGGATTTTTTGAATAATTATGCACACGTCTTCTCGGCTTCACTTTCCCGACTTACTTACTACTGACTTACTACATTTACTATTTGATAGCCTATATGGAATAGAATAGAATAAGTATAATTTATTTGCTAAAAGTATGGAATCATTAGAAAGACAATCATTCTGTTTCTGCTATCTGTTCATTATTACCTATGTATCAATTTTATAAGTAAGTTTAATACTAATTTGATCTCTTGCTTACTCTCGCAAAGTATTCGTATCACTGACCAAAATACCTCGATTTTTACCTGATCACCTAAAAGGTGAAATAGTGAATCCGCGAAGATTCCTTAGGCGACCCCTAGGGACCACATAGGGAAGTGGTTCGGCGCCGGCAAATGACTTGCGAATATCTGAAACCTTTAAATAACAAGACAATACGTTTATCAACTTGGAAAACATGGGAAATTTGCAAAACTAACAGCGAACATTTGCACTACTAGATTCATATGAGATTTTTTAATGTTAGTGAAAATCAGAAGTGGATTAGGTACCTAAAGATTGTACTTTTTATAGTAGCTTGACATTGTGGTTTCTTGTCGCCTAATGGAGAGGACCAAGTCGCCACGGTAACGAATAGGTAACTAACTTGTTAGTTGACACCACCATGCTAACCTATAGGATTATTGAAGTTATACACCAACTATGTCATGGTAGATTCCCGTTTGTATGCATAGACCTTTAAAACTACGCAACGGATTTTGATGCGGTTTTTAAATAGATAGAGTGATGCAAAGCAAGGGCGGATTGCTAGTATTTATAAGTTTAAAATACCCTTCAATCAATTGAATAATGACCAGATATAACTATATTAAATTTCATACCAAATTATCAACATTAAGGTGCAATTAATTAAAGCAAGCCTATAGATTTCTCAAGAGCCGGCAACGCACTTGTGACTCCCCTGGTGTTGCGGTATCTATGGGTTCAAATGATCACTTACCATCACGTGACCTTTAGGCATGTTTGCTCCCTCTATCGTAAAAAAAAGCTGAATCGCCGAGTTTGCCACTCTCAAGTACACGATTGGTATAAAAATATTTTAGCAAATGCGTTCACATTACGTATATTTCGCCTCGTATTTGTATAAGAGTCAATAACTTTATTACTCAGCACTACGCCGTGGCTGAGCTCTGAAGCCGTCGGCGAGACGACAAATTTCAATACATCGTCGTCTGCGAAACTTGGGGTACTCACCCTTTGTAAATATGGCGCATATCTCTGCTGTGGTCCAAGTTAAGAACAATTTATATATTTTCTTTATTCAAACGGTAAATTGTGAACTCGTAGTCTATGATAGAACGCAATCACCTAGCAAAATCCAGTTCATTCTCGCCATGACCATCGGAAGATTATATCTCTCCAGGAACAAAGGCGCTCGGCAAAGAGTTCCATAGTTTAGCCGTTCGCACAATGAAGGTAGAGGCGAAACGCGTTGTGCGGGTCTTTGGAATATAATATATTTTAAGAAGCAGGAACATTACACTGTAGAGGTGCGTCCACGTCTGACGAATGCGTGACCGGGTTTGTGAGCTGTCAGCAGCGAGCGAGTGCTTTTTTTTTTCCTAAATGACTACGATGATGGCCAGGCCGGCCTTGTCATCATCACCGGACTGTTGGGGGAGCGGAAGGCTCTCACCCCTAAAAGCGAGCGAGTGCATTTTTACTCCTGCGCCTGACGCGAGCTGTGCAATCGCGGCGCATTCGTCAGATGTGGGCGCACTGTAAAGTTCAACAGGAATTCGAAATTCGAATTTTCGGTAAATTTTACATTCATTTATTTTTAATATTTTGTTGTCCTGAAAGTGGCAAGTCAAAGTAGCAACCATTTTTTATTTAAATTTCGAATTTCCAAATAGTATTTCAAGTACTTACTGGCCAGTCTCAATTGAATTTCAAATTATCAACATATCTGTATCAACTTATTCATAAAAAGTGACCAAATAGTGAAGCAGAGCTAAAGACTTCTGAATTTATGAAGAAGTTTTGAGGTTATGTGAGGAAAGATGACGAATCCGTATTAGGCCAGCGATGTTGAGAAAGGCCTCTGTGGGGACATTATATGAGCTGTTAATGAAAAAGAAAATGGCTTTCCTCATTCAAATAAGGTTTATATAATTGTTCTATTTTATATTATATCGTCAGTGGCCCATCAGTTGGACCAACGGCCGTCTTCATAGGGTGGCTCAAGTCGTCGGGAGGATGTAATCCATACTGGAGTTGTTTGAGAGCTGTAGAAACGTACGTGAGATGACGAACTTGCCTGCACCCTTAGGGTTGGATTTCTTTTGCCGTGAATTGATTTCTTGGTTTATACAAGGATTTTTGGTAAATAGAAAACAAATACCAAACACTTTAGGTTGGAAGGAATATAAAAGTAAGTATGTACATTTGTTTGAAGTTATACCTTACTATATTTGGAATAATTTTTAACATAGTCCGTCAAACATTACTTTCTATTCAGTTCATACGTTTACTAGAACTTAACATTATGCAGAAAGCTTATGACAGTCATGATATCAATATGGAGATTTCGAGTCGTTAAACATTTGCGTACTTACTTACCTTTTGCTAGCAAATTTCATTTAATTCAAAATCTTCCAAAATAAGACATGGGTTTCTTCTCTTTTGCTTTTCATCAAGCGCAGGAAAGCCATTATGTCGGGCTACTTTAAAATATAATATGGCAAAATGTTTGAGATTTAAAGCAGACATTATCTTTTCTAAAATAATGAACTTCACTTTTCATCATCTTATTCGTTATCGGTAGTGATTTCATAGTTATTACAATTAGTAAGCCCTGCCCGTGCCCTTATTTTTTTATTTATTTCTTACTTTGAACTTATAAATAACATAATTACGAGTAGTGTCATGAAGTAAGGAAAATTTTGTTTACCTATCTTACGTTCGTGATATTAATAAACCGTATAATAGAACAACTATGCATCATTTTCTTTGAACGATGTTAGTCATAGTCATCACAGAAATACCGGTCTTCGACAAAAGATCGTAAACAAATTATTTTGATTGACGTCAATAACACGTTGAAAATGTTTATAATCTGTGATATTAGAGTGTTGTAAAAAATTAGACAAGTACAGAATTTTTATGTTTGATTTGAAAAAGAATCGAAGCAAAAAAGCTACAGTTCCGTCGTTCCAAATCAGTTAGGCATAGAATTTTATTTTTGATTTGATTTGAAAAAGGAATCGACGAAACAAAAAAATACAGTTCCTTCGTCCCAATCCAGTTGCCAGCTACATACCGTACATAAGGCATATATCACACGTCTTGCGACGGTAGTCAGTCGGCCAAGCTTTGCCTTTTGTGGGGCGTGCTCATGTGTGTCTGCCGCTTTACACACACATTGTCAATGTGTTGATTTCCCGACGCTGCGCCCGCCCGGTACAGTACCTACTAGGGTTGGGGTGGAACGAAAGTGTAGGTCGTATTTTTATAATTTTGTTTTGTCGACAATAATCGTAAATTAAATTAGAATTATTTTTTACGAAAACTCAAGTTCTTAAATAAAAAACATTCTATGTTTTTTAAAATCCAGTTTATAAACAAAGTAAATTCATACCTACAGTAAGGGCCCTCCAAATTGGACTTTAAACCTAATTACTAATGACTAATTGATTATAATTATTTATAATCCGTGGTGCTCCAAGCAGGGCATCTTTTAAGTTAAGGCTTCAAAATTATTATCACCTCCAACATTTAGCGCAATAGTCGTCGTCCTATTTATTATTTATTATTCTATTATAAGTATGTATAGTATTATATTTGTAAGTATATGAAATATTTATTAGTTTATTCTAAACATATTATACTATGTAAAATTATATTTTATTCCTTCTTGCATATGATATTTATATATAGATATTTATTTATGTAGGAATATGTATTTTATGTTACCATATTATTATTATTATACATATTATTGAGTTATTGTTTTTCAAATTAACTTTGTAGCACACTACCTTAAAATTAGTTTCTGCTTAGCCCAATGGTTGACTGGTAGAGAATGCCTATGTGGCATTAAGTCCGCCTTTTGTACACTGCTTAATTGTGCAATAAAGATTAAATAAATAAATAAATTATCTGTTTTAAAACAATTATTATAAAAATACATTAAACACAAAAATAAACATTGTACATAAATTAATTGTCTATTTAAAAACTTACTGGTCACCATCAAAACCCTTATAAGAAGTTTGTTTTACTTTGTGTTAGTCATATAAGTTGACGCACGAGAATCTGTGGGCGGTACACTAGTTAAGAATAATGGCGCTGACTGATGATGACTGAAGGTGGGTTCATTATGCAATTCAATGACATTTTTTCTGAAAAGTTCTATGCTACATATGGGTAATAAAATACAAATGACTTTGTCCTAGTTGCATAATAATGAACGTAAAAACTATGTAAATGTTATGCAGGACGTTAAGCGTGTACCTACTCAGCGACAATATTGATACTGATACCGCATGACATGGTGTACTTTTACTAGTTGGTCCCTCGACCATTGTCATCATATTTAAGTCGGTTTTGTTTAGCTAAAAATTCTGTTATAACTCATAACAGCAGAATTATCACGTTTTATGAATATTTTTCTAAGTTGGTAGAGACGCTTTTACCTACTTATCAAATTTTTTTTCTTAAATTATCCTCAGATTTTTATAAATTATCAACAGAAAACTGTATGTTATCACTCCTAATAGTTTTACTTTCTCAATTGCGTCTGGGTGAATTTAGATATTAGAAAGAAATATTAAAATCATTCTGAAACTCCAAAAAAACCTCTTACCGGGACTTTCGTTCTACCACACCCAGCTGTCAGCCGCTCGTCCTGAGGGCACGCACACACAGCCGAACACAACACACAAGACGCACACAAGTGTATCCGAGGGGTGCGTCAGGGAGGCATGGTGGGGACTGTATTAAGTTCCTTTCTTTTCACTAAAATAATTTTAGGGGATGGTTTTAGTTCGATATTTTTTTTCGGAGGGCCCCCGCTTCTGTTGAATGCGTTCAATTTGAGAAATGGCCGCCGGTCTGGGGTGCATTTGGTTGTTGAGATGTTTGCGACTGTGATAGTTATGGGTATTTTCACATACTTTGTCGATTACAATGTGAAGTTAAACATTTTTGCTTGTATTAATTTTCATTATGAACAAAATACTATTTTGATGTTCTATTTCCTATTTTCCCAAATATATCTTTAATATTACTATCTAGTTATATTATATTTTTATTACAATATACATAAACAAGCACCTTTATTACATACATGAAAAATTCATGACAGTTTATTTTCTTAAATTATCAGGCACGTACAAACTTATACTTTGACTACATACTCGTAACATGAAAATTTGTTTAGGAAATCCTTGTTAATAAAAAAAATCCTTAAAATATCACTCGGCTTGCGTCTCTACATTATGACGTTTATTTAATAACAATAATTATTTGACAGTATTAAGAAATCACAAATCAACTGTTTCAATTAAAATAACAATCATATTTTTCACTTTGTTAATAAATTGGAAAATCTATAATTATTATGTTGAGATGCAGTCTGCCAAAAATATTATATTTAATGACTGTAGAACACCTTGAACATAGCAGCTGAATTTAAAAATTATAGAAAAAAAATTACATTCGAAACACAAAAAGGTACCCCACGCCCGATAGAATCTCGAAACCACTGCTTTCAGCATTTTTAATCAAAGTTTTTACCTGATCCGGCCGCAGGGAACGAACCGACCTGTCAATCTCTCAAATGTTAGATTAAAAACATCATCTTTACTTTTTTTGGCATTAAGAGGATCAAGGAATTATGGTTGAAAAAAAGTTCTCAGGCAAAGACGTGTATGATTATAAGGACGCGGTAGATAAAGTTTTGACGAAGGTCGATTGTTGTAGATGTGCAGGCGTAGTGTGATCTTCGGGAAATTCAATTATGAACCTTATTTCATTACCATTGAAGCTAGTATGTGTTTTGAAATTTGATACACATTGTACAGAGATGTGTGGGTTTTCTTTGAATCTATGTATTTTATTGTCTGCGCATATTATGTAGGTAGCTACAACGTTTATTCAATGCTATGTTGAAAATTATTGTTTAGTACTGCTATAAGATAATAAAAATGATATAAAACATTTATAATTATCTATTTTCTTTTCACAATATCAAACGAATGACACACGTTTCTTGGACTTCATCATAACTTTTAGTCAAAGAATCTAAATTCTCCTAAAGTTATGGGACTTCCATAAAAACAAGCCATTGCATGGGACCGCCTAGGCTCTATCGTTAGAAGCCTGTGGTTAAATAAGGTTGAATGCAAGCATATGTGATTTACATCTTCAATTGTAATCTCCGTCATATTTGTTACACACATTGTGCAAAAGTATTACTAGTGAATCTATTTGCAGAAATAAACTATTTTATCATTTAGATAGCGCGCTCATACAAAGTGGGTACCTATAAGTATAGACCAAGTCACACATGAACCTCCGGACAGAAACTGTCAAATTTTCGTAAACAATTCTCTACTAAGCACAAATTCACGGAGTCCATTATCGTTCTACATTTTTGGTAAAGTTTTACTGATAGGGGTAGGTGGATGTGTGGCCATAAGTACCTATATTATTATGTATATAAGCTATACCTATACATATTAATTTTAAACTCTATGTTAGTTTGAATATCTGCTTGAAATTAAATTGATATTTATCTAAATTTTTTTCAAACTCTAGATCTAGACATCTAGTCGTATAGGTATAGTCTAGACAACTAATAAGCCTGTCCACAGATATTCCCTGATGTATCACTTAACTGAAGCACCAAGTACAGAATACACACAAATGTTACACACATTTTGAAAGCAGTAAAGGGTAAAATGTGTCAATAGTAAAGTTCTTTCTCCATTCCTAAGTTTAAGTATTAAGTCCAGTAAACACCTAATTGTTTGTTCAGCATCAATATACCCCTTTTACTAAACAGTTGCGTAACAAATTTATCGATACCCAAATTAACAATAATACGATATCGTTATCTTACATCCGAGCTTAACATCTCCCACCAAACTTAAAGAAAACTGCACTCTATTGCTTTAGTTATAGAATCTAATATCAAATATGGTGAGAACATATGCCATAGAAAGCGGCAGGTGTGGTGAAAATCGCTGAGTCAGCGCAGTGGCACCGGTAGTCCATGGTAGCCAGTTCGAGTCCCGGGTCGATCACGATTTACATGTCAGTCTCGCCGCTTGATATCCGATTGTTGCAGTATTGCCCGTCATTCTTGTCTATGATTCCTCGGGAATGCGATTATGGAAATGCGTTTAAACCGTATTAAAATGACGTAAGTAGTACGGACTTATGACAATATACAAATTCATGATGTGATGTTTATCGAGCTTAGGCTCATATCCCAATGGCGTTTTGCGATTGTTGTCGTTTTTGTCGCAAACCGCTCGATTGGATAGGGCCTTAGACGTACAGTGTAAATAAAATAGAGGTTTATAATGGTGCCTTAGATTTGTTTGTATTAATATTACTTCCCATCCCTCCTATTTAGAATACAGCAGAAATTATTCCGTAAAAGGAGTCAGGAGGACTGGAGGAGGACTCAGATTACAAAGGAAAGCCATAGTTTTTTTTAAAATTAGCATAATACTGGCCTTCTTGCACCTGATGAAAAGGTAAAAAGGCAATCCAAGTCGCTATGACGACTGACAAATAAAAGATCTAAGTAAATATCCAGTCACAGTTGGCAACTGGCTGACACAGGGCTTTGCAGGCAGGGATGCCATATTGTAGCAAGATTTGTGACCAGATTGTTTGACAAGATTTGTGAGAGACACAACAATCGTTTCTGTGAAGGAAAAGTTACATACACTTTCGAATGCAACTATCAGTGTTATTGAACCAGAAAAAGTGAGTCAATTGCTCCACGATCAATTACATCGCGTACAAATCCCCAGTAGCTTCATTGCATTGAATATAATTCGGCGACTTCCGCTATGAAGACGGACATGTCAATCTGAGCCAATCACGCATTGACTGACTTCAGCCATGTTGGATGGGCCTACGAGTATAACGGCCACTCTAATAAATGGCAATTTGGTTGCTTTCAAACCGTAATAATGTCAATAGAGTAAAAATGCTTTTAACGTTACGCGTTTGCCTTTGTAGTGTAGTGAATAGGTACAAAATGTCGCTATGGCAACGAACGCTAGGTATTATGGAAACTTCATCACGGTTTATACGTCAGAGTTTTTAAATTAATCAATCAACAGCCTCGGTCCGTCCATCATCATCATCATCAGCCTATTACAGTCCACTGCTGGTCATAGGCCTCTCCAGCTGCTTGGCACTTAAGGAAACAATCTGGAGGATATACCTCTAATCGCCACGTTGGGTAGGCGGGTTGGCGATCCCAGGGCGCAGCCTCTCGTCCCGGTGACGCTGCTGCCCGTCACCGGTCTGTGGTATTTAGCTACGCCTTTAATTGTGATGCTGATGGTTATATCGCCACCAGTCGGTTGCCAGCGCCTCGTTTGTTATTCGGCAGGATGCACCACGAGCAGGTGAGGCTGGCTTGGAGCGAAAAGATGATAGGCCGCTCCCTTACATCCCCGTCCGACAGCTGATCAACTTATTTTCTATTACCTTCAAATTTTGCTTTTATTGGGCGTTTCGCGTCCAGCCATCTTATGCAAATCGTTACTCCATCTGGCTTGAAGATATCCTACACTAGGTATGTTTGCTTAGACGGTCTCCGCTTCTCCGATCCAAAAGTTATTAAATAAATTTTAAACATAGATTAAACTGATGAAACAAATAAGAACTCTACTTTTAACATTTTTAAAAACAAAAAAACATAATCTACCACGTCGCATTTTAGATCATAGACTACTCTTTAATGATACAGTAATATTTTAAACAGAACGTCTAAGTGTAAATGGTATATTAATTTATACTTACTAATCGATTAACTTACCATTTGTAAAAATGTAGACCTTTTAATGCAAAATATAGATACTGTAATATAAATGCCATGGTTATATTGCAAAGGTCGAGGTTCTGTCTGGATATAAGCAGTGTCTAACTAATGTGAATTTTCTAAGATAATCATGATGATGACAACTCTGCGTGTTTCTTAGGAGACTGTTAGAGACCTCGCGAACTACAGACTTTCTATCGGCCGATAGTTTGGTCGGGCTCATAATCAGTATGAAGATCAGCTGGTTGTAGTATGTGAACTTGCATACATCGTGTGCAATCTCTGTGGTGGAGGCTCTTGGTGAACATAGGCAATAAACTTACAATAAAAAGTAGAGGATCAGCGTATGCCAAACCTAGTTCCAAGTTCAAAAGTTGATTGCGTTAATTCAAAATGGAATCACATTCACGTCGGACCCAATTCAACGTCTCGCACAAAATCAAATCTAATTCACGTCTACCCAGTCGTGAGAAACGCGAATCAAGATCACTGGCATCTGCTCCTCACGTGACCTGTGGCTACCGGCTCATTGGCGGTATTGTTGGCTTTTTGTGAAGCTGATGGACCATGAATGCTTGTTTATTATACACGTTTAGATTGAGTATCTGTGGAACGGGTTCAATGGATTCGGAAGGCTTTTGTTTTTCGTCGAAGTCAAGACAAACTATAGATAGAATTGAGCTGATATTACATATACTGTGAGGGCTACAAAAGACGATGACTGCTCGCTTAATACAAATAAATAAATAACCCAAGACATGTCACGTGTCATGCCACACATCATCATCTAGCCCCAAACTAAACCAAAGCTTGTACTATAGGTACTAAGACAACTGATATGCTTACTTTGATACTTTTTTTGTAAATAAATACATATTATACATAGAAAACACTCAGACTTTCAACACTCAATACAAACTGACATGGTCATGAACTGTGAACGAACGCACGCCCCTTGGCTCAGAAGGCAGAGGACACCAAACGAGCCATCGAGTCAGTCATTATACTTACATGTTTAGATAGAGAATCCATGGAACAGGTTCAATGGATTCGGTCGGCTTTTGTTTTTCTTCGAAGACAATCCATACTGATAGAATCGAGCTGGTATTTCATAAATGTGAGGGCTGCAGAAGGACCGTTTCTATTCCATACAAAATGCATTACGTAGGTAGAGTAACTACATTTAGTATGTACTAGCTGTGCCAGCGGCGTCGCTCGCGTGGATATCGGGTTTCAAAAATAACGGACTTCCATATAATACCCATCTATACCTTGTGCCTAAGTTTTAAGTTAGACCTCTAGCAATACATTGGTGAAAACCGCATTCAATTCTATGCAGTAGTTTTCGCGTAATGCGCGTTCAAACATACAGGTTTAAATTTCTCGCGTTTTCCCAACACTTCCCGTCACTGCTCCGCTCCTATTGATTGTAGCGTGATGAAAAGTATCCTATAACCTGCCCAGGAGTATGAAGAATAGTTGTACCAAGTTTCGTCAAAATCTGTTCAGTAGTTTTTTTTTCTATAACGAACATACAGACAGACAGACAGACAGACAGACAGACAGACAGACAAAATTTTTACTGATTGCATTTTTGGTATCAGTATCGATCACTTATCACCCCCTGATAGTTATTTTGAAAAAATATTTTATGTACAGAATTGACCTCTCTACAGATTTATTATAAGTATAGAAGATAATAAAGAATGTCTACTAATTTAGCGACGCCCTCGGCAACCTACTGACTGCGTTTTATTCAATTTTCGTCAGCGCTTTCTTTCTCAAAGTCATCGTACAGGACATTAGTCTTCATTCCTTTGACATCTCAATGTTTGGGACGTGTGAGACACAAATCTGGTGTTTAAAGCTCGCAATTGGTATCAATTAAATGCAATATTCTTGAACATTAACCTACATTGATATAATAGTTTTGTTAAACCAAAAAAACGGTAGATTTGTCAGCGAAGACGATGTATTTCGGTACTTTTACTCTCATAATCCGGTGGGATCAATTTTAGGCTACCAGGATCAGGCACAGAAGTAACGGCTTAACGTACTTAGTAATGCAGGAGGGTGAATCACTAACACCAATAACTTATTTCGGACTCCTACAAAGATTTGAAAAACCACAAATGTTTTTGTCCGAAGAATGAGCCCAAATTTTACCTTAACATAAAATAATGTGGAATACTCGTAGGTAGTTACAAATGATTTATATTTATAATATTATTTAACGGAGAGGTACATACATACACGTACATATTCGTTAATTTCATGAACAATCTGTAAAGATTAATTAAAAAACTTAGCAAATGAAACTAGCAAAAAGAAAAAAGTTCACAACCTTCATCGTTACAATCGCCTTCCAAATTCAAATCACCATCTTTCATCGGCGAACGCGTTCGATTAACAAAAGAACAACGCATCTGCCGCGTTTCACACTGCCAAAAAACGTAAGTGAACCGGTGTCCACGTGCCCCGGTACATGCACCGTCATCGGGCAGTCATTATCAGGGGTCAACGGCCCGCTGATTACCTTTGAGTGCGCCCTGTCGTTCATCATTAGCCTAGGTTAGGATGTTTGTAAACATGCCCGCCATTCACTTGTTTTTGGTCACGGACCATCTTGCGTGTAATTGGGTCAAAGTGAAGATGTGTTGAGATGATGAGTTAATTACTGGTGTTGATGGGATTGTTGCTAGTCATGATGCAGCGTCGGAGTACACAGAAGTTATTTTGATAACAATTATAATCGTAGCAGTCATTCAGTCTATGGAGTAAAATAAAAAGTTGAGGGGTTTCTTTTCGAAACTTGAGCCACTTACAACAAAACATATCTGCGACAATGAAATTAGACTAAAATTGATTAATAACGTCAGAAAAAAAAACATGATTTCGTCAAAACTAGATTATTCCACTTAAAAATGACATTATCCGTTCCTATCATTATCAAATTACGCAAAAACGCAAAAAGTGAACAGTCAACCTTAGAAAAGAAAGAATTATTACTGTTAATCCTATGCTAAAAATAAAGGATCCAAAATATTTCGAAATAAAAAGCGAGTCTTATTATTTTATCGCTCTACATTGTTTTGATACATTAGTACATAAGTAAAGTGTATAGCAATACTTAAATCTTACGTAGGTTACATATAAGTACCTACTCTAATGTGACCTTGAACAAAACAAATAATAATTGGGCACATAATAATAGAAGCCTTGGATTTCGTGCTTACGCACGAATTACAATTTTCTGACTATAATGGTGTAACTAGATGTAGATTTTATCGCCACAATGCAGGTAGCTGTGTTTATTATTCCTATTCAATTTTATAAGTAATGCTTTTCCTGGATTTACTTTTAATACCTATTTATATTGTTCATTAATCAATTTCTGTCTATCTTTGGATTGTGTTTAATGCTCATTGAATTTTTATAAATAGGCTAATGGGCGACAGACTGATGATGTTTTTATAGAAATAATTTTGTATACAGAATTGCTTATAGGTGCTGTAGTCAGTTTAGTAGTATTCTTCTGAAAAATGCGCAAATATGTACAATCAAAAGTTATAATATACACTTTAGAACCTTGCCCCAATAACAAATGACATGTCAACATTATGACATGAAGCGAGAAAAATGTATAAGATCAATGTGACTAAAATTCTAAAGTGTACAATACATATTATTGCTTCTGATTGAACTCCTAAACTCTCTGAAAAAGTTACTCCATTATAATGCATCATAAAAAGTTACGGATTAAAACTTAAAGGTTTGCTAAGAATTGAACTCGCGACTTGAACAACACCTTATTTGGGCACGTACCTACGAGTAGGTACATTCGCCGTCTACCAGTTCACAAATTCCACATAAACATCTATTAATTTTTTCGTCTAGACGACGTATTTGATCCCACATCGGCATGTTTAAAGAACAGTTACCTGTCTTACAAAAAATTGAATAAATCAATCAATCAGCCGCGCACTCAAATAAGGAATTTATTACCTGTCATTACGACTGTTTGGCTAATCAATTTATTGAGAATATTTGAATTTTCAAAACAGTCTTAGCCGTCGAACTGGTTTCGGTTTGGTATGAAGATGGCTTGTTACAGGGTTATCAATAACATGTGTCACTAGCTTCTGCCCCAAACTTTGCTCAGCAATTGATATAGCGAGTAACTTTTTTGACTCCCCTGGAATTGCGGTGTCTATGGGCAGAAGTTATCACTTACCATCAGGTCACCTTCAACCCGTTTACCCCCTCTGTCATGAAACTTAATCATAAAAAAACCATTTCCTACAACAAGAAATAGTTCACTGGACTAGTAATCATGTCCCTATTTTCACCAACCTACCTGAAGAGGTAGGTTGGTGAAAATAGGGACATGATTTGGTGAAGACCAACCTTCCAATGTTAACTAAATGTAAGTGGGAAAGGAGTCGTAGGTAGGTAAGTCATCTATAAATTCCAGTCAGTGTCATGTTATGCTATGAAATGCTCTTTTATATATGTTTTTAAAAGAAGGACAGCCTCGGTGACATAGTGGTCCGAGCGTCAAGTCTGAAAGTACGACGATCTGAAGTATCCGATTTCAATTCCCGGTCGGGCCAATTTAGGAAATGAACTTCTGTCTCAGGTCGGGATGTCTGAGAGAAATCCTCAGGCATTTTAAGGTAATCATAGGGATATGAGAGAAAATGTAAGTTTGAGATTGATCTAAACAATCACTCAGGTGTAAAAGAAACAAAATTGTCTGGTCTGTGCCTAATATTGCTCTCTGCACCGGTCACAAATTCCACTTTTCATTGTATGACTTAAATGATGGTTACTTACTAAACTTTTTCTTATGAAATAGAACTTTCTCTTAACTGAAAACTTACTATACTTACTTTATTAAGCACGGCAACCCTACAACGTCCTTTCTGGTGCGCATACGCCGAGCGCCGTCGATCAATCACCAGGCGCATTGAAGCGCACGATTCTGCATTCGAGAATATATCAAATCAGCTTGGTGCCTCACGACTGAGCCTTTTGTTTTGTGGCCTACGTGAAGAACGATTTCGTAGTTAACCCAGTTTCAGCCTGTCGTGTTTTGCACTAAGAAGTATCTATTACGAAATCTATGTTGTCGATGATACTTTTAACGATCGTTTCAGACTTAGTTTTAAGGAGAATATGTTTATGTAGTTGTGTTGGCGACGATACTGCAGAAAGGTTATAATGATGACAAAGGACATAATATTATTTTTATTTGATAGGAAAAATGGTTAAAAAAAACAAAAAATACATCGAGACAAGAGATATACGATAAAACAAAAATAATGCTTGATAATTTGAAATTTGACTTATTGTGACATTTGAAGATCAAATGATTTTGAAATTCTTTTGGAAGCATAGTTCGAAATTTGAATTATTAAATTGCTAAAAAGTAATTCAGTTTTAAATTTTAGATTTTTCTTCAGAAAGGTTCGCCAAACTTGTTTAAACGCCAAACAAATTTATAGCAACTGATGATCTTAATATTTAATAATATTTCATATACTTGTAAAAGTCACAATTTCCAAAAAATAAGAAATGAAGTTTATAGAATTTTTATGCATGCAGTTGAAAATATCAGTAAGTATATTAATTTCAAAAGGTTGGAACTAGTAGGACATGTGTACCTGCATCTAGTAATTGTTAATAACGAAAGCTATAAAGTAATAGTGGATCTCATTACCTACCAGAAAAAAATACTATCAGCGTCTTAGGCAAGACTAGCATGCGGTCTCAATCTCGAACCTAATAGCCGGGTCCACACTGGACGATGCGAAATGCAGCGACGATCCTGCGATCCGCGATTACGGGTGTTTGTCCAGCAGAGATAATTATGCTATGTACCTAACTACAAGAATGTGAAAGCTAAGCTACATAAGAGTGTTTGTGACCGTATCCACTAATGCTAAGCTATGGAGCGGGCGAGTTAGATGTGCTATGGAGATGTTGCTCCGCAAAGAAGCTAAATAACTACAACCCTCGCGACCATAGCACTGTTAATCATAGCTTAGTTGAATCGGTTTCCGCCAGTGAAATGAAATATAGACCAATTAACAAAAAAGACGACGATGGGTTCTATCAGGAAACAGGTAGCTTATATGGGTAGTTTACTTGGGTACAAAAAAAACCTACTGCGGTCACCAACCCGTATGTCAAGCGTGGTGACTAAGATAAATCCCCCTTATTTTCATTGGGGGATGCCTTGCAGTATGGGGCGTAAGAATACTACCGAGGTACCCTTGCCTGACGTGTCTTCGGACACACGTGGTCAGTGACGTCGTACCGGGAGGGCATCACTACGTCCTCCCGAGGTGTGCCGCCAGTCTTTCAGGCGGCGCAGCGCTACTGAGCTGAGGAGGGGTTGAGACAAATCCCGACGGGCATCCCGACCCTCCTCAGATGAGCGCTCGGAGCCGATCACCGTCAGGTTTAGTGGGTATTCTCCGTTTTAAGAGTGAGTCTCACATAACCCGGGTGTCCCGTACCTAGGGCCCTGGTGTATGCGTAATGGCATTCCTGACGTAAAATAATAAAAAAAAGCCTATGTCCAGCAGTAGACGTTCGCAAGCTGATAATGATGATGTTGATTGTTGGGCGGTGTAATTAATTCTCTGGATCTCGAAATCAGCCTTCCGAGACCACTTTCATATAGGTATTACCTAGGTGGTGCAGAAAGTCGACTGATCTACAAAGATATCATAGATCGACTGTGGATGGCTTGGATCGTATTGATAGATTGAATCTTTTCGTCCATTTTCAGTCGTCTGTTGTGGATCCGACGTACGAGTAAGTAAATAAAGTTTTTACATAAAACACTTAAGTTTGCCCGCGTCGTTTAAAAACGGGAAGATCGATTAAATTTTAAAAGCGTTGATCCATTAGTCTGATGGCGCTCGATGTAATGACTTCATCTGAGAAATTACCATAATGTCGGCTGGGAGGAGAATTGAAAATTATATTGCGTGTCATTTTACGTGCAAGTAAGTGTAATGTTAGTTATAGCACGTGGACAGGGATTCGCAATCGAATTGCTTGAGTTGGTGTTTTATAAATAAGTTATTCAGTTCAAGATTCTATGTATAATTTTGTATCTAGGATGGAAGTAAAATAACTTTAAGGAAGAATCAAATACTGTTATATTTTTACTACCACTACCGTCCATTGTTTTTGTTATTAATTCTGTTATGTTCATTGATTTTTGTTAACTGGCTCCGCAGAATATCAGTGCTCGTGATGTATATCGCGGCCTTTTATCGAGCGGGGACCATTTTGGTACGTACTTAGATTCTAAAGCTGCTAAATGATGTATTATTTCCTATTTTTTGTGTACCAAATAAATTAATTTTATTCTATTTATTCTGTTCTATTCTAAATAACATTAAGACTTGCATAGGCGATGAAATCTCGGGACAGCACTGCGATCGCCAACCCGCTCGGCCAATTTTTATGGGTAAAGCCTAAATATTTGACCAAAGTGGCGATGGTGAGGCCTATGTCCAGCAGTGGACTACAATAAGCTGATGGTGATGAGATAAAGGTATCCAATGTTAAACATACGATAGCTTACAGTGCAATGTATCAAGAAATTCATAGCTCGTAGAGCTCGCGGGCCGACGCACGCTCCCGATTGGTTTCGCTATATAAGGAGTTGCCCGCAATCATCAATTACGAGCGATTGTAACGGAGATCAAAGCGCCCGGTCGCCTGCGCAACGCGCCCGATGTAAATTATGATATACTCTTGTATAGTGAGCTAAGATCCCACTACATTTATTTACACTTGAATGTGGATCGAGAAAGGTAAAAGATGAGCAGAGGGAGCTTTAAAGTACTTGAATGTCTTTGTATTTCATTTACTTACCTTGCATAAGTATGTACTTATTTTATTTTACTAAATTACTTGGGCATTTTTTTAAATCTTTACAAAATGTACTTTACATTTCGGAATACCTAACCTATTGTTAATTCAATGGCGAGGGAAAAGATCGCGTAAAACTTGACCACATTTTCAGATTATGCCTAAGGAATCATCTAAAGCAGACCTTTCAATACGACAAGTTGCAGTTTGTATCAAGTATAAGTGCTATAACACAAACATATCTAATTAAGAATGGTGGGGTTTATTTATTTTTAAAAATCGAAACAGTCGGTAAAAATATAACCTAAAAAAATATGAGTGTAAAAATAATGTTGTGGGATTTCATACTACACCTGCGGGTGGGAAATTCGGAGGATTAATCTGAGGTAGGCGTTTTAGTCGAACGGTGTGTAAGACGCCGATTAGTGATTTCGTACTTAAATAGCGATAAATAAAATACTTAAAAATAGTCCCAATTATACTAATGGCACCAGGGTGTCCCAAACGTTTGCTTCTGTGTTTTTCTTTCTGTACCTGTGAGTTCGAAACACAGAAATTTAACAGCCATAAACTGTTATCTTCAAGAAATTTAAATCAAATTTAAACTCATATTACTTCGACATAATAATGAACACATACTAACACTAGTTACAAAGAAAGGCGTAAGAGTGTGCCTGAATGATAATACAACTGATAATACAACTGTCAACAATATAAAATAATAGGTACCTGGTTCTCTCAAAATATTAACGGTAAGGTTTGTGCAAATAGTCGTAATGTCAACCAAGAGAACGGAAATTAAATCATCAAAAAATACTGACTTTAATAAATTATGACAACACAAAACACCGAAACGAGATAACGGTTGAATAAATGAAATCCTCAACGAAATGTACCGGACAAATGAAATAAATATCCGTAATTGTAATCAAATTGAATATTGTTCTATTGTCTTATCGTTCCAATGGTACTTTGTCGTGTACAGTTGAACCAAAAGTCGAGCACCAAAAATGTAATAGCTGTCACTGGTCATGATTAATGCAATTAATACCACAATGGCCACGCGGTTTGACTACACTGCTGGCCGTATCATTTGCATACGCAAATTAAAAGAAGTTTTTAGCTGCACGTCACTTTGGCAATTATTATGGTGACAGTTGAAGGGCGAAGTTAAAGAGGTTAGTACATAAATGGCATTCAATAAAGATAAGAGTTCCTTCCTACTATATAATTTTAATTAGGTACTGAATAACTTATGTGAATGCTGGCCTTGTAATTTAAAAATGTGTCTGTAGGTATACATATCTACTTTTTATTTTAACTCACGTGAAATCAATTTTGAATCAATGCTAAATGTCAAACGACCTTGCATTAAGATTGTTTTTTTTTAAATTGAACACAGTTGAAGCATAAATTGTAGTATGAAGAATTGACTGTGTAAGGTAATATTATCCAACATTTTGACTTAAGTATTCTCTTATTCGTCTTCTACGACACCCACAGGAGGAAATGTTCTGTCACAGAACCCAGAAAATACACGGCCAAGCACTATTGCTTTCTCAAGGCAAGGCAATTTTAATTATAAATGATTTATTATACTTAGTAAATATTAATTTTGACCCTGCTTTGTGATATCGAATGTTCAATAGTCTTGGTTGAGTGACATCTGTTACGACATAAGTTTACCTACATACTACTGAAATGTTAGGCCATATTATATTCAAATATTATGTGTGTTTGGCAAACATTTTTGGTATACCTAGGTACTTACGTAAAAATCCACGAGTCCACTTGAAAGCGGCCAGCACTGTAATCCGATAGAGCGGTCCGTTGGATAGATTTCATAAATAACGTGTAGAATTTTTGTACATAGATTTATTACGTTCGGCGAGCGAAAATGGTGGGAGATTGTTTTTCAATTTAACCATGGATCCCCTGCTGTTTGACATGCCGCCCGTCGGGCGCGCCTTCCGCCACATGCCATGTAAACTGGCCATTATGTATCACTGCATCTTGACTTCTTAGTATTCAACTTGCCTCTATGTGTAGTTAAGTAAATAAGAATTGAAAGTCGCGCTTCAGCGTTGCTTGAACTTTATATTGTGGCATTTATAAATGTTGTTGCAACTTCAATGTACTCCGTTCTTTTGGCATTAGAAAATGCGGAAACAAAGAAAAAGTAATAAGCGTTTTTTGAAACGAGTACAACAAATTACAATAAAGAGTGTATTTGAGTTGTCACATCAAGTCACATGGTGAATGTATCAAATGAATATTGCAATTTCTGCTTCCTTGGAGTTTATAGTACAAACTTTTCGTGTTGATGATTTCTCTTATCATATCTAGTAGACTTATAATGTTATACACTGTTTAATTAATAAAAAAAATATTTTTTCTAATGCGGGTACGGAGAGTAAAACGAAGTAGGTTTCCTCGTTTTTCTACTGTCTTCATTATTATGTTTAACAGCCAACTTTAAAGTACACGACGAATTTTAATGCGGTTTTCACTACTATTTTGATAGCTTTTGGTTCAAAATTTCTTATACCTACCGTTAATTGGTAGTACCATTTGAAATGTTGATAAGTATACACCAAATACGTAAATTATTTATTATTGGGATATAAGGGAGCAGCCTGTCATCTTTTCGCTTTAAGCCAACCACACCCGCCCGTGCTGCATCCTGCCGAATAACAAACGAGGCCCTGGCAACCGACTGGTGGCAGTATAACACAATTGAAGGCGTAGCTAGATGACACAGACCAAGTGATGGGCAGCAGCGTTATTGGAACGGGAAGCTATGCCTTGCGATCGCCAACCCGCCTACCCAGCATGCGATTATGGGTTCAGATTCTTGCCATTGTGGCGAACAATTGGAGAGGCCTGTGTCCCGTAGTGGACTGCAATAGGCTGATGATGATGACGACGTAAATTATTTCTTCAAATCAAATCATAAAGTTTTTTATTTACATTTATCATTTACAGAAATTCCAGAGATATCCAAACTAAGCAAGCTTGTATCTTGGATATCAATTACACTTCAATCAATTACAATTACAATTCTTAAGACAGTTCACATCAGGCAACTTATACTATCAAGAGAACCTACCCAATTCATACATTTTGCAATTAAGCATGCTATCCGCTTCAATTTGAAATGTGTAATTACTGCTCAAGTTAAATGATTGATTGGCGATGTGGCAATAGACTTACTGGTCACTTTCGAATACGGTAGCTTCACCAGTTCGCGGAATGATTTAGCTATACTGTAGCATCTAGTGTTGATTGCATTCAATACGATCGTTACTCAAATGTGTCACTATTAATTAGAATTTCGGAAATTCAGTTCAGTTAATATTTTGCTTGATGATAAATGTTTTCTTTCACACACGTAATGCACATCACATGCATATTTTATTTACATACATTTTGATACGTTCAGCGTCTTTTTAGGGTTCCGTCGCCAAATAGCAAAAACGGCACCAATATATGTAGAATCTACGAATAATTCGTCATGTCTGCCTGTCTGTCCGTATGTCACAGGTAGGTACTTATTTCTAACTTCACACACCATTTTTTTTTATTGGCCACCGGCATCCTTTTTCAAATTGAAATTATACCATGTTCTGAAGTTCCTTAAATATAGGATCCTTACAAGAATGCGTGAAGAAGCATCACAGCTGTGGTGACTGACTGAAAACTGAGGTTACCTGCCCGTTTTCAGAGCAGTTTGGGGTCCCTTTTTGGCCTTCCATCATTCGTAAGGACTAAGGAAATACGTGCTAATGCTATGCTGAGTCAATAAGTATAAAAAAAGTTCAAAATTGTCATACAGTAGGGACATTCTTTGAAAGTGCTGCATGCTGCTGCTTTTTTAGTAAATTACCGACATAGCTCACCGGATTAGTAAGCTGAAGTGGCAGTGGGCTGGTCACATCAGCCGCAGAACCGATAACCTTTGGGGTTCTAGAGTGGAGACCGCGTCTCGGCAAACATAGTGTAGGACGCCCTCAGGCCAGGTGGAGTGACAATTTGCGCAGGAAGGCTGGCAAGTGCTGGATGCGAGAAGCCCGGGACCAATCAAAGTGGCGAGCATTGGGAGAGGCCTATGTCCAGCAGTGGACTGATGTGGGCTGATGATGATGAATATCTTAACTCGAGATGGTAGACAAATGCCAACAACTACAAGAAGTTTTGTTCTGACTAATTGGTTTCACATAATCTATTTATCTAATATTCTTGAAGCCTTTGAAGCGTATAAACGAAAAACACACATGCTAAACATTATTACTTGTATGCGTTTTTGACGAAACTACTTTCGCTCGCACAAAAAACTAAGATCATCAATCTCCGAACTAAATTGAAGGAGTCATTTCAAAGTAGCTAGGGCAAGACGCTAACGTGCCCGCAAAATAAATGAATCCTACTGAACAGTGCGCACGTTTATTTAACTAATTAATTTAGCTAACGCCGTGTGTTAATCACGTATGGACAAGAAACAGTTACGAGTAGATGCTTTGATGAAATTTCAGTGTTGCTGATTTAGCGGGTACCTACGAATAGCGGTAAACAATGAACCCCTCACTGAAAGGCAATTTCTGCTGCAGTTTCCAAAAACTTTGTTGATCTCACATTTATTTATCTTCGATCTATTTAATAGAACTAGAAAGTAATGGAAAGATTTTTAGCTATTTTGGTGATCTCTGTTAAGAGTATCATCAACAGAATATCGCAGTCCACTTTGGTCAAACATCTGGAGGCTTTGCCCATAATCGCCAAGCTAGACAGGCGGGTTGGCTATCGCAGGGCATAGTTTCTCGCTCCGGTGACGCTGGATCTGTCCTCGGCCTGTGGTATTTATTTGCGCCTTCATAGGTGAGGGTAGCTAGTAGCGAAAAGATTATAGGTCACTTACATCCCTTACATGTCTTAACAAGGATCAGAGGTAATTATAGATAGAAGTCTCTTAGTTAGAAGACCTTGGGTTTTGAAGTTGGAAATTGATAGGTTTCGGTTAGGTGAAAATTCACGTCATTCATACGTATTTTACGTGTTGAAAACTTTAAGACTAACGCTGCCAGATACCAAATTCACAAATTTCAACTATGTTTCATAGATCGTAAAAGTATTTCTGAAGCTTTTTCGTTTTAGGATAACAGTAACTGTGGTTCCTTCACAAAGATCAGGGCAGGAAATAACAGAACAATTGGCTACACTATTAATTTCGCCACGGATTCGATGGCAGATTAACAAAGGTCGCGCCTTTCACACCTAATATAGAACCAGTTCTATAACACATTACTTGTTCTATATTCATTAAAGCTTTAGAAAAACTCGTTTGAATAGAAACGGAAACGGCTCGCCAATGAGGTTTCGACATGGAAACAGGCTGTCAGTCAAAATTATTGGATATTGCTGACTGAGTGGTATTGTGGCTACCTAATAATAATGATTGGTCGTGCAACACGATCTTGTCTTAACAATTTAGATACATCGATACGCTGGAAAGAAGAAAATGACAGTTCTATGATCGAAATCGGAGACCACGGTTATTATAATGGAGCCGACAATAGGAATATTAAATGATACATTCAGACAATATTACATACAACGCGATTCCAAAGTATATAAGTATCTTAGTTCATATAGAGCTTGTACTCGTGTATTGCGGATACCAGAACAACGAAAGTAACACAAAACTTATTCAAGTTTTGTGTATTCACAAACACCCAGGCACAGATGTTTCTAATAGAAATATGTGTGTCGGATGGGAATGACATTTACGAACCTTGGCAGACAGGATCTATTAAATAAATGATCCACTGAACCAGCCAAATATGTTTATATTTTTTAGACTAAGTTAACTTAAAATTATCGGGAAGCACTATCGAGTGACTTAGGGTAAGCCTAAGAAGGAGGCGGCTGTGAGAGACGAATGGCGACGCGTTGTGAAGCTGGCCACCAACGCCTGAAATGACGACCACGACCACTCCGACAAGAGTGAAATCGACGAAGAAGAAGGGTAAGCCTTCGCTCAGCAGTGGGACAACAAAGGCTTGCTAAAAAACTAAAGATCTTAAAAAAACTAAAAAATTAAAATTAAAGATCGAATGTCAAATGACATACAATTTTAAATAAGATTAGCCAAGTACGAACATTATTATAGGGATTCGAGTATACTTTTAATCGTTTAAGCGACACTTGCGACCACTAATTCAACTAAGTAGCCACAACGTTATTACTCGTGCATTTGTTTACGTAATACCTACACGATGAAACCATAAGTTTTATAAAATACCTTGATAAGCAGCCCAGCCAATAGCATACGCCGCAGAAAATCAATACCCATCCCTAATGAAATGTCACCGTCGGCGACCGCTTACATTAAAAGCTTTTATCATCCATCTTTAATTCAATTAAAAGCCGCTCTCATCAGGTAAAACCTCGCTGAATAATACAATACTTGCTGGCTAGACGCGGCTGAACCTTAATCTCGATTGAAATTTATGGAATTGAAAAAAAAAATGCTACAAATAGCTAAGTCATGTAAGTTTTTGCTTCGAAAATGCTGTTTTTAATTTTTATTACAATTTTAAGTGCTTGTAAAAGTTATTAATTGTTTCCAAGTCTGATAGTTAGGTTACGATTTAGGAAATAAACAATCTAATCACCGTCATCTGATGATGATCATTATCATCTGAGGCTGATGAATACAAACGTCCACTGCTGGACATGGGCATTTTTAGAGGGGAGTGCATTAGGCACTTCACGCCGCCTTCGGGGGAAACGGCGTGGTGTGTGGGACTCATACCGCCCGAAATGGGAGGGCACACGTATTAAGCCCCCCCCCCCCCCCTGTGTCGCCAGTAGGAAATAACTTGCAGGGACTCCGCATCCCCCCAATGACAATTGTCGTTTGGGGTCCTTAACTCCTTAGTCACCGCTCTTGGCATGTGGGTTGGTGACCGCAGTAGGTTTTATTTGTACCCAGGTACAACGGGAGTTGCTGTTGCAAGATTTCGGACATTCTTAGTCTTCTACGATACCCATGGACGCCTGCAACACCAAGGGCATCACAGGCGCGTTGTCCGCCCTACCCCCCGGCTGTCGATGCAGTGCTCATCACCCCACAAGCTCCGGAAACCCTACTCAACGGCAGAAACGCAAACCGGAGGTCATTTAGCTGCGGTATTCTATACGGTGGAGGTACTTCCCCGGGTGGGTCGCTTAATTCGTGCGAAGATTCGCTAAGCCCTACCTGTCTTAAAATGGGTGGTGAAAACGTGATGAAATCAGTGGTCTTATTATGATCTTAGTATAATCTGGAAACTAGAATCCTAAGTATGTGTTTTGCGTTTGAGAAGTTGGCATAGTAAATTCACTTCCTATTGTTCCAAAATAATTTCCCAATGACAGAAAATGTGAAAAGGAAAACAAAAGAACTTGGCTCTAGTCTACAGGACGCGAGGGTTTCACCCCGTACACACTGGACAATACACTTTAGGGATTTCACTCAGAGGGTCGAAAAAGAACACTTCTCAACAGCCGGGGCTGGCGTAATGGACTAAGCTCCCTCGATACTGTTGCTATTAATTAAAAGCTTGACCGGGGATCTACCTGCGAAGTGATTGTAACTAAAAGTTAGCTCGGGACTAGGGAATGGGTTGGTTTGTTTACATTATTATTCGTTATACTAGGTATGTTGTTTGGCTTCACACAAACGAATAATGAATTTCAAGAGATTTATTACATACATAATTACATACATATTAATCGACTTAGTAGTAGCGTATCTACAGTTGGTTTGTTACAGAAATACAATGTCGTTGTTAGGTTTTTATAATTTATAATGTTCTTCTTCTCAGTCGTATACTCTTGACAGAGTAGTCGTGGTCACGCGTGTCTCCCGGTAACGTCTTACTACCGTTCTCCATCTGTCTCTGGTGGAAGCCTGTCTTGCACATTCATTGAGAGGCTCCTGGGTTAGAGCCTTAATTTGATCCGTCCAACGTAGAGGAGATCGTCCTCTGGATCTGCAGCCGTCGACTCTGCCCTGCACCACTAGCCGCTCCACGGAATCACTTCCTCTTCGCGTGACATGCCCGAAGAACTGTAGTATACGGGATCGAACAAGGGTTGACAGTCGTTCCTTGATGTGGAGTTCCTTTAAAATAGACTCATTGGTGCGATGTTGGGTCCAAGATATTCGTAGGAGCCTTCTCCAGCACCACATCTCCAATGCATCAATACGCCGTCTCTCTCCTTCCCTCACAGTCCATGTTTCAGCCCCGTACAAGAAAATGGGAAACACCAATGATCTCACGAGGCGGGTCTTCGTTGCCTTCGTGATATTGCGGTCCTTCCATATTTTGGATAGTTTATCCATAGCAGTGCGAGTGATAACCATTCTTCGCTTAATTTCAGCCTCAGATCCTCCAGTATTCGTTACAAGGGAACCTAAATAAATAGACATATGACTGGACTACTTCGCAGTTTGCAATCTCGGTGACTTCCGGAGCATTGTTGCGGCTTTTATCTACAATCATCATTTTTGTTTTTTGTCTATTGAGTTTTAATCCAAACCTAAGGCTGATGGTTTCAACGCGATTTAATAGTTCAGCTATCTGTTGTTCATTGGTCGCCAGTAGAGTGGTGTCGTCTGCGTACCGTAGGTTGGAGATATTCTTCCCGCCAATGGGCACACCATCCGTCCAGTCTTCCAACGCTGCACGCATTATGCATTCGGTGTAAGCATTAAACAGGAGGGGTGACAATATGCAGCCCTGTCTAACGCCCGCACTAGGATGAAATTTCTGCGAATTGACATTATCCACTCTCACTGAAGCTGTGTTATCCTCATACAACATACGAATCACATGAACCAGATGCTTAGGTACTCCCATTTCTAACAGAGTGTGCCACAGTCGCGGCCAACATACCGAGTCAAAAGCTTTCTGGAAGTCAACGAAACACATGTATACGGGCATGTTGAACTCACGAGCCTTCTCTATTATCTGTCTCACTATGAGGATTTGCTCCCGAGTGCCCTTTCCTTTAACAAATCCTGCCTGTTCTGGTGCTATTTCCCGTGAGATAAATGCACTTAATCTCTGGTTAAGGATATGCAGTAAAATTTTGCTGGCATGAGTTATTAGGGCAATGAGGCGGTAGTTACTGCATTTAGTGGTTGAACCCTTTTTATGTAGAGGAACGAACAGTGAGTGAGTCCATTCTGTTGGCCATATTCCAGTTCTCCATATATGGTTACATATCTTGTGGAACATATCCACTCCATATTCCCCGCAATACTTAATGGTCTCTATAGGAATCGCGTCACATCCAACTGCTTTGCCAACTTTGAGGTGTCTAATAGCGGCTCTAACTTCATCTTTAAGTATTTCTGGCTCCAGGTTATCGGCATCCGGCATAGTCGAAGAAAACACATGTGCCTCAGGATCCAAGAAAAGTGACTGGCAATATGTTTTCCAAACATCCAGGATATTTTCCAATTCAGTGACAGTATTTCCCCCGGCGTCCTCGATAGCCCATGATTGTGACTTGAACTTTTTAGTGATGTATCGTATTTTCTGATGTAGATCTTTAGTCTCGTGTTTGTTAGCGTGTGCTTCTACTTCGGTACAGATATCTCTAAGGAAGTCATTTTTATCTCTCCTGCAAGCAGCCTGTATACGATAGGTGAGTTCATTTTGCTCTTGCAAAGTCGCACCTCCGGCTTTGAGGTCTCGTCTCTCTTCGACAAGCGCCAATGTCCTGGCCTTCATCCAGTGCTGTCGTTTAACCGGTATCGGTTTCACCGGTTGCGATAATTTTACTGCGTCAATGATCAACTGCTTGGTTTCGCCCCAAATACTGTCTGCTGTGTCCTGTTCTGACCTATGTGCTGACCACTCTCTCCATCTCTTTTCCACTTTTTCAGCAAATAAAAGTGGGTCCGATACAGTGACCCGTCTGGCCATTTCAATTTTCCTGGCAGCTTTTAATTTTAGCCTCAGTGTACAGACCAGTAATTGGTGATCCGACCCACAGTCTGCTCCCGGCAGAGTATGACAGTTCGTAACTGATGTTCTCCACCGTGATCTTACAAGCACGTAGTCGATTTGGTTGCGGTAGGTACCACCAGGGGATGTCCAGGTGTAGAGTCTTCTTGGATGTTGTTTAAAGAGACTGTTTGTTATCACTAGTCCATTCTCTGCGGCAAATTGAACCAATCGATCACCCCTTTCATTTCTGGCACCCAAACCAAATGGACCGATGACCTCTCGCATTTCATTATCCACTATTCCAGTGCCTATTTTTGCATTGAAGTCGCCGGAGATGACCAGGTATTCTCTGTTAGAGATTTTGCGAATAGATGATTCCAGTGCAGTGTAAAAAACCTCGATTACCTCGTCGTCCGCCCCAGATGTTGGTGCATAGACTTGGATAATATTAAGGTTAACCGGCCTTGCTCTTATTTTCATGGTTATTATCCTGTCACTTACAGGTTCATACCCCATGATACAGTTGTTCAAAGAGTCCGGAACCGCGATTGCTACTCCATTTATGCTTTTGATTTCGTGACCTGAGAAGTATATCGTGTGACTATCCGCTCGAAAATGACCATTTCCCTTTAAATGAGTTTCACTAATGCCACATATTGAGATTTTACATCGGACCAGTTCTTTCTCCACCATTTCAAGCTTTCCAGGCTGAAGCATTCCTCGGACATTCCAGTTCCCAACCCTCAATGAGTCTCTCATCTTGAGTTCAGGTTTTCCAGACGCCTTGCTTCCGTGCAATGCCTGGTTACCCACATTAGCACGGCCGGTCGCCCATTTTACACTGCCTGCCCCGGTCGCAGTACAGCGCCGAGTGCTAGTCGGGCCGCATGGCAAAACATTTTCGACAGGTTGTACTCTCATGCATGACTATCATGGGAAGTAGTAGCAGTGGTTTCCCGTTGCCTTCTGCCCCAGACATTTTTGGAGTAATTTAGGCCCCAAGGCCGCTGCAGCCTCTTCCGACCAGTTGCCTGGCCGGGAGTATGGTTATACCGCCATTTCTCGGTCGCCAGAGCCTCGTTCGTTATCTAGCAGGGAGCACCACGACGACCAGAGGACGCCGCCGCCGGCTATTCATAGAGAACTACCAACGCGTGCAGGTGAGGTTGACAATTGGGCCGGATAGAGATCTTATTTCCGTATCCCCTTACTCCCCTTATTACTTATTTATAATGTTAGTCAATTGTTATTTAACTACATTTAGCAGGCAGGATGCATCACGTGGGCTTGGAGCGAAAAGATGATAGGTCGCTACCTTACATCCCATTGTGTCTTACTAAATTTTTAAAGTACCAAACTATTACACCACGCCGATGAAACCACGGAACGACGCTAGTGTTATATAAACGTGCATTACATATTCACAAAGTACAACCTTCAGTACAAAGCGCATTCACTCAAAACAGATCAAACTGTAAATAAAAGCGCCCCCAAACATCTCAACTCATTTTTCTTTCTCCATCATCCCTCACGATTCGTCGCGCGTCCATTTGACGCGATTTCTCCTGTCCCCTGTCCCCCCTCTCCTGTCCCCTGTCCCTATGGTCTTGACCCTCCGAAGTGTTGATTGGCGCTGCTTCATTGGATTACGGACGATGACCACTCGGCCCGCGGGAATAAGGGGATTAACACTCGGATTCCGGGATGTATTGTGATGAGATGGCAAAGATGGAGCCGCGATGTTTGATGTTTCTGTCAAAAGATTCCGCTTTTCTACGTACAAGAGTACGTTTTTCTTGATCCTGACGAAATGATCCTGGTTGTCGCAATAAATAAGAACAAATGTATTCTTTTGCATGTGATAGTTTGATTAACTTTTTCTTTTTTTTTAAATCGGTTAATGAGCTAGCATACATAATATTATTATCATTATGGTCTTTAAAACATCTGTGTCAATATTTAACTTAACATATGTTATGAATGTGATATGTCATCACATACAGCTACATCGTAACATCAATAAAATTGAAATCTCAAAAAAATCACGTTCTTCATTTTTGCCAAAAAAGGACTTGACAGGACACGTCATCAATACCCCTCACTCGAGCGTCAAAAAATAAAACTGAATCGTTTCGAGAAACAAATCGATTAATTTTATTCGATACGGGCGCCGGCAGATCGATTCATTTCTCTCACATCGAGCTTTTCGGATTCTACGGAGATATTTTATGACGCGTGAAATTGCACCATTCAGACAGACGGACGATTTTTCCATTTTCACACCGACAATACAATTCGGTTTAGACGTTTGTAGTTAATGATCACGTTGATGCGGTGTTTCTCACATTTTTTTCTTATTTTACAATATTTTTTAATGGCGCTTTGTTGTGAATTTTCAGATGACGGCTGTGCTGTGTTTAATGTACCTACAGAATTCTATCGAGGTATTTGTTCGTTTTTTCAGATTTGTTAAAATTATTTTTAAAAAATACCTCCATTCCATACTCGACGTAATCGTTAACATAGATTCTCATGCTATATCACACGATGAAGGAAGTCAATAGACCGAAATTCGGGCGAAGTAGTGGGCAATATACTTTTCTAGGCCTCAATGAAAATTACCTACCTTGCAACATGCCTATTGTAAATAAATTTACACTTGTTCGAAATATATATTTTGTGTCAGTGGAATTCAGGACCAAGCTGATAGGTTCAGGAATTTTTATATTGCATTCAACGCATAAAGCAAAATACTTACACTCGAAATATGTCTACAATATTCAATACATTGAACACGATTTCGGATACGAAAATTCTAAAACTACCGAGTGCCTATTTAAAAAACGAGCTCATAGAAACACAGTATAAATAACACAATAATATAATTAGAAACAAACAAACTGGCCGTTAATGAACTGAAGTAAACGTGACATTCTGTGATTCTGCGATTATATTTAGTACCTCGAAACACGAAGCCCGGTGATTAATAGATGCCTGTGTCACATGTTCCGACGTCACACAGCTCATCCTTCGCGTATGCACGAGTTGTAGGCAATGAAAGAAAACGGATAATTCTTCTATCTACCACAATTGGCGGATTTGTAGTTTTCAATCAATCAACGGCCATACGGCCTAAATTTTATCAATAACTTTTATCGTGTTGCTATTCTATGGGCTGAAGTGATCACTTACGTTCATTCCCGTCATTGCCATCTCAGTCAGAAAAAACATTATTTGAATTTGGAATACATGCATTTAAAGTGCTACAATGCTTAAAACAATTGTTTTGTTACAGATCATCCTAAAGCTGTTTATCAAACCAAAAATTGCTTATAGACCCAAATATTAAAGCTTCAATTTCAGGCTGATTTCATTATAAGTAATTTAAAGAAACAATCATCTTTCAGTAGACGTAGGAGTTAATTTTATTATATTAATCTTAGTTAATTATCACCATCGGCATCATATTTTAGCTGCTTATATTGTATACTATATTAATTCTTATACGCCTTATACATTGTATTGATACTTACCAGTTGTTTTCTACAAAGCCTTACTTAAATTTTACACGTAACCTATGCGTAAGGAAATGGTTGCGAATTCTTTGAATAACTTCAAAGAAATCTTTAACATTTTACACCATATTGGATGATGTATTCTTGTTAAAATCTTTTTCAAAATGTAATATACAAATACAGTATAATATGATGAAGGCTCTTATTATGATAAAATTACATATGACGCCGACTAGCCGATACAATGGCAGGAAAAACACTGACCAATAACTAGTTGTGCAAGATAAATCTAACTAGCGAAGTAATAACGCAAGTTCAAAGATTAACTCGTGCCTCTTTGATTCATCAACGTTGTATACATAGTTAGGTCTTACATCAGTCAGATAAACTATAGTCTTCTAATTAACAGTAGCAAAACAAAGTGATGCCCATGAACTGAACGGTTTCAAAATCTTTTGTGTCGCAACAGCAGACAACGGGTTGACCCACATCCTTCAATCGTAGCGATTTTAGTATCGTGCTGGTTGAAAAATGGTGCGAATGAAAAACCGGAGTTTTTGGAGACAAAAGGCGGGGCGTGGGCGATCTGAATGTTAAGACGATCATTAGCGGGCCATTGTAGGAAATGCCACTCGGCGTGCGTTGCACTGGTGCTCAAACTATTTAGGTCCATACATAGGAATTGAATGCATTGTAATAAGCCATACTACGCATTTTCTAAATTAAACCATTTACTTGTATTATAGTTCATTCGCGTTAAGAAAATAGTGACTGACAGGTCACTGATAGGCCACTAGCCAATTAAAACGCTAGAAATTTTAGTGGTCTGTCAGTGACCTGTCAGTCACTATTTTCTATAGGTACATCTTAGTTTTAGGCCATACACGGTGAAATGGTCAAGAACACTGAATTTTGGTGCTCTAAGCAGGTCCGCAGGTCAGCTGGCCCATTAGTACATTTTGTTCCATTAGACACAGAAAATGTTTGCATAATACTAATTCTACTATATTGATAGTAGGTATAGAGCGAAGTCGCGAACAATTGGAGGCATAGGCCTGGATTGGATATAGATCCAGCAGTGGACTGCGAGAGGCTAATGATGATGATAGTAGAATCTGGAATCGTAGGTAATTTCAAAAAAAATTACACTAAATTGAGTTTTGTAATTTGATTATGAGAAAAATAAAATAGGTAATGACCGTAGGTACCTATAGTCTCACTAGAACGTAGGCTTAATCTAGCTATTGTATTGGAGAAATAGTTGGTAGTTTACCATTAAGCCACTAACACTATGAATGTTAAAATGATCATTAGTAAGCTATTGTAGAAAATGCCGTAAGACTCTGATGCCCAAACTGTACGAGGATGTAGGCAAATTAACTCATATTATGAAATATAATGAATAAAATACGCTAATTACACCTAAGTATACACAATTACATAGATATTCAATCAATTCATGGAAAAATTTGAATGAGATGTGGAAAATGTGTACAACAATTAGGTTTGTCATATTTAGATTGATAAGAAATTATAGATAATGATTGATTAATTATTACAGTTAATTATATATAAAATTACTTTAATAATATAGTATTGGTACTGTACATAATGTAATAATTTAAATAAAAATAAGTTATGTAATGAATATCGCTATTTTAACCTGACATGTTATGCAGGTTTCAGTTTGTTGCATATTAAATACTTAATTTTTTTTTAGGTATGCCATAGGGTCCCATTTTAGAAGATTTTTAATATTTGTACATATTAGTTTAGTTTAGGTTTTATTTATTTATTGTAGGCTTAAGTTACTTTGTACTTTTACTTCTTTGTATTTCTAAATAAATAAATCTGAGTTTTTAGGTTAGATAGTAAAATAATTTAAATTGCAAGACATCCGTTTAATATTTTGGTGTGAAAAAAATTATACAAGAATTCACTCCAGTTAATGATAAAGTTTGAGAAGCACCGACGAGACGCCATTACCGCGTCGATATAGGAAAACAGTAACTGACCTACAAAGCCTTATGACTTGCAGGAGCATTGTGGCCCAGACCACCTATGTGAATCATAAATTACGAACAAACTGACAAAAATAGTAACAGCTACTGTGACGGTACGAATTCGCAAAAGGGTTGCAATGTGGACATGAGGGCAATAAATCAATTTCTTTCACGAGGTACCGTACTGTTTCGAAGAAGCTCGCGATTCTTTTTTGCGACTGTTGCATGCAAATTCTTTTGTGACATGCAAATGTATTTCTGGGCGTAGGCACTGCAAGGTTAAATGCAATGTCGTTTGATGGGTCTAACATTGCGAAGATTGATTATTAAAAATACGAAACTGCATTAAATAAGGAAGTCAGTTTTATTTACTGTCTTTTATCTGTGCATTTTATCGTCTTTATTATAAAATAAGGCGTGGTAACGTAGATAACTGTAATCATCAACTTTAAAACATTATGCTCATTGAATACAATTATTTTCTGATAAGTAAGTCTTATTGCAAATAAAGTAAGACTCGTTTTTGAAATTGATTAAATGACGTAGATGATTTTTTAATAATAATTGTCCCAAGTAAAGTATTAATAAAACAATACGTTTGGTAAATTTTATGGTATAATCGCATTAAGTTTGTATTTTTTGCTATTGAGACTTATACCTTATATTTATACTTTTCTTTCTTGGTTCAATTTGAAATTTGAGATTCAATGTTCATCTAATTATGTACGGTTTGAGTAGGCTTTCTAACTACCACTGCTACATAGAGGCTAGTCAACTAATTTTTTCGAACATTTCTGAATAGTTCAGTTCCCCTCAGAAGGGCAACATTTTTTCATTACCAAAACAAGAATCGAACCCCATATGGTGTCACAATCGAACCGTTAACTACCGTTCGATACTGCTCCCTCCGTGAGTCAGCAAATTAACCCTTGTTCAACTAACAACGTTACAATGCTTAATCATCGCAGTAAGCCGGTGTTACGATCCGATTGACGGTCGTAATGCAAAACAAAAGCTAATCTGTAGTAAAACAAAGAGTAGTCTTTGTTTTACTACAGATTAGCTTTTGTTTTGTTTTGTCTGTTCAAACATCGATGTCTGCAATAAAACCGCTTAAATTAGTATAACTGGAAAGGCCGCAAGTTTTACATAGGTTATTACCATAGATAAGGCGACAAGTCTTACTTATTCGGTTGTTACAATTTTATAAATTAATTGCCATTTTCTGTACAGAAATTGATAGAGAATGGTTACACGTTAAATATTGATGCAATTTTATTAGAAGATAATTGTCGACGTTCAGTAGATCTACTTATGTCCACACTTAAACAAAAAATAACATTGGTGCACGTTGTGGTCAAAATTGTACTTAACACAAACTTAAACTTCAGATTGAGCGGTTTCGTACTACGGTCGATGCGAAATCATAGGAATCATTTAACTATTTAAATGGTGACACTGTCAGTTTGACGGCCATATTCACAAACGTGACTATGCGTCGCGCGAACGCACAGGTATCCACTTACCCACTTACACATACTTATAGGATTTTGGGCACTGTGCGCCCGCGCGTCGCATAGTTAACGTTTGTGAATACGGCCGTAAGAAGATAGTTATTCTTAAATTTACAGTATCGTGTGAGTAAATTACCATAGAAATAGTGCTACGGTTACTGTGGATTATATTTTCACGGATTCGTATTAGAATCGGATCGGACGTAGTGTGAACTGCTCCAAATCTGACAAATGTCTACCGTTGCAATTAATTAGATGACTAACTGTATTAACTAAAACAATAACCCTGATTACTAAACCAACTCGCTTGCAAGTATCATTGTAAACAATTAATTAATTAGTGGAACATACTTTTAATGATGAACTTGATATATTATAGTCGAGAAGTATTTCTTCATGCACTTTTTCTACTAATTAAATGAAAATTTCTCTAATTAGGTGTTCTTAAACTCCATTTTAAAGGAAATTAGTTCAAAAGAAAGTTCATAATTAAAGAATAAATTATTAAAAGTAATGTTCACTGTTGTTAGTCTCATTTATCTTAATAACTATAACAATGACGACTAAGTAGCTTTTTAGAGTTATTAAGATAACGCTGGGCCACACAACGACAGTTAGTCCTAAACTAACCCGAAGCTTGTCCTAATTATGCTAGACAACTACTAAACTTGCATAAATACTTTTTGTTATAAATATAAACATTATAATACATAGCAAACACCAGATTAATACAAATATATCGAGTTCAAACAAGCAAATGTTTGTACTGTGTCGGGATCGAAGCCCCCGCCTCTGATTTAGAGGCAGCCTACACTACCACTCAATAAAACTGGTCGTCTAAGTTACCTTCTTAAAAATAATACATAAATTAAAACAAAAACAAAACCTTTATGTATTGCTTAAAATTCGATACCCAATAAAGTAAATGGTCAAAGCCTTAACATTACTATACACATATTATGAACTGTTGTAGAATCTATAGCAGTAATAAAATTTACTATCTACCTATAAAGTTGTTTATGATAAAGATATAATAATCTTCACTCAACATTTTGTCTCGAAACCTATAACACTGAAGTTTCCATATCGAAATCCCATTGCAACATTGCACAGCGAACTTTTAATCAAGTCCTGGAGAAACGATTTACTACTGACATAGAACAATTATCTCAGATATACAGATAGGCCAATTAACCATAGTCTATTAACATTTATAAATGTTTTATGAAATATCTAATGTTAATCTTGTTGGTTGACCTAATAAATAAATTAATAAACATGCATTTAGGTTTTGCCTAAGATCATAGACTAATAACAAAATAAAGATTGAACTTATCCAAACAGCTAGTGATAACACAAAAAGGTCCATATACTCAGAAGTTTACATACCTATCTAATTCTTCATCTATTTGATCATTACGTACCTATTATCATCATCTATCAATCGCAGTCCACTACTGGACATTGGCCTCTCCAGTTGTTCGCCGCTTTGCTCAAAATATCTATCTGGAGGCTTCGCCCATTATTGCCACGCTGCACTGAGCAGTTGGGTTGGCGATCGCAGGGCGCAGCTTCTCGCTCCGGTGACGCTGTTGCATGTCATAGGCCTGTGATACCACAGCTACCTTTCAATCGTGATGGCTATATCGCCACCAGTCGGTTGGCAGAGCTTCGTTGATTATTCGGCAGGATATCACGGGCAGGTGAAGCCCGACTTTGAGTGAAAAGTTTATAGGCCGCTCCCTTAGATTCCTACATTATAAAGGAGACCGAGTATAAAAGTAAAGGTTGCTTTGCCGCCGTCAGGCAAAGCAACCTTTCCGCCCATTAGATAAATCTAGAGCGCATTTGTTACTTTCGACCCGCGTTACTTTTGTACCCGGTCTCCCCTACCCTATCTAATTATTACCATAAATACATTTTCTGGACATATACTAGGTACCTATTCAAAAATGCTACCTACAATATTCTTCTTCTATTTGCTGTCCTATCTATTTCCCGTAGTGTTTGATAAGCCCGCAGTCGGCCGGCGCCCGCGTCAGCTCACCATTAATCACTAGTTTTAGTTGCACGGTCTGCGCACCGCACCGCTGTGGCTAACACTACAAATTGTATATATGTACACTGTATTATGAGAATACGGTCACATCTTTGTTTATAGTTATGATAAGATTTGCAAAGGACGATGGAGGGATATATGGGAGCGTCCGATCATCTTTTTGCTCCAAGCAAACCTCTAAACCTCTCAACAAACGAGTCGCTGGCAACCGACTGGTGGCGGTATAACCATCACAATTAAAGGCGTAACTAAATACCACAAGCCTATGACGTGCAGCAGCATCACCGGAGCGAGAAGCTATGCTTAAAGTTTGTACTATGGGTACTAGACAACTGATAAACTTACTTAGATACTTCTTTTTTGTAAATAAATACATATTTTACACTAGCTGTGCTCGCGATTTCGTCCGCGTGGAATAGTTATTTTTCCCCCGTTTTTTTTACATTTTCCATGATTTCTTCGCTCTTAATAGTTGCAGCGTGATGTTATATAAAGCCTAAAGCCTTCCTCGATAAATGGTCTATTCAACACAAAAAGAATTTTTCAATTCGGACCAGTAGTTCCTGAGATTAGCGCGTTTAAACAAACAAACTCTTCAGCTTTATAATATTAGTTAAGATGTCTTCTACACCCAGACCAATACAAACAGACATGTTTCATATCATGACATGAACACAAATTATCGCAGACCACAATATAGGTATACTTATGACCATATGCTGAATTTCCATTTACACTAAAAATTATTCGTAGATAAGTAAACATGTGAATAATCTTTTTATAATAATATCAACCCTTCGACGTACGCCGAAGCTGGCAACAATGGATTTCTAATCAAAAACGTTATTTCAATGAGAATGAGTGCGAACGTTCGGGGGTTGTGTCATGAACAGCAGTTGATTTCCCAGGCGTGGGAATAAAGCTTGGATCGTGTTGTACATACAGACGTATTTTTAGTTTATATGAAACCTTAAGGCTGCTTGTTCTATATCAGTACCTAATACAATCAATTGCTTTAGTTATTCAAAGTCTGCAAGTGCTATGGAGAATGTTATATATCATAATATGGTCCATAGTATTGTGTATGTACAATACGCCAAGTTATCAATAAACTGGTGAGTTTTTAGTAACTATGTCGGAACAAACACAAATGTTTGTCCCGTAAAAGGAACCCTTGGTTCAGAGGGTAGTGATCACTACCTATTGAGTCATGTGGCTAATTTTGGTCATGAATTATTTATAGAAATCCAGGGAAGGTTTAAAAGGTTAATAAAGTACGAAAATGCGTTGTTAAAATACATGGCGCTACTACGTACTCCGAGTCTACTAGTACTAAATAAGTTAGTCATCAGAAATAGGTAAAGAGAAACAATTGGACCCAAAAAGAAGAAAGCGCCTGATTTCTATGTCCTAAATTTATTTATTTGCGGCCAAGAATGTTCTTCGGGGCGGGAATAAGCCACCAAATACAAGAAAATATCAAAGGAAATGACGAAAAACAGCGAGAAATCTTATACGACCAGTTTTCTTGAACTCCCCGTGATCCTCTTATGAATGCAGTTTGTTCGGCAACATTAGAAGAAGGGAGCTCATGTTCACTGGTTACGGGCATGAAAGACAGTCAGGCTTAACGAAAAACAGTTTCTTGTGGAGTAAGCTCTCTGAAAGGTTTTTTCGTCCTTAGATTGCGTATATGTGTATTAATTTTTTTCTATCTTCATTTATTTATGTATTCGATGGATAGCCTGTAAGAGCACTATTTTGTCTAATAAAATACGGGCCGTACCTTAGAATAGATGAAAGTTGTCAAGCATGTCCTTTTTTTTTAGTGCTACAGGTATGCAGGAGCGTACCTACAGACGAACCTTTTTCCACACGCATGTGCGATCGTGCGTAGACGCACTCATAAATGCAGGAGCCATATTGTGTCTAAATACGATGATGTAATTGAAAAATTAAACATTTGCTCATTTTGGAACGGGGTGCTATATTTACTTCATGATTTGATAAAAAAAAATATGTAAAATTAAAATTTGTTCAGATGGATTAATGTTTGTTACCCTTTCACGTAATATGTACCTACTGAACAGCTTTTTTTTAATTTACAGTTAAGTACATACTTATATTTTGTCATCAATTCACGCATCCACCACTGTCATTCATATGGGCAAAGTGGCGGACTGCAGCTAGCCTTCAATGAAGAACCAAATTCAGTTAATACTCATTTGCTATAAGGTTTTATCATCAAGGGTAGCTATTTCAAAGACCAACGACAAAAAAATATAATACGAATTAAACAAGCGAGTACTAACAATATTACAATTAACAACTATGTTTACCCCTACATTCGCTACGGCTAAACGGCGTAGCTATTTAAAAATCGCATAAGGTAACATTTCTAATTAATAACCTTAAGGAGTCCTTTCACAGAAATGGTCGGCACATTTCAAACGTAAACGGCATGAATAATAGTTTTAAATGTATTTGAATAAGCAGTTCATTAATTATGTGCGGGGTATAATAGTAATTTTTGACGTGGCCCTTCCTGCTTTCAATGCTTCGGTTCAGTTACACAATTTTTTCGGCAGGGAGTCTGATGTTGGAAGCGATCGTATAGTTTTTTTTATTGAATATGTAGCAGTAGATTTCTTTACTATATTACAGTTAATTGTTGCCTATCTAGAGCTATTTACGAGGTAACGATAATATTTAATGAAGATCATTTCACATTCGGTGGAGCAATAGTTGGAGCGTTCTGGGCGATTTGAAGGCTGCGGTTAAAGGTCCGGTCGGGTCAATATGGAAAACAGGCTTTATGTAAATTGTCTCAGGTCTGGATATTCTGGGAGATACCCTCAATCATTATTTGGTCATCACACAAGGGGAAAATTTAATTTGTGACCAGATAGTTTGTGAATTTAATATTGGTCATAGTTATAACTTTATCATAAGATTTCATTGTACTATTATGATAATGAGGACATGATTGCTTGAGAAGCAAAACAAATGCAGGTACCTAATGATAACAATCTGACAAACACTGACAATGTAATTACTCGGAAAATTCTTATGCAGTTATGTAATAAATTATTTGATCAAAACATAGAACAATTTAAAAGCTTTTTGCACATAATTCTGTTCTTTAACATTTTTATAAACATTTTTGCACATTATGCTATTAAAAAGGGCAATTATTATATTTATACTTTACTAGGCAAATACATCATAACAAATTCGTTTCTTGGTTTTCAATCGTACCTAACGATTTTTTTAAAGCAGCTTTAACGCTGAGTACAACCTTCCTTGTTTTTAATGGTTAAACTGTCTAAAAACCTCTTATTTCTAACTAGGGTGTATACCTACTTCTACTTAATTAATTTTTAAAAATATCGATCGAAATCGCATGCGAAGTTCCCGCGTCACCAGAATTGGCGCCTTTCTTTTTAAGTTTTTTGCCGCAAGATCGTTAGTTTTGGCACAGATGCCGCAGTAATCCTTGCTCAAGGAGTGCTTAGCCGTAAAGCAACGTAAAGTAACTTGGACTGGCCTTAGGGCTGCGTGATTAATAGAGCTCATTAGACAGAGGTGAGCCCCTGCACGTCAGATTTTCGTGTCCACATGCGAAGTGCCTAGTTTGCGCTTGGTTGGATATTCGAGTTGAATAATGTGGTTTATATTAGCTTCGACTTGTATATGAACTTACCTACGTATACTTAGTTAGACGTTTAGGAGTACCAAGCCTGTATGATACAATAGTATATTACTGCAACATAGTTACTAAAAATGTCTTCAGTAAACTTTTTTGGTAATATTTTTTTGGGTGTAATTTACTAGTATTTACCTCCAGCATACCTAATACAACTGACTCTTTGATCACCAGATCAAATTCAGACGCAGCTTGCGTCTACGAAGACGCAAGCGACGTCTGAAGACCAAGAAGACATGGGCTTAAATCTAGTAGATACTGTTAGTTTAGGTACTAGGTTTATCTCTCTGAAAATTATTCGGTCAGCTCCGGTTTTAGAAAGTTGGTCCAAACAGTCGAGCATCAGAAAGGATGGTAAGTCATTGGTCCATCTTCTACGTATATAGTTAGTATTCGTACCTACAATTGATTAGCTGCTATGTCTGAAATCCGGTGAGAGGAGCCTTCCAATAACAATTTATACCAGCAATAATGCCTTAATATTTATGTTTTACCCTGAGCGAGCAGACCTAAAAGCTCGCTTCTTCTTCTTGTTGTGCCATCTACCGGAGGTCGGCTATCATTAGACATGCACGGAAGAAGGATGTCATGCTCAGATTGAACCATGTCCAGAGATTCTTGAGCCATTAGGTACCTACATATTCCTGGTGGTCGTTTACCTCGTGTATGTGCACTACATACACATTAGCTCACTATCACACGGAGAAGTCACTATGCCGTACAAAAACATACAAGATACATGACCATTTGCAAGTTTCCTGAAAGCCGAAAGGGCGCTCGGGTCGGCCAATTATGAAAATAGCGCACCTGCGCTTGTCAAATGCGAGCCCGCGGTTGTCGGCCGTCCTGCTCACACCATTAATCTTCCCACTCCTTATACATTCCTGGTACCTACCCGGCTCTTCGCTGTGAAATTGTTCTAGAAATAGTGAGATTATTTTTGTATTTTAAGCTTTTTTGGTGCGAGCAATTTATAGCTGGGTTTATTTGGAATGTTGGAGTCGTATTTAAAATTCATTTCTGGATGGGGATAATTTTGATGATTCTGTGTATCGCGTTTGATTCTTCAGGTTGAGGTAAGTTATTCATTCATTTCAGCCCACATCCACCCACTGCTGAGTATAGGTAGGTATGTTCTTTCAACCGTCACTTTACACAATCCGTCGATCCAACCTAGTCCGTATGTTTTTTTTCTCTTTCTATGAGGAAAGTAGGTAGGTAGGTCAGTACTTACTTCTTGATATTATGTGTAATTTATTAAGTTAGAAGCAGATGGAAGCTCATGAAATCAATAAAAGGTAGCTATGGAATTGGTACTTCTTGTAAAATATTACCTATAGTGATTATAATAGTATGCATTGATTTGATTAATTATTATTTTTTTGTATTATAAACGGTATAGACATTGAAGAAGTAGATCTTTACTTACCAGATCCATGTAGAAGATTCCATCTCGTTTTAATAACTTTGCTATTTATTCGATATCCGATGCTAATAACTTTCAAGTACAAACTTACCTAAATAATATCTACTAATTTACTGATTTTGATCTGCCAATCTACAGTGAAAACGTTCAAAACACTTTAAGAAATTTAAAAAGGCTACTAATTATTCAAATGAACCACTTGTTTTATTACAACAAAAACACATATTTTAGTTTTAAAATTTTGTACATTATGGTTCTGGACAAATTGAAAAAGCAAAATGGAGGATTTTAGAGTTATCGAAATAAGACTTCAGTGTGAACATCATAAAAGGAAGATACCCTTAGTTAAGACATTATACGACATCTGGCGGCGAGGAGCATTTCATGCTTTTCTTGTTGCTCGTTCTATGGCAACCATAAATGTTGCGCCATCTAGTGTCGAGAAGATGTACTAAGTATTAAAATTGTACCTGCCTTTTAAACATTTCCAACATGGTACCTATGCATCTTTGAAATCATTTTTATTATTTATGTGAAATAAACATCCTATGTATGACCTAGGCAGCAACGTCGTAGGTGCATCTTTTAATCCAAACATTTACCTATTCAAATTGTACCCACTTGCTTTTCTTATTGCTAGAATAGAGTGCTCTCTTCTCAACATGGGTTTCGTATTGATTAGCTTTCGAGCTGGACAGTAGTCAGTGGGTGCGCTGAGTAGTAGGATATAATAAAGATAATCACACCAAGCCAAAGCTTTTCTTCCCTTTTCTTTATTACCTAAGAGCTTCTTTTGTCTCATTAATTCATGTTAAACATAGAAAAAAAACCCAGACCAATACAATAGATTCATGCACACAAATTTTCCTACTGAGCAGGAATCGAACCCGCGACGGCTGTCTGAGGCAGCCACTACCATTGGATCAAACTGGTCGTCGTAATGTGTTTATTAACTTATTTATGTAGGTATCTACTACCTAATATCATCTTCGCTTCGTCAGATAGCATACCTACAATTTCAATTGCGCTTTACCTTTCAAACAACTACCTACGACTATTTCATCAGTACATACCAATGCTAAATACCTATTTCTAACAGTGCTTCAAACTGTACCTTTGTATACTACATGTAGGTATCTCTTTTAAGAGATAGACTGAGTTTATAAAGTAAATTTGAGCTCTTCATATTAGGTACACTGGGGATGGCGGAAAAGGAATTGAAAATACAAAAAGAATTTGTTGTAATAATTTTTTATTAGTATAGCCAATACGTACAAAAACATGCATGATTGGGCTTCTCTTTCGCTTTCCATCAGAATGCCACAATGTAGTGTTACGATAATAATATTTAATACTCAACACCAACGGTAAAAGGAACTTTTGCAAACATTATAATATTTTGTTAAATCATTTGCTTAATAACTTGTTGTTAAAAATAAGTGAGTAGTTATAAAAAATAACAGAAAGTTTCTTCTTTCAACGGGTAAAATATCTATAAATATTATAACAGTTGCAAGACGGAAATAATTCAAAGATTTACTATACTATTATCTATCCTGATGATATTCTTCAAACTAGGCCCGCATAATGCAGTATCAATCACAATAATAATATTGATGTAGATTAGAAAAAGTCTTACACTTAAGTTACATCACAAGTCAATAAAAATACATATACCATCTGAACAGTACAAATAGGCATGTTATTATTTCGATACATAGTTGTGTAATTAACGCAGTTCCAATCGTCATTAACGATAACGAACACTATTGCAAGTAAGTAAATCGAATATAAGGAAACATCGATCCACTTACGAAAGGTGTCGCCTAGAATTCTGCACGATACACAAAATGGACATGAATCTTGCACAAATAATAATTATTATATGAATTTTCAGTTAATGCAGGGATGCTCAATTTTATATCTTTTGTGGCGCACTTATACGTTTATTAAAATGATATCCAGCTAGGTACATAAGCTGTATTGTAAGTTGAAGTTCTTTATACTTTCGCGCTTATACAAGGCGCTCCAGGGCAACGTAAACTTTGGAATTCCCCTGAGTTCATAAATACCGTTTATTTTCTTAAACTTGTACTTTTAGGCCCTTACTGGTGTTAAAATACCCAATTAGATACTAGGACACAAGTTGATTCTTATTATATTATGCAAATAAAACTTGCAATTTACATTGTTCTAAATGGATTCCAACAGCAAGTGTCCATATTTTCAGTTCCATGATGTTTAAAATTACCTATTTACTTATTTTTAAAACATTAGCTTGTACTCCACAAGGTGTTTTTAAAATGTGATCGCAATTGTGATTAGTATATTGACAACTTTCTACTAAAATGAAAATGGTCTGGTTTTTCAATCCGATAAAATTTATCAGACTGGCAAAATAGAAGACATTATCTAGTATGACATCTATGACAATCTTTTCGTATTATCTACCAGCGAATACATCTTGTTTTTTTCAATCAGTCGTCTTGCCTACAACAGTCTAATAAAATTCATCCATGAGCTAAAAATTTCTAAAACGGATACATTAAACAAAATTCATGTCTTTTTTTCATAGTTTTCTTTCTTCATTAATTCTTCCTCTCTAGTCTTAAACGTTGCAGTGCATGCACCACACAAACCTCTCTAGAACCGAATTTGTCGCCTCACTTCAAACAAATTCGGATCTACAGGGTAGATGTAGGGCACTAATATTGATGCCGAAGGGCACCAAAATATTTGTCCGTTGCGCTGTAATCTTAAGTAAGACAGAGGTTTAGGTAAACATTCACTTTGGTATTTTATATACCTCAATCAAAAATAAACGAGAAAAGCACAAGAAAACTACATAATACACTTAATTTAATATGTTGTCAAGGAAGACAAAAGAGGTGTGGCGATGAAATGAGGAGAGTCACTGCTAACAAAGGAGATAGTCAAAATATTTTTTTTCTAGCTAAATTTAAGATAGGTATGTCAAAATGTTAGGCAACATAGATAACCTAACAAAAGAGGATTAATACATTAAAAGAACACTAATAAAATATTCTCAGAGATATTACTATAATACAGTAAATTATAGTTACAGCTTCAAGATTCAGAAAACTGAAGTAGGCAGGCATCATATACCGATAGTAAATGTCTCTTTAGTAAATATTTAGAATAGTTAATACATATTTGATTTCTGATTCAATTACTAAATTTTACCAAGTGCCACAAAGTATTTGTGCGGAATTTTTAAGGAAAGCTTTACATTTAACTCATTGATTAGATCATCTCAAAGTATGAAATAGCTATGTAGTAATTATTTAAATAAATATATACAAGTTACAATTAACGATTCATCGATAATAAATTAATAATTTGATTGGGGTTTTTTTTTTAAAAAATAGATACTGTTCTTTAAAATTCAGGCGTGTAATGTGGCCTTCTACTTTAACTAACTTACCTACATATTGCATGGAACGTCAAATCTTTTCACGATGGAATTTTTTAGGAGATGTTAAGTTTTTACGGTTATAAATATTGATTAAATTTTCAGTTGACGTAATGTGACGTAATCAATTTACGTGTGTAGGTAGGCACAAGGCTAATTCCGACAGAACAGCGTGAGCGCGATTTATGAGAAAACATTAATGTTAATTTTATAGCTACATGTGGGGTTACTGCTGATAGTGTCTATTTCTATGGAAGATTTTTATCTATGAGTCATGAAATTTAGCTTCAAAGTATCGCTTTATGAGATCATAAAGGTAAAGACAAAAATAAGGACGAACGGTAAGGATTGAATGTAAATGAGCAGGTAGCTACAGATGATACCCTTGGGATTTACAATACAATAGTTCCCCAGTAGAATATACAAAAATTTGCATCATAACCAGATGACAAAGGAATTCTATGGCCGTTTAACAGAATGTAAATAAAAGGGTGTAATAAATACTTTAAAGACGGTATTAGCAAAGTCAGAACTTGTTGAAAGAGGACTAAAAAGATATAAAAAACTTCTTTACGATGTTCCGACAGATGTTTCCTGGGAACTGCTGGCACTCGAACCTGAAATAGAAAATGAACAGCTTAAGCAAAAGATCGCAACATCGAAGAAATTTCAAAAGCCTATGAAAATGATACATCATTAGGAGTTACCTATTCTATTAATAACCTTGAAAAGATTGAAGATTTCAATGTTAAGACTAAATTGTCACAACACCGATCAATCAAAATGAACCCGTAATATGTCACCGAGTGGAATTTTATCGATTGTAAAATGCCAAACAGGTAGCCTGTTAACCGTGAAGCAGATGACAGTAGCTGACTGTCGTAATCCATCATCGTAATTGCTAGTGCATGGAATCTAAAGTAAACTCAGGAGACAACAGAGGGCAATGTTGTTTAAACAGTATTGCACAATGTCTACATGAGTAATGGTTAGGCCGTGATCGCGTTGGAGACAAAGTTGAAAGTGATATGGGGAAAGTGGTGCTAAAAATTCCATTGCGTCGTAGCACGAACGGAAGGTAGTGTACGTTTTAGATAGCATATGCTAATTTTTATGTACACCATCTATTGTTATAGGTGCATTTCTCGACTGTTGCGTCATCAGCACTCATACGCATACGTTTTATTAAAATTAATTTTATGTGTAGGTACTTGTTTTTTATGACAAGCGAAGCTACTTCTAGAATTTAATTTGCTTGACAACTTTACTGTGTGGTAAAGCCTTCATATAAGTAAGATAGTAACAGCTAGGTATTTTAAGACGTAACATGTCATTAAGTTATGTAAAAGGCAGTTAACTACACATAATATAATGAAAGATAACTAAGTATCTGTTTGCAATTATTTAACTCATGCTATTTTAAATTAGCGAATACAAGGCTAGAACGGAAATGTGCAATGGTTGACTAAAACGTTTAACTAACGAGATGAATTAATCTGATTATTAAAATACTAGAAGATACTTCCATAATTCCAAAGGAAAATAAGTCACTAACGTCCGAAAAAATCACTCCGTGAAATTGCGTAACAAAACGTTCGATTAAAACAAATGAGCGCGACTAAGTAAAATAATCGATTCTAATTTTAAACACAGACTATGGCGTCGCGTCACTACGTCTGTGCAGTACGCGAATTCGTCAGTTGATTCGGCAACCTTGACGATACGAGGCCGCCATACTTGCAATTGGGTCAGAGGGCGCGGGGACGCATGCGCACTCCGGACACGAGCAATGAGCGCCGCCCCCGGCCTGGGACGGAATGAATTCTGTGGACCCCTCCACACCGACTAGCCAATGTACCGAGACCTCCCCTACCCAGCCAACTATTGCTTAAAACAACCAAGCAGTAAATTCATAAGGAAATCAAGAGCTCCGTTAAGCTTGGCGTTCCAAGCAGCTGTTGGACAAATCTGTTGAGCGCTCGGCCCACTAGTTGCTAAGCGAGTCTTAGATATTTGGCTGGATTCGCATTCGCTATAGGTACTTATTTCATAAGTTGTATTATATTCATTTGACTTTCAAGGCAGACCTGAAGTTGAATCAATGGAAATCAAATAGAACTCATAGGAGCTCTATCTCAGAATTGATTGAAAGTAGAGAATGTAAAAGTTATTTCAGTTCATTTCAAAGTCGTGGTTTGAAAATCATCAGCACAAATTACCTACTGTGAAAATGAAAACCTATTTAATATAGAGCTGTACGATCTTTCCCAGAGTTTTACATTCTACGAATAGGACACTGATGGTTACAGTACATACTTACAATAATTATATGATTGACTTTCGTTGTACATTAAACGAGACAGTTTTTGAATCATGATTACATTTACCATTTTTCTAAACACATAGGTTACCAATACGAAAAAAATGTTAAATACTGGTTTCTGGATCTCCAGAAACAGGCTCCAATATCTATTGACGTTAACTAAAAAACCGCACTTTTTGGTTGGTTTCTAACCAAAGAAATAAGAAGCCACCACTCAAAATTATTAACGTCTTTAGTGTAAAGAAATAACTTTAAACCGTTGCACATTTCGGAGCGTTCTTCCTAAACTAGTTAACATAAATTTCTTGTGCCTTAAATACGAGGCCACATAATAGGTTTCCACCCTGGAAAGCTGCACTTGTGACCTAGATCCGTCTAATAAATTTAACCACACGGACAGTTAGCACTATCGCGTTATTTATGAACAATTTTAGGTACACACAACACATATAAAACTAACTATTAGTATTCCAAGGGAAATGTTTAATTACTATTCACAACTGAGACCTTAGACCCGAGCCTTGTTAGAAGATTACAAATATCTACGCTTGACCCCAGAAGTAACCTCTCAGCTCATTGTCAACGGAAAAGAGGTGTTTAAATTTAAGTGGCAAGTGTAAAAATATTAAACGCAATAGGAATAATAAATTGTTAACAACAACTCACCTATTAAAATCCAGAGGAGCGGCTATGCCAACTGAAATAATTAGAAAAGTACAAAATTTTAATTTTTTTTCAATGTACTGTGATTTGTTTTTATGAAAAAATGGACCGTCACTAAAAAGCGATGTGTTCACTACGCGGGTCGATCTCGGTATGATGTGGTTCTCATTGAGCATGCTTGAAGTAGTGGTGATGAAAACTATTAGCAAGCCACTAATTGTGCGGCAGCCTACATTCATAGCGGTAATTGCTCCATTTACACGTTTTGTTAGTCTGCTCTGTATAATTGTTGCCTGTTTATGATGATACGAATGCGCCAACCACGAACAGAGCATACATTAGGAAATCATATTAAAGAAATTCCGGAAACTGTAAATGAACTAGATGAATCCCGAGGTGTTAACCAGTGAATTACAGTAGCGGCAAAGAACTTTACGAACGTGATAATTGGACAAACAGAAAGGTGTTGCTTCTGGTAACTGTGTAACATACCCATGTGTATTTATCTATAAATACAGAATCCTTTGTGGACCCACCGCTTTCTTTTCATATACACAACTATACATTTTAAACTAAAAAATATGATTGCAAAGCAATGTATTTGCACAAAATACCTACATGTCTGAATATACAAGAATTTATAAAAACAACATACATATTTTTTTATTTTAGCCCAGTGACCTCCCATCGCTTGATGGAAAACGACAGAAGCCCAAGTCACTGCGGTAACGGAAAAATGCCTTAATCAATCACTTATGAGTATCTACGACCCATTCTGGCCTAAAAATACTCTAGCCATACACGAACTGTTCCCGAAACGCAACTAATCCAATGTTACTTCATGGAAATTTAATGTAAAAGAAAACATGTACTCGTAAAAAGCCATGAACCAGGGTGACAGTACTACAAATGGTATACAAATGTGAGGATCTATGACACTACGTCGTGTATTTAGTCTTTATGTGGGTGAACCGTTGTGGAGTCATTTGCATTTAACCATTGAATTTGTTTGAGTCTAGACAAAGGCTTTAGTTAGACAGAGAATACCGTCTATAGAATATTGTATGCACAGCTGGTTGCTTACTACAGACAGAATTAGGAGCAAATAAAATAAGTGACATTGGGTAGGGAGCGTATTTCACAATTCGTCTGAAGTTTCTAACATTATTTGCCTTGTTTCATTTTACACTTTTATATTTTCTTAAATGACGAATTTATTTTTCTATATACTCTCATATTCCCTTACCTATCTAGTTCTTTTCATCCCTATATTATATCAACATAACAAATACGGTCAAAAATCTGGGGTTGCAGACCTAAATTGATTAACTTTTACTCGAGAAAAATATTTAGGCAGCTACATAGAAATTTTAAATTTGTTGACTAGGCAAACTCATTAACAGCTGTTTAATGAAAATATGTGCTTTTTAATATAGTATGCACAAATGATACAATCTTTGAGAAAAGAATATTATGTTAACCATAAGCTAATAACATTGGCGGAAAATTGGTCCTAAAAATGTACGATAAAATCTCTCTTGGAGGTGCGCCAAGAAAAGCCCAATAACTCGCAAAGGACAAAATTTACACGATAACATAAAGAGATCTGGCGCTTTTACTCATAAAATATACTAATATAGTAATTATTACGAAAGAACTTACTGTTTTAGGAAGGTCCACTATTTCTCTCTTGTTTCCATGCTTCGTTGAAGCGCCATCTGAAACGATTTTACATAAATATCATTATTGGTCGATGTATTTAATAAAAACACTGCATAGAATAAAATTTTACAAGCTTCCGTCGATGGAAACCGACCTTGCTCGTCCTGCCTGCTACGCGCCAAACTGGCGTTGACTTGACAGTCCCGCCAAACATGGCTGCCACTCGTGTGGGAAGCGGAAATACACGAATTACTACGAGTCAGAAAGGATAGAACAATCTGAACGCGCGCGCAAAAAAGGGACAGGAGACAGGTCCTGGCTGTTCGAACTTTTAGACAGAGATAACGTTATGCGATTTGACGGGCGAGTGAAAGGATAAGAATCACGTCTAAACGGTTTTTAGGGTGGAGCTGTCTGGAGATTCGGGTCGCGGTGCGCAGATGGCAACAAAAAGGGACCAGTCCCGAGTTCCCGACTAAAATTTGGGCATAAATTGAACGACATTTTTGCCACATTGCTCCGAGGCCGCCCTTCTTGGGCATGGACGGAGAAACATTTCATCCTTCAGAGTATGACTGAATTTTTGTGGATGTAAAATTGAATCTCGATTTGTCTTAGATGTTTTTGAACTACCTGTCTTCAGATTCCTATTTGGTATCATATTTTGCATTACCAGGAACAATATCCATAGAACAGGTTTGGTATATTAAAGTATTCAACTCACGGGGTCACTGACACGGGATTTATTGTTCGCTTCCTGCCTTTTTATTAAACTTCATATATTTTTCCTAAACACGATCCGCTCGCCAAATTTGTCTTCCGCTTTGTTTCACATTGTTTGTTCTGACAAATGCGACTTTCGTAGTTGCTGTTAGAAGTTAAGTTAGCTTGCAGTTTATCGATGTTTATTTTATTTATATATATGGCAACAATATAATATCAAAATAGCAGTTGTGAAATAGCAATATTCAAGTTTGATAAAATCTTATCGTTTTGCTTTGTTCAAATTCAGACGATATCCAATTATTAGATACATTACTAATTTTGTTATGTCTTCTTTTACATTGTCATTACCAATTTCAGAAATTGAATACAAATAATTATTTTCTCATTTTCATGAATAGTTATTTGCGCGAATTCCTGAACTACTCCAAAATAGAATATTTTCTGATACAGTTGGGTTCTGCTATACTATACTTATATGTTAGGTAGGGACATCAGTCCCATATTTCCCCTGTTTGCGACTGTTCCATAATGCTGACGTAGTGGAAACGATATTACAGTTTTCTAGCAGATGGCTCTACGTAAATCAATTTATTTACATTTCTTTGCCGGTAACATAACGTTTCAAGATTCAATTCTATCTATTGTTCAATCAAAGAGAGGAATTCAGTAGAAGGAGAGGAATTGTAGAGTTTTTAATAATTTACCAAGAATGAAAGAACAAGTAATTTTCCCCAGGAAGATGATTCTACCAGAAAGGTAAAGATAAGATATCTATGTTATTATCATAACCTGCTTTCGTTCAAACCTGAATAATTATCTGAGATAAGAGATTAAGGCAACGGAAGCTGCCGGATCAAATGTTTGCATACACTTTATAATATAGTATCAACTTAGATTAGCTGTAGCAGGTAGCTGATAAAACTGTATTTAAGTAAGATAACCCGGATTATCTGTGGAGTGAATTTATTGTCGGTGTTGATAGAGCCAACAAAGAGGTTTTGTCGTGTAGGTTAGATGGTTTTAGTCATGTTTCACGTCATTTATCTTCTCGTAAAATCTGTTTATTTCAGTAGATATTTTTATGATTCCCCTGACATTTAAATGGCGAAGTATCAACCTTATGTAAGAGTACATACTATTTAGGTATAATAAATAAAATACTCTTTAGACTGACAACCTTGTCCATCTTGTTGTTAAGTGGTTGCTAGTGCCTGGAACAATATTAGGCACTGGATTTGTATACCTAAGTTCTACTTAGTAGATATTACTCAAAAACATATCCATTGTGCCTTATTTAATTTATTTCATAGATATAACTTATTGTTTCATAGATTTTAAAATAAAGAAAAATCCTTACTACGTCTATTTGGCTGCTTCGGCCAAAATTAGCCTAGATATTATTAGTATTACACGATTCTATCATTTCTGATAAGTTCCATGCTTAATTTACTTCGAATAATCTTTTTTATCTTTAAGGCTTTTGCTAGCAACGTAGAAACCATTACTTTTACAAAGGCAACGTCCCTCCTAACGATTCGCTGCGATACTCCGAGCAGAATTATTCAAAGAGACACGCAATCCTCGAGAACGTATTATTTATTTACTGGGCTGTTTATGAACTTTGGAAGTTTTAATGACAATGAAAATAACTTAGGCAAGTAATAAAAATACATTAATTTTAATACAAGTTTGTCACGAAAGTCCCCTGGGGTCGCTGTTTGCAAATATATTTCTTTTTCAAATCCCTCAACATTACTTTTGTTATTGCAAAAGGTCGAAAATTGTGTTTTGTGAAATATGTAATTCACGGGTTCATACTCGCCTTGATGTGAATTTAGTGCTTTTATTAAGCTAGCAACTTTGCGCAGTGCATTATGTATAGGATTATCAGAATGAATATTTAGTACGCGCTTTCAGGTTATCGGTCGGTATAACGGCAGGGAACATAAATCAGTATTATTGCCTAGTATTGGACGTGGCAGGTTAATAACAGCGGTAATGACATAGTAATTAATTAATTGCTTACATCTTGTGCGTGAGGTCGAATATCTCATGTTATTGGTCTGTATTGTGTTTCATTCGAAATGAGCTTTGATGAGCTTTGTATTAAGGCGGACTAAATAAGTATTATTACGTTTTAAGATTTACTTGGTAATGATTTATTTATCACATTGTCATCATTATTTGTAAAATACTGCTTGTATTCTTGGTTGTTTTGGTAAACCAGTCATCACGATATTGATGTCTACCTTCTCGAAATATAATAATAAAAAGTTAAAAAATGGGCATAGGTAGGCTTTGAATTAATCTAAGGACTTTATTTATGCAATAAATGAGCACACAATTTTTAACACTCACTTTTGAGCTATTTGTAGATTGTTTTAAAGACAATAGCTACTTCCATATGCGTCATAAATAAAGTTGACGTAAGTAATCGTACAAAAATATTTAGAAAACATGAACAAGTTGAAAGAATACCTTGAAAATGTTTGAAACTTGCATTTGGAATTCATGAAATGAATTCTAAAAATGTTCCTAATATACCTATGTAACACAAAGCTAACCAAGTCTTCTGTATTCACAGTCTGAGCTAAGGTAAAACAAACCCTATGAATCCCTACCTCAAAGTTAAGTACACGAAGTTAATTCACAAAGATTACAAGATGTAAAACGAATTTGATTACGACCCAATCGTAAATGTTCATAAGGACCTTTATTTTGATAAGGTGGCATTAACTTTCCAGTAGCGCGTCGTTGAAAGGGTCCATACAGATAATGTGTATTTGTCAAACGGCTCTAATGGAGAAAGGGAGACAGAAAGGTCAGGCCTTTTTTGATAACACGCATTAGCATGCATAAAAGGAGAAATCAGAATATTATCAAAGAACGGTTCCGCACATGCGTACTAGAGGCTTTGGTATCGACGGGCGGGCGGGCGTTGACGCGCAGACTCGCTCTGTGCCCAATAACGTAAATAATACAATAAAAATAATACAATCCCACTCGATTTGAATGTCTTCTGTGAGGTTTGGCTTAGCTTGATAGAGTGTTACGGCCGATACAAGGAGGGTCTGTTACGATTCTTTTACGAGGAGAGTAATTGATGGACGGGTGACGTCGGCAAGCCGGCCAATGTCAGTACTGACTGAGCGAATTTACTTGGATTACACACGTCTCGTCCCCGGTTTGATCGGCTCCTTATAGACGTGCAACGAAATAGGATACGTGATATGTTTTTATGATGTGAAATTATTGGAAATATTCTGGGGGAGGCGAATGGGAAACAATAAGGACTTGTTATTTATAGATACTAAAAATTTACTGTTATATTTTCCTATAATAATTATCGGAATAAGTTATGAGAGTCATTTAATATTATATAAAACTTCTTTTATAACTGGTAATTATATAAAATCTATATACATAATTAAGAAACTCTTATTGCAATCATCATAATCTGTATATCGCAGTCCACTGCTAGACCTGATTTCAATATACATGAATATTATATTTATATGTGACAAACGTTAAACTATATGACAACAAATGCATAATATTTTACATCAAACTATACTAACATCATTGAAACTCTTTAATGTATAACAATAACTTCTAATAAAATGTTCCCGTTTCTTGAGCAGCCAAACCAGTAAGACTTAGTTAATTTCATAAATAATAATGGACTGAATATAAAATCACTATTAAATTTTAGAAAGTCCATATAGATGAGCAGAGTAATACAAAAGAGATTACTTGAAATTAATCTGTATGCTCTAATTCATAGGCAGTTGCGTATGAATTTATACGCTACCCAATCTGAGGGCTTACTCCAAAGTATGCTACCGAAGTTTCGGACCGTCACGAAGGTATTCAGATAAAAATAACGCTCGAGGTTTGATAGAATAGAATAAAAATAATCAATTAAAAGTAAATTCCACAGATAGATACTCTTCCTTGCACACCAAATAATTTACTTGGAACTAGACAAAGTATCTAGATATACAATTATTGTACAATTTACAACGGTTGTTTTTGTTTCGAACATTTAACTAGGTAGATATTCTTTATTGTACACCATAAAGTTGACCTAAAACTAATTAATATAATTGACATATTTTGTTTTACAATATCAACGGTCTTATTGCTATAAGCGTTCTCTTCCAGACAGTTTTGAAGGATGGGGTGAGGTGGTGCTATTCAACTGATTTGACCTAGTAATACCCATCAGATTTATATCGGATACCAGTGAGACAAAAATCCATACAAAAGATTGACCGCTAACCATGTATAGGATTCGGTAATAAGTGTTAAAATTCAGAAACTTCAGTACCTATTAAAGTTTGATGTAAGCCCTCTGGTTTTACTTAAGACATTGTATTGAAAACTCATTCAATCTCTACTAATGCTGTAAACTCAAAAGTAGGTAAATTAGAGTAAGAAATAAATATTTTTCAGATTTATTATCCGGTCAGTGTGCCTGTGATTACGATTCTTGGGACTGAAATGTCAAGCTGTAAGTACATAATTAATTTAACCCGATAGTTCGGAATACTGAAACGGAAAGAGGTATCATAGGAATCTTACAGTAGTAAAGTTTAATAAGTAAAAAAAGTTTAATATATTTATTACCAAGTAAAAACTTGGTAATAATTACATATATTGAAATGTAATCAAATTATTAAAATGCATTTGATTTGTAATCAACAGTACTTATACTTGCATTCAGTTGCAAAAAACAACAAGATATGCCGAATGGATGACTAAATGAAATTAATAATGAAAGCATTTATTTTCTTGGCCAATAACTAATAATTAACAAAGAGCCAAACTCCTCAAAAGTTTTAATAGAAAATACTTTTAAAAATATATTACTTTTGCTTTATTGACGTAAAAATTCTACGCTATCCGCTTACATTTGCACCACGCCAGTCTATCACGGGTAATCAGATAAGACGCTACATCTCGCCGTTTTAAAGGATTTAGATATAGGATTAGTTTAATTAATTCCATACATCTTTAGTGCTGCGTAAGATCTTAAACGATCAAAGGGTGACTGCAATGTTTACAGAATTAAATTGAAATGTACTAGGTACTATCAATCAGAGTATAATTTATATGGATAGGAATAAATATTGCTAACCTGAAAATTGTTTTAGTCTTTATATTAAGTTAGAAATGTCTAAAATGAGACACCAACTCAAACTGCTAAGTAATTCCTTTTGTCAATTCCATATAATCGCAAACCATACTAGTATTAAATTTATTCGCGTGCGAATAGGGAATAATAGATTCAAAGTCGGTCGTAAAATGAAAATAATTACTTATTTGCTAAACTCACCATGGTTACATTGATCTACAGCAACCCATCGTAATGAAAGCTCCATCTGTAATTTAACATGATTACGATAATTTGGTATTTAAAGTTTACTTTTGAATCAAGTCTTCAAAATAACCGTCTTAAGGTTTTATAGAAAAAAAACATACAAATAAATTCGGCGCCGTAAATCTGACTGAGCGGGGATAAAATATTTGCAATATAAGTATGTGCTATTCCATAAAATAAAACAAACAAAAGACAACAGGTGCCGAAATGGACGGGAATTTAAAATTTAAATTTTGAAAATGGAACTCACCGGGAGCGCAGAAGCGTGGGGCAGTGGCAGTGCGCGTAGGGAAGTGCGACCGGCGACAGACAGGCCTACTACGTCACACCCCGCGCTTTCCCCACCTCCCCACTTCCCCAGCTCCCCAGCTCCTCAGATTTGCTTACCCCACGCCCGGGGTTAACAAGCTTCGCGAGACCTAATAATAATGAAGGGATGCTTTTCCGAAATCCGTTACTAACTAGAAAAGGTTTGTTTTAGAATGGACTGATGTAGCCGAATGCAATCATGATTCTGAATTTTTCAAAACATTTATAACAGATTTATTGCAAATTTGAACATTAGTACCTCTTCGTGAATGTTTTAAAATGGTTGTTTTCGTATTGACATGACACACCCAGCTGAGTAAATGTTTTGCTATAAGTAGTTCGCAAGTAATTTGTATGCGCAATATTCAGCAGTTATTTGGTCATAAAGAATTAATGGAATTTAGGATGTTATAAAAATAAAAATAACATACTGAAAGTGAGCTTTGTAACTATCTACCGCATGTTAAATCACGTTAAAATGGTCAGATCAATATTCCAATTCATCTTTTTCGCGTCCAATGTCCTACTTTCGATAGGATTAATTCGATAATAGTGTCTACGAGAAACCTGTTAGTGAGTAAGTAAAATTACAAAGTATTGACAGTGAAACCGTTACTAGCCGGCAAGTGACGTAACCGAAACAGGCTGGTAGATTATAAAGCTGCGCCTATACTGTAAGCTACTATATTAAACGGTGATCTATAGTTTAATAAATTATCGTTAAGCCGATAAATAAATATTTTTATATGGCAATTTTTAGGGTTCCGTATTTTTAATTTAAAATCACTGCACAGAAACAGAAAATATGGCGGAAATATGACAGAATTAAAAAACCAAAGATGTACAAGTATTACAGTGTTAATTATGTCGTAATATTCATGCACATGCATAATAATATGCATGCTTAGCTTTCTATACGTAATATGTGGTCATACTTATTTCTTTTAAAAGAAGATTGATTTGAGTTAATTAAAATGGGCTTTATATTCTAAACGTTGGAGATATTTCGATGGATATTCTTTATTGCACACCACTTATAAATAGGTATAATAGATACTTATTCGATGTATAATATAGGCTTATGGTGTGGTGATAAGCGACATCTTCCAAATAAACTTTGGTAAGCCTTAGTATATAATATTGTAATTTGAATAATAAACGATAGACGACCAAGTCTGTTGAATCGTTAATTTATTAATTTGATCATGTCTTTGTATCCGTACTAGGTAATTGAAAAGAATATAGTCCGACCGTTAAAATTCTTTTGTCTATATACGGCGTACGGCGTCTTTATAAAAATACAAAGGTGTGCACATTCAACGTTACCGTCCTTACTACAATATAATAAGTCTATTTTAAGGTATTTTATATTTGACCACGTGAGTTTCGGTTTCGGTTTCGGCCGAAACTAAAGCGACGGCTGAACATTTGGTTTCGGTTTCGGCCGGAAAACCAGCTTCGGTTGGACTGTATCTATTATACAATAGTGCTTCGGGTTCGCACCTCCGAAACGTACATAATTTGTCACTGTGAACTGTACCTTGCATCCGCCGAGACACGTCCGTCCGGTGCCTATGTCCAACTAACAAGACGCCATATGTTGTCTCATGTTCACGGTCTGTGACTCAATACTTCGTACTATTCCATTCTTGTTTACGCCAAGCCGATTTGAACTCTCCGCCCTCGACATAAGAAGACAAAACTTCTACCAATTTTGCTGAACACCGCCCAGAAAACTCAATGTGTTTTTATCATTGAGATTGGGCAATCTAGGACTTATTAATAAGTACTTGTTAAGGCGTGGTCTTTGTCGGCTCGGTCGATCTATTTTGTAACGTGACTGTTTTATCCGATAGATGATGTAAAAATTTCTCAATGTATTATTTAATTTAATTATGCTAAAATCTCTGAAAGTCTTGAACTATACATAGTTCATAGTAGGTAATGCACAAAACTGTATTTGCAAATTATAGATAATATGGGGCACACACATCTTGAGATTTGACAAGATGTGTGTGCCCCTTAAACATACTTATTTGTTTTATTTATTAAATCGAATCGAATGACAGCCAAATTATTAACCTCATTTACTCGCTTTAGAGATGTTACCATTGGTCATAACACCTAACTTTATTCGGTAATTATTTGCGCTTTAGGCATAAAGCTTCACGCCTCTCTGCAAGTAGGCTGTCAATTGTTATGTCAATTTTCTATTTAACGTTTTAAATGTGTATAATTTCTATTATTAAATGTCTTTGAAATGATAAATCCATCAATATTTTTAAAACATACAATATCATCACTCTATTCCAAAGCATAGAATAAAAATTCTAATTTAAAACCTCTTTGCTACTCTGCAACTATTCTACTTCGATTCTACATCGATCTATCTACTTAATCATATACCTAGGTAGGTACTTCTAAAAAACAACGAAACGTACATTGCAGGTACTCGCATATACATAAAACGTAGGTAGGTATCGATTTCGAATACATTTAAAAACACAAACGGTTGAGCGGATCAATTTTCGAGCGGTAGGTACACTCGCGTGCCAAGCAAGTTCGCGGCAATTGAAAGTTATCGTTTTCGTTGTTCGTGCAGAGTTTTCGCGATTGAAACATGTGTGAATGTTGTTCTAGACTTTATAGCATTCATTGGTTATATTTTGTGAGCTTTGAATATTTACTTCCAATTTATAGTAGACTAGCTACATTTTGCGGCTTTGCCAGGGTGAATATCGCTCATAAAGGATAATTTATCATTATACATTATACTGTTTAATGCTATAGTTATAGCATATGGATTAATCTGATGTGTGAGGCATGTTACTGTGAAATCCTTCAAACCCTTTCAGCAGATTTCACGTGAAAGAGTAACAAACATAATATGGATTTTCGTTGGATGGGTAGCCGTTCCAACCAACTTTAACATTTATAATACTTATTAGTACTATGGTACGAAGTACAATGATGACGTGACGAATGTGGATGCATTATCTTCAGTAAGTTTTTAATCAACTTTGTAGCTTGACAAAGTAATACATATCACGAGATAAGCGCAATAAATTTACATGAACTGACGACGTAAACTTTGACATGACATTTGAATGAACAGGCGGAACATATAACAAAAATTAAAAACTATACATACATGTATAGTTTTTAATTTTTTAGCTTAATAAGTATTACATAAGTATTATGAAGAGCATATTTTAAAATAATTAATTTTAAATACCAGCAAGCGTAAAAAGGCGCAAGATATTAAAACTTTATACATAAAAAAGCAATTTTTTTTAAACATATGTAGTTAGAACTTTTGCAAATCATTTTATGTGTCGACGCCCACACCATTATAGCGATAACAACGAGATGGATCAGAATAGAATCATCGTTCAAAAAAACTAAAATACAAAACGCGATCGGATCTAAAACTACAAGAGACCGTGCCCCACGTCAATCAGACGGCGGATTATTTTGCTCGGACGCGCAGAGCCAATCCGCTTCACCCTCCCCTTATTGGTGAATTCAAAAAAGGAATTTCAATTTAATCTCTCCCCTTCGAACACTCTGACAGCCGGCTTTTTACCGACTCTGTATCCGAATTTACTGACATTCTTTTTTAATTGTAAATTTTTTAAACAAAATCCAGCCAGTTCTGTGTGCCAGCACGAAATTCCATTTCAAAAAGAGAAAGTTATTATGCAAAATGTTAGATAGGTACGTTCTGTTCCGAGCAAAGTTACTGTTTCTTTTATTGGATGCTAATGTATGAGTGTTATTTTTAGATATCTGAAGTTATGAGTCACAACATTCTACTCGTGCATTAAATCAAGATCAAACCCGATCGTATCTGTCCGAAACATCTGTTCACTTTTTTGTACCTGATTGCTATTTTCTTTTATTATACCTACGCGTTTTATAATAGATACATGTTGACATTACAAGCTCCAACGTGTTTGTAATGTTGATAAAGAAACTTTTTAGTTACCTAAACATTTAGTACGATGATTTAGTACTAAATAATATTGTATTAAATTCGTATCCCCTACTACTTTCTCATTGTGTATTTATACTCGGAAACGTTCTGAAGTTAGAACTGAGAAGACTATGATGGATTGCACATTGCAAAATATTGTAATACAAAGATGTATTACAATAAACAATTTGCCATTCGACCTTAGCAAAGTAAAATACATGGGGTTGATAAGACCGCCTAAATTAATATCTTTGAGTATGTTATAAGTCAACTGTTTATTGTGCAAAAAAGAATATCTTTTTAACTGTCTATGAGGACCTTGGTAATAGTATGACTAATTGATATGATGAAATGAAGGGAATCGGGATTCGAACCCAGAACACTCCGATCGTCCGCCCGATTATTATGTCAACGAGATAGCTACATTTATTTACTTTGATAAGGTTTGATGTTTTTAAACATTCACCATAATTTTACTTCTATTGAATTGGGTTTTCAACTTGTTTCAGTTTACGGTATGTTCAACCTTAATAAAGTAATTAAACCGTCTAGACTATTAATTCAAGGGGATAATTTTGATGACGTAATTAAAACCTAACTCATAAGTTAAATGACTGTTTTATCGAGGTCGTATTGGTTTTAGCTATTATATACCTAGCTTATTTTAAAAGATTTAGGTAAGTAGTATATATACTTATATAGTATTAATTAAACATTCGCACGAATGCTTCATCCTAGTGACGTCACCTTCTGTTCGTGACATTTCATCACTCACGATACACAATACATATTCACGTGATGTGTGTCTTTTTTTGGAGTCTGAATATAATTTTATTATTATGTCATCATCATCATCAGGTTGCAAACGTCCACTGATGGAAATAGCCCTCCCCCAATGACAATTAGGGAATTGAAGTCATTTGACATTTGACTTAAACACCACGCTTGGCAAGCGGATTGGTGAATGCAGTAGGTTTTATTTGTAGGTACCCCAGTAAACGCTGGCTGGTGCCCGTTTCCTGATGTTTCCTTAGTCGTCTTCAACGACACCCACGGAATGCGATGAGATGATCCTATTCTAAATTCGGAAACTACACGATAAACATTTTTAGCACCCATTTGCATTATCATGCCCGTGTGAAATTCAGTTTAGAGCTATGTGTTAGCCTCTCGCTTAAAAAAAAATGTACTTAAAACAATCCATTAAGGGTACTAATAGCATATAATTTATAATATTATTATATTGGCGACGTAACATCACCCCACTCAAAAGTCGAAAGCAGTAATCACGCTTTCGACAATTCATAGTACAACCCACGCCAGCCAACCTGAATTCGTTCAATCAAAATGCGCAAGTCCAGCCGGGACGCATGCGCAGAGGTGCCTTTGCGCGGCCATCTTTATTCGTTCCTTTTTTAAACGGCCAGCCTTTAAACAAAAATATCGCCATTCATGGGAGCCAGGTATAAATTTCGTGCTAACAGTTTTTATGAGAAAGGTTTTGACGCAATCGGCTACTCCGCTACGGATTATAATACTGAGAGCGTTTTCTGAGAAGCATACCTTTTTGTTTGTAAATAGGATTATGAGCGGGCGTCTATTGGATTATAGTTATTTACGTGGGATTATTTTCTTGAACGCTTTAGACGGCATTGTACGCTGTCCAGACGTTGATGGTTCTATTGTGTGAAATGTCCGTATAGTTGCTTTTACAATAAATATATTTTACTAATATTGTATTAGTAGCTATGAATTTAATATCTAACACTTACTTATGTTAAAAGTCAGTAGTCAGTCAGTATATTTATTACAAATCTTACTTCTTACCTATATTATAAATATGAAAGTTGTTTCTTTCTTCTTCAAAAAGTACCTACTGAATGGAATTCAATGTAACTTGACTGTAAGCTCAAACGATAGATATACCTATGTATCCAATGACATCGGTATAAATAAATGCATATTTATAAGAATATAGTTTCATAATATTACTCTGTTTATTCCCTACCCAAAGGTAGTCTGGAGGATATAGTTCATAACGATAAGACCGGCTATTGTTCAATAAATCTATTAGTTACTTTGTTTAGTTCGAAGACAATTTTTGGGTGTCAAAATAATATTTGTTTATTATTGGTTAAAAAAAAAAACAATTACAAATCGTCAAAGCTACAAATTACTTATTATAAAGTGTGTGCAAAGTCGCGGTTTGAATCTAGTATATTCAAATTTTATTACCAAATAATAATATGTATAATCATGTTACCGATATTAAAGTCGGATATTAATAAATATGAAAAGCATACAATGATTGTGCAATGTCGATACTCAAAGTATTTATCAATGTTTGCAGTAAAACCGACTTATTAAGTAAGTGGAATTTTGAGTAGGGTAGTTGACTGTGTATTGTTTGCAATTGAGATACTTTTCCATACGTGACAAACGAGTCGCGGGCAACCGACGGGTGGCGGTATAACCATCACAATTGAAGGCGTAGATAGGTACCACAGGCCGATGACGGGCAGCAGCGTCAGCGGAGCGAGAAGCTACGCCCTACGATCGCCAACGCGTCTGCCCAGCGTGGCGATTATTGGTATATCCTCCAGATCTTTGCCCTAAGTAGCAAACAACTGGAGAGGCCTATGTCCAGCAGTGGACAGCAATAGGCTGATGATGATGACGTGACCGCTTCATAGCTTTCGTAGACCAGTGCAACCCGTGATGTCATGTTTGGCATAAGTCAGTTGGGTTAATAAGAATTAATTTTAGGTCAATAATAAAATAAATGTATAATCATGTCCATGAAAATAATTTTAAGAATCAAATCCAGAACCGACATAATTAACATGTCGTATTTTTTATCCAGAACAAGAGATTGAAATTGTGATTAGTATAATAACCCTAATGGATAAGTACTTTTCATAATATAAAAGTTTAATATATATACGTAGATGAAAGGTATTATTAAAAAAATAATAATTAAAAGTTAACGGTTAATAGTTGTAAATATATTAGTATTTTTAATATTCCTTTATACCTATTTTAAAACATGGTGTTAATATAATAACCTAAGAATTCTTAAAAGGTTTAAAATGTAACTTGTTATTTAGAATGTTCCTTAAGTAAAATTGATTTGTATCTACGAGAAGTTTAATGCAAATACATAATAAATGCTAAATTATTATGTACATATTATGTGTTTTGCAATCTTAGCTTCATAAGGGGGCGTGGTTCTTTATTAGAAAAAAGGTTTAAACGGTTTCACATTTAAAATCTAGCTATTTTGGTCCTTCATACCTACCTATATTTATAATTTTACAAAATCAATATACTTACCTATCACATAACCCTGTTTTTTGAATTTAAACGCTAAAAACTGTCAACAATTGTTGAAATCTCTTTGTGATACAATAAAAGGTACTAGTAACATGTTTTGTTTTTAAATTTAATACTGTTCAATAAAAATTATGTAAAAGAAATGAAAATAACTTACCTCCATTTATTCTGCCGAACGTAGCTCGAACTAGATGTCGCAAAAGTAAATAATAAAAATTAAATACAAGAAACGCGTCTCTCCCCACGATGATAGCCAAAGCTTTTTGAAAGCTCACCGGCGCATCCCGACCCGTCGAGACTGTTTTACCAAAGACGCCACTTACTAGCGCCATCTAGCGGCGAATAGAAACACCAACTCGACTAATATACGAACCTCTGCTACGAACCGCGCTCTGCTCGCTCGTAGCAAATGCTTTGTGTCAACTCCGGTGTTATTGATTTTCTTTTGTTTCAGGTGGACGCGAAAAAAATTACACTGAAAACTGAATAAATGAAAAATACAGTACTTACCTTATTTCTTCGTACCGTACTTGGTTTCTTTTGTGGATTTTCATTTAGCAACCATTTAAATTAAAATCGACGTATGAAAAAAAGTATTTTTGCTATCGCCACTCAGTCCTTTACAGCTATAACGTTAAATATCACTTGTAAATTAATTATAATGCAGAAATGGTGTAGTTTTAGTAATTTAAAAATATTTTAATGGAATTTAGTAGCGGAGCACCATTTCGCGGTCGCGGAGGCTTCGTCACTGAAGGCTCTTATATTAGTTCCGTTTTAACTGCGTAGGTGGCGCTTTTATGCTTAGCGGGAAAGCTCGAGCAGGCACGGTGGAGCTTGCGAAAACGAACTTCTTGACACTTAGTATAGATGTCGGTATAAAAAGCTCATGACAGGAAATGCATCATGCTTTTGTTTGTTAAAAGCATCAACGATTTGTTTATTAAAATTTGTTTGAATTTGTAAGTAAATAAAGTGAGGAAGAATAATATGATAGTTATTTGTTATGATAATATTGGATATTATTAGTACTACAATATACGTACAAGGGCAGTGTGTGAAAAACGGTTTCGAAGATTCTTGTGGACTTTTTAAATTTTGAGTAAAATAATCATAAAAATTATCGAATATTTACCAAATTTTTATATCAAATCTGTATAGTATTTTCATTACACAGTAAGCACCAGATAATGATTATGAATATTAGTGGGCTACTATGAGAACATCCAGACCCGAGATAGCTTAGAGAAGTTCACAAATCGACTCGACCTATGTAGCAGGAACACGGAACCTATGGTAAGTTAAATCCATGCAGTATAAAAATAAATGTTTATGTAGCATATTAACATTGAAAAGTATAACACTTTGTGGAATTTCTAAATAATACAAATAATCCACATAACCCATACTTATCTCAATGTCTTTCTCAGTAAAATTGTGAATGAAATAAAATGCCCTCTATTTAGACATACCCTCCCAAAACCTTCCCTCGCTGAGAACGTTATGAAAGGAGATCGGAACACAAGCATCGAAGCGAACACCCATCAATCACACGACTTCATTACTATTGATCTAAGTGCGTACCTCGATAGTGATAATGGATATTTATGTTTGTGCCAAATTGTTAGAAAAAAATGTAGGTACCTACATAGAAATAATATTATTCATCATCATCATCAGCCTGTTGCAATACACTGCTGGACATAGGCCTCTCCAGTTGTACGCCACTTAGGACAAACGTCTGGAGGATATACCCATAATCGCCACACTGGGTTGGGCAAAGCCTCCAGATGTTTGACTAAAGTGACGAACACCTCGATAGGCCTATGTCCAGCAGTGGACTGCTAAAGGCTCATGATGGTGTACAGCATGGCTATCGTATGGGGACTGATTGGACTGGACGAACATAGAATGATATGTGGTAATGCATTTTCAAGGAAAGAAGGTTAATTTTGGGTCAATTTTGGAAAATAACTGTTATAAATAAGCGAATGTTATAAACATCATATTTTGTCGCCTTTAACGCTAATCAGACACTAATAAAAATACCTATAAAGATAATTAGTCACGAAATACTCACTTAGACTATTCCAATAAGCATACAACATTAAAATGATAAATCACCTAACAATAACAGCTCTCAACCGCAAAACTGGACACGATCACTCAAGAAACTGTAGGTACGTGGAATTTTATCACAATTGTCAAAACAGTCACTGGGACTCCTCACCGGACGATGTGAAAAATGATTCGCAACGCCGAACACACCTTAATGCAAGGTATCTCACAATCGTCCAACGCCACAGTTGGACAGACAGACGAACATTAATAACATTACTCATTGTAAGCGACAGGACATGGCCGATACACATCGCTTGAGGAGCATATCGGAACAAGTATTCAGCTAAGCGGATTCTTGAGGTGACAGCGGGTCATCCGTTGCGTTGAACGTTTTTTGGTAGTGTTTTGTATGAGCAGTCATAGCGGTAATTGTTCATATAGCCAAGTAGTAGCTACAAAGGTGCGTTTCCATGTAAGCGGTGCTGCACGGAGTTAAGCTGAGGCTAACGAACTCAAATCACACGTCATCTCTGATCCACATCATGATCATCAGCCTAACGCTGTCCACTGCTGGACATAGGCCTCTCCAGTTGTTCACCACTTTGGGAAAACACCTGGAGGCTTTACCACTAATCGCCCCGCTGGGCAGGCGGGTTGGCAATCGCAGGGCGTAGTTTCTCACTCCGGTGACGCTGCTGAACGTCATCGGCCGGTGTTATTGAGCTACGCCTTCTATCATGATGGTTCTATCACCATCGGTCAGTTCCCAGAGCCTCGCCTTTGAGCAGGATGCATCTCTGATCCACTTCGGTGGAATATTGTTATTGGTAAAAAATTCGCACTTCGCACAGAGACGCTTGTGTCGAAACGCACCTGAGGGTGCATTTCCACAGAAACGAGGCTGCGCGGACTGAGGCTTACAAAGTTTTACCAGGTATATAGTTTTTTAACGAGTACCTACCTATATTGTTTTAGGATCATCAGCTTAATATGACTCCTGGTGCATGGTGGATTATTATAATAATATTCACTTAGAGCTACGTGATATACCTACCTACATCATCATCATAATCAGCTGCAAGATGCCCACTTTCGAAAGTCCTCAAGCTATTTTCATGTAATTTTGTACAGTTGCACAATAGCTACAGCTAACCCCCAATAGACTATCCAAGAATACAGACTTATAGTTTGAAGATATCTGCCCGATGTAAATTATATTTACTGGTATCATATACACATCCAGCCGAAAGGCTGGTTGTGATTGCTGATAGAAATATCAGCAATCATCAATCAGAAGCGGCCTGGTGCTGAACTTTCCAACGCGTTCCTATCCGACATATTTTATTAAAGTTCTAACGCACAAACCACATTTTGCATCGGAGCGGCTGAATCTGTATCAAAACAGGGCATAAAGCGAAATATTCAGACAGGATGATTTATAGGTTCAGCCTCCGATACGCAACACCCGCGACCTACAAACTAAGCAACCTTCACATTTTTCGACACTCTTTTGTTGCCGGCACGTGGTACGTGGCGCCCCTCCCAGGTTCAGCTGTCATGTCATTGCTATGCCGATCATTTATCATAGCTCAATACTGCCATCAAATCGTGCGGCGTCTAGCTGGCGCTTGCAGCTACCAAGCATTCGAAAGAAAATTATTCGTTTAACAATAAACTGTTTATAGAAATACTGCTAGCCAAAATATCTGGTCTGATTAAGTAAGATGCAATACTTTTATTCATTTTAGAATGTTAATTCTTAATTCAAATAAGCATTAAAACACAAGTTATTCTCATAATTTATTTTATCATCTTCACCAATTTTTCAAATTTAATACATTTTATTAATACAATACAATAATTTAAATGATCAAGTTGCTACTTTCCTAGTCCTCATTTAAATTGGAATGAACGATAAACATATTTTATATTCAGTTAAAAAGAAATAACATAACTAAATAAAGATTTATTTACAAGGAAAAGACGGAGGATTTGATAAACAAAATAGGCCACATCCTATTGCACAGGAAAATGTACGTTACAAGCGAAAATCAATAAGTGATGATTTTTAAGTTATTACGTATTAAGATTTGAACATTATTAATTCAGTTATACTAAGTGACGTACCTAATATTTACAAAACAATAAATAATACAACAAATGAACCAGTCGAGGGAACCAAAAATAGCACTCCCACTCGTACTTCTGAGAAAAAATAAAAACTTGAACTCAATTCGTGCTGTTTCACTTAAGAATATAAAATTTAACAAAATATCACAGTTGACTACGACATTTTTAATAAAATGTGACAACAAAAACCTCAAGCATTCGTAAAGGCATATCGACTATGAAAATGATTGACGTTATGAAACAACCGTGTTGATAAAATGGAAGAAATGAAATAAATCACTTAGCATATTAAGTACATTTACATATACGACATTAAAGATTTCAAAGTACGTAGCTAGCGCCACAATCAATGTTTAATTGGTAGCATTGTGGAAACTTTAGAAAAATTACTATTTATATTAAAGGTACCTTATCATTGTTAAATTACACAACGTATACTGTATTTATAATATGATAAATATTTTGTTATTTACAACTAAGGACAGGAACATAAAACAGTTCTTCGGGAAGTTTACTGAAATATATTAAACTTTTCATCGTATCTACTAAACGACAAATCCATGTATTTACATTACTATGAAGGAATATCTACCTATTCACATGATCTATAGTTATTACTGAGCTTACGGTTACTATTTAAGTTCACAGCGCTTTTACAAGCCCTTCCTAATTATAGTAATCATTATTAGTTACAACATGACCTAAATATTTTTGATACATTCTTTGCTTTATAATTATGTTGATTGGATTCACCAAGTTTTAAACTATCCCTGTACATCTCCGAATTTGTTACTGGTGTGACGGCTATAGTTTTTCAATGAATTGTATGAATCAACTGTGTTTACCTAAACCACTCTTAAATCTAGCCATCACAATGTACACTATTCGTTATTTCCATTGGTTTTATCTTACAAATTTAGGAATATTATGCAAATCCAATTACAGCTTATGACTAGGTAAAATTCTTTCTACTTCAAGTTTTAACTCATTTTTATAGTATACTTTGTTCACTATGCAATCATGTTAAATTACATCACACATAATCCTTTCATGATTAATTTAATCAGACCTCAAATGAACATTAAAACAATTTAATTATATTATTTAACTTAAATGGTTATAAAGTCCACAGTAAACCACAAAAGGTTGTGTTTAATCATACCATTTAGATCATGTTCGGGATAATCGCAATTATTTTCTTCTAATTACGTCTTCACGTTAGTTTAGTCTTCAATAAGCTACACTCAATCTTCGAGCACAAACACTTTGTCTTTAGAGTCACTTGTAAAGTCACAACAACAACTTTAACAAAATTAGGCTACACTAGAGAAATTTTTCAAACAGCGAATAACTGATCCAGTCTGGTTGCTGTAATGTAGATAGCATGGAGATAAAGACATCACACGCAACCCCGCTTGGCGAACGGACGACTGTCTAGTTCAGTAAATCAGTTATCCGCTGTTCGAAAAATTCCACTGATCCTATGCGGAGAGGTGGGCGAACTGGCTGGGGTGAAGGTCGAACTGGTAGGGGTGGCCGTACGGATTCATATGGTAAGGGACTATGTTCATGGAGGCCATTTTGTGCTCCTTCTTCCATTTCATGCGCCGGTTCTGAAACCAGATCTTGATCTGTCTCTCGGTGAGGCACAGCGCGTGCGCTATCTCGATTCTTCTCCTCCGCGTCAGGTACCGGTTGAAGTGGAACTCTTTCTCGAGCTCCAAGGTCTGGTACCGCGTGTAGGACGTCCTCTGGCGCTTCGTCTCCCCGTTCGCATTCACCGTACCTGAAAATATACAACGCATCACGTTAGTAGCGTCAAAGGCAGGATGATCGAGCGTATTTTCATTGCATAAATTCGTTAAGGATTATTCTAGTCACAAATGCTAGCTACGTTAATATTTAGATCTGAATGTGCGTTTGAGCGCCAATGAATAGTTGGCTCGATCGACTTCGTGGCTTGCTACGCTTGCTCGATTGTGATGTACAGCTCGCGGCAACACGCTCGATTCAGAACGAGATTTCTATGCAGAAACTCAAATAGTGTTGCGCAATTAATTTAAATTTATTTCCCCGAGCTGTCTCATTTTTCTTTATTTATATCGTGTGCTCGCCACATTATGACACCTTCGCTGGTGATTGTCTTGGCACGAACATGTTCCTGTTTGTGCGTGTAACGGGGGCCAAGGAAAACGTTGCTGCTTTGAATAGATTTGTTGATATTATTATGATGGATGCGACAATAATGTTGGTGATATAATGTTGGTCGTCGAGTCGACGGATTGTCTTTCAAGTATTTAGGGAGTGGAGTGTTCTAGGAATTCGGTTGTTGGAAATCAAAGAAGGGCTGTCCGCCGGTGGTATGGCAGCGGCGTTTAAGTCATGGGTTGCATGCCGCACCTGTCACGGCGTGTCGACGGAACGGCCCACCACTTGGTCCGCCTTGGACGGCCGCCAGTGGTTTCGTGATCGATACGCGGCTTGTCTCGGGTGTGTCTACCAAATTAAACTGTGTCATTTATTACTTTGCTCTAAGCAGCTAACGATAAAATCATCGCAACCACTAATATGACCATTTACTCCAAGCTTGAACCGAGTAATGATTCCACTAAAAATAATGTTGGAATCAATCCATTGAGACGATCGGACGTAGTTGGAAAAAGCTCTTAATAAATTCAGTTGAAGCGTCCGGCACTTTAACTTATTCCGTCTGAGATGTCAAGCCCGCGTCAATAAAGATGTTTAAGAGAGTATAAATATTCGATGTTGGTTGTAGGAAGGGAGAACAAGTGAAGCCGCGGCAAAAACCCTGCACGATTGAGATGTTAGTGACAGCTTAATGCACAAACAAAAGACTGACAGCATTATTTTAACATAATCCTTGTACAGAAACGAAACGAATGGACGCAATACGTACCTATTTGAATTTCAATGTGAATTCACGAATAATACTGTGATATTGATTAAACGTTCACATCAAGTTTCTAATTTGAATGTGCTTAAATTCACATGATAAGTGTAAAAGTTCGAAGCAATATTTTAAGTCGTAATAGTTGAACTAACACATACATCAATAGTGGTAAACAGAACTAAGCTGGCCGTGATAGGATTCTGAAAAGTTTATGTTGAAAGATCAATGTCGACTCTTATGCGAAAAGAATATGTTTACATAGGTCGTTGCTAAATAAATTGCATAGATATTACGAGTATACCAAAAAAATATAGATCAGAGACACGTGTTATTAAATAACTTTGAAGTGAAGGTTTCTAAAAGACTGGCTCGGTGGCTCAATTGGTAGTGACCTCTGCCTTCTGAGCCGAGGGTCGCGGGTTCGATTCCCGCACAGTAAAAACATTTGTGCTCATAAACATGTCTGTTTGTATTGGTCTGGGTGTTTAACATGTATAATATGTATTTATATACAAAAAAAAAGTATCTAAGTATGTTTATCAGTATCTAGTACCCATAGTACAAGCTTCGGCTTAGTTTGGGGCTAGATGGCGATGTATGGCCCAGCGTGGCATGTCTTGGGTTTATTTTTTTATTTATACTTAATACTCAGAAGTATGTATTGCTATATTCTGAACATACGAGTACATGGATATGAGGGAGGGCCAACAATAACATTTTCTTAACTGCTTAATTCTAATTGGCTTCTAACGTGCCCTATTAATCACTATTTATTTGACCAACGTCTACCAATTCAAAAAAATTCTTTATAATGTTAGTTTTAATTAAAAAACACTGTTACATATTATAAAAACGAGTTACTCATATTTTGTTTATGTAGCGGCGTAGATTGAATAGATATAGTCGTGCTTTATTGCACGGAACGCTTAGGTACAGGAATAGTTTTACCTTTGTGATGTAGTACAATGTAAGAAGTCTCATCGCTAACTGAGAACGATCTGTCTGTTCTTTGCAACCTTTGAATGGTGAAGGTGTAATTTCTTGCAAGACAGAAAATTGGTCCCGATTAATTCTTTAAGGGGAATATTGTGATAATATACCAATATTATAAGAAATTACGAAATTGAAATTACGATTAGGATGTAAGGGAGCGACCTATCATCATTTCGCTCCAAGCCAACCTCACCTGCCCGTGGTGCATCCTGCCGAATAGCAAACGAGGCTCTGGCAACCGACTGGTGGCGGTATAACCATGACAGCTAAAGGCGTAGCTAAATACCACAGACCGATGATGGGCAGCAGCGTCACCGGAGCGAGAAGCTACGCCCTGCGATCGCCAACCCGCCTGCCCAGCGTGGCGATTATGGGTATATCCTCCAGATGTTTGCCCTACGTGGCGAACAACTGGAGAGGCCTATGTCCAGCAGTGGACTGCAATAGGCTGATGATGATGATAAGAAATTACACACACAAATCATTATGTTATTTCCGAGTATTCATAACTTGTATTGCAGTTATTTCTTATTATTTATAAACTTCACCCGCTGCTTTTCTATAAATATGGGTGTTATGTGAAATAATAATAAATTATAGCCTATGTGTTAATGTGATATACGATCTATCTTTATAGTAAAGTTTCATTCAAATCCGTTCAGTAGTTTTCACTTGAAAGTAACAAACATTTATCTCATATATCCATCTATCCGTCCAACAAAGTTTCGCATTTACGATATAAGTAGGATTTAATATTATGTGTATGTATAAATGTAACATACTATAATGCTTACCTATAGAATAAGTTTGTACTCTTTAAATTATTAGAACAGCTTAAAAGCCAAGAGGCCACCGAAACTTTTCTGCAACTGGTGACCTATATAGTGCCAAACTTAAGAATATAAACAATACATAACCAATTTTAATTAACGCGTTCCCTATAACTGTATACATTCGCAGGTTATAAAAATCTTACGTCTCCTTAATTCTTACAGCATGTAACTTCTTAGTAGCAATAAGTTCAATATTAATGTTTAACATTTAAAAAAAGAACCTACAGAATAATGTAGTATAAGTAAAATTATGTTATGCACCTACATTACAATACCGAGCAAAGCTGATGCTGTCGACCTCCGGGATGGGATGCGAAAGATATTCGTAGAACAATTGGCACATCATAAATATCCTATCACTAATGCAACTCAGACCCGGTGTCAAGATGTGAATAAATTTAACGTGGAATTGTTTCTGTGTTCCGTACTTTGATGTTACATTGATCCTTTCTATTATGTTGCGGTTGCATATCTATATATATAAAAGGAGAAACTGACTGACTGACTGACTGACTGACATATCAACGCACAGCCCAAACGGCTAAACGTAGGCACTTGAAATTTGGAAGGGACGTAGCTTAGGTACCGTAGGGGTGCACTAAGAAAGGAATTCCCGAAATTCCCACGGGAACGGGAATTAGCGGGAAAATCCTTTTGTATGAAAAATCTAAACCGCTTAAGTTAGACGCTTGAAATTTGGCATGCAGGTACCTTAGTAAATATAAAGTTTAGTTATGGCTGTATTTTGAGAAATTCCCACGGGAACGGGAGTTAGCGGGAAAAAACTTTTGTATGTATAAATTTAAACACGCGGACGAAGTCGCGGGCAAAAGCTAGTAAGATATATTACTTTGACGAGTTACGTGTTTGAAGAACCGTTAAATAGGTGCTAATAAATCATTATATCTATTCCGTGCGGTGACGGAAAATAAAACAAATCACCGCCTCATTAGAAAGCCTAAAAGCATTTTCATTTTCTACTTGTAACACTTCTAATCAAAAATTAAGGTGCAGTATATTTTTCATACTTGGCGAGACAGATAGTTCACATCCATTTATTTTTATATTGGTTCGGCATAGTGGCTTCCTCTCGCCTGACGGGAAGCGGAAAAGGAAGCCCAAGTCGCTCTGGCCACGGGCGAGAAATGCTCAGTTTCCAGTCAGTCACCACAGCCATGCCGTCTCACAAGTGGCAACTTGCGAACTTACTTTTACTTTAACTTACTTTTAGCACGAAGCGTGAAGAGGCATCTTCACGCTCCGTTTAAAGGATCCCATACTATAAGAAGGAGGAAACATATGAACTAGCAGAGAATTTCATTTTTAACTACTTACTTAAATATGAGTGAATTTAATTAATTTCAACTTTAGATAACTTGTTACATTATAATAATATAATAAATATCAGACAACATCACATTCATTGCTCCGATCCCAAAGTAAGTAGCTTAAGCACTTGTGTTATGGGTATCAGAACAACGAAGGTACCACAAATACATACTTAAATACAAATATAAACACCCAGACACGGAACAAACACAAGTGTTCATCACACGAATGTTTGTCCCGGGTGGGAATCGAACCCACGACCCTTGGTTCAGAAGGCAGGGGTCACTACCAATTGAGCAACCGAGCCAGTCAAACAATTATAACAACATACAATAATTTATAAGGTATACAGATACATTTTTCTGTTTATCAGTCTTGATACAGGTATTGTAATCACAGTTTCAGTAAAATTCACGGTACAGCATCTGATAGAAACGGTATCCTTTTTATGCCTATGTAAGTAATTCTAGGTCACAGACGATTGATATTCCGTCTGCCTAGTCTAGACATATTGCATGGTCGAATTTTAAATGAATGACATCGTATTACCTATGGATGAGACTTAAAATTTGAAAACTAAAGTAGCAACTGTCTGGATACAGATATCGTGAAATATATCGATTTTATACTTTTTTAAAATAACTACAGGTACTTTAATTTTTCAAGGACTAGTGTATTTAATGTCATTGCTCCAAAGGTTAGGAACAGGTTGTAAATTATTTTGATACATTTTTTGTCGAATACATTTTTATATTTAAAATTACTGAATCAGTTATAAATAGTTATTAAGAATAATACACAGTTTTAAATTTGATATAGGTATTTGTAATTATATGATTTAGTTATCAAATTTATTATTTATTTTTATAATAATTAGGTTAGATAATATTTTATTATAGAGTAAATAAGTCTCACTAATGATTAATTTTTTGAAATATAGAGTAAATTAATGAAAATGAACCATAGTATAGTTAATTTTGTGTTATTTAGTATTAAAATAATCCACTTAAACTAATAATAAACTTGATTTAGTGTGTTATTTTCGAGATGTTTTTTCTCTATCGTGATTTAATTTAATTCAAGGCGCCAAAAAAATCATTAAAATGTAAAATCGGTCCATCAAACACTTATATCATTCCATCAACGTGCTTACTTACATAACATAAAGCTTCAGATATGCCAGCATAAAAATGTTTGGCGATAAAACATCAAAGGAAACATGACTAATGATATCTAGATGAAAACAGAATACATGCAATAAAAGTGTCACGTGTAGTTTATATCGCACTTAAAGAGATTCTGTAATTGTTTTTTATTATTTTACGACTATTTCTTAGTGTCATAATCTGGTGTATCATCGTTGTAATAAATTAAAATTATTGTGGCAAAACAGGAGTTGTGAAATTGGATGCTTCCTTGTAGTTATCAATTTGAAGATTGCTTCACTTCCATGGCACAGTTTGATTACAAATCTCCGTTTTATTAAATCTGTAGCAACGTTTTTCATAGATTAGTTAACACCTGGTTAACAAGTCGAAATACTTTCATCATCATCATAATAAACCTCTCACAGTCCACTGCTGGACATAATTATGCCTCCCTCATTCTTCGCTACTTTGATCGATCTTGGGCTTCTCGTATCCAGCCTTTGGCAGCCACCCTGCGCAAATTGTCACTCCACCTTGCCTGAGGGCGTCCTACATTCTTACATACATACCGTCACGCCTTTCTCCCAGAGGGGTAGGCAGAGACCACATTCATTCATACCTACATTCTTAATTATAATAAATTTTCTTCTTGTTCAGAAAGGTGATACAATTCAGTATAGAGACAATCACAATGCGTACGTGGTTCGTACTTACGTACTAATAGGATTCGTACTTCTAAATTGTAAGATAGTAGATACAAAATTCAGTCTAATAGCCAGCAGATTGGCAAGTAATGTTTTTACATTACACGAAGACATCTTATGTACCTAATCGTAAGGTACGGGTTTCATTTCTCAAAATCCTTTTTAACTTAAACCTCCTAAATTTACTTCCTGTTCAAACTTACTTAGCTAATATTAATCATCAGTGATACAAAAAGATTCTCACAATAATTTTAGTGCACCTTTTATTAGGTACATCTAGGTGATAGGCCTGGGGCGTTTAGCAAATCAGTTGCCATGGCGTCTAGGCCGTCGAATGTATAACATCTGCCTATTACGGACAGTCGGTGCGTCGTCAAACAGGTCATCCTACAATATTCAATGCTCCAACAGACACATCTATCAACGCGTCTCGCTGAATCCGGAATTAGGTTTTGCATTGCGAACCTCCTTTGACGCCCCTTTACGGCAATTGGGTATAATGCATTCCATCTTTTTCCTATCAACTTACTTGGTGATATGTGAAAATACAATTTCAGATCAAAAAGTGACCAAAAATAGTGTAATTGGTTGGTAATCAATTCCATACAAAATATATTTTCCCACTGGAAACGAAATTAGATAGTAATTTCAATTTGCTTTGCTGCAACTTGGCTAATGCGCTTCCGCTTGTCTATATCAACCAGTCAATCAAATCAGAGAAATAAATCACCTAAGTATGCTATATTTATTTATTTTATTATATATATGCGATGAAATCGTTTTTTTTTTTGGGAAATATTTCATAGTTATGTAGATTGTAGATGGACATCTACACAAAAATCAGTACAACTAGTAAAATAACTCATCTACTTGTTTTCTGCTTCAACAAAGTATTTCTATTTAATATATTTGCCGACCAAAGCTACCCAACGGTGGTTATGTAAAATAAAACCATGAATCTAGTTGTCCCCTCACCTGTTGAAGGCAACGCGGCACGACACAAATGTCACAACTCCGTGACGTCAAAGTGACAGCTCATGACAGCCGCAAGGTGGCTCTGACATAGGAATTCGGAATTCACTTTTACGTTGTAGGTACTTCATATTCTATGACAGTCAGCTGTTTGTTACTGCGAGATCGGTATAAATGTATTTGTTTTTAATTAACATTAATAATTATTATAATTAATATTCCAGTCAAGGCACGCTGCAATCCAATCTGGTCAGAACACCCAAGCCCGAGCCAACTGAGACTCTTCTCTTCTTTCTTATCAGATCATTCTTGTTTTATTGATAAAAGAGAGATCAGGCTTTCGGAAATATGTACTTTGATTCCTGATATTTGCCCTTTTTTCATCTGATGGTAATGCAATTTTGTCCCAAAGTGGATACTAAGTAATTTGTGAACAGAATAACAAAATATATTTTTTAGGATATGTAACAGCTAGTATTTTTTTAACATCATAAGTTAAGAACCTTTTAGTAGGTATTCAACGTCGCTTGATTTGAGACCACACACTAGCAAACCAATCAATCAATAATAAACATTTACAAGTACATTAACTCTTCTTTAAGTAAGTATAATCGTCTACAAACGGCAAATCGTCTTAAATGGAAAAAGTACCCACTGCAGAATGATAACACGTTGTTTTTGCTTCTTTTTCAGTAACTCGACCCTTTCAAGTAGATGCCGACTGCAAACCAGCAATTTGCCTGCATAGTACCTAAGAAGCCGCAGTCGTGACTTTTACGATTCCTCTCACTTAATAAATATAGTCCTAATGACTAGGTAATAAGGTTTCTTTTGTAATAACATGTGTTCAGCTAAGGAGTTTATAAAACCGTGTAATTATTTTTAAGTGTCGTCTACGTATCGGGCGTTTAAAATGCTACTCGTTGTTGTTAAGTAAGTAACCGTAAGGTTAGTCTAGGTCTTGGTTTTTCTTGCTACATATTTGAGGCTAAGGTCGTAAATTGTATTATATGTTCTAAGTTTTCATCTGACCTTTTCGAGTGAGATGGTGGGAATAGAGATTAGAATAATGAGATAAAACGTTACGACGATAGATGCACGAGATGTAGGGAAGCGCACTATCATCTTTTCGCTCCAAGCTACCCTCACCTGCCAATGGTGCATCCTGGTGAATAACAAACGAGGCTCTGCCAACCGATTGGTGGGGGTATAGCCATCACGATTGAAGGTCTAGTTAAATACCACAGGCCGATGACGCAGCAGCGTCACCGGAACGAGGAGTTACGCCCTGCGTTCGCTGACTAGCCTTTTCAGGGTGGCGATTATGCGTTTACTGAGCCTTCATGTGTGTTTGCACAGATTTCCGAACAACTGGAAAGGCATAATGTCCAGCAGTGGCCTGTAATAGACTGATGATGATGAGGAAGAAATGGCGCTGTGAGACTTTTCTGTCAACATACGGAAGTATATTTTTATCCGACTGCCCAAGAAAGAAGGACACTCCTATGATTTTTGCTACATTGCATAATATAAACGCATGATAGTTATGATCCATGACAATATTTTCCATGACACGATACGGTGAATTTTTTTTTTTTAATTTATTGAGGAGACTGTTTTCAGGTGGAAAATAGCTCATAAGACTCTCACATGTTTGGCTAGTGTCTACGTTTTATTAAATAATTGGCATACGTCGAATATATGCTAGTCCCATATACCTAACGGTTTTTTACTGTTCATTCGATGACTGTGCCCTTGGTTTGTGTCTACTCAACTGGTAGATACGTTTTAGCCGTATCTGTGGAGAGCTATCGCCGCTGTGTGTCAGACCGTCCCCGGTGACACTTTACGAAACTTTTGATTTACTTAGACCCGTTTCGCTCTTTAATTCGTGATCCCACTGGTTATCGACTTTGTTACGAAGTTTTTTAGTTAAGGAAAGAAGTGTAACTGACGCATTTTTGGAAACATTGAATGTTGGAATCGTACTGTATTTCATTAGAGTGAGAACATGTAAATAATATTTTTTCTCTTTAGCGTTCAAAAAGAATATGTATCTACATAGAACATAAAGGACCTGCGAGACAGGATCACATAAATGTAGCGTGAAGAAGCATTTTGTGGGTTAATGTGGGCTGGATAGTTAGATGTTTTGGTCGTGTGTACGTTGTCATAGTGACGTCGATTCGTCGTACAAAAAATCTTAAGCAAAACCGTGTGTTCACAAAAACCAGTACATCTTATCCGCACAACGATCATACAAGTGCCACGCATGATAGCATTCAAACTGTATGACTGGGGACTCCAAATACCATGGTTTGTGTAGGATATCCCAAATTTTCTGATTTTATTAATGACCTGGACCCAGATCAGTCAAAGTGGCGAAATATTGGAGAGACCTATGTTCAGCAATGTTTAATGACCTACCTATCCTGACTAGCGTTAGATACGGCTTTTTTGTATTTTAGTGCACTTTTATGCAAGTGCATACACAGTATGCACGTTTATAAATATCTCTTATTGACGGAACTGTCACTGCCAGATACCGAACGGTTTAAGGTCAATAACTAGTACATCATCTTCTCAACTCCCATACTCCCATATAATATTATTTTATATGTATATGTGTATATTATATTAACATGAGCTATATTGTATTATATTTACTTTATAATATGTATGTATTTATTTAAGTATTTTTTGCTGTTTAATTTTATCGAACTCTGCAGCACACCACCTACATTTATTTCTGCTTAGCCCAATGGTTGACTGGTAGAGAATGCCTATGCGGCATTAAGTCCGCCTTTTGTACACTATTTTTATTGTGCAATAAGGTTTAAATAAATAAATTATATCTGTGGCACTTTCCTCTATCAGCCGTCATCTCCACACTCACACCTTTGACACGCATACTAGGTATTTCTCACACAATCCATCCATTTATTCTTCGGTCTTCCTCTCCTTCTGTAGTCTTCCTTTACATGACAAATATTCAGACGTTTGAATTACTGATTAATGTCTAGTCTTAGGTATTGAAGGGATTTGAGGCACTAGCCTGATGGAGACTACATTTACTGAGGTAATGAGAAAGTAACATCCAAACTACAACTGTTACACTCTAAGTATATTTAAGAAGTATCGTTTAACAGTTCTGACAAATTGAATAATAGGAATGATAATTGAATAACAAAGTTGGTTCTGTATGAAAAATATGAAACGTCAAACGGTACCTCTTAGAAGTGATGGACTTTAAGTTAATATTTCGTCCCGAAATGTATCACATCCAACCTGGCAACACTACATATGACATATTGCCGCGGAGTCTGCTCGCACGCACGTTTCAAATTATGTCATCGGCTAGCAGCTAGGTCGTGTTGTGTTCTTCAAATGTCAGCCTCTTAGTCGACACTCGTTATAATTTGGCTCAGTGCCTTACAATTATTAAGTTTAACAGTACGCAGAAATTTGTTACACAACTGAAAAGAGTAAGAAACGTGCTTTGGTGAGGCTTTCTTCATGTGCAATGTTAAAGTTCTAGTTAGTGTGAGATCATCTTCATCATCATCATCAGCCACTCGCAATCCACAGCTGGACATAGGTCTCTCCAATATTTCGCCACTTTGACTGATCTGGGGCCAGGTCAGGTCCAGTATAGGGCCTCTCTTGTTCGCCATATTGTTCGATTCTCCTCACTATAGAAAAGGCCGGCAGCGACCCCAGAACTCAATTTGATTTGCGGGGGTCCGCCCATGATCGATTGATCAGTGTCGACTGCTCTACGCTACCATCAGGCAAGACATTTGCTCGTCTGCCGCCTCTTGCATAAAAAAAACCTCCATGGATATCGTCAAGGTCTCTCTTTATATGCTACACACAGACTAATGATGATGCCTGCCTAGCCGATTCCGGCCACGGCGACCGTTTCAACTCCGACGAGTTTGTCGACCATGCCGGTCGTGAGCCCGCATGTGGCTCGCGTAGCCCACCTTATTAGAAAAGGTTCGCGCACAAAGTGAACAAGCAAGCACACCACCGATATAGAATTACATGCCGCAGGTTGATGGGACTTTACACAGACTAATTCTAGGACGAAGAAGATAAATCAGTCAATCAATCAGTTTAGTTCAGTAGAACTGAACTCTGCCTCTGATAGTGGTCACGGGTTTTGATCACACACCCGTACAAACATTTGTGCGCATGAATAAGTCTGTTTGTATGGGTCTGGGTAAACACCCAGCTTGTATGTTTTTATTTATATAAAAAGTATCTAAGTAAGCATCAGTTGTCAAGTAACTAGAGTACAAGCTTCGGCTAAGTTTGTGACTATAAATTAATAGCGATGTGTGGTCCAACGCTTCATGTCTTGCGGTTATTTATTTTACCGAAATGAATAAACATAGTCCTCGTACCATAAAACAAAATATTAAGTAATATTCTGTCTCAAAAATCAGTTGCAAAGTTCCCGTGGCGGTTACAATCAATAACAAATTTATAATCTGCACAATGCATCGGCGTGCGCAATTTTCAGTCCGTAAAGAGTATTCGAAGATCGGCCGATTGGTGTACACGCTTCGTTAGGGCAGCGGTCTGTGAGGAAGCGATTAACGAAAGAAATGGGTTCGGAAACCGGTTCGGTTGTTAGATAACTCTTATGAGAGGAAAACGCATTTCTTGATGGCGACATTGCGTTTTTTTTATATAACTAAGGTGGCAAACAAACCTACGGACCGCCTGATGTAAAGCGGTTACCACAGCCTATGGACGCCTGAAACACCAGGGGTATCACACGCTCATTGCCGACCCTTTAAAAACCTCTTCACAACCTTTTACAGGCTCGGTGGCTCATTTGGTAGTGACCTCTGCCCTCTGAGCCAAGGGTCGTGGGTTCGATTCCCGCACAGTACAAACATTTGTGTTCATGAACATGTCTGTTTGTGTTGGTCTGGGTGTTTTCTATGTATAATATGTATTTATTTACAAAAAAAAAGTATATAAATAAGTTTATCAGTTGTCCAGTACCCATAGTACAAGCTTCGGCTTAGCTTGGGGCTAGGTGGCGCTGTGTGGCCCAGCGTAGCAGGTCTTGGGTTATTTATTATTTTATTATTATTATTTTTTGAAGGACTCCATACTGTAGTATCAGGGGAGAGCCTCGGCAGGGAGCTCATTCCATAGCCTGAGTGTGCGTGGCATTGTTTCTTCTTGCCTTAAGTGCGTCCTTTCCCAACGTTACGAGTTTCATCCCCATTCGCATGGGAAGTTACTCGTGAATTGTTAGAAACCGTCCCGACTGAGAGATGCTCACAGTCGTACTGATCCTACTAAAAAGAAAGGCGGAGCTATCTTACAAGCCGGCATGGCATTCGCAACTGATAAGTCATTTAGTTCCTTGGTCGTTGCCACTACGCCCTGGGATTCTCTTTCGTTATCCATTAGGCCATGGCGAGCCACAAAGGAAAACCATGATGGTATCTAAATATGATTTACTAGCTGTGCTCGCGACTTCGTCCGCGTGGAATAGTTATTTCTTCCCCGTTTTTTTTACATTTTCCATTATTTCTTCGCTCCTAATAGTTCCAGCGTGATGTTATATAGCCTAAAGCCTTCCTCGATAAATGGTCTATTCAACACAAAAAGAATTTTTCAATTCGGACCAGTAGTTCCTGAGATTAGCGCGTTCAAACAAACAAACTCTTCAGCTTTATAATATTAGTTAAGATGTGATTTTACCCGACCATTGGGGTAATAGAAGTCCCTTTCCCTGAATCACCAACACTCTCAGACAAGTCATTTCGACGGCTTATTATAAACAAATACCAATTTCTAAAAACAATCGACGGCTTCTGACATACAAAAAAAAAGCCACTCAAACGGCAGACCGCATCCCGCGGTGCAGATTTCTCACGTTCCGCAGTGAGTTCTAATCACGACGTGGAAATATTAAGGACACTAATATCTTGTACACATTTACATAACACGCAATAAATCTGGTGCGCGGACGGCGGCGCGGTGTGACGGCGCCGTTGATAAATTCTAAGGCACAAAGCATACATGATACTTTCAACAGGCCTGAAGCGGAATTCCGGCATACCTACGTTTTTTCGTTGTGTACCTACAATCTATACTTATAATAAATCTGTAGAGAGGTCAATTCTGTACATAAAATATTTTTTCAAAATAACTATCAGGGGGTGATAAGTGATCGATACTGATACCAAAAATGCAATCAGTAAAATTTTTGTCTGTCTGTCTGTCTGTCTGTCTGTCTGTATGTTCGTTATAGAAAAAAAAACTACTGAACAGATTTTGACGAAACTTGGTACAATTATTCTTCATACTCCTGGGCAGGTTATAGGATACTTTTCATCACGCTACAATCAATAGGAGCGGAGCAGTGACGGGAAGTGTTGGGAAAACGCGAGAAATTTAAACCTGTATGTTTGAACGCGCATTACGCGAAAACTACTGCATAGAATTGAATGCGGTTTTCACCAATGTATTGCTAGAGGTCTAACTTAAAACTTAGGCACAAGGTATAGATGGGTATTATATGGAAGTCCGTTATTTTTGAAACCCGATATCCACGCGAGCGACGCCGCTGGCACAGCTAGTACTTAAATAAAAATATAAACGCCCAGACACGGATCAAACACAAGTGTTCATCACACGAAGGTTCGTCCCGGGTGGGAATCGAAACCACGACCCTTGTTTCAGAAGTCAAGTACTAATCGAGCTACTAAGCGAATAGACTTCTAGTAATATCGGTTTTCGCGTGATGCGCGATCAAACATACTGATAAAAATTTCTCCCGTTTTCCCAACACTTCCCATCACCGCTCGGCTCCTATTGATTGTAGCGTGATGAAAACATGCCCAGGAGTATGAAGAATAATTGTACCAAGTTTCGCTAAAATCCGTCTAGTAGTTTTTTTTTCTATAACGAACATACAGACAGACAGACAAACGGACAGACATACAAAAATTTTACTGATTACATTTTTGGCATCAGTATCGATCTCTAATCTGCCTGATAGTTATTTTGAAAATATATTTTATATACAAAATTGACTTCTCTTAGACTCTTCGTAGACTGATTATAAGTATAGAAAATATATAATGTAGGTATGCGGTAAGCCTTAACGTTTTATGTTTTTACTTTGGCCTATGTAGAAGTAGTCGTGCGGGTTTAATCTTCTACTTTGTACCGTTTAGTTATTGGGTTTTACTGGATGGAGTTATCGTATTACTTAAAGTTATATGTTCGTTCTAAGTAAACTTCAGAAGTCCCGATACATAAGAAAAACTGTTTGAGTAGAATCAACGATTTCGAAATATGTTCAGCTTTCGCCAGACACGATAATGTGTTAAACTTTGCTTACATAATTAGTAACAAATTAGAAATCAATCAGATTAAAAATTAAAAATTATAATTTTTAATCTTTTTAATTAAAAATATAATTATTAGTTAAAAATTATAAATCTGATTGATTTCTAATTTGTAACTAATTACCCAAAAGCTCCTAAACCACGGCTTGGATTATGCAGGCAGTAGTGGTCTCTCTAGTGTCTCATATAATTAAATTAAATGTTTCTTAAAACTCTGAAATGCTCTTTGCTAGTAGGTAAGTGATTACACCGTCCTATAGTATGGGGTCCTATAATTGTTATTAAAAGAAAGCCACAAGGCTTTCTTTCTACTGATGGAACGCTTAAAAGACTATGCTACGCCATTATAAGAACTGGAAGTGTTGCACGAATAAACTGAACGAAGCTACCTACGTATTTTGTGGTATCCCAGATTCCCAGACAAATCTTAACGAATATTATAAAGCTGAAGAGTTTGTTTGTTTGTTTGTTTGAACGCGCTAATCTCAGGAACTACTGGTCCGAATTGAAAAATTCTTTTTGTGTTGAATAGACCATTTATGGAAGGCTATAGGCTATATGACATCACGCTGCAACTATTAGGAGCGAAGATATAATGGAAAATGTAAAAAAAAAAACGGGGGAAAAATAACTATTCCACGCGGACGAAGTCGCAAGCACAGCTAGTTTTAATATAAATGTTTAGAAAACATCAAACATATGCTAGTAATATGATTCGTTCAAGATAGCTGTGATATATTAATTTTATCAATTTAACTGGCAGTCGTGACACAAATTAAGCAATTTCTCACTCGTCCATAAAATAATCGTAAATTTGCTGCTCACCAATTTCTAACCGCATAAATAAGGTTTATTGTGAACCAAAAACCAGGCCTGATAAAAGGAATAAAAAGAAAAATAAATTAAAAGTGCAACCGGATTAGATAAAATAGGTACATAGGTCTGTACTTATGTATTTTAGATAGTCTAAATCAGTTTAAAACTATGTAAACTATATGGACTTGACAAATGTTAGAATCAATGAATTTTATTGCATGTATTAACTTTAAAACCGTATCACATGTTTCGAATATCTTTATAGAATGCCCTCACTTCTTATTGCCATAATTTAGAATCAAATTACTCATGACAAGTTGTCGTATTCCGTACACATATATTAGTCTAATGCGATAAAGGCTGGTTGATTATATTATGTATAGCTGAGATCAATATCTTGAAGACTAATGACCTATCTATCTACGTTTAGTTCCACTAACCAAACCGGTGGTCGCCTGCAAGACACAATTCTCTCGATATAGCCTTATGGTTAACACATTAAGGTTCAAAGTGGCATGATTTAGCTTCCAATACAAATAGCTCTGCTTGTATCTGTAGGAAGTAAGCACAAACCTTGGTATGAGGGAATGCCTATAGATGTGATTTATTATGGTGTCTCAGTAAGTATTAATGTTAATTGCATGCGGACAAATAGTACTGAACCAATGATTTCCAGGATCTGGGTAAACATTTAATTCAATTTGGTATTTAAATCAGCTGAGATTAATGTATGTCTATAATTGTGAATGTTAATATAAATTACTTCATCAATTAAGGTAAGTATCTACTAATAGGTACAATAGATATTTTTCCTTTAATACCTACACGTAAATTTGCTTGCAACTTAAAAGCGAATTGGTATTTGAAATACTTGAATTTGGATATAGAATTACGTATTCACTGGTTATATAAAAAAACAAATGAATAAATAAATTGTAAAATTTACAATAACTGCATTGTTATACATAGCAAGTCACACATTTGCTAGTTATTCGAAATTCAAACTCATACAATAGATATAACATTTGTAACACATGTTAACCTATTCAATCAATCAATCAACAGCCTTGGTCCGTTTACTGCTAAACGTAGGCCTCCTTTAATTTACGCCACATTTCTCTATTAACGAAAGCTTTTATTGATTTAGCTCTATTAAAGAGAGCTTTTAACCTCTCTTCAAGCCTACGAATTGTTGAAAAGTTTATTTTAATTGTACTTGCAAACAGTGGTTCACAAAGCATTTTATACACGGAAAAAGATAAATCTAGACATGTTTCGATCGCTTCCTAAATTGATCGCACAATTACCGTGAGACCGGCAATAATTTAAAAAATATCGCCCAGTAAATGATGCCATAAATTCCATTTAATAATACATACGCCCAACGCAACGGCATCATGTGCGGAAAGCTAATTGAATATTAATTTCATAATAAATCTGGTCGAACGAGTTATCGTAGGCACCTTTTTAGGGTTCCGTAGCCAAAATGGCAAAAACGGGACCCTTATAGATTCGTCATGTCTGTCTGTCTGTCTGTCTGTCTGTCTGTCTGTCTGTCTGTCTGTCTGTCTGTCCGTCCGTATGTCACAGCCAGTTTATTCTGAAACTTTAAGAGCTACATTATTGAAATTTGGTACGTAGATGTATTCTGTGAACCGCATTAAGATTTTAAAATAAAATCAGAAAAAAATCCAAAATTTTTGGGGTTCCCCATACATAGAACTGAAACTGAAATTTTTTTTTTTCATCGAACCTATACGTGTGGGGTATCTATAAATAGGTATTTGAAAATGATGTTGAGGTTACTAACATCATTTCTTTCTAAACTGAATAGTTTGCGCGAGAGACTCTTCCAAAGTGGTAAAATGAGTGTCCCCCCCCCCGTAACTTCTAAAATATGGGCATGATAAAACTGAAAAAAATATATCATGTGTATCACTATGAAAACTACTAACGAAATTTGGTTTGAATGAAATCTAGCCAGTAGTTTTTTTTTAAACGTCATAAATCAAATTACCTAATTTTTTCATTTAATTAACTCCAATATAATAAAACGTAAAGAAAAACATTTATTTAGCTGTATGGTGGTACGGAACCCTACGTGCGAGAGTCCGACTCGCACTTGGCCGGTTTTTTTATTTATAACTTAACTCGGTGTGTTTGGCAATAGTTACCCACGTTAATAGATTTAAATCATTCTCAATTTGTTTTGGGTCGCATAAATACGGTTGTTTATAATAAATTAAAATGTAGGTAACTTTTCTCGCTTGTGAATATTATTAACAGCATTTTAAATATTACCTACCTCAGATAATTCATGTTTTTAAAGAATGCAATTTATCAATGCACATACATTGTTTTGTTGCATCACATGCGGCGTGAATTAATTCTGAGTGCATCTCCTAATTTTTGAGTGCCACACCTCTGGCGTCAACCATTACAAACACCTTCCGCCTCCAATAATTTATTACTTTTATCTCGAGCACAGTCGCGGTCACTGCGCACAAACAAATGACATCTCCGACAATAAGACAAATCGACCGATTACCAGACACTACCTGCCCGCGGTGGGGCCGGCCCATGCAAATTTTCAAAAAACTTTTGCCAACAACATACCTCGTTATTGCTCCGTTCAAAGAAAGTAAAAGTATAATAGAGCTCTAAATGTGATGCATTAGTACATTAATTACTGTGACATTACAAAGAAAGGCTTTTCAAACTTTCTTCGGCCGCACAATGGTATGAAGCCAGATTTTTTGTACAAAAATTCAATGCAAGTGACCTTGTAGGGCTATGCACGCAAACGTTTTGCAACATTTGGTAATTTTCGCACAGACTTTGATTTATACTGTCTGTGGGGGATACGCTTTGTTACAACCCAACTAAAGACCGTGTTGTTTTAAAGACCACTTGCGGCGAATTCGTAACAGCGCTTTTAACCACAAAGAAACGTAACCTTATTGCAAGAAAGCACACTAAGAAGAGATAATGAATGCGCTGAGCATCGCTGTATTGATGCAAACAATGAAAATGTATGTATAGAGTATAAAGACCTCGAGGTTAGCACGGATGTAAATGTGCGCCACAATAGGCCAGGAATAGATCATGATATCATAATACCTACGAGGCAATTTGGTTGTGATCGTATAAACGGTATTGCTAAACGGGCTGGATTTGTAGCGGAATGACAATACAGTAAAAGTATGAGATAATAAATGTAAGTAGTAATAATAGAGTCTTGAAACAATCGAGTAAACATGAGCGGTTTGAAAAAGCGCTTGCGTTTATCAATTTCAAGCATTAATTTAAGACTAGATAAAGGCCACTACACGGCAAGCGGGTTACCGTCGAAAGAAATCTCCATACAAAACATTACTCGGGTGTGTTGAGCGATTTATGCGACGTGCCGCGGGCTGGGAAGCACTGTGCGCTCCTTATTGTATATTATTGTAGTGACACCGACTAATTTGTTGGCCGACTGATGAGCCAACTGCGGGGAAAGAGATGGTTTATGTTTGGAGGATTGTTAAACTTTATTAACTCTTACGAAGATAGAATTACCGGATTCGTCGGTGATAGTTGGTGCGTTGGTTGCATTCTGCGGAGGGATCGTAAATAAGTCTTGTTGGTTCTTTTTTAAATTATTCATTTGGATTTATTAACATCTATTATTTAAGTAATAGACTACATACTATTGGGAAATATGGCGGTTCACTAATAGCTCTGTTGCACTGGTCTGGTCTGGTTCACTATCGCTAGCCCATAAATTTGAAAAACAAAATTGATACATAATTTTATGGACGAGTTAGTTAATATACAGATATGTACCACCAATGTGTTAGACTGATATTGAATTACGTTTATTAGTATGTAATTAAATTTGCATAAAAATGAATACTGTTTGGTTACACACAGTCGGACATCATGTAACCAAACCTTTCAAAGAACGCTTTGGTTTTGTCTGATCAAATTTGAAATATACGCTATGGTTAAAAAAAGTTATGAAATTCGTCACAAACTAAATTCCGACAATCATTAAACTTTCCAATACAAATTATTGATATCAAAACATGTGATCTAACACCTATCTTCATATTAAGATTAATAGACTAATAATTGAGGATCATATCCACATTATGCCGGCTTTTCATGTTAGCGTGTGGATTTATTTAATCCGTCGTCCGGGTACATGCGCATACGCATTTCTCGGCGAGTGACGTCGCACGCGCGCCTCTCTTCATTCCCTCTGACAGAAGTAGCGTAAAAGCATGTTGGACTTTGAAAAGGAGGTTCATTCAAAATTGTATCAGTTATTTTATTTTAAATATGCCAATCTGAGAGCGTCTTGAAATAACGCATCTGAGTTTATATCAATATACTAGGGTCGCTCTCGCTTCGCTTCGAGTATTTCAGATAAACATTTCATTAGGTTACGTTATTTAGTAAGGATTTCTAATCTTATTTCTAGCAATAAATATAGCTATAGACAATTTGACAGTGTGATTTTATTATTTGATTTTTGCTTACATACTTATACATTTTTCCCATCCAAATCCCTTATTTAAACTCTTTATTACTGAGAACATTTTAACACACACATCGGGATTGCATCAGTCTCTTACAAACTGGTAACAGATGCATTCAAAATATCCGCCAAATATTTTAAATTCGGAAATCGCAAATAGAACAGCTTAGACTGCTGTTAATAAAAAAATAAACCAATTACGATTATCGTCGGCGGCGTTCGAAAACCGCTTATAAAGCCCACGCTACACAAACGGTTAATTTCATAAGATGTTTTGTAAACAACAGCGTATTCATCATGATATGAAACGCTCGGCCATCACATTGAGACATTTGAAAATAAACCATCGCCTCAGATACGTCGGCATTCGGTGCGTTAATCTCGATACATTCGAACTTTTGGAAATATTTTGACTGGCCGAATGAGAATGTAAACGCATGCTGTTGAAGAATAACATTTATATTTAATTTGCTCGAAGTCTATTCGATGCTATGCACTTAGTCGCTTAGTCGGCGTTTCGATGAACGATTTTGATTTAGTACTGTTGCGGGGCAAATAATAGACTCATTGTTTATAAGACGGGGCTAAATAAAAAAATTGCCATGTGCAAGACAACCATGCTCATGCGAAGTTTCGTCGTAGTTTGTAAAAAGAGAAAAAGTGAAAAAGATATTGTAGCTTTCATGAATATGTCCAAAGTATGACCTGAGATTAGGTTTATTCTAATTCTGTGTCTGAACTTAAAAGCCCATCTTTTCTAAAAATTTCATATCTTTATCCAGACTAGATACTTTGAATTACTGACTGACTTTAAATTATATGTATGCACTCAGTTATAGTCATAATGTTAAGTTGTCCATGCATAGGACATTCTGGTGCATTTATTAATTATAATTGTTTTCTGGCATGGCATAAGTAATAGAAAATGCTATGTGGCACTAAAAAGAAGAATTTGTACGCATTTGTACAGTAAATTGAATTGTAATAAGCTATCGAGCTCATTTATATTTTTTTTAAACAGGTGAATCTAACACGGCCTTTTAACCGTCCAGCCAAATTCAATTCCCCGCCAAAACGAGGGTGTATAATTTTATAAAGCGATTATTCATAGTCCGTTTTAAAAATATTAATGATGAACGCATAATTACGAATTGAATGAACATTACCGTCGCCACCTAGTTCCCCTGGGCGCGAACATTAATCATGATGATAATGTTGTGTGCACCACACACTACGAGGTACGAATGTCACGGAAGCGTGTCCCGTGTGTATGAGGATAGCTTCATTACGACTCTCTTTTGTTTTTCTTTTACTTAATTAAGTATTTTGAATTTAGAACTATAATAAGAAAGCGCATCTGCCAAAGGATTATCTTCTGTTTCATATTTTAAATTTGGAACTTTAATTAGGCTAGGCGTGCACTGGTGACTTTTTGTCATCGTAAAAGTAGTTTAATATCTTTTGCACTTTTAAAATGAGAAGAAGGGAGCTATCTGTCACGGTCAGTCGTTGACAAAAAATCACCAGTGCGCGCCAGGAAATGTATGTTTCGATTTAAAAGCAGGACAAGTTAGGCTAGGATTTGAATTTACGTAAACAAGTAAATGACAATCACCCATTCGAAAAAAATCAATAAATGGAAATATATAGTGAATACTAAACACAGCCCTTAGATTTTAATTCTCTATACTTTGATACTTACATCTTAAGTATATGTAACAAATAAAGAGCATATTTTAAAGTCACCACGCTTGGCAGGCGGGTTGGTGACCGCAGTAGGTTTTATTCGTACCCAGGTAAACACTGCTGCCCATTTACCTTAGTCATCTTCTACGTCACTTCCTATTCCCAGTTCGGGAACCACGCGGACAAAATCCGTTCACACTAGCAACAAACATTTTAGCATTCAGTAACCAGTCTTAAAGGTCTTCCAATCACCTCTTTAGATAAAAACCCCGGTTTCTCGTTAGGTACTGTATAAATTTCCCAACGAGCGAGAGTTTAATTATAAGATACACGGATTTAATAAAGGGCACAGTCAACACCATTACAAAACAACGCACTATCTGATAGATTTATGCATCGGTGCATATAGATTGCACGGGAATGGCGGACCAATTAAAATGGCTACGATGGGTTGTCATTTTGTAATTGGTTAATTATTATCGGGCTAGTGGGCGTGGTCGATGCACGTGCTACCTAGGTTTAGGTAGCTTTGTAGACTGGACGTTTGGTCTAAATTGTTCGAGTAATGGCGAACAGGGTTTGCAGACAATCGATTAAATTATGCGTTGTGATATTGTTATAGATGTAAGGTACAGTTCAAACTTTTATTGTATTCATATCCAGTCAAAGTAATTAACAAATACGAGTATATCACATTATATGTTTTTTTCATACCACTAAGGAAGCAAACATCCCGACGAAGGCAGGCTGCCTTATGTTAAGCGATTACCACATCCTATGGACGCCCGCAACACCAGACTGACAGGTCAATTGATATGATAAAAAAATAACAGTTCTATTCATAAAATTTATACCCATTTTCTGCTTGCCCAACTAAGACCTAGACTTATATGCTTTTTCCAAAACTTTATACTATTACTATGACAGTATTCTAAAAATAAAGATTGATTGAATCCAAAATAATTTCCTTCCCGTTATTAATCAAGCCATCAATCTGCTATTGGCGTTTTAATTGCACACTGTTTATTGCGCTTTAAAAGCTGGGGAAACGAAAACGCAACAATATTTTTTCCATATAACCATTAATAAATGTCAGTTTGTTTCCTCCACGGACGCATTTCGCCCCAGTGTGCGGTCGGGGGTAGTTGTAAGCATAGTACAAATTAGAGCAGTATCTTGGTATTGAGTTTTTGGGATAAAATATTATCTCCATTACTACTCATACTTTCTATTATAAGTAGGTACTTAATATAACAGCAATTTAAATGGGTTATATTATAATAATGTATAGTTAATTACCTATATGGTCAGGTATTGTAATGAAGTATAACTCATTCATTTACTATAAGCAATTAACGAAACTAAATTCTATTTAAATGAAATGAAACCTGTTATTGCAATGTCCTGCGTGAAGAAAATTATTAATGCTTTAATCATTTAAACGAAGTGCCCATAAGTGTATGTGGTAATACACTGGGTTAGTAGTTCCTTAGATCGCATGTTACAACCTTTAGGTCCCTTGTATTCTATCAATGACACCAAATAAATCACTTTACAAAGTCATAACTCAACGCCAAGGGCCCCGTCTGGTTATCTACATCCAACTAAATGTTGAATATTCAACAGGCTGGTTTCTAGTATTACTTTTGCGTATGTGGGGGCCTTTATAACAACTTATTAATGAGACATCAACATAAGGAACAAGATACAAGTAGGTAGATGCTAATTATATTAATATGAACATACACTGCTTTTCATTTAATTAATTGAATAAGAGTCGGATTAATTAAATAGGTAACATACAGGTTACATAATTATTAGTGGCATAAGAATTCCTGATTATGAAATGAAACCTGTACATTAAATATAAGCAAATCAGTTCTATCCGTGATTGAATTTCAAGATACTTTAAAGTAGGTAGTGCGACACAAATTGTCACAATATGAACATAAATATACATGAATATGGTAGTATATGCATGATGAGTTACTATTGTTAGAAATGGTGCAATCCGTATTAAACTCTCATATAGAAATTGGTATTTCTCTCCGATGTACCTATGTACTGTGGTCGCATTGGTTGAATACTTGAATAACAATTGCGCTGTCAATTTTGTTGTTTAATAAAAGTTACTAGGCTCCACAAAAGCCGTTATTGACCTTTAAATATTATAAAATGATGTTAATTTCATGCAGTTGTAAGAAAATTGGATATGAGCACTATTAGTTCTTATTATTTTAATGAGAATAGCAGCCGGCCTACGGTTAAGCTCATGTTAATGTATAGTTTTTTGCAATTATACAATTATATTTTAAACAGTAGAGAACGGTTAATTTGATGGCTATAATAGCTCTAAAGTATACAGACAAATTGATTACAAATTGGTATGAATGATGTATTCACACATAAGATGCGTCAAGATGTATGTTTGTTCTGACTCGAAGTGCATTCATTAATCAGGTGTAACATAATGTGCAACACGCTATGTGTTGGATAACTAGAATTAAGTATGCGTTTTTTACTTCCAAATGAACTTGTTAAAGATCGTTAAATTTTATGACGTTGAAAAAATTTTAAGCCGTCGAATAATGCGCTAGTATGAATGCGGTGCATAGTGTATTTTTATTTTATATACATTATAGTGACTCCTGATAGAAAGCAAAATAGAATCTAAAGAAGTCTCTTAGCCGACTCTTACAAAACTCGCGGTAAAAATTGTGTGACGGTATTTTGTATTATTTTCCGATGCATTAAGAAAAAATATACATGCGTCCTTTAGTTAATATTTTTGACGGTTAAACTTAGTATAACAAAATTACATTTCAAGACAAGTTTCGTTTTACAACTATTTTTTAAATAATAAAGAGACCGCAAAAATCAAACAAATTTAATAATAGTGAAAGGAGATAATCAAAAAAAATCAACCAACAAAATCACAGGCTATTAAATTAGCATCAATCCTGTTGCTTCATAAGAATTCCAAGGTAAATGATTTCACGAAGGGTGTCACTTCCGTACATTCCTTACGGGACGGGACGGGACATGTCCCGAGTCAGTTCGGGACAGGCCCCCGTGACAGGGGTCGACATGCCCACTTCATTAATTCTTGAGCAACGCTGATCAATAGCTTATTGCTGTGTCTACCCTACCTCGTGCGTTTATTGACTTTCGAACGTCTAGTAACTGCTCAAGTTTGTCACAGGTTAGGTAATGCAAAAAGGGTTACTTTTGAATGGTTTCAATTTCAAAGACAATTATTGATGAATGAAACCTTTTAATAAGATTTGTTTTTTTATGCGTAATTTGTTTTCTATATTTAAGACACAAGTGTTTAAATATAGAGCTGGTTAGTATAGTTTAAAGACCAGTTTCCTGTTGATAGACAACAGGATAAATAATACAATACTGTTAGATACAGATTGTCTTCATTGAACACTAAAAGTAAATTGTATAATTTAGGTGGTCTTGATATCTCCCAGCCCAGATAACCTTTGGGTACATGATATAGATAGAGCAGGATAGAAAGGATGATAGTGATATTATTAAACAAACAAATAATATGTTAATAGAGAACATTATTTTTCTTTACGTAAGATTAAAACAGAAATGTAATTTTTCCGATACCTAGACAGACATTTTTTCAAAATGTAATTAATGTAATTTTAAGACATTTTTATGGTAATTTGTACAAATGTGGAGTTTTAATTATAACATTTACGTCTAAGGTGGGCATCTAATTACTAATTTGTATGTTTATGGTGCGTTCAAGCCAGTGGTGTGTTAAGTAACCGTGGTAAACCTGGACATATATTTTTAATTTCCCGTGCAATTACTTATGTTGTAGACTATAGAGTCTAAATGCTATGATTAGAAACCAATCTATATATCTATAAAAAGGTAACCTTTTAATGTAACCAACATTATTATTTGTTTGTGTCATCCGTCATTATCATCAGCTTATTGCAGTCCACAGCTGGACATAGGACTTTCTATTATAGTTGTTCGCCACTTTAGGCAAACACAGTTCATAATAAAATAAGTAACCCATTTCTAACTTGTTAATGAACTATGCTAACGATTTTCTCCATCCATTATACAAGAAAGTACACAAGATATCTAAAGTTTTCAATCCAACCGTATTTTTAGTTCCCTTTCCGTTTTATAACGCTTTTTATATAATTGGACTTTTCAAAAATATTTTCGCTAAAATTTCCTAGCCTGTCAAGTCGAACGGCCTTATCGTTATATTTAAATCAACTCTACGTTTACGTGATAAGGTTCATTATTGGATAGTCTTATTAGTATCATGTTGTCTTCTGGGTCTTGGTGTAAATACCAACTGCCTGTCGTGGGTGAAGTGCTGGACTATTTAAATTCCGTTACGGTTCGTTGCTTAGCTAGTTTATACGGAGCCGTTAATTTAAGCGAAAATTGAACTAAGGGGCAATATTGATTTTATTTCAGACACATAGTTACTTGAAGTATCTAACCTTTGTAGTTATTCATCTTTTGGGATATTATGTCGATAAATGACACAATTATGAAACGACACGATCTCTGTTTAGATATATACTAAATTAAATTAATTAAAACCAGCTAAAATATTTTCAGCTAGCAGCAGCTATTTCAAACAGCTAAGTCAAAGGCTGCAAATGATTTAAAAGTATGGTATAGTAAATATTTTGTCAATATTTTCGCTAAACAATTTCTTCTAGATATTCATATAATTTGGTAGAGAATTCTCAGATAAGGAATGGTGTTTTTACATAATCTATTTGAAGTAGTGTAAAAACTAAATTTTTAATGAAAACTGTAGGTTAAATATTAAAGCTATGAAGAATAATAATACTATAGTATAAAAAAATAGTCAGAAGTATATTATGTGTTTCGGTTTTTAATGCAACCATGCTCAAGGTACTAATCATCTATTAATAAATTTAATTACACAACAAAAACGAAAACCTGCCCGCGCTGACAGATGTTTTGACAGCTCCGATATTAATTGTGACATTACACTGACGTTAGGGCTCAGACTCATCCGCTTCCAAGTCATTAATAAAATGAGCAATAGTCAAAGTATTTATCAATGGCATAATCGATACAGAAACAATTATAAGCGCATTCATCAAAATCCTGAACTCCGAGCTCTTTGAACACCCAATCGACTTGCATTCGATAATCAACTTTGACGTGTAATAAATACAGTTTACTTCACTGAAAACAAGTAAAATTCAAACTCAAAGAACAATAAATTGTATTACAATAGTAAATAAGGTACTCTTTCCATTAGCAAGCGTAGTTGAAGTCAAATTGTATCGGGTAACATTAAAATTCTTATCTGTAGTCTGTCACACAGGGAGAACGTCAAAGTTGGAAGTGAAGAACGCATTATAATTAATAGTCGATGATACGTGAGTATCGTAAACAAAAGCAGTGATAAATGGATTAAAGTTTGATACCAGATAATAGGACCTGCGGGTTGTAAATCGTAATTTCGTAACCGATGGTCAGTACGAGGCTTTTGAGTGGCCGCTTATTACACAGAAGCGAATCTACTACCATAAATATGCACCACCATTTCAGACCCACAATCACAAGAGGAAGACATGGATTCGATGGTTCAAATTATGTTTTGAATCTTGCAAGTTCGTCTATGCTAACTGCTAATTTAGTAACTAAGGAACTGAAACTATTCCTAGAATTCTAGATTCGGGGCTTATCTGTATTTCTGAATAAAAGCTTTTCTGAAGCTTCAATTTATTGTAATGAAGCTTTTGTTAAACTTAAAAAAATAATGCTGATTAAATAAATGTGTATGCTGAATAAAAGTTATAAGCCTTAATTTAAAGCCAAACTGTCAAACACCTACTAAAGTGTCCTAAGTGAATTAATCAATTTATTTTTACATTCTTATTCTTACCTAAATTATTGAATGTAGCAACTTAGCTTTGACTTAAATTTTATCGTGTGGGTTACAATATCAAAAAATAGCCGCGAGAAAATATAGCTATGTCTTCAACTTTTAGTCATAAATCAATTACAATACGGTGTGATAGGCGGCCAAAGTCTTATATCATTGTAGTATTATGAATTTAATGATATATTATTGTCTGATATACTTTGATACGTTAAAGGCGTGACGCGTTTTGTTCGTTGTATCATTAGAACTCGATTTGTGATTATTGATTACACATGACAATCATTTGTGATAAGCTTTTGATTTCGATGGGAATGGTGTCAGGTCTATTAATAATCATGGCTGAATCTTTGTTCTTTGACTTTCGCTATCAAGTGCGGCGAATTTTTAATACATGATATGCTAATATTGTTTGCGAATATATTTGATCTGTTGCAAATATCATTGAAGCTGTTACGAATGTCATTGAAGTGTTGGCATAAAAGCTTGCGTGGGAAATAAATCATTAAAGCTTGATGGCTGCTTATTCTTGCATGTTTTGTTAGTCTTTAGGACTGAATGGAGTTGAAAGCTCACACCCAGTTTGTTATGAGAGCCTGGAGCCGGGATGGTGAATGATAGAGAAATACCTTCAAGCATTATGAGACTGATCCTCATCTCTATTAATCGTATGACACTTTTTCATATCAAAGAATAATGGAACAGAAAGTGTATAATGATATCACTGGCGGTACACCTTATACAATGTGCATAAGGTTCACTTAAGCAATCTGACTTGTAATCGAACGTGTAGGTTTCACAAGTTTATGTTCAGGAATATTCGATTTTAAGAAACAGTCAATAGTCAAATATGGAGCCTTCTGTTCATAGTCTTGAATTGATTTCTCTAGAGAAAACCTTTTATTTGCAAAAGGGCATTAATGCTTGCGTATGCATTGATGCCTTATGGGAATTATAGCACCTATTTATATGCTGCATACTTACTAAGTAGAGCAATTTTATTTCTGTTTCAGAATAAAGATATTAAACACTGGGAACGTATAATTTGTATATAGAACACATAAAACATACTTTACAACATTTTATGTTGTCCCAAATAGAAATAAATGAATCAAAATTCAATTCCAACCTCATAAGTTCTATAGCCCCATAAATTTACGTATCGCAAAAACCCACTGTTCCTTGCAAATTCGACCTAGTATTATAGATTCAGACAAAAAAATCTAAACATGGACACTATCCTGTTACTAAAAACTGGTTATTAGTTATTATACCTACGGTCGTAACTTGCCGCTAAACTGCCTCAACACGTGTGGCTCCGAAATCAAATTAAAATTACATTTGATAAGATCGAGTGGCGGTTATGGAAATTTATGACTATATTACCTGTGTTGCGCGGACGCAAACCGACAAAAACCACGTTGGAGAGGGCAATTATTTATTGACTCCGCGAGTGATTATAGTTTACGTGCGATCCGCCGGATACGCCTCTGGCTAGATGGCGAATTGGTGCAAAAATTGTGTCATTTACTAAGGAAAATGTAGTTTTTGGATAGAATTAGAAATATTTTCGATAGATTTGGATGAATAACAAAATGAATAAGAACGTTCTTTTTAATCTACGTAATGTTGAATATCAGCAATGAGGAATATAGGTTTTAAAATTCAGATAGGAATTTGGCGGGCTACGTACTGCATTTTTCTTATAATGTAATTTTTCCTAGGCTATGTGTGCATTGATATCTTAAGTTACATTAACGAATTGTCATGAACGTTTATGAGTCCACTGCTAGATTGCATTTATGCTGATGCTGATATTTTCCTCTTGGGCATGAGATGTGTATAAATACAAAACTTAGAGTAGCTAAATATTCCGACATTATAATCTCTAAATGTGTATGAACTTGACATTTTTTGACTATCAGAAATTATAAAATAAATCAAATTAAATTATTTGTTAGGCGAAAAGCTTTTCTAATATTTTATACCTCCCATAAAAATGTTCTTATTTAGAGGAAATAAATCAGACGAATCAACAATTCCCGTTGAAAATCTCCAAATCTAAATATATCAAAGCGGTACATTTAACCAACAACTCCACAAAAATGTGTTGGCCGCAAAAGATACAGAAATAAATCAAGCAGATGACAATTTAAAGTGGTTAACCCACTAACTGTGACCATTTTAGATACTTTGATCAGATCTTGTCGATCCAAGCATGCTAGATGTAAAACGAGCAACTTTTGACTTTGCTGTACAAACTATAAGGTCCACAGTCGTGTAGCTATTAGTCACGATTGTGGGTGTCTTTACCACAGAGTAGAGACGCCGCAGAGATTTATGTTTTTATTTAAAAATTAATGAATGTAAGACTTCACAGCTATGCTAATTTACGCAGTTTTATAGTTTTATTTGTATCGCATTAACTATTTTATTTATTTCTTATTACTTTTTTATTAACTTCTTTTGTTCCGGCGCAGTTGCTGGTGTTGACTTGTTATTTGGATTTAAAAAAGCTTGTTGTAAAATATATTTAAAAGCTTAAATTTAATATCATTCATAAAGAATACCCTACATTTTCATTATCATTATTATAGTTTGGGTAATTTATAGATCTAATGAAAAAAAAATAAGAACTTAGTATGCCAAATATTAGGAAATTAAACTGATAGACAAAAAAAAAATACTTGCCTATTGTTTTTTTGCAGGCTTGATTACTTCTTAACTTTACATTACTTATTCGATCGTGATAGGTATTTTAAGTGATTAAGTAAACGTACATAGAGCAATTTTTTTTCTTAAATATATTTAGGTAGGTACCTAGTCTAAAGCCTCTAGGTGTTTGCTCAAAGTGACGAACAACTAGAGGCCTATGTCCAGTAGTTGACTGTGATAGGCTGATGACGATGATGTAATTAGGTAAGATCAACAATCCGTAATGTACTTATTGAATGCAAAACATCATAATATCCGGGCTCAATATTTCGCTTCCTTAACTCTCAATATTATTAAATCCCCTGGCGCCAACCCCGGTCTACATACTTTACGACCTGTTAAAAGACCGAATTCGCTGTCCAAATTAACACGAAATAAAAACGAAATCGACTATAACAAAAAATAAGCGAAGGTACAAGATAAAAGCTTAAAAAAGGCCCACGTCAAAACATTTGATTGTATTAATATTTATAGGCTTGCCGCAGGAAAGACGGGCCGAGACGGAAGAAAAAAAAAATGTTTATCAGCCCGTTTAACTTTTATGGAAACCGCGAATCTTTTGTAAAAAGTTATTTATGGTTTCGAAAACAATTGCAGTGTTACCATTATATCACATTTGACAGCAATAAAAGTATTATGTGATTGTTTTTTGTCGTTGACTCGCGATGAAGACGTTCAGTTCATTTTGACTTTTACAACAATTGGGGCAATGTTCGAGTTTTGATTACACAATAAAAGTTTTTTTGATTGAGAAATAAATATCACAAAACAGCAATATTATCTCATCAAAGTCATTGAAATAACCGGGCCGTTGTTGCTTTCGTTAGTTTTTTTAAATTTCCACCTTCCTATTTGAACATTATAAAATAGTTTTTTAATATTAGGTTAATCGTTTAAATGCATTGTATTTTTTTTAGATTTTCTATTTTAAATTTTTATCTAAGTTAATATAGAATGCTAAGCATCGTTCAGTAAAACAATGTGTAATATAAACCACAAAATAAATGTGCCTTTTTTAAATTAGCATATTTTTGTGCCTTATTTCTAGGTAGTTTTATCAATTACGTTTTTTTTGGTAGAGGGGGCAAATGGACCTGAATGTCGTCTGATGGTCAGTGAACATAGACACCGTAACACCAGGGCCACGTAGAGGCGGTAAGCCAATAATAAATACTTAATTATAGTTATAGCTCTATGTTGAAAAAAATCTCTATAGACCTGATAGAAGTTCATGTATTTCAAATTCTTTTTCATGTTTTTCATATTCACACAGTATTATGATATTTAAATACATACAACAGTCTATGCTTTTTTATTTTTGTTAGTAGTGGCATTGAACTTTTTAGTGGAAAATTTTGAGGAGATATGACACACACAACCCACATTATATATAAGTATGTATATGTCACCGGAAAATAGCAAGAATCGTAAGTTGATCAATTTCCTAGGTAGTTGATTAACTTCCGGAAAATAATAAACGGCAGTTGAAATGTATTATTTAACGTATGTATTTTAGTAAATTGATCATTTTACGGGGTCTTGCCGTAAAATCATCCGACGAAGGTGAGGTGAACGTTGATTGGTTCAATGGCTCACGTGGCGTTATCCCGGCAACCAATCAGGGAACAGTGTATTAATTTACGGGTAATAATGCACCGTTAAATAGTACATTGAGCATCGATTGGCCCATTTGAGGATGATTTTACTTGAGTCAAAATCGTAAATTATTAAATGACTGTCAGGCTACCGTAAATTGATCAACTAACTGAAATCCATTGCGTAAAATAATACATTTCAACTACCGTTTGTTATATTCCGAAAGTTAATCAACTACCTAGGAAATTTATCAACTTACGATTCTTGCTATTTTCCGGTGACATATATATTATAATATATGTAGGTTGATATGTGGCCGTACATACAAAGTTCAGCAACTAAGTATCGTAATCTTAACGCGATGTCTACACCGGTATGAGTAACGGCACAGGATTCCTATGCTAATTCCGATGCGCGAGCGCACAGTGGTTCCTTTATGCAGTTTAATCAGTGTCTGCGAGGCGACATGGGTTATTGAAATGAAATTAAAATGCAAAACGCTTTTATTATTGCTGTTTAATTGCGTTTCGTTGGCTGGCACGTTTTTGAACATCTTTTAATATTTTCGCGATTCTTGTGTTAGATAAATTTTAATGAGTTACTGGGAACAGTTGTGGTTGTTGTGTCTGGGTCTTGTTTTATAAGGTACCGCTATATATTATGCCTGCTTATATACAAATATAAACACCCGATACGGAACAAGAAGAAATGTTCATCATACGAATATTCGTCCCGGGTCCCTTAGTTCAATCACTGCCAAACAACGTATCAATTGTGATAATTCTCACAATATACTCGTAGTATGTAGGTGTTTATATTTATTTAATAATTCATATTGTTACAAAAAAGGCCTTATTAAAAATAAAACATATAATTATGATATTTTTCCTTAATTTATGAGATGTTTACCTGTATTACATCGCAAATGATTTGTATTTTTTACTACTTTAAATTTTTACTGAATAAAATACACATGGAAGTAGAACTACATCATTGAATGGTCAGTAATACAACCTAACTGATGAAATCATTAATTACCAATGCGTATTAATACCAATTAAGATCTAATAAAGGTAACACTTGTATTAAAACACCCGGACGTGTTATTAATTCCAAGTTTAATAGTTTAATGATCGCAAGAAAAGGTCGGCAAATTATTGGCTGTTGTATTAATTATTGAGTCGCTTTGCGTAAAAACGCGATGACATTCATGTTGTTGAAATGACATGATGTTATTGATAACGTAAATAAATGACGGTTTGACATAGGGTGGATAGAAAAGACATATGTAATAGACTTACATTTTTTATAGTAGCTCGAGATAATGGCTTCCCTACGCCTGATGGAAATCGAAAGAGAAGCCCAAGTCGCTGTCGCAACGGGCAAGTAACTGGCCACCTACCTGTCATTTGCCACCGCCATGCCCGGCCCAACCCAAACTCCCCACAAGCTCCGTAAACCCTATTCATCGGCAGAAACACGACCCAGAGGTCATTTGGCTACGGTATTCTATAGGGTGGAGGTCCTTCCCCGGACGGGCACCTTGCACTTTAAGTTAAAGAAGTAATTCTTTTCGTGTTTTTGGGAACCCCAAACTACTACTTTACTACGTAATTATTGACAAAACCCGTGGTCTCTCCGCTAGGTCGGTTAAGGCTAGCGATCGAAGTCGGCTAGCGTCGAAAGTGATGTTAACGTACTGTCATAATAATTAACTTAAAATACAGTATGACAAAGTTTGTGTTTTAATTGATACTAATTGTTCAGATAACTTTCGAAATCTTATCGTACAAGTGATATAAAAACTTCCTCACTGAGTCACTTAAAGTCGCATGATGCAGATGACAAATTAATACAATGACTTGAGGTCAACAAATTATGAATGCCTCTGAAATGATATAAATCATTTTGAGTCACGACGAGCGGCATTTTTATTGCTATATTTACAAAGAAATTCGCTATGATGGCAAATCTAAAAGGATATAAAACCTTTCTACTTACCAAAGTGAGTAATTGAGTCCGGTTAATATTTACGGTAAATTTAGTTCCACCATCTCGTTTTACAGTAAACAAAGTCTTAGTTATAGTGCACTTTATGAACTGGTATTTTACTGAGAGGCAGCCCGAGGGAACGCACCAAGCCCTTTTATTTTCAAAACACCGTCAGAAGAGGATAGCAATCTTTATTATGAGATAGCAATTAAGATAAAAAATACAGCAGCCTTTTCAATAAGCCAGTAAATAATCTGCATAGCACCTGCATTTCGCGTAACTTAATATATACGTAGTTATAACAGGAATAGTTACCATTACCTTGATGAAGAATAAATTGCGTGCGAAACGCTTAAGGGTGGTTTATTTAAAACTCTCAAAACATTGACCATAAATTATTTTGTAGAAAAACAGAACTGGCTCGTTCAACACGCACATGATAGGGTTCTGTATTTCAATTTTATAAATGCAAGTAAGTACAAAACCATTTAAGTTGATATTATTTATCGCAATACAGGAATAGATAACATTACATATATCAATGTCGAATGTTGTCGTTCGTTTTCTTTCCACCAATCTCCGGTAAAAATGATAGATCTTTTTAAATAGGCAGTCCAAATTGACACAACTTTATTACGATTACACCGCAATAGGTTTTCTGGCAAATAGATTTGGAATCTTTAAATCGTAGAAGTCTAAATCTAAGTATAAACTTATAATATAACTTAGAGTTTTGCCTGATTAAATTCAGGAAAACTCACTCACGTACATTTCAATTGCAAAACATCTGGACATGACGAAAATTTATAAGTATCTATTTTTCCAACTTGTCTGCGAAACCCTAAAACCCAACAAGTTATTTAAAAGCTAAACCAGATGAAAAATAGTGTAATCTCCCCCAATATTTTATACCGGCTAAAGTTGCCATCAATAATTGAACTTGGAACATCCCTAAGGAGTAGGGTTTGCGCCGAATTCCCGAAGCGGGATGTACTTTTAGTTTGGAATATGTTTAAAACTTGTACGTTGTCATTGATTTTTACTCTTAAATGCTTAACAGCAAAGTTTATATTAAATTTTAATTCATTATATTTTTGGACTTTTAAATTTAAGGAGATTTTTAATTTTATCCTTCACTCCATGATTGATTTAATAATAATAACAACTAGGACGTCCCTACTTATATTATCTATCAAAAAAATTGTTCGGCATTTTATGGCAAATAACACATTTGCTTTCAAAACAAGTTTGTAAGATTCTAATATTAAATTTGTAATTATTACTCATTGGATTACATTTAATTTCACTTAATTTCACATACCAAATTTAATAATAGAAGGAAATGGTCAATTGGCAGACTGTTGGCCCGCCATAATTTAAGCTTGCATTTAAAATTAATATTAAAAACGGAAGTAGTCGATTAATTGCCTAAAAATCCGCCATACTTTTAGCTTGGCTTTAAATTGTCAATGGAAGCGGAAGTTGTCAATTGATCGACTACTAATCCGCCATATTTTTAGTTTGCCTTTAAAATGTATTAATAAAGGCGGAAGTTGTCATTTGATAGACTATTATTCCGCCATAATTTTGGTTTGTATTTAAAAATTAATAATGGAAACGGAAGTAGTTTTTAGATCTATTATATAGCCCGCCATATTTTAGTCTTTAAAAATATTAAAAAGGCGGAAGTAGTCAATTGATGTACGAATAAAAAGAACAGTATTTAAACCTGTCTGTTAGCGCATATCGGCCTATTCTGTATTGGAAGACTGTAGTGAAGACTAGTAAATATAACGAAGTTATAGTAAAGAGATACCGAGTATTATTTCTGCTACACCTCTGAACTAATTTATCCTTTAGTTCAGAAGCGGGGATCGAACTGGAATATTGCTAAGTATTCTGACCACGTCCATCGATACTAAAATTAAAGAATAAAGAACAGGTAAAACAAAGGTGAAAAATTGAATACCTATGCCTAAGATTCGTGCAGACGTGAGTACCAAGGATTCGCAAGCTATGGAGCAACAAGATGGAGGTACACCTGTGTCCTGTCGTGGTCGCAGTCGAACGCGGCGCATGAAACGGCGTCACAAGAAGAGTGGGTCCAGTACGAGGCGCACCAGACCATCGAGATCTGGGTCACCGTCATCATCGGGTCTCGCAAGGTCGAGAGGGCGCTCATCCCGGAGGCGTGACGACTCTGGTTCGAGTGAAGGGCGCTGCATGCGGCGTCGAAATGCATCGCGACGTGCGGGCGAAACGAGGTCACGGAAAAAGAGGCAGCGTCAGCGACGAAGCCGTAGCAGCATCCGACGCCGGGCCAGCTACAGTGGAAGACGGAATCTCGAGAAAAGGCGTTATGAAACCGTGAGTCAATCAAGTACTGATAGAATCGATAGTGATTTTAGTGGAAATAAGGATAGAAAAGATAGTAGAATTAATAAACGTGTTGAGGGTAAAAGTAATGATAACGAAAGTCTTGATATACACGATGTAATGAAATTAGTAAAATCGCTGTCCTCGTCTACTCAAACTCAAAATCATTTTAGTATGTCTGCAAATGCACTACCAGAGTTTGATCCTGCTAATAAAGAACAAACTATTGATTTATGGATTAATAAAGTGGACGAGTGTGCGGTTTTGTATAAATGGTCTGAAACACAATTGCTTCATTATGCGTTACCTAAACTAGTAGGTGTATCTAAAATATGGTATCAGGGCCTACCTTCGTTGAATCATAGTTGGGCAGAGTGGAAAGACAAGTTGTCTAAAACTTTTCCAACTGTACAAAATTATGCTCTAATTTTACACGAAATGTTGGATAGGAAAGTGGGGAATGACGAAGCATTGGAAACATATTATTACCATAAAATAAACTTATTAAATCGTTGTGGTATAACTGGGAAACGCGCGGTAGACTGTCTTATATTTGGGTTAGAAGATAAAAGTATGCGTTTAGGGGCACACGCAGCTAATTATTCTGAACCTGAGGAATTACTAACATACTTTAAATCTATTAAAAAAGAGGATACTACAGAAAGATTATACCGTCAATCGTTTATAAGGATGCGCTATGATGCTACAACAGATAACACTAAATCAAATACAAATACTTTACGGTGTTATAATTGCAATGAGATTGGTCACCCTTCTTTTAAATGCACGAAACCATTACTGACTTGCAGTACATGTAAGGGACTAGGGCATCAGAGCGTTAATTGTAAAAGGTTGACGAGGAACATACAAGGTGGTGTAGATAAGCGTGTTGAAATGAATAAATCTGTTCCTGGAAGTTAAATTAGCCTGATATTTAGATGATTTAGGCAGCCAGAGTACTTGTTGTTTGGGATACGGGTTAGCGATTTCAATAAATTATGCATTATGATCTACCAACATAAGGGTTTTAGCAATGGCCTTAAAGAGCCTATAAGTAGAGCAAAAGTTTTAATTCAAGTAGGTACAATAGGTGATGGTATCTGTTGAGGTCTTGATAGTTCCTAAGCATACTTTCATTAAAATTTAGTTTAGAACAAAGAGCTTCTTTCACCGCTTTGTTGAGAACATAGCCGAAATTGCCAGCTCTTTGACAAAGTTGTAGAAAACATATGCAAACCGGTATTGCTGGCAGCTATTTAAGAAATGTCTTGATGAACCTGGTCATTTTGGGGTTGATAAGACTCTAGGCAAAGTAAAAGTTCGTCAAAAGTATTGTTTGGAATAAAATTTAAATCTAAAAGTGATGGAATAGTAGTTTCATTAATTGATGAGGGAAAGGCTTGACAGGTGATTTGGTTAGGGTTGAGGGAAATGGAAAATAATAGTCTAGGAAACTTCATGGCAAAATACAAAGACCATACAGAATTGTTAATTTTAGATGACGCGTAAACAGGATAGGAAATTTGAGGCAGTTGTGTTTTAGGCAAAATTCACCCTTGGTCCTTCACTCGAGAAAGCCTTCCTGATTCCGAAGAGGAGTTCAACCGAGGGTGGAAGGGATGTAAACGTTAGTTCTATGAAGAGTAACTACGACAAAGAAATTTGTTGATGTATAGATTTGTTTAGCTATTATTAAGTTTGATGATTTTGAAAACTGATTTTACAAGTTAACCAATGAAATGCGGAATAAGAAGTAGTAGTAGTAACGGTTTATATGTGGAAAGTCCATACATAATAGTTTACGAGTGGGCTTTAAGGAATGTAAATTAGGTAATTGATATTTGACCGTGAATTAATATTATGTTATATGTGTATCTATATTATCTATATGTATATATGTGAAGTCTACACACAACGGAGTCCATGACAATTATGAGTGTGCTAGACTTCACGCGCAAGGAGGCTTTACGCCATGGATTTGAGCGCTTATTATATATATTTAGATGAAGTCTGCACACAACGGAGTCTTTGACAATTATGAGTGTGCGCGACTTCATGCGCAAGGAGTTATATATGTATCTATATTATGTATATGTATATATGTGAAGTCTACACACAACGGAGTCTATGACAATTATGAGTGTGCTAGACTTCGCGCGCAAGGAGGCTTTACGCCATGGATTTGAGCGCTTATTATATATATTTAGATGAAGTCTGCACACAACGGAGTCTTTGACAATTATGAGTGTGCGCGACTTCATGCGGAAGGAGGCCTTTAGGCCGTGGGTTCGAGCACTTAGTATCTTTATGAAAAGTCTGTACACAACGGAGTCTTTGACAATTATGAGTGTGCTAGATTTCCGCGCAAGGAAGCCTTTAGGCCATTGATTTGAGCGCTTTATTTTTAGCATTAATATTACATTGATTTAGAATTGATAATTTGTTGTATGGTGATGATAATGACGAATGTGCGAATATGGACTAATTGTATTTTTGGTATTTATGAATATGTATAATAATTATATCTTTACTGTTCCAGTTTTAAGTTCAGTGAAAATAAATTGTTAATTGGTGGAACAATTGTTATTTAAGATGGCCGAACGTATCATAACAATACGGTATACATGTATTTGGGGTAAAAACCTACTGTTATTTAATTTAAATGTATCCTCATAAATATTAGTTCTAAGTAATTAAGTTCTACTAAACGAGAGGACTCTGTTAATTCAGAATGGCCGACTGTAAGATTCTAATATTAAATTTGTAATTATTACTCATTGGATTACATTTAATTTCACTTAATTTCACATACCAAATTTAATAATAGAAGGAAATGGTCAATTGGCAGACTGTTGGCCCGCCATAATTTAAGCTTGCATTTAAAATTAATATTAAAAACGGAAGTAGTCGATTAATTGCCTAAAAATCCGCCATACTTTTAGCTTGGCTTTAAATTGTCAATGGAAGCGGAAGTTGTCAATTGATCGACTACTAATCCGCCATATTTTTAGTTTGCCTTTAAAATGTATTAATAAAGGCGGAAGTTGTCATTTGATAGACTATTATTCCGCCATAATTTTGGTTTGTATTTAAAAATTAATAATGGAAACGGAAGTAGTTTTTAGATCTATTATATAGCCCGCCATATTTTAGTCTTTAAAAATATTAAAAAGGCGGAAGTAGTCAATTGATGTACGAATAAAAAGAACAGTATTTAAACCTGTCTGTTAGCGCATATCGGCCTATTCTGTATTGGAAGACTGTAGTGAAGACTAGTAAATATAACGAAGTTATAGTAAAGAGATACCGAGTATTATTTCTGCTACACCTCTGAACTAATTTATCCTTTAAGTTCAACCAATTCCCTTACTGACTTACAGTTTCAAACACTTTTCTCATAATAAGGGCATCAAAAATAAAATCGTGTTACTTATTACCAAAACTAGCAACAGCCCAACCCAGTGACGTCACAATGCCGAGTTCCCAGCCGATGCCATTCCCCTGACCAACCGCGATGCCCGCACTAATCCCAACCTCATATACTTTTTGTGCTCCACTCGTTCTTAAAACTTTATTTTTGCTAACCCTTTGTGCATATTTTAAGTCGGCCAGTAAGACTGGTTTGGCACATAAAAAGCAGTACATGATAGAGGCGGAGCCAGGTATGTGCTATGTATCTGATCTACTTAAAGTGTTCCAATTAATACTAATTGTGTTAAGGTGCTCTTTTGAGTAATTGTGTTTGGAAGTGCTTATGTTACTAGTAAAAAGTTTAATAAAAGTGGTATTTCAAGTTTGCCGCAATGGCTTTGTCTGAGGTTATTGTGCTGCCTTTTAATTAAGAATACAATATTTTTTTATGGTTTGTTCATTATATAAGATGTTTATAAGCAAGTTAAAGAAATCCCTAGAATAGATAAATATTTAGGATAATACATATCCTACATACATATGTATGGTACTAAAATAAGATTGTTGTTATTTTACGATACATTTTTCAATCATTTTTTATAAGTTTAAATTTTTCGTGCTTCAAAATAAAGTAGGTATAAAAAAATGCAAAGACACAGACAAAGCCAAACAGACAGGAGGTTGTTAGATAAAAATTTACATATTTTTTAAGTAAAGTGTGCAAATATACTTTTTTATAAAACATTTTTTTTTAAATTGCCTCGCACTGTTCTGGGATATATTCAGTCCTCATCATCAAGTCTTTATAATAAGAAAGGTGTTACTTTTAGACCAGTAGGCCTACTCTTGAAACCAATCTCGATTTCAATCCTAATAAATTAAGTAATATTTAATCATAAATGAACGTATATTTAAATTTTCCTGTACTTGGTAGTTTACATTTTGTTACATTATGACCACCCCAAGTCATAGTTCATTCATTCTCTGTATATTATCTGTACTAGATCCTGCAGAAGATTTCGATCCCAATCCCATTTGGTTCAAGAGTACCTACCCAGGACTTATGTGTGCATTGTCTGATGATAACCAAAGTGTTGATTACCAAAATGTAAAATTTAAATTACTGATTTTTTGCCGAATATTCTTTAAGTACCTACCTTTGTCGGTTCCAAGATATAAATCATATTATTTATGATGATAATAATAGATTTTTACCAACACGAGCTTAATTACAAGCAAAAAAAAAGATTGAGTAGGTACTTTGAAGTAGCACAACTAAAAAGCAGATGCAATAGCCTTCTACCACCACGCCAAAAACGTGTCTCAGCAAGCGAGCTTTCTCATATCTTCAACGCTCAATTCAATCTCTTGAACGAAATTGTACTTTAACGAGCAGAGAATAGGATTAATAATCTCTCATTCCTTGTTAGGTATAGTGGGTATATCAAGGCATGTTCAGGAATTCTTGGCTTGCCGCTCGTTCGTGCCGTGATTTTATCTTTATACCGATCGCGAATTAAATGTATTATTATAAGCTGAAGGTTTATACGTAACTACTATAATAAGCAAGTAGTGGTTATCTAAAGAGGTACAATCGCATCCAACCAGTTCAATTACGATATCGCTGTTTAAACATTGTAGACAAACACTCTTTATATTCTTAGAGATAATAGATTGTTATAAAATTGCGCAGGTTCTTGAACACCAATCATCCAATTTCAAAATAGGGTTAGCTACGGATATTATAACTAGACTAGACTAAACTAAACCAGATTCATATCTAGTAACTAGCTGTGCCCGCGACTTCGTCCGCGTGGAATAGTTTCTTGGGTACCTAGTGATTTTAATGACCCCCAGTGCCTCGCAGCGGCGCGGCGCAGATCTCGGCGCGCTTTATATACCCGCGCAAACGTACAGCAGGCTCGACGTGATTAGTTAAATCGGCGTAACTTTTTTATTTATGGACCGATTAACATGAAACCAACACTAAATGTTAAGGGAAGTTTCCAGAAATATATTAGTGAAAACCGCATCTTAATCGGATACGCGGTTTCTGAGATTAGCGTGCACAAACATACAGACAAACAGACAAACCGACAAACAGACAAACAGACAAAAATTCCAAAAATCATTGTTTTGGGTACTATTGCATTAATAAAGGCCTCCCATAATATTTTTTCACATATATCTTCCATGTACAGACAGCGATTCGTTACATTTTTATTATATGTATAGATTTCGAAATAAAAGAAAACTGACTCTCAAGAGTCAATTTTATTATTACTGTAGTTAGAATATTTCAGAAGAAAACTGTTCAATAGTTCAAACAGTTTGAAGTTTTTAAACTAAAAAATGTAATGCAAGATTACACAATAAGACTAAATGAAAAGAATCATAATTTACAACTACGGAACCCTAAAAAAGGAGAATGTGATGATAAAAATCCCTGGTAAAAAGAGAAAAATAGTTTATGGAAGATAAAAACACAAGAAAGAAAGAGAGACTAAAGATTATCCTGTTTAATTGATAAAAAATTAGGCATCGATGTAAGCTTAATGGCGTATCGTAATAAATGCTCTGAGCAATTGCAATCTGCTTGTGGTCCTATATAAGAGGTGTAATTATAAAAAGCGTCAAAGTATAAGCAAGAACTGTATATTAAAGCGGCGGCCGTACCAAGCAGCATATCTTTAGAGTAGAAACTCCAAGCTGCTTGAATTGCTAGGACAAATACAATGAGCATAACAAAGTCATAATAAAAATATTCCCTAAAACAAATATTTTTAAATCGTCAAAAGTCTAATCTATCTCTAAAGTCTATATTTCTAGTTTAAAAATATTCGTTTGCACTTTCATAAGTTTCATTTTATTTTGGTTCGGAAATTCGTAATAAGTGAGATTTGTTTTTTGGAAAAGTACTATAATGTTAATAGTATTTGCTCCCTGAGTGGCCCGTAATAACAATTAGTTCGAACGCAAATTACAGGTTGTCTTTGAACAGATTAAGTCGCAAATCTATATCTAAATACTATTGAACAGTAGGTAATTGTTATTTTAGTATTTAGTGCCTTTGGTGGCTAAATAATATATTTTTTTTCTAAAATAGAAGTAATATTTCTTTATAAATTATCTTCAATATGTTTATCTATATAAATAAAAGTAAATAATAAACACTTCTTTAATTCTTGTCTATTCTTTATAAGCCACTTCAAATAATATAAAAGTTTACGAAACCAACCTGTCGCTTCTGTTTGTGGTTAATGAACTAAATTTTAAATATAATGTCATGTAAAAAATTTAATTTGACTTTATTATTTTAGATAATAATGATTCCTAAAATACTAACTGCAGTCTTGAATTTCCAAGCAAATTGGAGAGCGTCTTCAAAAAAGTAATTTAATTGGACAACACAACGATACATACAGACTCCTATATAATTTTCTCGAGAACATGATATGAATTATGTGCATAATTATGAAGTTTCGATATGCTCAGCGTATTTAAGTAATTTCGCGGAACATTGGAACATGTCCTGCCGATGGGGAGAGATAGGTGGGCCCTACTTTAGCATAATATTATTTAAGTCGTAATTTACCGAGGTCCACCGGCCGAACGACTTGATTTATTTATGAGCAAACGGTGACTACGCCACTAATCTTTAGTGGAATTTAATTTGTTATTTATTTACTAATCGCCTCTAGTAACTCTTCGCAGGTATGGTGCGCGGACGCAGGGCCACGGACAGAGATTGATGGTCTTCTTTATAGTCTGGCACATGAACATCGGGAGTACTAATTGTGAGGTTAGGTCAACTTCTAGCCGACTGGATGGCTTCCGTCAGTGATTTTGTTAGTTGATTTAAAACAATGTTGTATAACGCATAGTAACTAGTCAATCTAGTCATACAATTTTCTTTTGCATATATAAGGTTTTAAGCTTTCGCGTTCCATTACCAAAGCTTTTATTCACGGAACTCATAATAATAAGTGTGGCGTAAGAGTCCAGTTATTAGATATTTTCTTTGCATATTGCTTGGTTATTTAAGTAATATAGAACTCAGCAGTAATTGAACTGGGGATAACGAAAAGATTCAGCTTCGTTTCTCGGTAAATTTAAGAAAAAATATTAATATATATATTAGTAATTAATGCATTTTTGGGATCAGGTCCTTTATGTAATGTTCATGGATAGAATAACTTACTTCTTTGTTAGGAGAACCATCAATTTGACCCGACACGGCATTCGAACCTAGGACCTCTTAATTTTTAAGTGGCACCATTAGACCAACAAGGCAGTCAAGAATGTTAGCACAATTATAGATTAATTCGCCAATTTCAAGCATTTATTTCCCCATATCCGCTACATCAAAAGACAGACTCCTTATTATTCCAATTACTTCACTAATACTAATCAAAATACACTGATCTAAACCAAGATAAAGTGTTAAGTAAAATAGGTGGTCCAGATTATAAGTTTAAATCTTAGAATTAAAATAATAGCCGGTACAAAAATACCACTAAACTATATGTTACTATCTTCATGTCCAGTTATTACCTTATCAGTGGGTTCGCCATATTCAATTAAAACCGAATAAATTAACTTAACAGGCCTGCGACTCGGCTTATGATATGAGCAAGCACAATGTATCAAGTATAGAACGGTCTTGTGTGTTCGAAACGCGGCGATCTTGCACTGTGGTGCAAGATGCTAAGCCGTTAGTTCAATCAACGCGCTAATGCCACTTTTGCACATACAATACACATATTAAATGTATTTTCTAGAGCTCATTTCAAGAAGAACGCGCAATCTATTTTATTTGAAGTTAAGTGTCATATCTGCTCTTTGAACCTAGAGTCGACGGTACGATTCGCAAACATTCGTGTGATGAACATTACTTACAAGTTCGTTCCATGTCCCATATATGTTTTTGTATTAAAATAGGTATGGATTTGCTTGTTTGTAGTTCTGATACCTATGATACAATACAGGGACGTTTTGTTGATACAAAAGGCTTTTTGAGAGAGGTAGGGCATAGCGAATTTTCGCTCGAATTGAGCTGCCCGTCCGGGGAAGGACCTCCACCCTATAGAATACCGCAGTCAAATGACCTCCGGGTCGTGTTTCTGCTGGTGAGTAGGGTTTCCGGAGCTCGTGGGGGGTTAGGGTTGGGCCGGCATAGCAACTGACAGGTAACTAACCAGTTACTTGCCAGTTGTCACAGCGACTAGGGCTTCTCTTTCGCTTACCATCAGGCGAAGGGAAGCCATTATGTGGAGCTACTATAAAAAAAAAAACAAGATTTTGCTCAGGATACCTACTGCTACCTACTTTAGGATCATAGCAACCTAAGTAATGTTGTCTGAAAAGTATTTATTTATATTAGGTACGCGGTATGGGGTGACAAGTGCGTCATTTTTTCGAACGATCGAACCTAGAACACTTGGAAAAATAAGTCGCTGTAATTCATCTATACTTATAATAAATCTGTAGAGAGGTCAATTCTGTACATGAAATATATTTTCAAAATAACTATCAGGGGGTGATTAGTGATCGATACTGATGCCAAAAATGCAATCAGTAAAATTTTTGTCTGTCTGTCTGTCTGTCTGTCTGTCTGTCTGTCTGTCTGTCTGTATGTTCCTTATAGAAACAAAAACTACTCGACGGATTTTAACGAAACTTGGTACAATTATTCTTCAGACCCCTGGGCAGGATATAGTATACTTTTCATCACGCTACAATCAAAAGGAGCAGAGCACTGACGGGAAGTGTTGGGAAAACGGGAGAAATTTTTATCCGTATGTTTGATCGCGCATCACGCAAAAACTACTTCATGGAATTGAATGCGGTTTTCACCAATGTATTGCTAGAGGTCTAAGTTAAAATTTAGGTAGCATTTCATAGAAGTCCGTTATTTTTGAAAACCGATATCCACGCGTGCGACGCCGCTGGCACAGCTAGTTGAAAATAAGACGTAGTCGCCGTGCTATCTAGATATATTTCTGTGCGCATAAAGCATGTTCCGTAAATTGATTCATAAATTACTCTTAATAATTGGGTGCAGGTAATGTTTTGCTATTGCTATCAAACTAATTGCCTTTATCCGTGCAGCTATTGTTATTGTGTGTTTTTATTGTTATTGGCGTGAGTTAGTCACTTGACAATGTTATTCAATTATCTCAAGAATCAAGTGTGATGGAAAGCTTAACCATATAGTTTTTGGATTTAAAATAGGGCCATCCCAACTCATGGCGTACGTGTCATAGAAGATGACTAAGGGAATATTTATGTACGTAAGGGATGTAAGGGAGCGACCCATCATCTTTTCGCTCCAAGCCAACCTCACCTGCACGTGGTGCATCCTGCCGAATAACAAACGAGGCGCTGGCAACCGATTGGTGGCGGTATAACCATCACGATTGAAGGTGTAGCTATTTAGCTACTGCCCGTCATCGGTCTGTGGTATTTACCACAGACCGATGACGGGCAGCAGCGTCACCGGAGCGAGAAGCTACGCCCTGCGATCGCCAACCCGCCTGCCCAGCGTGGCGATTATGGGTATATCCTCCAGATGTTGGCCCTAAGTGGTGAACAATTGGAGAGGCCTGTGTCCAGCAGTGGACTGCAATAGGCTGATGATGAAGGGAATATTAGGAAACGGGCAGCAGTGTTTACCTAGGTACAAATAAAACCTACTGCGGTCAACAACCCCCCTGCAAGCGTAGTGATGGTGACAAAGGTAAACCCCCCCAAATGACAATCGTCATTAGGGGAGACCTATGTCCAGCAGACATCGCTTTCGGGCTGATGTTCACTAAGATAGGAAGCTTGATATGCATATTATGTACTTGTAAGTGAGCGAGTTAGTGGATACGCCACAAACGTATAGTAGGTATCTTCAAGCTCGGTGGAGTGACGATTTGCGCAAGATGGCCGACTAGAGTTGGATGCGATATGCCCAGGATTGAGCAAAATGGAAAATTGCAGAGTCATATGTCTGGCGGTTGACTACGAGAAGTTGAGCACGATGATAATGAAGAGATGGATGCTGTCAAATGGTATCATACCATTATGCTTTTTATAGCTACAAAAATAAGTATGTTTCAGATCCAGACACAGCTGAAAAGTTATTGTTTCGCGGCCGATTATGTACCTACATGGCTGTAAATTAGTAAATTTATCATTTTAAAAAATTAAACATCAAATAATGTAAAATTAGTGAAAGAGAGAATACATACATTTCTTTGTAGCATTTGCGTGTTTTAACCTTTATCGCTACTAAGTCTGGCAAACCATAAACAGGCGTTATCTGCCGGTAAAGAAATACTGCAGTTTGTAATGCAGTAAACACTTTCTAGACATATATTTTTATTTAATATTTACTGCACAATAAAATTGTCTACAAAAGGTGGACTAGAAGCCGCATATACATTCTCTACCATTCAACCATTATGCAGAGAGAAGTATTAAGGTAGTGTCACAAAGTTGGTTTGATATAGATATTAGGTAATATCGATTCCGTGAGATAACCTACCTACAGAAAAAAAATACAAGGTATACTACTTTGTTGCAGAAATCTTAGTTGCCATCATTGGAGAAGCACGGGCTTAAGTGTCAAGGTAAGTTTTTTAGCGAGTAATTACAGCTACCTCGGAATAATGATTAGGTACTTGGTTGTCCGTGTGGTTTCCAGATTTAGTAGTAAGTAGAAGATGACTAAGAGAATACATATCAGAAAAGCAGCATCATTTACTTGGGTACGAATAAAACCTACTACGATGACCAACCCGCCTGCCAAATCCCAATTGACATTTGTCATTGGGGGAGGCTTAAGCCCAGCAGTGAAACATTGCAGGCTGATGATGATGTATCATCTCACCTGATGATGTATGAAAGGGTTTCAAAGTCGCTGCGACAATGGTAACCGACCCTGTAAAAATGTTTCATGCCAGCTACTACCATCCCGCCCAAAAGATGCTTTTTCGGGTGCTGTTAAAGGGGGTGGTAACATCATGCCATCATCGTATTAAAATCAGTCAATAGGTACTTGATCACAATTCCCTAGATACCCCAGACATAACACAAGACGTGCAACCTTGGGCTACAGATTACCATCTAGTCCCAAACTAAGCTGAAGCTTCTACTATGGGTAGGTACTAGATAACTGATAAACATTCTTAGTAAACCAAACTAGTGTAATGTTATGCTATATTGAAACCTTCACCTGAAATCGAAAAATTATATCTCTCGAAGAAAAAGGCAACTGACAGTGAGTTCCAAATTTGCAGCCCAATAAATATGCTTTGCCGCATCAAGCTGCAGCCTTTGACAAACTTATCACATGTACGAATAGCTTCTGCTAACTAGAACCAAATGGTATTGTATTGAAATCTTATAAGTCGACTGGCGGCACGCATTCCGGGCAGGTGCTCCAACTTGAGTTATGGCCCTTAAACATGGAAGGTTCGCGACCTCTACTTTCCGTACATATTTGCATACTAGGTTTCCTGCAACCGAACGGTTGCATCTTTATTTATTTGTTTTGGGTACTAGTTGAACTAGATAAGTAGGCACATTGATGGTTGCATGAAAAGCTAATGTTTCAAGTGTGAATTTTATGCCTACAATATTTTCGAGCAAAGAGTAATTTATGAATGCAAAATGTACCGTTAAAGATAAAAAAATCTTGTCTCATTAAATTGGAAGTGGGTAGGTATGTACATAAAGTTATATCTGATAATAAAAAAAAGATAAATCGACTTTAATTTTAACAAATTAATTTACTAAATACCTTTGATATTTTCTTTTCGTGTCGCGATTCGTGTCAATAGGTAAGGTATTTTGATAATTAATTAAGTTGAAACATAATCGTGAACAAATTGATTGATTAATTTACTTGGAATAAATGTGAAGAAAATAAAACATTAACACGACTTGTTTACGGAAGGCCTTATAAGCAAAATTTTAAATTTTTATAAGACTTATATAACGACTAGGTAAGTTGTGCGAAAGGGTTAGTATTAACGATTATTTTATGTACTTAGGTAATAAATTTACGGTTCTTCTGCAAATACAGGGAAAAAATACTAAATAGTAGATTATGGCATGTATTTGTAGATATTTTTATAATAGCATAATAAGATCAAACTGGCTTACCTTCGCCCTATGGAAATATAAAGAGGAACCCAACTCGCTGCGAAAATGGACAAGTAATCGAATCTGTATTTTAAATATTTCAGTATAGCGTTCCATAGTAAAAAGTCTTGATATAGAATCATGATTCTTTTATGGAACTTATGTTATACACTAAAAGACACTATAAAAAGTTAGGTAATAAAACAGAAGCTATGTTCTTGATAAAAGTATCTAGGGTATTGATTTTTATCAATATGTAGTATCAAAGTTCAAAGTATTCAAAGTCATCGACTCTGAATAATGTTTTGCTTATGATAAAGCTGCTTTTTGAAAGAAATTCCAAGACTGAAGGTAAGTGTATGATTTGGAAGTTCTTCTGAAATAAATATCATAGTCAAGTTTACTTAGTAAGAGATTGGTATTTTTGGGAGCCTAATACAAGCATGCACTTCTACGAGGAAACATAATCCTGAGCAAACCTGCACATTCACCTCATAATGTGTGACCATGGTTTTAATAGGATTCCTTGTTGGATTGTGGAGGTCAAATGACAATCGCTCGTATAATAACCAACATGTGTAATGTGTATCTGAGATCAAAGATCAGTGAGCGGAAAGCTATTAAAGAGAGATCTGCAGAATGATCATAGTTCAATAACGAACCAATGAATAACCAAATTAACTATGACCATCGGGAGCATAGTGGTGAAAACCGTTGATTTCTAACTTCTTTCTAAGAACATACCATTACCAACCTTAAGAATACATGGATAAGATAGGGTAGAAGATCTTACGGTAACGAAGTTCTAACGCTGTTTATTAAAGCCTCATCTACCTAGTTCAATATAGACTTGGCCCCACGGTGAGAAACAAAACACCTAAAGAATTGTTGACAATTAACAAAATGTATTTCCGAACTTTGAATTCTGAAATGCTACGATTATAACACAAATACTAATCCTAGATTTCCAACTGCAACGACTTTGAGCAAGACAAACGCTCTCAGCCTGCACCTGTTACACTTGAAGAGCTATTAATTGCATGAGACGCAAGACAATTAGGACGTCCGACAAGGTCACATCGAATTTACATATCATGAAAACAATGCTATGTCTCATCGTTTCCCGGAACATCGCGCATCTGTGCCTGTCTTTATCTCGACACATCTATTCGGCAAGATGTTGCGTCTCGTGTGCACCCCGCCGTTTATTATTAACTGTTGGTTTGTGTTTCACAACAGTTTTGTTGTAGGAAAGTATTTTAGGTTTCGTTAAGCCTGACATGTATAGAGTTTGTGATGAAACAGTAAGCTAGAAGAGATGAAATTATGTACTCATATCTACTAAAAGAGTTTTGTGGCGTTTGGAATTGGAACGACGGTTCCAAAGACCTAATCTCTAGTCAAAGAAATCTTTTTGAAACTGGTCTAGGCTACAAACAACCTTAAGTTGGGTTGGTTCGTTTCTCGTGCAGCACATTTCTTATTGCTTGTAGCAATTAGGTACTTGTAGTTACAACTCATCCAACATTTCTTCTTTTTACCAAGGTACTTCGTACTGATACAATTTCTATTACACAAATTATTAAATTATTGACCGCTAAACTAACTAATTGCAAAATGAAATATGATTACTAAAATTTTAGACCTATTATAAATCATAAGTATATCCTAAACGTTACATCCATTCATAGACTACCGTTTAAAAGAAATATTACATTAAAAATGTAAGTAGTTCAACGTTGCCTCCCAAATTCCAATTTAAAAGAGATTAACCCTTGAAAGGCCAATTCACGCTAAATACCAGAAGGTGAGGATCCGTCAGATCACACGTCACGATGACGGAGCATTTCCCCGTCATTAGGAGACGCGAAGAAAAAAGACTTGGGATGTTCAGTTGTAAGCGCCCGCCAACAAAGCCATTATGCCTTATTATGGCCACCATCCATCAGGCAGTCATATCGATCCGACATTAATGCATGCTAATGCTTTATAAATAGATATATAATTTGTTTTGTCTCCACCTCGGCATCCAATTGATGGATAGTTCTATTCCTATTACGTCAAACTGTTGGTTTTCGAAGGCGTGGTCACGCCCGGTGTTAGTTTAGACGAGGAACCGAGCCACTTTACGATTTCACGCCGCTAACAAAAAAGTGGGAATCAAACCGTTGATAAAATTGATTGTCCTCGCACTAAGGAAATCATTATAAGTACCGCTATTCATAAAGCGAATCGTTTATATTAAAAATAAAATATAATACTCACTCTGTCCTAGATGCACTCGCTTCATCCACGGGTATATCTGCGGTGGGTTGGCTTGCGTATTCGATGCCGATTTCGAATTCTTAGTGTTATTCGAACTAGAGTTGTTAGCCTCGTTGCTTTCGTTGCTCGACGTACTCGAAGCAGGGCTCGAGATGTTCTGGTTGACGCTGGCTTTGTGCTCCACCGGCGACGCGATGGGAGTGGTCAGTCCTAGTTTAGTGCTCGTGCTTCCACTGGAGTTTTGTCCTACATTCCCAAAGCCGGGTGAGGTTCTCCCCGGTCCCGAAGACGTGGATAGATCTTGGGGAGATGCTACACCGGTCGTGGACGTTGAGTCGGCGAATTTACAGCTGGCGCCAGCGGCTTGGCTGGGCGGCGTCGACATGAGGTTGGGCGATAGGGCCCCGGGGCTCGGGTTTGAGTGTTGGTGCAAATGGCTAGCGGTGCTGCCGAGTCTTTGAGGGTGTAGTTGGGTGTAATCTATCATGGTCTGCGGTTGCATGTGGGCTCCGGTCGCGGGCGCCGCGTAGGGATGCTGCGGGTAGTGATGGCCGACTTGCGGGGGGGAGTAGCAGGCGTTCGGGTAGGCGGACGCAGCTGGGTTTGGGTTGTAGTAGTCCGCGCCGGGTGTGGGCAGCCCCGGGTGGCCGGGCTGGTCGACGGGCGTGCCCGTGCGGCCCGGGGCCTGGTTGCCATAGCAGGAGGCTAGCGAGTTGACGAATTGGTAGGAGCTCATCCCTGCGTTGTAGTTTAACTCGTTCATCGGTGACGGTGTTGTGTTTCCTCGTTCTCAAGTTCAGTCGGCGCTTGTCATCGCCCGGACGGGCACTGAATAGTCTAGTTGGACATGTTAAGTGCTACCGATGCTCGCTCCCGCTTCAATTGTCCTCGGAGTGGGGCTTGATTGATGGTCCTGTGATAAAATGAGACACATTAGTTGGTCAAGTGCGTCGCCTCGTTATTGGTGATGAATGTTGTGTTGCAGATAATAGAGTCGTAAGTGCTTCATTTGAATACAAGTTGGAGATGAAGCGGGTTTAAGGAGACGTTTATTGCTAAAACAAGGATGATTGGGCCGTCGTTTTTATTAACCTCAAATGAAAGTTGAGATTTATGATTTTGCGAAATGTTCTTTAAATTATATAAATGAAACGTACTTATAACAGTAAGACATTTAAATTATTTACTGTATACCTTTCGCGTGTCACGAAAATCTTGTTTACTTTGTGAACTCTTATTAAATATTGAGTATTATTCTAAATTCTATTTATCATTTCTACATTTGAACATGGAAATACTTACAAATACACATATTGTTAAGGGTAAAATTGATTTTTTTTTAAATTACAATTAGGATGTTACACAATCACGCAAAAGTGGTTAAACTGATTTGGGAAATAAATAAGCTCAGTAATATCATTAACCTTTTTCGAGGAATGGGTTCACTTAATTAAAAACTGGTATTATAATTATTTACTAACATTATTTCATTAAGGAGAACATTTGTTAGCTTAATAAAAAGAAAGAAAGAAAGAAAGAAAATCGGTTTATTTGGCATACACAAATTACACACATCACTAAGACAGACACAAAACATAAAACAAACAAATTTAACATAAAACAAAAAAAGGGCTCTGCGATCAAATAATAATTTAATTTAATTATATGAAAATTCAAAATTGATACAGTTTTACGTTACGACGTCGAATCAAAAGCCTACCAAAATAGAATCTAGGCTAGTTATTGTTTGTTGTAATTACTAGGTTATGTAGTCAATGTTAAGTATATTTTCCTGCTTGTATTGATCCGCATATTGCCATATTCTAATACTTTTTCTTAATATACATAGATGGCATATTCATTATTGCACACAATTGACTTGAAACTAGACAACAGATAAATTACTGTATAACTTAGGCAGCATTATCGCTATAAGATATCTTTTTCCTTCTTCTTTAAGCTATCTTTAAAAAAAAGCTATCTTTTTCCTTCTCCTTTTAAGTATTTTATGTTTTACCAAAGCCTCAGATTAAAATCTAATACTTGTACTCTAATAGTAGGTAATATATTTTATAACGTCATGTTTAAATACAAAACTTCTTATTCGAATCCCCATTTTATATGTAAAGATACATATTAGTCGATATTTAATTGTCTCTACTGGTGCACCTTACTAAAATAACAATTCATGAAATAAAAAAATATAATGCAATTATGTATGTATTTGAAAACAGCAGCATGTCTTTACTCATTGCATTACTATAGCTATCAATATCAATTGTTTTTAGATATATTGTTATATGTGTATTGGTTTTATTATAAAATGTGTTTTGAATTGATGAAATACTTTTATCTACCCTATCTACTAAAATTTACAGGAGTCGAGGTAGAGCAGTATAAATGATTACAAAAGGCAGCTCCCAGCATCATTAAAATGATTTTGTTTGCTTGTATACACACATTAACACAACATAAAATACCTCATAAAGAATATCTCCTGAATATAACGAGGGCCTGCCCAATAAACACGTTTTATTACCCATATGCGTTTACGGTTATGACGTCACAAGCTATTAGGGCATGCCGATGCGCCGGGGGTCTATTCTAAAACAATAAATTAATTCCGGGTTCATCCGAAAACGGTACACATGTCATGTCAAGTGCGGAAAAAACTTCTCCGCCACGTGGTTGGGCCATAAAAGTGTCCGCGGAGCTTTATGGGTGTAAGCGGTAGGCCGGAGTCACTCCGTCGGATTTATGTACTGCGCCCAGTGCATACATCTTTGCGAGCAAATTAGCAGTCATTGTGTACCCGATTTATTTGAGGCGGTCTCGCATCGCGTGATAAATGTGCGAATTTCATCGGGATTTTGACGATTTTACGCTTTGCCGGACTTTTTGGTTGGTTTAGTCGCGGAGATTTACGTGATTGCGGAGCGAATTTCGCCCTCCTTTTAAGAGCGAGCTTTGATTTCTTAACCGTTACTATTTAATAGAATTACAATAGAAAACTGCACTATTTTGTCCATCTTACAAAATACGTGTGTAGTAACTAAATACATCTCTGGAGGTGACCCTGGGTAAAGTACTTTATTAGTTCAGTTCAGGTCTGTGTGATCTGGGATACGGCTCAGTGTTTAGTATAGGTACCTTGCCTTTATTCACTAACTACCAAAGATGTCCTTTAGATACTCTGACACTTTAGCTCTATACTATAGCATGATTAAAGTTTGATAGGCCTATATGATGCAATATATATAAAACCTGTGACACTGTCAAAACACTTATCTTTATAATTAACCAAATTGATAAGTTTCAATAGGTATTAATGTCTTATCTGAACTTATATTAATTAGCAGGATTCTTTAAAATCTTTATTACAATATAGCGAATTACACGGGAAAAAAGTATAATTTAGTACATTTTAAATTACAATTGTTTAACTGAATAATTGATGTTCATGTTCAACAAAAATATTCGTATTACTTTCAAAATGGTTTCAGTAAAACAGAAGATATTTTTTATGATTTCAAGAATTGATTGTTATAATTTTCCTAATAAGATTTATATGTTTAATTACATAAAACTATGCTATTTTTAAAGTCTAGAATTCCAGAAATAGATCTGTTTATTGAAACTAGAAAACTTAGTTCATGGAATGGTATTTAGTTAATAATAGTTTGTATGTTATATGTGTATCTATCAACCTACCTATCTATGTAACCATTACATGCAATTTAATGCTTATCGTTCAGAATAAAGACTGTATTTTTAAGAATCTATTTTTTTATATTTACACTGATCTGTAATATTGTTATTGAAATAAGATAAAAAGAGCATCTTATTAAAAACAAAACCAATATTTCCATTATATCTTATACTTAAATAGTCATCAGGTCTGTTCTATGAAATTATCCCACACACATTCATGATCTACGCAGTTTATTGTACAATGTACTAACCACAGTTTGTTAGTGGAATTCGTACATACTTTGGAAATAATTTTCTAGGTCGCCCTCATAATTAATATTTTAGTTAAGTGTGTGTGAGCACAAAACCTATTTTGCAGTGGTACCTATTTGGCTCTAAACACTAACATACCGTTGTAAACAAAATCAGATTTTTCTTAATATTCATGATATCTCAAGAATCTTTGTTCACTTGCAAAACTCGTACGCTTTCTTTTGCAACATAAAGTTAGCTGAAAATAATACATAGTATGTCTCTACAATTTTTTTTTATTTTTAACGCGATTTCGACACGCAAACTGTTTTTTTCTCCTAGTTACTATGAGTACTTACTTACTATCACTAAATTGTTCCTTTTGCACAACTAACGCACACATGTGTTCAGTTTATTTCAGTTAAAATTTTTGTCCCTACCGTCCGGTACACATTAAATGGGCCGAATCGTTCCAACGTTTTTTCCTCTTTGCACTCTGTGTTTATTCCCAGACATCCTTTGAACACGTTTTGGAAGACGGTTTTAATTTTAATTCGACTCTTTGATAGTTCTTATTGTGTCCTGTTCGATTCGATTCTATTTTCGGTGAGGTGTTTTGAAATATCTGTCTCTGAATAGTTAATGAGTTTTGATATAATTAGAGTTGCGACTATGGCATGCAGATACTTTGTAAAAGTTATAAACGTTAATTATTGGCGCCTTGGAGCCTTTGTTATCGTAACTTTGTTTTAGCAATAAATTACTTAGATCTATATATGCAATAAGTTTCTATTTTGTAAGACATTAATTGGCTTTCAATCAGTTAATTAGTGTCGTTTAATTAATATGAGAATGAGTTGCCAATATCATAAGGGTGTAGGTTTAATTAAAGTTTTTTATACTTTCAGATTTCTAATAAGCTCGTATACAATGCTATTCAAAGTTTCCACAAAATAATAAAGTTACTTAACTATTTTTATTTTTGAACTTCCAACATAAAACATTTTAATTAAACCTACTCTACATTTTAACATTCTGTCCGGTTATTTTAAACACCTCTAAATCAAAACTTCTAGCTAATTATTCACATTTTAATAGCCACTGATTCGCAAAGCCCAGGATATAATAACATTTAATGTCCCGTGACAAGTGGACAGTTTAAATCCACTGAGTTCAGGAGATTTACGGCGACACGCTTTGATTCAACGACAACGCATCTTTTCAATTTCAACTGTATCAATTGAGGATAATTTTCAATAGTTTGTTAGATTAAATAGTAATAAAAATATATATAAAAGTAGTAAAATAAAAATAAATCGAAGATACTCACTCCAATAAATCTTAAAGAGTGACCAACAGGCTAAACAGCAAACTTTACGACAAATCACAACCAACAGAGTCGAAAAAAAAATCACAATAATCCCACAAGTTTATAATTTCCATACACTTTTCACAAAAATCTTCGTCGAACTACAAAAACGTTAAAATATTATTTATCAACTTCGTTGTTTAAATTGATTCTAGAGAAAAAAGAAACAAAATTCGAACGCGTTCGAATTCCGAAAACTTCGGCGCGTTCCGTCGCGGCGGAAAATGGCTCGTGTTTTCCCGGCGTTCCGGCGACGAGTGCAGCGCGCTTCTGACGACGAGGTGAGCGGTCCAGTTGACGCGCGTCAGCCGCGGAGCGGGAGGCGGGGGGCGGGGCGCACCTGGGCCGCCTCGCCGCCACGTGAGCGCCCGCGCCCGCTCAGCGACGATTCCGCTCTTGCTCAGAATCCCGCTCGTCCGATTAGCGTAATTAGGGTTACGTCGCAACACCACGTATCCGATTTCAATGGTCCGATTGATGATTATGGATTGGCGTTGTGGAATTTTGTTTTAGTTCCGAAACGATTATTGGGATGGCTCGCATTTTTCCTTTTCACACGTTCTTTTCTTTGCAGGTTTTGAATAGCGTTGTTAACGTATTGACAGGTTGTGTGCCATATTTTTATAGTGAGTAAAGACGTAAATAATTCTTGATACAATAAAAATATAAAGCTTAAATACAAGTTAAAATCTATATAAATTTCTTATGTATAAATTTCTTAAGTACAAGTTATACTTATTTACCCACGTGATGAAGAAGAGTACGTACATAATTTTAATTCAATTTAGAGCTCAATATTTTAGCGTAGGCTTCAATTAATAATACCTTTTGTTGTCTGATGTTTGTGAAATAATAACAAAGTAATACCTGACTTTTGACAAAAATTAGGTGGTAACGTAGGTGGATATTTCGTTAAAATTTGTTACTTTTGAAAAGAGATTTTGTGACTAGTGAAATAAAATATTATAATAATTACAATGTTCTATGTTCCCGCAAGCATGCATAAAAAATATCTACAGCAACATGACAAGCGATACTTAGGGACATGATACATCCCGGAATGGTAGACATTCATAGTCAAAGTTCAATGGGGAAGTCTCTGCAAAATCTTTTGCTTTTCATCAGTCGAGGGAAAGCCACTATACTGTGCAACCAAAAAAGGATAGCGGCCAAACGCTTACTTATTAAATAATTAAAAAAACTACAGATCATTTGCACCTTACACAATGTGCCCCCGAGGTAAAGATATCCGTTATAGCAGCTACAAACTTCAAACTTAACCCTAAAACGCACATGTCCTTGATTAAGTACTCTACAATTCTAACGTTTCCACTCAACATGTACGGACACAAACGACCTACATTAGCCCAGCGCAACAAAGACACAACGCGTATTAATACATACAACGTCAAAGGCGGTTATAATTCTTCATAGGGCGGTACTTAGTACTAGTCTGGACCGGCGGACACTAGCCATTCATCAGGCTGACATGACGTCTAGACCCGTAAAAACTGCATGCACTAAAATGTATTACTGGATTATCTGTTTCCATGTAATTATGTTAATTTATAACGGTCCGCAAAGTCGTTTGAAATGTGATAGCGTAAAAATGCATGCTTTTATTCAACGCAATGCATCACATATATCAAATGTTATCAGTTGCATGATGAACTATTTCGAGCTAATACGATAAAAATATTTTTCCACATATACAACATTTTTTTTTATTGTCTCATCGAGGATCCTAGCCCTATACTGACCCGAATAATGCTATACATTTTTTTGTAATTTGAAGTCATTCTTATAATAAAATTATTATCATTAACATCTTTAAGATGTTCTTGTATTTTTACAATAAACACCAAATGTTTCGTGATTTATTTGTATAATTAAGTAGTTTGTTTTGTTTCAAAGTCATAGTACAAATATTTTAACACTTCAACTTTTCTTTTTGTTTTTGTCAAGCTTTCTATTTTAGCTGCATATTTTATTAATTACCTTATTAATCAACTATAACTTCTTTTGATATTCGAAAATATCGTAGACAAATTGAAAAAACAGACACATAAAAAAAGAGACTTCAACATTTTTTACATGTTTTAGATTTTTAAATATTATACCTGTCATGTTTTTTCTAGTTATCATTAAATCATAACATTGTCTTGGCTATAAAGTCTACTTAGGATCTATCCTAGGTACATAATGCTATCCAAAGTTATTTATTTGTATAGTAGCTCTACATAATGGCTTCCCCACGCCTGCTGGAAAGCGAAAGAGAAGCCCAAGTCGCTGTGCCAACGGGCAAGTTACTGGTCAGTTACCTGTCAGTTGCCACCACCATGCAGGCCCAACCTAAACCCCCACAAGCTCCGGAAACCCTACTCACTTCAGAAACACGACCTGGAAGTCATTTGGCTGCGGTAGTCTATTCCTACCCCGGACGGGCGGCTAAATTCAAGCGAAGATTTGCTATGCCCTACATCTCTTAGTAAACATATTAATTTTTTCTTATTAACACAATTGCAGCGACTGATTAAATTGTCTTAAAAGCTCATTACTCTATGTAGAGTGATAAAATTTGGTTGGATGTCCAAAGGTTATATGCGAAAGCTATGGTAAACTATATTTATGGTTTATCCACTTTTTCAGCCTTAAAGGGAAAGTAGGCCATCTCATGTAATACCATCAATAAATGCCTTACTGGGATGAAAGGGGGCCTAGCTGTCATCTTTGCGCTCCATACCACCCTCACCTGTCCGTCCATCCTGCTGAATAAAAAACAAGGTTCTGGCAACCGACTGGTGGCAATATAACCATAACGATTGAAGGCGTAGCTAAATACCACAGGCCGATGACGGGCAGCAGCGTCAATGGAGTGAGGAGCTGCGCCCTACGATCGTCAAGCCACCTGCCCAGCGTAGCGATTATGGGTAGGTAAAAGGTATGTTTGTCCAAAGTGGCAAACCATTGGAGACTGGAGAGGCCTACGTCCAGCTGTGAACTGCGATAGTCTGATGATGACAAAATGCCTTAGTGGCTCAAATTAATATGCTTGTTAATTAAAATTCAAATTTTCTTCTCCTGAAATCAGAACCACGGTACCACGGTACGTCATCATCATCAGCATATCGTATGGCTTAAATATTTCTGCTCGAATCCCTACACGTTTATGTCCAGTTGACGAAGCCAATCTGACGCTGCCGGAGTGAGTTCATGGAGCGGTACGTAAAATATTGGTAAGTACTTAAATGTAAATATCCTAAACAATTACGGTTGATCTTTTAGGACTCGAACCACGACTTCTGAAATAAATTCTGACTCACTAGCAAGTGACGGACAGTCAAATTAATGTCTATCACTGCTATTAAGTAAGTAGGTCGCCCCCTTTGATGTAAGTACCTATTTACTGATGTAGGCAGAATAGTTACTTAATAAGAAGAAATTCTTTTTGAGGATTGCTGCGAATCTTAGGTAATTTGTAGCAATCCTCAAAACTAATTTCTACTGGTATCTGGTGTGCAGATCTAAAATGATATGGTCATTCAATGAACTAAATTTGCAATTAACAAACAGAGGCGCGGGTGCAATGGTTTTAATATAAATAAACTTACTAGCCTGCCTTCTGTGTCTAAATTTTCAGTCAATTTTGGGCAAAAAATAAAAATCTCAACAAATTATAGTAGGTAAATAAGGGGCCAAGTTAAGCCTATTTACGTGTCCCGACATTATAATACGATGCGGTGCTCCGAAGTCGTAAGACCGAGTGTCCTTTTAAAATCCCAGTTCAAATCTATTGTGTATGTAAATCTCGATTTTAAAAGACACCACAACATGAGTATCGAGTCAGGTAAAATTGATAATCTGCCTATCTAACTAAATATTTACATTATCATATCGAAACAAAACAGGAAAATATACCTTACCTAACCTACTTAATAGACGAAAACAAATTAAAGTCGGAAACAAAAAGTAGACGTATTACTTAACATCAATTCCTTCATATCACTAATCAAGAGTATAAAGTTGATTTAGATGCTGTCTATAACTTAAGACTCGTGGTAATTATTTATTAGTTATCTACGCAAAAAGCTAAAATTGCCAAATATGGATACGGCGTATCGGCAAACGTAGTGTAGAACGTCCTCAGGTCAGGCGGAGCGACGATTTGCAGAAGATGATTGGCAAGTGCTGGCTGCGAGAAGCCCAAGATTGGTCGAAGTGGTTAAAATTGGAGAAGCCTATATCCAACAGTGGACTGCGAAAGGTTGAGGTTGAAGAAGATGATGCCAATAAGGACAAACATACCTATCATTCTAAACAAAAAAGTTGCGAACTATCTTCTGTATTGCCTACAGAACAATGACACAAAAAACGAAATATTTTGATAGAACAGTCAGTATTATCAGTAGCATTTTAAAAGTGTGCCGTAAATCACGTGTAATGGCGTGCATTTGTCTTGTGAAGTACGAGCTTTAATTATAATTAAGTGCTAATTACCGGTACCTACCAGTTGAGGAACTGGGTTGAGTGATCACCGCTGTGTGTTTGACTTTGTTGGTTTAAAGTTCTTTTTTGTCCCCTCTGTGGCGCTGCTTAGTGGGAGACCAGTCCATTCATAAAGTAGGTACTTGTATTTTTAACCGGCTTCAAAAAAAGGAGGAGGTTCCCAATTCGACTGATATTTTTTTATGTATGTATGTTGCCACATATCTCGGAGAATTGTGAACGGATTTGAAAAATTCTTTTTTTGTTCGAAAGGTTCTACTTCCTAGTTCCCATTGTCACCATATCGTTTGTTTTTTTTGCTAAAAATGCTGTTAATTTCTTATACTTATTCCTGCGTTCGATGACTGGAGTTTTAGTATACTGATGTTATGAACGAAACGATACGTGTGCCTAAGCTGAGACAGAATAGGTTAATTTTGACATGTAAGTACATTGGCCGATTGACTTACTTTCGAAATTCCGAAGCGGAATTCCAAATATAAAACAGATTCGCAGCAAAAATGCTTTAGTTTCATACAAAGAGTTTGATATCGTGTAAGTACCTAGAGCATTTTTGTAGCGAATGTGAAATTTCTATGGGAATGCCGAATGTGTGCCCAGAATGTTTCGACTTTTTAAGTTGGTGAGACTTTTTTGAGGAAATATAAATGGTATGTGTTTTTTTAATGTTTGGAGGTGAGAGAAAATACCTTTCGGAAACCGTTATCTGACACTCTTATCGGGTTCTTATCTATGTAGAGATCAAATGAAAATCTTAGGTACCATTAAGATAATGAACACATAAGTCTATCTTTCAAATCACGGTCATGGATCACGGACTTCGTACCGATACCTGTGATAGTGATGAAAAATGAAATCATTCATAATGATGAAGATTTCATTTGTCATATATTGGTGCTCATTTTTTAAAAATGCTATGATTTTTTTGTAATTCCACCGCTATGTTAATTCGTAACAAAAGACAAGTACGCAGTATGACAAATCTCAGGTTTCAGTCAACTGCTACCAGTAGGTACCACACTAGCCCGGAAGGTGTTTATTCTGCTTCGTTTAAAGAATTCCACGCTATATGAAATAGGACACAGATTTGGAGTCAAAAAATTCCACTTATGAGATTAATTTCCTAAGTGCAAATGTAAGCAGTCCAGTCGTAATGTCTAACTGAACACATAATATATTTAGTTAAACATTCTTTGTAGCTAATATTTTTCCTTCTTATTAACATATTTTTTTCCTGGTCTTCAACGTATCTCCCAGAAGACTACACCCGGCCCCTGTGGATCTAAATTTATTACAACTCAATAATGAACTGGTCACGCGACAGAATGCACACATGTTGCCAACACATAATTCAACATAAGTCAACTTTATTCAGCCACCTCACCTCTGACTCCAACATAATTTACGACCTGAGGGTGACTATCTTACCTCCCTTTCTTTCATCGTCCAAGCGAAAAGGAGACGCATATTGAATGTTTATTTAAAGATCATTTATCGGTATTTAATTAGTTATGCTGCGTGGTTAAAAACAGGTTTTTTTTTAAAGTTTTGACCATAAATTTGTTTGGCGTTGGTATTCTGAAAACTTTTTTTGATATTAGATTTCCGATTGGGAATATTCTGATGGAATGAGAATGTTTATGATATCCGAAATAAATATCTTTCTCAATTGATCACATTACTTAATACGAGTGGGGATAATATTCAAACATCACATACATTCATGCAATCTTTGAGATTCTAAGGGTAAGATTATTACTACAGATCTTCTATTTTTCCTAAATTCTTTGAATTCTATTCTAATGACATACGATTTGAACTCACGATCCTCGACACAAGAGAAAGTCACTACAAAATGAATGAATTTTGTCATAGCGAATCTCCATTTCTGAAGCAAACCTTTGGATGTTCATTTAAGAACTTAGACGTATGATCATTAGGTAGGTACAGAGTAAATAAATTTACATAAACTTAATTGTGACAAGAAAATGCAACTCACCAGTGTTAAGTATTGGTGAATTGACTTTGTTATATGCTGAATCACTGCGGTGATTCTGCAAAGAAGCCTACTTACGATTGATTACTTTTAAACTTCAGAAAAATATCGGTTGATTTATTAATCAATATATTTTTCTGATTAATAAATCATATATTAAATACAAGCTTACTCTTGAGTGTACGAAAATCACGTTCGTACCTACGTAGGTACCTGCGAGGCTGAGTTTCAAACGCTTGTACTGCCATAAAAGTTTAAGACCTTTCCGACTATGCATACGATGGTTTACCATAAACATATTTTACCTTATTACAAAACTTTATTTCACTTAATTTTCAAGCAACATCTAATTGGAAAACAACCTGGCAGACATACATTTCCAATAGGTAAATTTCCAGAATTTGTCCTACTTACTTAAAATTAAGGACATTTGCCCCTGCTTTAATTTAGATGTCCTTAAAATATAAATGATCAAAAAGTTGATATAATGACAGATCGAACGTCTAAAGCTAGGTAGTAAGAAAATGTTGGAAGTCTATTATTAATTACGAGACTTCCAACATTTTCTTCGAGAACGGTTCAAATAAAAAGTTTAAAGATAATAAACTTCAAAAAGTAACACGCACATAAGTATTTATTTATCTACTTACTTACAAATTGATCTACTTCAATCGACAATTATTCTTTATTAATAATGATGGTTTCTTCTAAGGTACCATTTCGCATAATTAACCATTTTATTAAGGTTATCATTAAATAAACAAAAAACCTTTATCCGAGAATCATTAAATTGAAGCCCATATTTGTAAGGTGACCGATTTCACACTACTCCTACTACTTACCTTAATAGGTAATTATTTAGAATGACTTAACCCTTCTCGGTAACTCCTGTGTCACGCTTTTCTTTAACACGTCGAAAAGCATGGACCCATATAATAACACATAATTACTTAATGCAACACTTAATTTGCAATTGAATAAAAAATTTGCATCATATCATAATTGCGAATTGTTGCTGTCTCTTTCGCGCGGTACAGTTAAGTAAGGGCCAGAGTGAGACGGAGTGGTGATGAGTATTGCGTTGCATTGGAAGCATGCGTAATGCAGCGGCGGTGGGTGGGGCCTCCTGCGTGACAACGAGCCCTCTGATTGGTCAATTCGGCTCGGTGAAGAGGGGTGCGAATGAACTGAGAACTTGAAACTTTCATAGTTGAAAACTTTGCTGAAATTATACAAATTTTCTTTTGTTTTTTAACTCCGATGTATTACGTGATTGGAATTTTAGATTGTTTATAAAGTGGTGAATATCGACAAAATACGACGAAGAACAAGTAAGATTAAAATACTTAATATTGAGTACGTCATATTTTGATATTGGCATAATTATACTAAAGCATTCTAGTAGATGGATATAAAATTAGTTATTTTATCAAACGCTATCAAAACGGTAGTTCACCATCGTGTTACATACCGTTTGGATTTGATAAGCAAATTCAATAAAATATATATTTTATATTACTCCTATCGTTTTATTTTAAGTCAATCTTGACTCCTGCTATTGCTTCTTGATATCAAACTTAATTTCAGAGAGTTTGACATCTCTACTTTTTTTACAATATGAGACATGTCGTACTTAGTCACATAATTCTTCCAATATTCTTAAATTACACGGTATACTCGATTTTTTATTCCATGAAAATAATTATTTAATGTAGTATGTACAGTTGAACTTAGGTAGAATTGTAGAATCTTACTAGAAATGAGCAGAAAATTCTATAAGTGCAGAAGTTTCTTATAAGAACTTTTAATAAGTTACGAATTATTTTACAATTAGGCCTGTGTTTGTGCAATAATAAATTCAGACTTTAGATATGACTTCCTAATTACTATGAGAATGTTTCGTTTTGTGCTATAAAGAAAATCTATCTATCTATGAGAAGATCTACTTACATACTGACTCCTGTTACTATTATGCAGGATCACTTTGACAAGATTAGACCAGTCCATTGCAGTTTCGTAGAAGACAACTAAGGAAACTGTCACAAGCGTTTACCAGAAAAAATGACAATAGTCATTCCAGGAGACAGTTTAGCAGTGGACGTATGCAGGCAGATGATGACGATGATTGGAAGTTTCTTCTGAGCTGGTCCAAAAAGCCATGTCCTTTGCTTTCTGCATGGTACATTCCACCACCGATCTAAGGCCCGGCGCCCATTAGCGGCATTGGCACGACTCAGGATTTTAGGTGGCAAATAGCAATACAACATAATGGCAATAAAGTAGAAATTTCCGTGATATGTAACAAAAATACCGCTTCGTTATGCTTGAGGCTGCTGTATCGGCAGCCTTAAGAATGCTTCGGGATGCTTCGGCATCCTTGGGCATCATTCGATACGCCGCCGGCGCCGAGGCAACTCTCGATATTGAGACGCTTCGGCAAGCTACAGGACAGTGCGGCATCTTTATGGACGACTCGTCATCCCTAAGAACGTAGCAGCATGCCAAAGCATAATTGCCGATAGTGTGCGCTTGCATGTAGGATGCCGAAGGATCCTTTGTGGCTGGAGAGAGTCACCGGAGTGTGGGTGTGGTGCGGCGGTGCAGGAAGTCCAGCATATGCTACGAGATTGCCCTCTCACGAGGTATGGTGGTGACCCGGCAGACCTGTTTACCATTGGTGGCGACGCGATCCAATGGATTTAGAGTGTGTCTTGTTGTTTATAGTTTTAATTTTGATTTCCTATATTCAACAATATGTTAATTAAATAATAGCGACTGTCAAAAGCCATACGATTAAATAAATAAGATCCTTTTCGTTGCCGATGGCGATAATGCGCGCGGGGGGCCTTAAGCTAGGCTATCCATTTCCTGGGCTAAAGTGACACTTCACACACCACACACACACTACACACTGCGCATCTAAGTATGAGTTAAGTAGATGCGATGACTATGGAATGTAAGGTAGCGACCTATCATCTTTTCGCTCCAAGCCACCCTCACTTGCCCGTGGTGCATCCTGCTGAATAACGAACGAGGCTCTACCAACAGACTAGTGGCGGTAGATATAACCATTACGATTGAAGGCGCAGCTAAATACTACCTACAGGCTGATGACGGGCAGCAGTGTCACTGGAGCGAGAAGCTACGGCCTGCGATCGTCAGCCAGCCTGCCCAGCGTGGCAATTAAGGGTAGGTATAACCTCTAGATGTTTTCCCAACGTGGCTAACACCCGGTGAGGCTTAAGTCTAGCAGTGGACTGCGGTAGGTTGATAATGATGATGAGATGCGATGACGATCAAGGCATTTTATCACCGGATGTCAGACTGTAGTAAGTAGCTTGGATGCTTACATTATTTGGTTCTTATCTAAGTACGTACCTATTTATAATCATTGTCGCCATTTAGAGAAATCTATCGACACCTACCTACTTAAGGCTTTTTGGTGCTAAAATGATCTGGGGCCCGACTACCAAAAACGAAAACGATCGTTCGTTGAACTTCGCGTTCTTTGGTACCTTAGATCCCGCCTATTTGTCCCTCCCGTGTTCGAATATACCAACTAAAACTCGTCAAAGTCGATTTTAATTAATTTAATTCGTATATAAAAATACGGGAGGGACAAATGGGAGAGATTTATTTTGTAAAATTACGCGATCCGTTCAATGAACGATCGTTTTCGTTTTTGATAGTAGATAGCAAGCCTGAATGTACAGAACGTAATGTCTTCCTTGTTTATACAAAACTTAGTTATAAAGTTCACAATGCAACGTTTACTCTGTACAAATCTTCCTTTAAAAGTTTATATACCTACTTATTTCACTTTAGCACTTCTGCAAAGAACTCGATACTTACAAACTCTTGAAGTACGAACTTTGAAGCCTCCAACACTCCGCGTCTCGAAAAACACCAGACAGTGGCGCCGCTCACTCCGTTATTTTATTTTAGCTCCATTAACTTGTTGCGTACTCGGCGTAACCAGGTGGCGCTGTTTCATATTTCACTCTAAGTAAATTTTTCTGCAGTATTATGCATCTTTTCGTTTGTAAACTTTTGAAATACAATGGCAACTTATCAAATTTGTACCAAAACAATAAAAGACATATTTTTATGGTACATCAACTAACATCAACACATACATCTGCAAATGTCCATTATATTTGGTGTCAATACATTTGGTGTAGGTACAAAAAATGTATACCTAGTAGGTATTTAACTCCAGGGCCCTGGTTTTAACTTAAGAAAATTAAATTTTATGGAGTATATTCTGGGCTCCTTCAATTACATAGGAATTTTGAGAATTCAGAATCCAACAACAAAATATTCTTAAAGAAACTGTTTTGTTCTGTCATATAAAATTAATCCTGAACGGTGGTAATGTATACTTACTTATCCTATATCTGTACGTTGGATGATACAACGTTTACGCAGTTTCTTATTTCATAGTCTCAGCCATTGTACAATACAAACACGACCTTCAATTGTTTTTTAATTTCGGCAAAACTTGAAATCCCCGGCGTCTCGAGGAAAGTAAGAGTTGTGCACCATTAGTCAACCTGTCGGCCCTTGTCAAGCGAACTCGGCCAGGCCTTGCCAATACCGCTTAGCACCGTTGACGGGGCGTGATGTTATTAAGTACATGTGTACTTAATGGCATTCCTATCTTTTTGGGCTGTGTGACGGAATGTTTGGAGTACGGAGCGGAATGGTGACGGAACGTGTACCTAAGTTTACAGGGCGGGTTATCGGTTGTCTATGTTGGGATATAGCTAGGCGAAATATTGGTGGAAAATTGAAATGGGGAAGTCAAAATTGTTTTTTTATTTAAATTAGATCAATGTCAGTAGTTCCTTCGTCGAAGCACTGTGGCACCTTCATTTGCGAGTACCTGTAAATAAAAGACAAATTAGTGGGTATTATAAAAAAAAAACATTTATTTACTCAGTTACGAGTACCAAGCCAACATTGGTAATATTAGCAATAGTGTGATTTTCATTCATCGATACCTCCGTTGACCATGTGCCCAATCCATATAAAGTTTAAACTAGCAGTTATCTTAATGTTTATTAACACCACATTGAACATTTTAATGATCTTAAACTAACTTAACTAATATTATAAAGCTGAAGAGTTTGTTTGTTTGAACGCGCTAATCTCAGGAACTACTGGTCCGAATTGAAAAATTCTTTTTGTGTTGAATAGACCATTTATCGAGGAAGGCTATAGGCTATATAACATCACGCTGCAACTATTAGGAGCGAAGAAATAATGGAAAATGTAAAAATAACTATTCCGCGCGGACGAAGTCGCGAGCACAGCTAGTATGTGATATGAGCCATTTCTCGATCCTTGGCTTCTCAAATAAATTATAAATCAGACACCATGTGAACAATTGTCATTACCCCCAATCACTATACTATTATTAAATGACATGCCCAAAGAAGCACCGAGCAACTTCAAAGTAAGAAAAACTAATTAAAAATCTCTCGGTATTTGGTGTCTAATGAAATAACGGGTAAGAACGAGTTTGCTTTAATGAGATTTCTTAGGTAAATAAAAAGCAGTGGAAGTTCCAAGAATTTTCTGAGCAAGTTTTGTTCTGTTTGCCCGTCGATCTTTAGAGTCAGGCCACCGTCGACTTTTGCGGGGAAAATGGACACCTTGAGTTAATTAATTTTCTAAGTTAATTGTAATAGTAGTTTGGTGTGAAGTATTATGGTAATGTTTTTTTTTTAATTACGGAAATAAAATCAGGGGAATGTTGTCAGTGTTTTCTTTTATCTGTTCCACTCTTGTATTAATGACATAATAAATGGAGTCGTCGTAACGTGGTATCTGCTTGAATGGCGGATTCCATTCCTATGGCGAAATCTATAGAAGTTACTCTATTCGCTTTAGCTACGAATTCAACATGATGATGATGCAATTCACTGGTGGACATAAGCCTCTCCAGTTGTTCGCCACTTAGGGCAAACATCTGGAGGATATACCCAATCGCCACGCTGGGGCCTGCCCAGTTGGGGTATGCCATCGCAGGCCGTAGCTAGTAAGTTGAAGAGTGTCTACTGATTAAAACTTATGGTTACATAAGTTTTAATCAGTAGACACTCTTCAACAAAAGTCGTAATATGAAGTATATATGATTATAATGCACACTGGACGGGCCAAGATCGAAACAAATAGTCATGTGGTACAAGTAACAGTCTAGTAAAAACGAAAAAAACCGGCCAAGTGCGAGTCGGACTCGCGATCGTAGGGTTCCGTACCACTGATTGAATGAAAAAAATTAGGTAATTTGATTTATGATGTATATAACTACTGTCTAGATTTCATTGAAACTAATTTGGTTAGTAGTTTACATAGTAATACACATCATATATATTTTTTTCAGTTTTATAGTGCCCATATTTTAGAAGTTACGGGGGGGGGGGGGGGGGGGGGATGGAATGTTAGAAACCTCAACATCATTTTCAAATACCTAAATATTCCACACGTATGGGTTTGATGAAAAAAAAAATTTTGAGTTTCAGTTCCATGTCCCAAAAATTTTGGATTTTTCTCTGATTCTACTTTAAAATCTTAATGCGGTTAACAGAATACATCTACGTACCAAATTTTAATAATGTAGCTCTTATAGTTTCGAAATAAAGTGGCTGTGACATACGGACGGACAGACAGACAGACATGACGAATCTATAAGGGTCCCGTTTTTGCCATTTTGGCTACGGAACCCTAAAAACAGTTGGCTTTCCATAAATTCTGAACAAGTTAACAATTTGTTGAAAAGTTGTGAAACTCTTCATCGATCCAATTAAAGTAAAAATCAAAGTTCAATGGCTAACAGCAGTCTCAAAAAATTTATTTACCACATCTATAACAAAACATCTACTTAATAGATTTCGCAAAAACAAAAATAAAGGTCTTTTTAGACATCCCAGCCAGTTTTCCTTCAACAAAACAACATTCGCCGTAGCAATACGTATTGAACAACCTAAACAAAAGTTATAGTACGGGAGCGGGTTACCCTACATTGCTCGAGAAATAATTATAGAAAGAGCCGAGAACCGAAGGCTGGAGGCTGTGGTGCGTCGCTCAAACAATGCTAACTTACATTTAGCTGTCAGTCAAAAACAATTTGGAATTTGGTGCGCGCCGAGGGTCGGCTGAGCACGCCGGGAAATTGGGATTTGTATAGAGCTGTTGCAACAAGGAAAATTGGTTTTCAGAAGATGCGTATAAAAAAAGTATCTGATTAGGTACTTACAAAATTCAATTAGTATGTAATCCAACCCATTGGTCTAATATAAAACTAGTAAAAAATTCTATTTGAAAATATCGAACATCCTACTCGCTTCTTTTTTTTTTTGGAAGCATTATTAAGGACACTGTTTAGTCCTTGTGATAGTTTGTAAAATCGACCCTACGTTGCAGCGGTAGTCGTGTTATGATTAAGTACTTGAATATTTCTTTAAATGAACAATAGTTCATACATTTGGAAATCTAAGCCGATTATAATAACAACAACTGGCTAAAATAAAAACAACATTCTATTTATGAATACTTAGAATGCTTACTTGGTGCACTTAACGCGAGCGGGTTAAATAAGTGAATTACTAACAGGTATATCTTGATGGTGTGTACAGATCTAATAATACTATAGTATCCTGAAGTAAAAGTTTATTTCGATATCCACCCGCAATGAGTACATAAATGAAAATAATTTTATGTTTCTTGCGGTATTATCAGCTCTACACAATTCCCAGCGGTTACAGCACCGGCCCGCTTGTTCTGCCATCCATCATTTCCTCCATCCACTCTTCGGGTTGAACACATAAGTGACATTGACGCCGTTTCCACCACCAGCCACGCTTGAACCTTCTAACCTTACAACCCGGCACGAACCCGCACTTTGTCTAAATAACGCGGGGGGTCAAACTAGATTGGCCGGTCAATCGACGTTTCTGTTTCCAAGCAAGTCGTGTTACGTTAAGGTCAGGTAAATGACGTTATGTTTTGATTTGAACTGTGAGTGACAATGTTATCCTGGTATGGGATTAACACGTATTTTTATAAGAAAACAAAAAATTATCTTTTAGTTTCTAAAAATATACCTAACTCACTGTGAATCTAGGCTCGGAAATTATGATCAGATATGGGTTTTTGTGTTTAGATTATTACTAACTTTAAAAAAATATAGCCCCAATCTTCTACCAATGTAATTTTAAGCATTCCAAAAATAAGTAGGAATAATTTAAATACAAGCACAATTTCCCGCTTCCAAAACGAATAACTTAGCACAAAAAGCGACTTACACGATCAAAATCGAATGCATATAATGAGCCACTCAACGGTAGCCTATTGCTTCAAAAACCTCTCCATAAATTGAGTTATTATGAATTTCGCAAAGGCGTTAAATTACTTGAGCATAATGGGCTCTATTAAACGGTGGCGGAGCGATGCGATGCGCTCATAATTGTGCATGTAAACTCGTGCTCGACGAGAAATAACATTTAATAATTATCTCTTACATATATAATTGTAGGTACTATCTGCAATGATAACATGAGTATTAATATTGATGGGAGACTTGTCAGTAGGTACGTAATGGAACTGTGGAGGCTTATTCAGTAGGTATAAATAAATAAATAACCCAAGACATGCCACGCTGGGCCCAAACTAAGCCGAAGCTTGCATTTTTTTTTATAGTAGCTCGATAGAATGGCTACCCTACGCCTGATGGAAAGCAAAAGAGAAGTCCAAGTCGCTGTGACAACGGACAAGTAACTAGTCAGTTACCTGTCAGTTGCCACCGCCATGCCGGCCCAACCCAAACCCCCCACGAGCTTCGGAAACCCTACTCACCGGCAGAAACACGACTTATTAAGTACCGACGATTAAGTACCTACGTAAACAAACAAGTATGTAACAAATATTTTGAAATAGGTACATTAGACGTACTAAAATAAAAATACCATAATAATATCAGAAACGTAACAGTGATTCTTTTAATAAGATTGAAATTTATCGTACCACCAACGATTACAGAAGCTATTCTTATTTCAATTGCCTCTAAACAACTAATTATTACACTTAAAAAGCAACAGATGCTTACGTCTACCGACCACGATCAAAGAGCGCTATCAATGGGCATAAATTACATAGTAATTATAAAGGAGCAATTAATTTTAATGTGCGAGAACATACTGTTGCTGATAACAAGTGACATTACTAACTATAATACGTTTAAGGTCAACTATGTAATAGTAACATCAAGAGTATTGATAACAGGAAGATAATTATTTTGTTTGATGTCAAGTTTGGACGCATCAATGTTTTATTTTTGATTCGCTTTGATGTATTGGCTGGGCACGGTCTGGTATTAGACAGACGATAATAGACTGAGTCATCTTCATCTTCTTAGAAAACATCATGTAAAGACGTTATGAACAGGACGATGTAGTCAGATTGCCTTTTTAAATAGTATTGATGGTTAATTTACGCCATATAAAATGTTTGTGGTGCGTTTTACAAAGTCTAATTTGCCCAGCGTCACATGAATCTTTGCCACCTTCGTTAAGACGCAGGATACTTAGCATTTAAGAGAGGTAGGGCATAGCAAATCTTCGCTCGAATTGAGCCGCCCGTCTGTGACCTCTGGGTCGTGTTTCTGCTGGTGAGTACGGTTTCCGGAGCTCCGGCACGGTTGGGCCGGCACGGCGGTGGCGACTGACAGGCAACTAACCAATTACTTGCCCGTTGTCACAGCGACTTGGGCTTCTCTTTAGTGTGGCGTAGGGAAGCCATTATGTCAAGCTGTTATAAAAGAAATACGCTTAGCCTTGCGGAGCAATCCATACTTTGCTTTGGTACTACGCTGTACGATTGTGTTTTCGTCATCATCGCCGCCGCCAACATAATTTCCCATACAAACCGTCCCGCAATTGTATTAGTGCCTGATCCAACGGACACGTCACAGACACGTCACGTTACAGAAACATCAGTGTCCGTACAAAAAGCGGGATCAACAAAAGAATCTGCAGGGCTCATTGTGCGCCGGTCATTTATCACCAACGCTCCGGTGGCGCGCTCGGCGGCAGATCGGCAGATCAATGGACGGGGGTGATTTGCTTGCGATCAATTAAAATTTTTGCATCCGTGTTAGGATTACTTTCAACTAATCATAGAAGGTTGGGAAGCACAGATATTCGAGTATATCCAGCTTATACTTAACTAGCTTTTGCCCGCGACTTCGTCCGCGTGTTTAAATTTATACATACAAAAGTTTTTTCCCGCTAACTCCCGTTCCCGTGGGAATTTCTCAAAATACAGCCATAACTAAACTTTATATTTACTAAGGTACCTGCATGCCAAATTTCAAGCGTCTAACTTAAGCGGTTTAGATTTTTCATACAAAAGGATTTTCCCGCTAATTCCCGTTCCCGTGGGAATTTCGGGAATTCCTTTCTTAGTGCACCCCTACGGTACCTAAGCTACGTCCCTTCCAAATTTCAAGTGCCTACGTTTAGCCGTTTGGGCTGTGCGTTGATATGTCAGTCAGTCAGTCAGTCAGTTTCTCCTTTTATATATATAGATACATGTTCGAAATAATAACAAAACGAAAGCTAGAACATACATTCAACAGACATTCATAGATGAATTCTTGATTTACTCCTTGGTCGAAATGAAATTTTGCAAATTATGTACTAATTAGTGCAAGTGAGCTTTTGCCACGCACAAGCTGTTCTTTCCTTAATGCTTTTCCTAAATTAACTAAGTATATTGACATTTTGTAATTAACTATCTATAAATAGTATGTACCTAACAATATTCCACTTTCCTGGTGATGTGAAAAGGAATATTAGGTATAACAATTCTGCTTCACCGGTCTACTTAATTGCAAGCACAACCTGAGGGTTTCAAGAACCACGGGTTTGTCCAAAAAATGTTTTGTGAGTTTTTTGTATGAGTTTTGTTCTCTGAATATTTGAGAACTAATTCACGTGTAACGGGATAAATTACGGGATGTAAGGGAGCGAACTATCACCTTTCGCTCCAAGCCATCCTCGCCTGCCCGTGGTGCATCCTACCGAACAACAAACGAGGCTCTGGTAAACCGACTGGTGGCGGTATCACCTTCACGATAGAAGGCGTAGCTAAATACCAGAGGCCGATGCAGCAGGCAGCAGCGTCACCGGAGCGAGAAGCTACGCCCTGCGATCGGCAACCCGCCTGCCCAGCGTGGCGATTATGGGTATATCCTCCAAATGTTTGCCCTAAGTGGTGAACAACTGGAAAGGCCTATGTCCAGCACTGGACCGCCTATGTCCAGCAGTAGGCTGATGATGATGAATACAATGTTTTTCTAAAATATTTCTGTGACTACCTATGTCACATTAGATAATAAAATAAAATAAAAGAATCTAACTCTTGCCAGTGGCAGTCTAAATCTACTTACTTACACTAAGTAGGTACTATGACTCACTAAATTCTAAGCCTTTACGAATCAACCTGGTTTAAAGGCAAATACGTACTATCGCGGCATTCAAATATCCATTAGGAGGTTTCTTTTGATCCCTCTTCAATAAGCTGGCGTTCGACACTGGATTAATTAAACCCGCCATTCAAGACTTATTCAATGTATGAATGAACCAACATAGACTTACTTATCCACTAAGAAACTCACACAAATGTGAACTCTAGTGTCACGTAAATAAAGTTTATATCTAGACATGATTAGTTAAAGAAGTGTACTTTATTCTTTGGTCAGACTAGGGCTAAGAATTCTAAGATCAAGGTGTCTGTCGTTAGTGAAAATATATGTTGGTGTCTGAGAAGCAATAAAAGATTTTTACTGTACGTTAGACTTCGGTCCAGCGAGCAAGGGATTTCAACTCGATGTTTTATAACTAAGCAGTTGCAAGTGTTTTGAATAGAGAATACATTCTACGAGTATATTAATCTTACTCTGATTACTGATTGCTATTGAAAGAAAAAGGAGTACAGATAGGTACGTCTTAGTTGAAGGATTAAGAAATTCTTATAAATAATAATTTATTTTAGCCAACATCACAATATATACTTAATTGATTTGACTTCGAAATTCGTTTATAAACAAGGAACTGCTTAAATAATTGATATTTGATATAGAGATTCGTGACTATGAATGAAACACACAGAATGAATATAGGTACCATAACAATGTTTGCACAAAAGTTAAAAGTAGTGATGAACATTTACTTTTAGATATAAATACTATTGCTATATTTCTATTAATTTATGTTATAGTTACCGGTAGACATTAGATACTTAATATTATTAATAAATTAAAATCAAAAATAAACATGAAAAATTGCGCACCCTGTTTTCACGTTTTACCTCAATGTGTTAAACATTACATTATTTTCTCTTTTTCATAAATAAATAGGTATCTAAGTATACGAATTATGTTTCATCATCGATTAGATTTTATCTTCGTATATAGGTAAATTGCTAATTTAAGAATCAAAATACAAACAATAAACTTGTTGTCCACTATTATTATCCAAAAATAAAGAACTGAAGAACGCTACACTCTTATTTATGTAAGTGTTTAGTATGGTATAAACATTTCATCTTGCAAAATTATATTATTAACGTCAATGACTGACTAACCTAAAAATGTGAACTGACTCACCTTATCCAATTTTAAACAGTGACAATAGTACCAAAAATGCCCATAAAATGCGCAGATTGCACTTTTCTATGTGAAAATTATTAAAATCTATAGCTTCTTTCATTAAAATATTATCAAAATTTCACAAAAATAAACTGTACACAAGCAGCCATTTTGGTTAAATGTCAGCCGCGCATGCGTCATCGCCACTCACCCTTATTCAAAGGGATGGTTATGTTTTGTCTCTTTCTTGCTTATCGTATATTATATCATCTATCTCTTTCGTTGTGATTCTTTTGTTATTCTGTATTCAGAGGCAGGAGGGTCCACTTTCTAAAAGTAGGGTGCTCTATGGTATGAAGTTAGCAACGTGTTTGACAGATTCATAAGTATTAGTTTGTATTAGGTATTTTTGCTTCAAAATCAAATTACGAAATATAAATAATAATATCGGTGAATAGAAAGTTTACAAATCTATTAGCCCTCATTTGCACGACAGCTTTATAACATACGTTAAGAAGCATTCAAATAGAACAAATGCATAGTAGGTATGTGTTCACAGGTCAAAGATTCTAAATACCCCGATGAAGCTACTCCCTGCGATCGCCAAGCCTGTTCAGCATAGCGATTATGGATAATGGATGGATGGGAAGCCTCCAGATGTTTGACGAAAGTGGCGAAATACTGGAGAGGCCTATATCCAGCAGTGGACTGCGATAGGCTGATGATGATGTTGATAATAATAATTGTATCGCCTATGGCACTCAATATACTATTCAGAAAAAGACAAAAGAAATACCTTTATTAAAGTCTCCTTTAAAATTAAATTAAGCTAAAATTAGACTTGTGCTTGATTTTAAAAATAATTTATATCCCAACTCAAAATTTAACTCAATTTGCAAAAATACCTATGTAACAAGTTACATTTGTCTCTAGAATGCAATATAATAGAACAAACACCTTCTACAAACATCGGAAGGCCCGTTCAAAACCAACAATGTCGAACAGTAAATAATCTGCCAACCCTTTCCACGCATAGTTGAAGTTATTATCCTCGTTGCAGTATTACTCCCTAGGGACAAATGTGCAAATGTTGACACTTTGTCGGAAATTGTGACATGTTTTGACTGGCCGTCGGATTTGGTCGGCGACTTTTGAGGAAGCGATCTTTAGGATTTTGCTGAGTAATCCTGTTTGGGGTTGAGGTGTTGGGCTACCTGTCTCGATTGTTTGAGTCGGGTTTAGCCACTACTAGTGTTTGGGATCTATTTCAAAACAAGTAAGTTATTGTTCTTTTGTTAAGTAACAAGATTAAATAAGTTAACTAAAGTTTTTAAAATTACATGCGTCATAGGATTCATCACAATAATTTCCTTAGGTTTAAATGATCTAGTTTGGTGGGTGTGATTGGTGGCCTAGGATGATAATAGGGCATGAAATCACTCCAATACCTACTTTGGATTAATAAAAAAAAAACACGTGACTTGTGTTTGTCATTAGGAATCAAAACTCTTTATTGTTATGTGCTGATTGACTAGACGAGTGTAAACACTCACATAAATAATCAAACTTAAAATTAATTTATAATATGTTAATGTGTTATTAAGCTAAACTTACATCTATAAAGGAACTAGTTTGAGTAAAAAACTATGTTTATTTAAATGAAATCCTAATCTCACAATCATATCATCAGATTGAGAAAATGTTTTGAGGCCGAACAGAGGTGCTGGGCTATAGAACAATAGATAGAATAATACCATGTTTTATTTAGGTAATAGGCTTTTTGCCGTAATTAATGAAATTAGTCCGCCTTTTAGCTAAATTAGATCAAAAATTTTAAAGATATAGCCCGCTATATTGTATAAGTTACGTGTGACGTAACTAGGTAGTAGTACAAAAAACATACAAAGCATCAAAATACCAAGAGGAGTAGGTACTCCTCTTGGTATTTTGATGCTTTGTATGTTTTTTGTTTAATCGAAAAAAGAAAAAATGCGTGTTAATTTTTTTTATAATCTAAAATACGGACTAAATATAATGTTAAGTATTTTGACCCTGGAAATAACCCCTATTCTATATCTGTCGGCTACTATTAGTCCTATCTCCATATTATAAAAAAAATTTAGTTCGTGTAATAACAAGATAAAATATATTTGATTTCTGCAAACAATTAATAAGTTGAGATATGTGTAATATATTAGGCATACGCTAAAACAGCAAACAATGTAATAAAAACAAAAGAACTCATAGGAGTCACATTTTAGGCATCATGCCTACATAATTAGGAATCATATAATTAGGCGTCATACCATTAGGTATATTATTATGACCTACATTTGCAGTCCCAGGTGCCATTGAGTAGTTGCAATAGTCAGATAAACTCTGCATTTGTTGTCTAGTATCCATGAATTCGGGCACGTTCCCTAAGTTCGTAGAATTAACGTCTTCGACACCATAAGGTTCTGGGGATGTAGTCAATTTCCCATCTTTTTTTGCCTTCATTCTTCTATTCTGAAACCAGATCTTGATCTGCCGTTCGGTGAGTCCCAGAGCATGTGACACTTCTATCCGTCTCCTTCTGGATAGATACTTGTTGAAGTGAAACTCTTTTTCTAGTTCCAGTGTCTGGAATCTGGTGTAGGTTTGCCTTGTTCTCTTTGAGCCTTCTTTTTTATCATCTCCTGGAAATCATAAAAAATTGTTTCATTAGTGTCATAGTCAACATAAAACATAAACAACGTTATTGGTATTGTACAAGTATGTTATAAACAAAACAATTGATAAATACCGAAATAAAATTACATAAGGACAAACAAATAAATGCTTATGAAAAACGCCGTGCTATTTAAAAAAAAACTTTCTAAGTAATGTTAACTTACCGCCGACACTCTTCATCCACGGATAATATCCTTGCACATCAGATGCAGCGGCCATTTTGTTCTCAACATAATCCGAATTGTCCACGCCTGCCTCGACCCTCGTCACGTCCTGACAGGGCTTTTCCAGCGATGACGGCGCACCTTCTTTCGCAAGCGCCACACCCACGGCATCTTCGCATTTGATTGACGGTTGACCCTTGCTGTTTTCGAATCCACCATGAAATTGCGACAAATTGCATTCCTTCTCGCACGAAACTTCATTCGTTTTTTCCCATTCACCTGCACTCACTGCGTTGTATACCATCCGTTGCAACATTTCCTGCGCATACGGCTTATCTGATTTCACAAAGTATGGTTTGGGTTTCTTAGTTTGTGGGTTGGTCAATAATGCTCTGAGATTGGGTGAATCTTCACCTTCCACAGATTTCATAGTACTCGACACACTTTTTAGATTCACATCTGCCATATGACATTGAGTAGGAGAATTAATTGATTTCGTATCATCGGTCGTATCAGGAGTAGGCTGGTTACACATAGTATTCATTTTTTGTTGGTAACTATAATTCATTTGTTGCTGTTGTTGAGCACAATAATTCATTTCTCTCCATTTATTAATCATGTCAAAATTACTGTGATTATCATGCATGTAATTTGTTGGATAACCATGCCAATTACTCGGTTCTGATTTCACTAACCCATTACTTTGATTGTTGTTTCCATACAGTCTAGCACTATAACCGTTAGAGTAGTCACAATTTTGAGCATAATAATTGTTGTCATAGTTGTAAATGTTATTAGAAGACACCAAGGGGTATTGTCCAAAACCGTATTGTTTTGATTCTTTTGCACTTTGATTGTTTATATCTGCACAATTGTTCCACATTTCACTAGCGCGGTTGGTAGCCGCTACCGACGACATGATGTCATCAGTACTTCACTTCACTTAGAACATGAACGTTATCACAAAGACTGGCCTGCGTGGGCGACGGCGCTCCGTCTCCTAGGTTGACTGCGAAACGAATGCAGTAAGTGCATACGTCCCTAACAAATGTAATACTTTTATGTGACCTACAAAAAAAGTTGGGGTACATTCAACAATAGTGTCTATTGTCCCTTCGCAAACCGGGAATGCCGTCTCCCTCCAACTTGACTTAGCATCGCTTATTGTAATAAGAGAGATAAGGACAGAAAATGTTATCGGCATAGTTCGCAAATATCTAGGAATGTTTACAATGCCAATATTTCCAATATTTTGCAGATGTGTGAGTGCACGTGTGTATTAGTTAACATTGATTGGTTTATATATGTGTGAGTAAGAGAGGGTGGTATAGATTGATTTAATTCTATTATTGGTTTAGTGTAAAGCCGCGTATGTGTGTCACTGTGTTGCACTACGGTTATACAGGGTGCTGTGACAATAATTATTATGTTTCAATACAAAATGTGAACTGTCCGTGATGTAATACATAATGATAATAATTAAACACGTGTTATATTTGGTAATTCGACGATAAATATTGCTCTTTATTTATATGTTTACGTATTTATGTCAAATTTTTAACATTTTGATTTAATTGTAGTTATGATGATTTGACTGATGATTTATTAATAAGGTAAATGTACGTATCAAATGGATTACCATATGTTAACCTTATTTATGAATATAACGACTATAATATGTATATTAATATATATTATATTTTGATCTCCGTAACGAAATCTGAGGATTCATTCATTTATGGACGAAAGGATTATGCGGGCATTATAAATAATGTCTAGCTCTATTGGGCAAAGTGATTAATTACTATCTAAATTTTATTATTTATTACATTGACCGGTCATTATAATGATGATAATAAAGCAAAATATGACGCGTTGCGGATCGCTGATAGCAACTGTCTAGACGGCGGGCTACCTAACTTGGCGCGCACGCATCGACCTATCGATCGAGAATATTTCGCGCGCATACGGGGAGCATTTTACGATTGGTTAATATTTATTCTCGCCTTCCAAAATGTTTACTTCTGCATAGGTACGGTACATCGGCGTAACATGTGGTACCTATCACTGTACCATTTGCTCGGGTCATACACAGCTAAAAGTAAAACCCAACACCCTGTAGGAGCGTCCCGTAACTGGAACATAACTCACGCTGTTCGGCAACAGTTCAACCGGGGGTCGGGACAAAGGCGCGGCTGCGCGTGCGACGGCGACCGCGCAGCGTCGGACCGCGCCAATGTCTCGATCTATGATTAATTAACATGTAGCGAAATACATCACCATAGTACCTTTACTGCACATTTTTGGTCATATTGTAAATGTTAAAAGATATCAACTGTCTATGGGGATGTAAGGAAGCAACCATCATCTTTTCGTTCCACCAAGCCACCTTCACCTGCCCGTGGTGCATCCTGCTGAATAACAAACAAGGGTCTGGCACCCGACTGGTGGCGTTATACCGCCGATTGAAGGCGTAGCTAAATACCACATGCCGATGACGGGCAGCAGCGTCACCGGAGCGAGGACCCCTGCGTTCGTCAACTCGCCTGCCCAGTGTGGCGATTATGGGTCTTAATATCCAAGGCGTTCGCCACGTAGAGAGGGTTATGTCCAACAGTGGACTTCGATAAGCTGAGATGATGATGATGATCTTCTGTCAACTGAACTGTCTTATAAAAAGATATTTATTTATTTTTCATTACAAAGCTTTTACTTTTCTCTTGTCTCAATTATGAAGTTCTTCGGCAGCGACTGTTTTTGCTAAACGCTTTAAATACCTATATCTTATTACGGATACCTTTTTATGTAAATTGTTCGATCCTCCCAAATACTACGTGACATTACGGCAACTGAGTTCAAGACCGTCAGTCTAGTCACACCGTAGAGAAGCGTCCCATGACTGGGACATAACTCGGGGTCGGGACAAAGGCGCGGCTGCGCGTGCGACGGCGGCGACCGCCCAGCGTTGGACCGCGCGCGCGAATGTCTCGATCTATGATCAATTAACATGTTGCAATATTTATTAGGCAGTAGGTAGACATTTTATATTATCAATGTTAAAATACACTTTTTATTGTAAATAGCAAAAGAAATCCATTAATTAAAAATAAAAGATCGAGACAGTGATCACTTTCGACTTTAGTAAAGACCCAAACATAAATCATTAACCAAAAATCGTTTCCTAAGTCGAACCGAGTAGGAGTCGAAGCCACCACATCATTTCTGGGCGATATAATTGCGAACAATTTAATTCTATGGAAAGACGTTTAAACTGAGTAACTGTCATAAATAGAAGACTATAATCACATCAACATCTCTCGTTATGCGCATATGTTCCTTTCTTCCCGCTTCCCGTAATCACTGACTCCCTAACTGGAGCTTTTTATCAATGTACATGTACCGTATGTACCACATCAACATTTAGGTATCCATATCTGCCTAGTCACTGCACAGTGACTTCTAACTCGTATTTGCAGCGTCATACCACGCTTGCACTATTGTCAGCCCAATGGCACACGACATGTGCATGGTACACACCTACCGGAGCCGGCCATCTGTCGAACAAACGTACACCCACTGGCACAATTGGCCACTACGCTTTACAATTACATATGTGGAATTACCCTTGTGCGTATTTAGGAACAAATTGGCTCGGTTAAATATTGAATGAATTAAATAAAGTGGTTTTTAGTGCATTATGAGTATTGAATTAATTGGTAAATTTCGAATTTGAACGAGTTTTTAAGAGTAGATATAATTATCTTCGTAAATATAATCGTATGGTAATCCATACGATTATATTTTTAATTTTATTATATATTAGTACACTTACATCTTTTTTTTGAGATTTTTTTGGCATTAGCTGTGGTATCAATGACGTTAAATGGAACGAAGTTACCATCGAATTAATACGAGTATGAATATTTTGATAGATATTATGTTTAAATAAATCAGACTTTTCTCAAAACATTTTTTTTAAATATCATTCAATAAGTAACTTGATATCCCTCCTTACTTATGAAAATCAATAAAAATCTGACTTTGATACTAAATCTAATTTAGTGTAAGCTACAACAAACTTGAACAAACCTATGAATACAATTTCGTAGCCAAGTAGAAGGGTTTAATTGAAAGCCAACAGGGTAATATTTTAAATATTCATTTATCACTGCATCCATTAAGCAATAAATGCGACCAAAATATTAATATTAGACCTTAAATATTATTGCTTTTTAAAGTCAAACAAATAAATATTTAATGACCAGATTAAGCGTAAAGCACTCGGTATGCCTACGTGATTTCAAATAAAAAACTTTTATTTCAATTTCACACTGAGTTCTAAAATCAATTTCTATCGAACCCTAAATTCCATTTTTAAATTTGAAAACGCCACATATCGTAACATGTATTACGAGCAAATTAGGACTGTATTGCGTACGTAACAAGCTAAAATTTTCATTAAGAAATAAAAACATCATTCATTGCTCCGTCATGTCAAAAAGAATCGAAAAATAAAATGTGCTAGCTCTTATTGCAAGTACAATAGAGTACATTTTTGTTAAGTGAATTAGATGTACGTTTTCTCGTCATACTGTGGCGCTGACAATGTGGCACCATTAATCTTGCGAAATCAATCGATGGCTTATTCAGAATATCGTATTTGGTTTTGCCGCGGGGCTCTCTGTTCATATTTACTTTGGATCTTTTTCTCTAATTTATGATTCGCCAGAAAAAAAATTCTACATCTGTCGCTTTTATTGTTGGTGGCTAAAATGTGCGAAAGGAATTTTTTAGTGTCGCAACCGGTCAGTTTCTCAATTTGTCTAACTATGGGTTTTTAGATTGAGGATTGCATGCTTTTGCAATAATAGATATGTCTGCAAGATCCCCTTCATTTAAATCTAAAGTGTAAGAAAAAGTTGCACGAACAAAAATTATTTCGTTTTAGTAAGTAGGTAGGTAACGTTAAAACCTTTTTACTGGATTCTTGGGTATTTAAGTAATTTTTAAAAGTCGATTCATCGTTTTACTTAAGTACTCAACTAGTGGACAGTCTTATTTTTCTTCAAATTTTACTAAACCACGAGATGCAAACTTTTTACCTGTTGAGAAAGGAATTTGATGTTGCTATTGCAACTGGCAGGTATGTTATCCTTATCTAATCTATTATATAATAGCATCTGATAACTCGTGTTCGTGTTCATAATCTTCCCAACAGGTCAAAATATTATGTCGGCAGGTCAAAAACTTCAAAGGTAAACTATGACCTCTGACCTATAAAATGCTTTGTTATCACAGCTTTTGTGATATGAAGCCGCTTAGCTGATAACAAATTTTTACCAACATTAGTAATCCTATGTATGGTAGGCAAAATAAACGTACAGATACAATAGACATTGTCTTCCGTATTCAAAAGGAGGCGTTACCATCAAACAGAGGCGGCTCCTTGTAAAACAAACATGCTTTTCATCGTTTATTGGGGGTGCTAAAACAATAAAGGACGCCGGGCCTTTGAAATGCCGACGTCGTAAACTCAGTCACTACCTGACTTGGTTAGCGTAGGTTGCGAATTCTAGTCCGCTTACTAAGAAATTTGACGTTTTTCAAAAGGTTTTATCAGTGAAATTTTCCGTAAGTTTTGTTCCAGTGTGGTCGTGCACGGAATTCCCGAATTGAAAAATAAAAGTATGGGCTACATTGCGTTAGCTTGTACTTAAAAATAATTTTAATAAAATTATCGCGTAGAACGTAAACTTTTTTATCCTAATAGAATTTTGCTTACAATGACTAATCTCTAACGAGTTTTTTTTTATAATAACTCGACACAATGGCTTCCCTACGCCTTCTGATGGAAAGTGAAAGAGAAGCCCAAGTCGCTATGACATGGGCAAGTAACTGGTCAGTTGCCACCGCCATGCCGGCCCAATTCTTACCCCTACGTGCTTCGGAAACCCTACTCACCGGCAGAAACACGACCCGGAGGTCATTTGACTGAATATCTCAGTATTCTATAGAGTGGAGATCCTTCCCCGGACTTCTACACAAGCAAATTTTTGGAAGCTTAGAAAAACATCTTAGCCGATCGCAATGTTCTGCGAAATTTTGTCATTTGCTATCGGTTAATAATGCGTTTGCGCCATATTCCGTACCCGTCGTCTTGACAGTTGCTATGAGCGAGATACCATGAGATTTTTTTATTGACATCAAATCTTAACTTAACGCAATAAAGTCCATATTTCAACGGTCTTGGTATTCGCATAATATAGGCTTTAGCTTTTCTTGTTTGCCGACGTGGTACTATGTATGTAGTACTGTACTTAACGTTCAGATATGAAACGAACACTAGGCATGTTGATATTCCCTGCCTCCTCACCATCCTGAGGCAGGGTGCCGCCCTCCAGCAGTCCGAGGGCGGCGTGAGTCCCACATACCCCGCCGTTCCCCCGAATGGCGGGGATGCGCAAAAGCATTTTCCCCGGTTAAAAAAAAAGGCATGTTGACTAACTTTTGTTTTGGGTTGATATTGGTGCATCATCCAATCATAGGAATTGTTGAAACAATGACTCCGCTTGTATAAAAATAACTCGAGATGTCACAATATCAAAATTACAAAGATGAACTCGTCCAAAAACGCTCCATACTAACTGCTATTCGACCGTGACGTCACACTTAAATATTGCATGGTGGTTTGTATGCCCCGTATAAAAAGTTTGTTCGATGACTAATATTAAATACTGTGAATATTTTATACCTATCAAAATATATTCTAAATAATGTACCTTAAACAGTGCTACATATTTAATGTTTTTTTATTAATTTCACAGGTTTGAAATGGATAGTCCATTTCAAACCTGCGAACTTTGAAGGCCTATCGAACCTGCGAACTTTGAATCGGCGAACTTTGAAGACCTATCGCACTCACATTTTGTAGAATAATTTTGTTGTGATTTCTCAAATAAGTCCGATTTTGATGGTTCTTTCTGGAAGCTATCAAATAACATGGAAAATTAAACATAGACATCTACCCTCATGGGTTATGTACAATCACATGTACAGTACCAAAAACAGAAAATATATCTATTATGTTTTGCTTTTGTTTTTTTTCTCTTTGCTATAAATACTAATTCGATTGTTCAATTCGGAAGTTAGTCATAGAGAATAATAGCATCAACGCCAGGCATTTCCACGGTTCTCACAAAGAGCCGTAACGAACAAGACGACAATTATCTCGCGACATTGTCTTGTCCATTATTTTGTCAACACGCTTCACAGTTAACGCGGAATTACAAGATTTATGACGAAGTCGGAACGGGACTCGTTGACTTTACCGTTCCGTCGAATATTTGGGAGAATCGGTGCCAGTTAGACGAAGACTCAATTGGATAAGTTTTTTTTTGCAGTACCTACAGAACAAATAGGAAATTAATAAATTGTATTTCTATTATTAGTAGATTTTTTTGATAGCCTTGGATTCTACACGGCACAATCACGACCTATATTCAAACGATCTCTTAAATGTAGTCCATACTAATAAATAACAAATCAGGTGTTAGAGTTTGTATGGATTTTTTTTGTGATTTCAATACTGTTCCCATACAAAAAGTTGATGATGTGATATTTGAGCACTACAAGTAGTATCTAGGTTGTTGTTTTTCTAAACCCTGTTTTACTGCTTCATTGCAGTATTTTCTTTCAGTGCGTCATCGGATCAACAAAACACAGCACCACCTCACTCTGATAATAATAAAACTAACCTCTCAAAGCAACTACATATTGGAGGTAGCTTAGTAAATATTTTGTTTTATTATAATTTATAGCTTCTAAAACCTTATCGGCACGTTTTAGACTATTCCCATCATTTTTTGCGAAAAGTTTGCAAACTCTTTGTTTCATAACCTTGACCAATATTTTACGACAAGCCTTCTAAAAAGGTAACAATAAAATTTTAGGGTAATTATGACTTCTTAATAAAGAAAAAAAATTAAAAGGAGAACACAAAGGGTCGGTGAGTTTAAAAGTATTGAGACATTGGAATGGTTTTTTAAAGGACAAACAAAATAGAGAGTCGGCTTCAGTCTTTGTCTATTTGTTAGCTTTTTGTTCAGTGTTTTGTCTGCTTGATTGTGTGTTCGTCATGCAAATTGTGCAACGCGTGCCGATCTTTTATTTAAATGATGAAGGAAGGAACATCCACCAGTAGTAGTAAATAGTAGATTCTAGCAAGTCAATTAGAAACTTGGGCTTCTCTTTCGCTTTCCATCAGGCGAAGGTAAGATATTATGCCGAGCTACTATAAAAAAAAATTTAGGGGTCAAATTGAGATGTGATTTTTCAAATGAAACTAGACAATATTAGATCTGAAATATGCGACTGAATACTAATACGGATTGTGTAAATCGTTCGCTAAGACGCATAGATTTTCTGGTCATTTTGGGAAACGTTTTTTTCTTAATTTTGTCTTGCACTATAAGACGCACTTGTTTAGTTTTGCAACTTTGTCTGGGACTGTTTTACGAACAGTTAAAGACCGACATACGAAAATTCAAGAACTCGAGTTTCGGGGAACTGAACCTTTCGTCTATATTGTCAAAAGCCAAAGCCAAAATTATATCTTTTAGCCGAAACCGATATCGAAATTTCGGTCGGTCACTTCTATTGTCATCACAGAAACCGATTCTAATACGTGCTGTGAATTGATTTCCTCGACTAGCTCTGTAACACGTCCTTACCCCAGGTTGCCACTGTACACCCCCCTCCCCATGTTGCCGTGTACCCCCGTACCCCACGAGTACATTTTGGCAAACAAACATCAGTTGGTCAACTGTACGAGCATAATCTCTCGCTGCGGCATTATGTCCGATAACATCGTTAGGCGCGACGTACACTGGCACACAAGGCTTAGAAAAAATACTTTTATTTTCCAGCGAAATCATTTCGAAGAAAAAAATCCCGATATTTACATTGACTATTGTTTGTAGACGTTAGTCGAAAGCGCAAAAAAACCAAGTTTGATTTCCGTCAAGTTACGAAACAATTATTTTCTAAATTGAATCAGGATTGAGTATTTTTGGAGACTCCTCTAGTCGAATGCATTATGTGATACTCTCATAGTGCACGGAAAATCTTTAGTTTGAGATCTTTATGGTATATTATTGTCTGTGGCATTCGTTTATTTAGGTATTAAAAACCCGATTGGAATAGGAGGGACGCGATAATTCGGTCATCATGGCCCCTAAAATAGGTTAAATACACATGTTAGGACCAAGATAAATACTTATAGGTTATACTAACAAAAACATGTACAAACCTCAGTGGTTTTTGAATAAATATTAGTCAAATTGTAATTGTTGAACCATAAAAAATTAAAATTATTTCTCAAAAAAATCCATTGGTCAGCTCTTTAAATTTTCGTGCTCGATTATTTAAAAAAGCACATCAACTAGTGTTCTTGACTTTCATTAAAAAAATAGTAATGTCCAAACTCGTAACTAACTACATAAAACCTTACTTAAACTCCACCGAGAAACCAGCTCACTGAAAGTCGCCCTCTAATGTTCCCTCGTTGCACCACCATTAATCAGAGCTTCGATCCTCGACTCCTTACAATGGGGTTTGTTCAGAGCCGCGCGATCCATTAGAATAACAATAATTACTCTTCCAACGTCATAAGGATTTTGTTCAAAACGTCGGATTAAAAGTTACCTAAAGAAACATACATTGGGAATTCGCTGCCTTGGTAACTTTTTGTACGAGTATGTTTTGTCTAATAAATATCCTCTTTCAATTTTGTATTATTAGACTTAGTAAACATAGGTTTTACTGACAAAATTTATTCATAACCATCTGCGCCCCGCTCGATTTTTTCTCGCCGTAAAAACTATCTTCGGACTACAACGAACATTTAAAAAAAAGAATTGGCCAAATTGGTCCAGGCGTTGTTGTGTTATGCGCTTACCATCACATTTTGCGATTCATTTTTATATTATAGATAGGTACCTACTATGAATTTGTACAAAATTGGCGTTGGATCGCGAAGTGTCAAGGGCCTTGGCGAGACCTTTGCCCAGAAGTGAGATAAGGTGGACCAAACAATACTATGTATTTTTTCTGATAAATAACTGCAAAAAGCGCCACTCCTATGCAGTACGCGTAATGCTCCATATACATATTTTGACTCGATGTATGATGTAATATGTAATCTACCATGATGGAATGCATAGGTGTTAACATGCTATACCTAAACAGCGTTATCAATTAATAAACATGGCACCACTAGGTAAATTCGATGAATCAAACTAAATTCATTGTTATTAAGTAATGTTTAATTTTTTTATAATGCATGCTTTGTCCACATATTATTTTCAAATTAGAACACGAAAAGAAAACAAGGATAGCACAATTCAAGCGCACTAAATCACTATAGGATAGTCGAAAGACAGGGTGTGCGTGATTCTAAACAAAACACGGTAGTGTTCGGTCCAAGAAAAACACCGGCGACTGATTTACGAGACAATATCATTCCACAAATGTGGCCAGATATAAAATTAAATGCGAAAACGTCGGATTAACACACATTTGCATAGGAGCAGTGATTAGTTTCAGAATGTTACTCTTGGACCCCATAAATTTCAACTCTTGTCGAGTTTTCTGGTGTTTTATTTATAACTAGCTGTGCCAGCGGCGTCGCTCGCGTGGATATCGGGTTTCAAAAATAACGGACTTCCATATAATACCCATCTATACCTTGTGCCTAAGTTTTAAGTTAGACCTCTAGCAATACATTGGTGAAAACCGCATTCAATTCTATGCAGTAGTTTTCGCGTAATGCGCGTTCAAACATACAGGTTTAAATTTCTCGCGTTTTCCCAACACTTCCCGTCACTGCTCCGCTCCTATTGATTGTAGCGTGATGAAAAGTATCCTATAACCTGCCCAGGAGTATGAAGAATAATTGTACCAAGTTTCGTCAAAATCTGTTCAGTAGTTTTTTTTTCTATAACGAACATACAGACAGACAGACAGACAGACAGACAGACAGACAGACAGACAGACAGACAGACAAAAATTTTACTGATTGCATTTTTGGTATCAGTATCGATCACTTATCACCCCCTGATAGTTATTTTGAAAAAATATTTTATGTACAGAATTGACCTCTCTACAGATTTATTATAAGTATAGATAGATAGTGGGCGAAGTTAGATGTTTTTTATCGGTTCAATATTTTTGTCGTCGAAATCGTTAAAATTATAAATAATACACAATTTATGTGGCTGATATACACAATCTTAGTTAAGTTTATTTTTAGATCTTCAAATCTTTTGGTTGACTGTTCAATTACGTCGAAATGTAATTTAAACTTTTAGCTCAGCATAATTCGAATAACCTATCGCAGTCCACTGATGGACTTAAGCCTCTCCAGTTGACCGCCAACTTTGGGAAAAACACCTGGAAGATTTATAGATAGATAGATAGATATTCTTTATTGCACACCATGCAATTGACTTAAAGCTAAGTATAACAGACACTTGTTGCACAATTTAGGCGGCCTTATCGCTATAAGCGATCTCTTCCAGACAACTTTAGGGTAGTGGATAGTTGAAAAATAAAGGGTGAGATGAGCTATCAACTAAATCGGAATTGGCGGATTTTATAATGTTTACTTTTTTTTTTATAGTAGCTCGACATAATGGCTTCCCTACGCCTGATGGAAAGCCAAAGAGAAGCCCAAGTCGCTGTGACAACTGGCAAGTAGCTGGTTAGTTACCTGTCAGTTGCCACTGCCATGCCGGCCCAACCCTAACCCCCCCACTTACACTAAATTGGTCTACGAATCAGTCCGACCAGTTTGTACTTTGTTGGATCTATAAAAAAAATATTTTTAGTGCATAGTTATATTATGTAGGTATCTGCAATTCAAATGCGGTCGTTTTCAAAGATGACGAAGAGTGATGGCTAGTGGCCGATTGAACAGTCCCTATTTTTTCGTACCCTGCCATAACGCAGTGTTTCGCGTGAAGGGGACAGAAGTTGATCGGAATAGCTGTTATTGTTATTCGAGATCAATCCATGTGGACTTGAGAATTCTTAAGTTAAATGTCAATCAAAAGCAAGTATATGAAATGTCCATAAGAAGACAAGTTAGGTTAAGGTTAAGATTAGGTTCAAAAATTAAAAATAGTAAAAAATCTTTAATTAGGTGACTGGAAAATCATTTTTTAGCCCGTTGAACGCCGGTTAGGCTTACATGCGTCGATAACAATACGATAACAACAATAAATTTTCAATCTTAACTAATATTATAAAGCTGAAGAGTTTGTTTGTTTGTTTGTTTGAACGCGCTAATTTCAGGAACCACTGGTCCGAATTGAAAAATTATTTTTGTGTTGAATAGACCAATTATCGAGGAAGGCTTAGGCTATAAAACATCACGTTACAACTATTAGAAGCGAAGAAATAATGGAAAATGTAAAAAAAAAAACGGGAAAAAAATAACTACCACGCGGACGATGTCGCGAGCACAGCTAGTTCCTGTATAAATCTTATTCTAATCTGTATGATATTTATATAATACTAGCTTTCCGCCCGCGACTTCGTCCGCGTAAAGTTTTTAAGGAACCCTATTTTTTTCCAAAATAAAATTGTGCCTATGTTACTCGTGGATAATGTAGCTTTCGAATGGTGAAAGAATTTTTAAACACGGTCCAGTAGTTTTTGAGCCTATTCATTACAACCAAACAAACAAAGTTTTCCTCTTTATAATATTAGTGTAGATTCTTTTTAGAATCTAAATCTAGATAATATTCTATTCTAATGATAAAATTTCAAATGAAGCCGACTTCAATGTGATGATAATGAGATGAGACCAACTAGGAAGTACATCCTTTCAAACAAAAAAGAATTATCCAAATCGGTTCACAATACTTGGAGTTATCTGGTAACACAAAATAATATAAGTCGTATTGTGAACCTCCTCCTTTTTTGAAGTCGGTTTGAAGATAATTATATTTATAAAAAAAACCGCATGTGATCAAACGTCTTCTCCATACACACCCCTGTCCGTAAAATCAGGGGAGACGCAAGAACCTTGACGGGCCTATGAAAATGATATCACGGCTGACATAGGAATACACTTAATGTTTCTCTATTCGCGATATCTCACTGCCACGTCGAAGCGGTGATCAATCATGTTTTATGTGGAGACAGTTCTTTGTGGTCTAGCCATCGGGTAATTAACGAGGCCTATATCATTTTCTTCAGCTGGAGGAAAATAAAAAATCAAATGTATACGTCTCGCTTACTTTGTGGTAGTAATTGATTGCTTTAATGACTTGCTTGTTAATTGACATTAATGCGTTATGGTTACATGTAAGGCAGAGCAAGCTTTAGATATGCCATAGACAATATTGTCTTTGAAATAGAATAGAATAGAATAAAAATTTATTTCACATTGCGACACACATACACATACAAAAGATAAGCACATATTACAAACGGCTACAAGTTTGATCTGAATCAGGTGGGGTATGTGTGCTACAGCAATGTAAAAAATGGTGATGGCTCAGCGAGATGTTCGCTCAAAGAGCAAACCACTGGTTTTCAGCAATCACCAGTCGGGTCGGAAATTGATCTCAGAAGACTTTAATTTAGATAGTTCAGCGAAGGAGGGTAGTATCCTGTACAAGAAGATGTAGCACCCGGGATCGAGAAGACTTTGCAATGGAAGCCCGTACGGGAGGTTTACCCGATAGGACCTCGCAAGACCCTGTGCATACGTTCGAATCGGGACGGACAAAAATTGTCACCGGGTCTATCGTTCAGACATTACTCAGTAGTAGTTCTGGACTCATGAAGTAGTTGGTGTGGTTATACATCCCAGGAAATCATGCTAAGGTTAGTAGGTATAGGGCCTTATCTTTCTCTAGTCGTGTGTAATTGTTATCGTTCAATTGGATTATGGGGCACAAGGAACAAATCTTGAACCTGTGTTTGAGCACACATTAATGCACTTTAATGCATCCCGCGTACTTGATTAGTCTCTTACGAGATTGGCTTTTGTGGCCATAATTTAGCCAGAACAATTTCGTTTGAAACTTATTTGCTAGACAAACCTTTGCAATGAGGAAAATGAGTTTCTTGCTAATTTTTCTCTATAGAAACAACTATTCGAACGTGGCAGTAGGATTATTTTAATTTGTACTGAAGATTTATTAGGTTAGTCACCTAATAAATAAATCTTAACTAATATTATAAAGCTGAAGAGTTTGTTTGTTTGTTTGAACGCGCTAATCTCAGGAACTACTGGTCCGAATTGAAAAATTCTTTTTGTGTTGAATAGATCATTTGTCGAGGAAGGCTTTAGTATATATAACATCATGCGGCAACTATTAGGAGCGAAGAAATAATGGAAAATGTAAAAAAAAACGGCGGAAAAATAACTATTCCACGCGGACGAAGTCGCGAGCACAGCTAGTCTTCAATAAATAGAGATTTTTACACACAATACATAGTTAAAGCGAATAGAAAAGATCTCCGAATTCGAATACGAAAATCCGATATATACCTACATTTCGATTTCGGAACTAGGGGTGAGACGAGAGTCTTGCGCTCCCCCAACAGTCTGGTGATGATGACAACGCCGGCCTGGCCATTATCGTAATCAAAATCGTAGTGAGAAAATAAAATGGATTTTGTAAAGATGTATAAGTAAGTATGTCAGGATTAGGTAGGTAAACTTCTCGTCTTTTATCTCAAACCAAGTACAGTTCCACAGGATTTCCCGGCTCCAATACACCTGTCTTAAAAGCAGCCGGAGCCATCATCCATCAATAACGCGAAACATGGTAGCGTGAAGCGGCGTCTACTCGCCCACATTCAGTGACTAACGACCTGCCAATCAGGCCCTAACTTAATTGGAAATCCGTGTTTGTGAAACCACTCCCCGTTTTCTAAGGCTTTGTTAGTAAAAATTAAATAATACTGCTCGCTTTTGAACTGGTGGTTGTGTCTTAGACGCGTTTTGGGAAATAAATTTGTGTACGTTGTAAAGAAGTGCTAACAAAACAATAGAGGTCATATTTCTTAAATTGGGTTTGCGATTTACTGCAGTTCGCCTGATGTTAAGCAATGTCGTTCTATGATGGAGCGCGCTTACCCAGCAAAAGCCAGCCTCTTATTACGAGTATGATATCCTTCAGGGAAATCGGAGTTCAGCAAAGAGTTCCATAGTTTGGCCTTTCGCACTATGAAATTAGAAAAAGGGCGAAACGCACTATAATGAGTCTTTTCTAGCTTGCACCGCATCAGATGATAAATGAAGTCGGTTAAATAGAAATTCAAACAAAAGATAAGTTATTAGGTAACTATTTTGAAGCAATCTTAATTTTGACGAATGCATTGGCGATGCATAGACGCGTTCTCGCTGATTTATGTTCATGATCTAAAGGTTTCAGGTTCCAGGTCTCCCGGTCACAACAATTTACGATTTTTGAGAGATAGCCCTAGACTGGTTATGATATCTGAGGCTTATGGAACAAGAGAAAATCTTAGTAAGAGACACTGTCGGGTGTACATTTTACAGATCTATCACATCCATATATGCCTATAAAATCGCTTTAAAAAAAAAATTGCTTTAAAAATAGCTCTTAAACGAGAGACAAGTATCTCTAGTCATCATGAGAAACTCTCATAATATAAAAAGTTACCATCAATTCCCAATTAATTCTTATAGTTCACCGCGAACAGCGTCAAGGAACGAAGAAGGTGCTCTTTTAAAACAATCCATTCAAATTCGTTCTACGTATATAGTTCACCGCGCTTTCAAAGCATCGTGTTCCATCGCTTACATCGCTTACATCGCTTACACCGCTTATTGGCAGCGCTGACAAGTGCAAGCGTTAAGTGTGTATGCTAATTCCGAGCGACACGTATTGCCGCTGTCAAAACGCTCCCGTACTGTTAATGTCCTGTGGCCGCTAGTAGACTGTGGATATTACCATGCACGTCTATTTAAAAAAATCTTTCGGGTATTTCTTGGTGTACGGTATAATGATCTTGTTAGATTAGAGAAGTACATACCTACTTATATTCGGTACCGACTAAATATAAAGAACTAGCTGACCCGTGCTCAGTTCGTTGGGCATAATTATATAATAACCTATGACTCTCAGTAATAATGTGGATTTTTATTGGTGAAAGAATTTTTAAAATCGGTGCAGTAGATCTCGAGATTACCCCTTACAATTTAACAAATATACAAACTTTACTTTTTTATAATACTAATATAGGTTTAGACTTTACTTTGTACCTAATAAGGTATTATTTACTCAAGGGCTTGTTGAATTTGGAGCATGTTTTTATTACGGACATTAAAATGTATTTATTAGGTAGGTACTTTAGATTTTGATTGACGATGTGTTGTGTTTGCAGCTGAAAGCAGCTGAAAAGAAGACGGACATGTATGTATGTAGTTTATCATTTAAAAAGGTAACTTGAAGAGTAAGCTAAGTAACAAACAAGTAGGTACTAAAAGCATAAAAAACAGTAATTAGATAAAGATAGGAGAACAAAAAGCGTAAAATCACACTTTTACGGTGCTTGCATATGGGCATAGACGCAAAACTGGGGAACCCTATGGTTTGCAGGTCAGAATTAGGTGATAAGGACCTATTTATCTAAAAAAAAATGTACCCACATACCTAACTCAATATTATGTTCATACAAATACGATACGATTTTACAAAAAAAAAATGTTTAAAAATATGACCACGTCCACAAATTTCAAATGTGTGAGCGTCTCGCCTTCCTTGTTTGGGGATATTAAAAAATTGTTCCGGCTAGCGTGTCTAATCTCCGACAGCCGGTGCTCACGCGCTCGACAACCAACCGAATGGGAGCGACAAAATTTGAATTAAGAACCTCGGAAAAAATAGAGCTTAAAATTATTTCTGATACTTTTTGAATTTAGAACGTCAGATAAAAATGTGGCATAATAATTAATTTGTTATTTCATGATTATTTCTAATACTTTTTGAATTTAGAAGGTAGTTAAAAAATATTTGGTCTATTTTGTTTTAACTTTATATTTTCAAGTGGTTTTCCGATTAAGAAAAGATAGATAATAAGAAGGTAGGTATGTAGGTATTAATAGGGATGTAACAACAGCCGCAATAAATTCCGAAATAGCAATTTAGTAAAACAGGACACCCGATTAGTTTCGGAAACTATTTGAGTCATACCATTTTCAATGTCGACTAAGCCAATAATGATCAATCAAATGTATTCAGTTAATTGATTTAAAAAAGTCATAACTTCCTTGGTTGCTAAAACCATACTAATAATTTATATAGAAAGCAATAATTTTATGTTAGCTACATGAATCTTAAAGTTAAGTAGCCTATTATTGCCTTAAATCAGATACATAAATAAATAGGATTCTAAGTATCATATATTTTTTATCTATTTATAATCTAGTCCAGATTCATAGGCCATACTTGATTATCTGATTCATCTTCCTAAGCGTTTCCTTTCCTTACCTATATTAATCTACAGAAGCTAATGAATAGTAAGAAAAAATACTCTACCTGAAAATATTTCTACGTCTACTGTTTGCAGCCCGGGATAGAGTAACAAATGATGCAATTTATCAGAAAGCCTACTAACGCCATCTATACAGACTTTGGTGAATCATTGGACGCGAGACGGCAGGGAAAATTAATGTGGCGCCATCTCTGCGAGGTATGCGGTACAAAATTCAACCCCCGGCCGCTAAGGGTTGCGAAAGAAAATCTGCAAAATGGCGCGGCGTGTGGCGCCATTGATGTGGGCGGAAAATTGGCGCGAAGGTTAAAAATAAATGTTACGTTACAACAAGCGGATGTGGATTTTTATGACGATAACCTGAGAAAAAATGTTATTTGATTAAACTTTCTTTATTTAAAATTTGTTGATAAGTCTACCGTTAAAAAGTCATTATTTAAATAAACATTAAATTATAAGTCATTGTGCTAAGGCAAGTAGGTAAGATTTTGAATCATAATACAGTAAAAGAAATTCACTGGGGTATGCTACAACGTAACTCCAGTTATAGCATATTTTTATGAGACCAAAATCTAAATCAGCAACTTGCAAGTAGGTATGGCTACTGAGCCTTTTTTTAACCAGGAAAAATGCATCTACTCATTCCTGTCATTTGGCGACGGGATATGTGGGACTCAAGCCGCTCTCAAAAACCGTAGAATACGCACTGAAAATCGCTCCACGGTTATGAAAAAACAATCTCTAACTAATAACGAGTACTAAATATGCCTTATTAGGCACCTATATATTATCTGGAATTACAAAGAATTCAACTAAACGCCTCCACATCAGCTACCGTCAAAGTAAAAAGCAATCTTTCAACACAAACTCCGCTGTGTTTTTCACCAGAACTCGCGAATTCTTACTCCACCACAGTTCGAGACTTGAATTTAAATCGCGGTGATGTAACAAACTTTCCGTTGAACCCAAATGGCAGTTGAAGTTTCGAGTTTTAATACGGTGTAATGTCTTAGATCTGTGGCGGTAACGAGCTGTCATTAGCGGAAGGCTGGCATGGCTGCGAACAAAGTCGTTGTTTTAGAAAAACGCCAAACGCTTAATGGACGATTTGCTAAAGTTTACACGGTATTGTTCGGTGCCATAAAGAAGTCTTGTTTGATTTTCTTTGAACTGTAGCTTGTTGTTAAAGAGAACTCTTTATGTAACTTGAAGGTGACATAAGGAGACAAACGAAAATGTTGGAAGTACGTAAACATTAGAAAAAAAAATCTTAATTCCGACTTAAAGCAGTTCAATCATCGAACTTTGATTTGATCAAACTACAATGAGGGCTCCATGTGATGATATTTTCTTATAAATTGTTTATATAAGATTTTAACGAACTCAGCAATACAAATTAGTTAAATAACATTACTCCTTAAAATGAGAATGAATGTTATGTACCTATATCAGAATTAAATTTCATGCAAATAAAAAAAATCATTTCATTTATTTTTATTTTGTGAAAGCCATTTTCACCAACAAGGTTGTTGAAATCTAGTCTATTGAAATGGAAATCCAGTCTATTGTATGTCTGTTTTTGTACAAAATAAATCGTAACCTAAGTAATAATAAAGCTTTAGTCAATGTCGGAGTAAAGGCAGAAATCCCGAACGCATTATACATCCTCAAGGACGTCGGAACTTTTTAGTTATCCGTGCATCCATTATTCATGGATTGCTTCAGGATTGCTGATAGTTCTCATATTGCAAAGGAACTTGACCTTTCATAACTAACAAATGTTTTATTTGAAGTTTACATTTCAATTTTTTATGCTGTCCTTAAGACTGTCTTTTCGTTACTGTCAATTCGTGCTTAGATGTGAAAATCGGAGAATCCTATTCTGGACCATGCACCAAATGTCAACTTCAATTTTAATTTTGGAGATTATTTTGCTAAATATAAACATCTTTTGGAAATTAAGCTATTAAAGTATGTTAATAATTGTGAGCTGACTAGCACTAGAATTTTCTCCTGATATCTTTAATTTGACTTCAAAAAGTATTGAAGGATACAGATTACCTCAAATAAAATAAGACAAAGAATTCCTTCAATTATTCAATCTGAGAGGACCTAGATTTACGACGTTCCCAAACTCTACAACATATTGCTTTTCATTTATTTTAACAAAATCTTTGTTTACACATAGACTTTAAAAAATCAAACTAAGCACACAGCCAATATAAACCACCACTACTTACCTACTTATACTTAAACTTAATACTCATTTTTGTTACCCTATATTGTAGAAAATAATAAATCTAAAACTAATTTAAACAGGAAATCCTATAAAAGGAAAAGAAGTTTATCGAGCCTCATAATAATAACTTTTTGGGGAAGTTAACACTGACAGATAAATAAAGCCTCAAACCATTTTATCTACCAAACCTGCCCGACACCGACCACACTCTCCAGCCAATACCCAAAACAAATTAAATTCGGAACCCTTCAAGACACTCCACCAATCGTCGCGACATCAAAATGCTAATCGGTGCGCGCTGGTGAGCTCGAATAAACTACATTATGCTCGGATGCTCAGCTGCTCAGTTTTACAGCTGTGCAGATAACAATCCGCGCTCTGGGAGCGAGCTCGCAAACTTTTAATTGGCGTGCCATTAGGACGGACGGGAAGCACTAAACGATTTGTGGTGTACCGTGTCGCTCTCCAGAGGTTTTAATTCCTGTCTCACCTCTAGTTATACGTATTCGGGATTGCATCAAGGGTGCGATGATCTTGCTATTATATTGACTTTTGCAAGTTTCTTTTGACATTGCGTCTTTAGTAGGGTTAACATAAAAGGTATCAAGGTAGATGAGAGTTTATACTTAGCGTACACGAGGCCATGGTATTTATGAGTTCTACGAAAACAGTCACGAACCTAGTATAAGAGAGGACGCTGAGTTGTTGAGTCAATTTTGTACTATGATGTGCTTTGAGGACTCGAATTCCTGCCTAAAAAAGTGATTTGCTACGATTCTACGAAAATAAAACCTTTTCCTCTTAAAAATATATCTAAGTATTGATTTACTTATTTAACCATTTGATAATATTATTGGCAATTAAGATGATCGTTAATACACATGTTGACATAATGTTATATGAAAGTGGCGAACAACTGGAGCGGCCTATGTCCAATAGTGGATTGCGATAAGACGATGATGATGATAATACGCGTAATAACAAGACATTATCAGTACCATCAAAGTACGTAAATGACATAAACAATCAAGTAATTTGAAGTTCTAAAAGACCGGAAAACTTCGAGAACTTTCAAAAACAAATGCCGCTAACCGCCGAAACAAAACACAACCCTGCACTCGTCATCCGGCACCTCCTCACCGAAATTCCTGTTCAAATATTTGCTACTTTGACACGGCACCTGGCAGAAGTACAAAGTTTTAATAACCCTCTTTGCGCCGACAGCGGGATCGTCGGTACGTGTGCGACGCCGGGCGGAATGCGCCCGCTGAACTAATTAGTAAGAGAGCTTCAAGTGAGAATTCTAGTGGGTATTAATCATACTGCTCTTGTTAAGATGTCTTTTCGTTGTTTAACTGAATTGGGTCGGGTAGCGTGTCCGCGTGATTCGATTTAGCGTGACTGGTACATTCGGAAAGTGTGGAAACAGCTGATCACGATTTTTGAAGTCAGGAAATGTTGTATATTAAGATTTTGAAATTTCCCGTCCCATTACAATTATTGAAACATATTTTAACCGAACTTGTGAGCGACATTAATTATTAAGTACATAAGTACCTACTTAGAGCTTAAAGTATCAGCTGTGTGATAATAACAATGGTCACAAGAGCCAATCAGAATTATAAGGGAGTAATGTTTTGACCAATATCCCCTATTAAAATCTGTTCAGTGCTTACGACAGCAAACGAGGCCACGTAGCCGTAGAATAAACATCAAAAGCCACCAAGGTTGCTGATTTCAATATTTTTTCGAATGATTAATATTGATTACAAAAATCTACTCACAAGGTCGCTGCCGCGATTTGCATTATATTCTACAAAATTTGATTCTGATGTACGAGAATGTCATCCAAACTACAATCTGAAAACAATTTCCCGTACAATAGACGTGGTAGGGTTATATCAAGTTTTGAAATGTGGATTTCCTGTATTAAGTAACTATCACCTACCTAATAATGTCGTATCGTGTGATGGTTCCTACACTAAGAGTGGACTACGGATCGCCTCACTATCTTTAGGAATGCGTTTACAAATGACAAACTGCCTTTCGCAAAATTCCAAGTGCGCTTCACTACTTCATTCACGCAGTTAATTAAACGCCATTATAAATGGAATTTCGGAAGGTACAGCTTATTTTTCATGACATTTCTGTCCAATCATTAATTCATAGCGGGATAATTTAATAAACAGGGCAGGTCGCACGCGGGCCCGCGCCGCAAGCCGGCTAAGTGGATTTTCGGGTCGTCCCGCATTTGGCTAACGGCCGCGCACTGTCGACTCGTTAGTGACAACCCTTGCCTGAAACCGTATAGGGATGTTACTCGACGAGTATATTTTTCATTGCGTTTTGTGGTAGATGAGTCTTCTCCGTCTTAGAAATATATGGAAATATATGAAACATCATCATCATCAACCTTTCGCAGTCCACTGCTAGACATAGGCCTCTCCAATTGTTCGCCATTTTCATCAATCTTGGACCTCTCGCATCTAGAACTTGCCAGCCATTTTGTGCAATACGTCACTCCAATCCGTTCATATACATATACCAACTAACATCACATAGTCACATACATTGCTCCGATATCATCATCATGACTCATGAGCCTATTGCAGCCCACGGCTGGACAAAGGCCTCGCCAGTTGTTCGCCACTTTGGTCAAACAACATAATCGCCACTCAGGGCAAGTGGGATGGCGATCGCAGGGCGTAGTTACTTCTCTGTGGTATTTAGCTACGCCATCAACTATGATGGTTGTATCGCCACAGATTCAGTACCTAAGCGAATCGCCGCAATCTCAGTGCAGTACGCGATGTATGGAAATTCAATAAAAAAATAACACAGGAACTACTAAATGCAAAACTTTGCCGCTGATTAAAAGCCACGTAATCGAGACAAAGCCTAACGAATCGCCAAAACTTGAGCTAAATACCGCGCGTCAACAAACCCATCCCAACCTGTCACTCGCCGACAACCCTACAAAAGTTACTTTGTCGCTCGTTAGTCTTTCGCGGACTAATTATTATATGTGACGAAACGTTTCACTGTCAGCCCTGCGATGACGAACTCTCGTTGCCAGTAGACGGCTTCCATTTTTAAAACGATTAATCACAGCACGTTTGGCAAGTGGTTTTAGCACTGAAATGCTTTGCAATTGGTTGGTGTGTCAGTGAAGATTGCAAATCTGAGAAGCGGTGTTAGCCGATTATATTTTACATAATCTTAACTAATATTATAAAGCTGAAGAGTTTGTTTGTTTGTTTGTTTGAACGCGCTAATCTCAGGAACTACTGGTCCGAATTGAAAAATTCTTTTTGTGTTGAATAGACCATTTATCGAGGAAGGCTATAGGCTATATAACATCACGCTGCAACTATTAGGAGCGAAGAAATAATGGAAAATGTAAAAAAAACGGGGGAAAAATAACTATTCCACGCGGACGAAGTCGCGAGCACTGCTAGTAATTTATATATATTTGATTGTCGAATATCCTACTAATACTATAAATGCGATTACCGGATTGATAATCTGAGAAGCTGTGAGATCTGAGTAGCCGTTTAGATATTTTACATTATAATTTTTTTTATATATATAGTTAAGTGTCGAATCTTACTACTGCTATAAATGCGAAAGTTCGTTTGGGTGAATGGATGTTTGTCACATCTTCACGTGAAAACTGCTAAAAGAATGTTTTTAATGTTTCATGGAAATTCTTCCCTGTCTTGTCTCATCTTCTTTCAGTCGTCTGTATACTCGTAGATGAAAGTAGGTGATTTAGTGACAGTCTAACCTTTCCAGAGCTCAAGACTCAATTTGGATCATTGCGTCAACTTCAATAAGTTATTTAAGCAGTATTTCAAAACCAACAAGATAAATTATACACGACACGATACCGGATTCATTCAAGAGTTATTTAAGTAAAAAAAATCGTGGAACATTTAACTAGAAACCAATTACATAGCTCAGTTACAGGAAACGTATTAGCGTAATGAGTATTGCCATCGATTTCTAAACCGCACATAGCTACTGACCATCAGCGATGTCGACAATATAACAATAATGCACTTTTGGTCGGTGGTGCAATGTTACAGCGGGAGCGGTTTTGAAAGTTGGTAGGGACAGGCTCGGTGGCTCATATGGTAGTGACCTCTGCCCTCTGAGCCAAGGGTCGTGGGTTCGATTCCCGCACAGTACAAACATTAGTGTTCATGAACATGTCTGTTTGTATTGGTCTGGGTGTTTTTCTATGTATAATATGTATTTATTTACAAAAAAAAAAGTATATAAGTAAGTAAAGTAAGTTTATCAGTTGTCTAGTACCCATAGTACAAGCTTCGGCTTAGTTTGGGGCTAGGTGGCGCTGTGTGGCCCAGCGTGGCATGTCTTGGGTTATTTATTTATATAATTATAGAGGTGGCACGTGATTCACATCTTAAAGTTTCACGCTAAGATCTTGTTTAAGGAGACGCGTTGCATTGCGCGTCGCTTTCAGCGAGGTTTGACGCATGGCATAATCTAAGAGAGGTAGGGCATAGCGAATCTTCGCTCGAATTGAGCCGCCCGTCGGGGAAGGACCTTCACCCTATAGAATACCGCAGCCAAATGATCTCCGGGTCATGTTTCTGCCGGTGAGTAGGGTTTCCGGAGCTCGGGTTAGACTTGGGCCGGTATGGCAGTGACAACTGACAGGTAACCAGTTACTTGCCCGATGTTACAGTGACTTGGGCTTCTCTTTCGCTTATCATTAGGCGTTGGGAAGCCATTATGTCGAGCTAATATTAAAAATAAAATACGTGGCTCTCTCTCGTTGAAGGAGACGTGTCTCTATGCGCGTCGCTTTCAGCGAGGTCTCACGCATCGCGTTAGCTGTGGTCACGTCACTTGCTCCCGTAAAAATGCCTCGCCGAGTAACGTCACGCGTAATTTCAACGGGCTATAACTTTGTAATTTTTAGTCTTATTTACAAATAAAAAAATACATGTCTTTTATTTTTGAATAAGCTAAAAGACGGACTAATTATAATTTTAGCCATAATAGCCTTAATTGTTATTGCCATCGACATGACAAGAAGAAATAGAAGGGTGTCATATGTCATCACTCAACCCCATAATTCGAAAATCGATTAAAATTACACTTTTATTTTCTTTCCATTTCCTGCTTTCCTTCAATCTCCCCGCTACCTTCTACCCTCAGACCATTTCATTCTTGCTGAAAGCGCCCGCCACAAAACGTTGCATTTCCACACCTCATTGCGACCCGACACGGCCATTACAAATTGCCCTATGATTATAAGGCATTACTGTAATGGAACCGCGTAATTAGAACAATCGGCTACGCAACAGCGTTACAAAAAGCCAAGCGAACTCGTCAATAAATGGATAGAAAATTGTGGAAACAAAGCGAGAAACGGAATCCTGACGGGTTTGAAACACGATTTATTGCTACTTTCACACGGTTCTACAGTAGATCTATATGTTTATGATATAGAAGAATTAAGGTTGTATAGACATTTTGGTGGTCGCGGAACATTTAGTAAAAATTTATTTTAAAACTTTTCTGTCTCTGCCTAAGCAAAAACTATAAAACTCCAAATAAAGGTTTCATTAAAATAAATCTTAATAACATAGATCGAGTGACGTTTTCCACTATGTTGGTAAAATTATCGTACGTCTGATTGGCCACGTCATACATCACATCGGCCCAAGTCCCTGCGATAGGGATTATGGGCTTCTTTTTAGCTTTCCATCAGTCGCGATGCTGGTATAAAAATGGCGTATAAATGGAAATAAATATTGCATAACTATCTCAATCCCATAATTTCTAAAAAGTAAGTAATACTTATTTTTTAAAAAGCACCTTAAATTATGTATACCTATTACACCAGAGCGTCAAAACTTTCCAGCAAAATAGCCCCTTGGCACGCCAAAAATACCTGATTTATTTAGTAGGTATCACTTGCAGACGCTCATTATAATTCAAATTTCTGATCTTCCCCACTTAATTTAGTTTTTTGCAAAACATATTCAAATTACTATACTTTAGAGCCAGGGTTAAATACCGTAATGCATATAAATTGTGATTAAAACACGCCCCTCTTAGGCCGAATGAGAACGCGTACAAATTATGTTTTTAAAGCGTTATCAAAGGAAACACAATTTCGCAATGAGCTGGAGCGATCATCGGGAGTCCTACTAATAACACAAAATTGGTTCTTTTACATAAATTATTATAATGGGAATGTTCGTCTCGCGTCCATATTTATGTGTACATACAGAACCTCAAATTACGGTAAAAGTTGACGCTAATGACTTTTAGGTAACGACCATTGGTTCATACTAATGATCCGTCGGGCCGGCCCACTTTTTCACCGTCAATCTCTTTTTGTAATTTACGTTTTTCTACGCAACTACCGCACGCCGCGTAAAAACTACGGACATTAGGTTTGGGCGGACTTAGGGACCGGCAAAAAATTGGTTATGAACCTGATAGGCAGATTTAATTCACCGAAAAATTAAGGGATCGCTTGATTAGGTTCATTAGAAGCGCTTAATTTACGAAATGTTTAAATGTTGCGCCTGTTTTTAATTTTTGTTTCTGTTGTAAAATTTTTAATTGGCAATTCCTCATCATGAACTCCTATATAAGAATAGTCTTGATAGTATAATTTGATATGAAATAATCAAAAAGCTGGTACCCAACTAAATACATATTATTTTTGTATTTAAAACTAATTTTGCTCCTAACACGAGATCACGTTCATTAATTTAAATAACCTTAAAAAAAGAAGTAAACAGACACAGGGGTTAGATTATCATGAATTTCTAATGATTCTCACAAAAGATTCAATAATTCTTTAAAAAAATTATCATCAATAGCCCTCTCGCAGTCCTCAGCTGGACCTTTCGTTAGTTACTTTGCTCGATCTTAGGCTTTTTCTTTAAAATATATGTACTTCGCACAAAATGTTTTAGGGAAAATTTAAAATGAGATAAAACGAAGTATAATATCAAATTAATGAAACCTCTACAGAACCTACAACACCTTCTCCGGCACACACGACTTGTAACACCCATGACTACCTTCCGAGCGTGAATAGACGCGATTGTTTCAACGTCATTTCAATTCGACACGCATGCGCACCGATTAGTTCCCGTCACCCGCTACTGCCACCTTTCTAATATCTATTAGCCGGAAAAGTATTAAAAGTAAATCGTGACATGTGTTAACGCATCATGCCAGTTTAAGATGGTGTTAAAGACGGTACGAGAGCATCGCAAGATGAATGTGGACCAGCAACATAGTAGTTAACTGGAGTAAATTGATAACGGGAAGTGTGAACAACTTTCTATTGGCAATTGGCGATAGCGAAATATATTTTTACTTCACAATAATGATCATCCCTATACATTATCGCAGTCAGATGACCTCCGATGATGGTCGGGATTTCGGAGCTCGTGGGGAGCTCATTTGCCACCCGGGTTGGGCCGGCATGGCGGTGGCAAATGACAGGTAACTGACCAGTTACTTGCCGGTTATCACAGCGGCTTCTCTTTCGCTTTCCATCAAGCGAAGGGAAGGCAATATGTCAAGCTACTTTAAAAAAATCATCATCATTGATGCAGATGTAAAACAAACAAAAGGTTAATGTCGAATGATCAATTTGAGGAAATCTTAGTGACCCTTAAAACACGCTGTGACATCATCAGCTTTTCAGACAAATACGTTAATTTCTGCAGATATATAAGAAATATAATACATGAGGCCAAATGACTAGGGAGGTTAAAATTTATTGCAAATTTTATTGTAAGTAAGTAAAGTAGGTACTTACTTACAATAAAATTTTGCCCCCATCCAAATATTAAAACGTAAAGAACTAAAACGTAAAGAAGTATTTTTGACAGGGGCTCGTTGTTACAGAAAAGGGTTACTATAATACCTACTGAAAAACCTGATTCTTAAACATGGTTCAAAAAAATCAATACAATATTTCAATAAATGTATGAAGACATTTATTGAAGTATTGGATGTATTGATTTTATCTACACATATTAACACAACCTATACGTAATTAAGTAGCATAACCTTTAATACTAAACTATGTAAATAATTCCACATACTTTATAAGTGTTCTTGATCACCCAAAACCATTATTAAATGTTTCGCATGCCTTTAATACAGCCTATAAGCCTTAGGTGTCAAAACTTCGTTACAGCAACATCGTATGCGCCAAACGGCCCCCTGTAATACTGTTGTAATACTGCATTACAGTATAGCGTAAGATTTCATTTCCCTGTAATTTGTTTCTTGCACGGCTTGAACTTTAGCGAGCTTTAAAACCTAACACTGAACGCCCATTTACTCTTTAGCCAACTCTCTCTGACACAGAGGTGATCATATTTACCACAAAGAATGTATTATTCTTTTTACAGATGGGCCAAGTCTTAATAGTTGTATATTTCTAACGTTATCCTAATTTTTTTAGTTATTTAATAACTCGACTGACTTTTGTGTTTGAATTAATTAATTTTTCTTTAGGGTAGACTTCAAAAATACTGACAAATAGCCAAGTAGCTTAGTTATGGAAATGTAGTGTGTTCCAATATCTTTATACAAACTAGATAATTAAGCAGGAGAAATAAAATTGCATAAGTAGATGCACTCTCTGTTCTTTACACTTGTATTGGTTGGACGATAACTTAAAACGGACGGGAGAGAGATCCAGACCAACGGCTTAACGTGCTTTCTTTAAGACGAGGGTGTACTCGTATTACCGTCAACTTCTGTCCGTAAATTGTCAGTACAACTAACGGTCAGATCAATACGAATTGTTTACTTTACACCTTATACTGTGGTTTAAATGAATTTTCTCGACCTAATTTCAAGGAGAAAGCGCAATCTAATTTAAGTTAAGCGAAATTAGAACTTCAAACGCTCGAAAAATTGACTCGCTGTGATTTTTTGTAACGTGATCACCGTTCTACCTTCACGTATTAGACGTCTTCTTCAGCGTTTTTTGTCCAACAAGCATTGGAATCAATACAGAAAGTGCAATCGTTTTTGTTAGAATAAGACAAGGCGCAGTTTACAACTTTGAATTCAATTCGGACATTCAGTCAATGCAGGTCAGTCATTATGTAATTTCCAAAATATCTCGATTGAAATTTCCTCCTTTTAGGCACAAACTACTGCGCCATGCTCACATAATCTTTGCAGCCGTCGTACCCTCCAGCTCGACTCCTATACATCAACGCTTACCCACGCCTGATGAGAAGATGATGACCGTAATTTGCGACGCACCAAGACGTCTATGTCCCGTGTTTTTTCACTGTGCTCAGGTATTACCCGAGTACAAAATTACAAGTAATTTATCGCTCGTACACAGAATAACATAGCGGTGAGGCGGGTGTAAATATTTTTTTAAAATATCGCTCGGAGATTACACTTTGTTTGGGGTAAGTACTTAGGCGTGTACTTAGGCTCTTTTTGGGTTGAATATAAGTGTGTCATTATGAAGCGAGTGGTAAATAAATGTGTTCACTTTGGGAAACCAATATGAATTGTGTTTTAGTAAATGCTACATGACCCTGTAGAACATTTTTATGTTACTTCTCTGACTTAACAGCCCGACCACAGAAGCCATTTTATTAGATACGAGTAGAATGTGCGTTCTAGTGTTTCATCGGCGTTCGCTCATAGCTACCAAACACAAGTTTTGTTAGCTAAAAAAGGGTGTCCAAAATGTGAGAACAGGGCAAAGTAATTGTGCATTTCGGAAGACGTTTCCGGTTATGAGTGAAATCAATTAGCATGCAATCATGTTAATTAATTTTATTTATACAAAAATAGCGCGATATGTATGTCCTAGTAGGTTTATATATGACACCGGAAAATAGCAAGAATCGTAAGTTGATCAATTTCCTAGGTAGTTGATTAACTTCCGGAAAATAATAAACGGCAGTTAAAATGTGTTATTTAACGTATGGTATTTTAGTAAATTGATCATTTTACGGGGTCTTGCCGTAAAATCATCCGACGAAGGTGAGGTGAACGTTGATTGGTTCAATGGCTCACGTGGCGTTATCCCGGCAACCAATCAGGGATCAGTGTATTAAGTTACGGGTAATAGTGCACCGTTAAATAGTACATTGAGCAACGATTGGCCCATTTGAGGACGATTTTACTTGTGTCAAAATCGTAAAGTATTAAATGACTGTCAGGCTACCGTAAATTGATCAACTAACTGAAACCCATTGCGTTAAATAATACATTTCAACTACCGTTTGTTATTTTCCGAAAGTTAATCAACTACCTAGGAAATTGATCAACTTACGATTCTTGCTATTTTCCGGTGACATATACGTAACCATTATCTCCAAAACCCAGTAATAACTTGAATGACTGTCCACAGTATTGGAAATCTTTAGCAAGTTTAAAATAGCTCCATATTTCAAGCACGTAAAAAATTGCTTTTGTACAATTTGTCGCTTAAAGAATATTGAAAGTTTATTCTTAAAAACGTTGTGGGAAAAATGTATTTCAAGCCAGCCCGCCCACTTAAAAAAGTAAAATAAATGCCTCCCGTGCGTAGTACCTACCCAAAATGGTACTTGTTTACATTTAAAAGCTGTAGTAGTGCGGTCCGAAGCCGGCTTGATATTTTTATAATGACCGTTTTATTTTATTTAAACGTCAGACGCGGTTTTACCAACTGTTTATTTTGCCTTTATGCCGATTCCGACATGCCGATTTCGTGGTTTTAAACTATACTACATTTACCATAATGACCATTGCAAGGTAAAAAGGTAAACAAACTAAAACTCAGCCCAAAGGGCCGCAGCATAAGGTTGTATTTCGAATAGTTTTATAACATTAACGATATTTTAATTGAGTCGATCCTGACGTAGAGTAATGATTGGATGTAACGCCGATTTATTTCGAGTTCTCGTTTCTGATTGGCGGTCGTGATAAGTTCGTATCTATCAGGTAATGTTGTTATAATCGCGCTGTTTTGGAGCATGTTATGTTTCCTTGATTACTTTGTTATGAAAGTGATATAATGTTGAAAATTGTCCTGTAATTCATCGAAATGGTTTTCCGGTTAAGAATAACTTCAGAATATTTAAAATAAACCAAAAAAGAAGACACATTATTTATTAATGCTGTTGAATGAACTGTTGAACCGAATAAGTAATTAAAGTTATATTTTTAAATTGCAATACAAATAAGAAATGTTTTATAGAGCTTTCGTTTTAGCGATCACAGGCAACGTAGCTTCTAATTTTTGACCGAATCTAAATTACTTAATTATAATGAAATATCTGAAGATTAAATATAAACTCGCACCTACCCAACGCACAATGAAAACGGACGTCGAAACAATTATTAATTTAGCAAAAGACTTATCAAAGATTGTACGATATCCATTTTCACGATTACTGTGTACCGTAAAAGAATAAACGAGTAGCGCCAAAAGACAGGAATTAATAGCTTTAGTACTTTCAAATCAACCATCAATACAGGCACGTATCCAGGTCTAATCCCGTTGGATCGGCTAGATTCGTCCGTAATGCGCCGTTTGACAAACGAGCCACGCCCTCTATCGGCGATCGGACTATCGTAACCTGTGATACACTTCGTGACTGTGATAAGTAGATGGTAACTGCCTACTTACAAACCAATGATCGAAAATTCGAAAGCATGCAAGTTGATAGGATATGTTTATATGCAGATATTTAGGTATTTTGTAATCTTGGGACTTGCAATATCCTCGTGGTGATATACCTTGGGATGGGATGTAAGGGAGCGACCTATCACCTTTTCGCTCCAAGCCATCCTCACCTGCCTGTGGTGCATCCTGCCGAACCACAAACGGGGCTCTGGCAAACCGATTGGTGGCGGTATAACCATCACGATAGAAGGCGTAGCTAATGTCATAGACCGATGACGGGCAGCAGCGTCACCGGAGCAAGAAGCTGCGCCCTGCGATCGCCAACCCGCCTGCCCAGCGTGGCGACTATGGGTATATCCTTCAGATGTTTGCCCTAAGTGGCGAATAACTGGAGAGGCCTATGTCCAGCAGTGGACTGCAATAGGCTGTTGATGATGATGATGATGATGATATACCTTTGTGGTGTTAGGATTGAGCAGCCTAGATCCTCTATTACAGAGTCTAGTTATTTTCGCATGATGCGTCACATGTTTGCTCCTTTTATGCACCCCGAATATTCTGGTAAAGTACCAAATGTGTTGAAATAATGATGAGGGAAAAATATATGATTATTGTCGTGCTCATGGAAACATAGCTATCTATTTTATATCTGTAAATAAAAATAATGACAATCATTTCAACATAGATAAAGCATCAGACAACGTAAGATATGGATCCATTGCCAAAGTAAGAAGCTTGCAGACATAATTATGTTCATCACATAAATTTTTATCCTGCGTAGAACCCACGATTTATGATGCAGAGCTAGTATCGCCACCAAATTAATCATCGTGCTAGTTTCTAACTAAGAAATTAAAATAAAGTTAGGATGAAACTTCATCAGCACTTAGTAAAACATATCAAGGAGATTTTATCGTAACGCTAAAATAATTAGGTGGTATTTCGCAAAATTCATAAGAAATCTTACTTAAAAACTCCTAACATTTTAATCAAACCTGATATTCGAATCGCTCACCAATGATTCCCCCATCAATCACGAATAAATCTGTCATCATCGTATCGTTACCTGGGGCGTTCCTCACCTTATCACGCCGCGGCAAGATAAATTACTCGCGCCTATCTGTTAATTAAGATTTTCGCAGCTCACATGCAGACAGATGCCGGTAATTTAACTTGAGTTAGAGTTGAGCGTGACGTTTGTACGTTGTGTGATGTCACCTCGCCGTGAATTTTGAGAGGAAATTTTGGCGGTTGTACTTTTTAAGGAATGTGAAAGTAAGAAGTAATTAATTCACACTTATTTGGTTTGGATGTCTGTGTATTACTTCTCAATTGAGATATTAATAGTTAGTCTACTTACTACCCGCTGTGCATAAAACCAAAGAGCAGATAACCAATGTTTATTTTTTAAATAAATAAAAACTGAAGACATGCCACGCTGGGCCACACAGCGCTATCTAGTTCCAAATTAAGCCAAAGCATGAAATTTATGTACTAGACAAAGACTACTGATTAATATACAGACAAAAACATTCTTGGATGCGTTTTTCTGAATATTTCACTTATTTAAATTAATTTATGTACCTCGTTACTAGAGCAATCTCGGTACTAACTATTGTCAAAATGATTTACCACTTTGACTAGAAACACTAATTGGTATCTAAAGGTATTAAACTGTTTAATATGGATAATAAGGATATTATCCGTATTAAACAGTTGTTTAATACCTTACAATTCGTTTTTGATTTTTCGTTACTGACATTAAGTTTGTTACCTATTTTTCTATTAAACATTGGATAATACAATATAAAATTTTTAGAATTTAGTAAACATGACAAGATAATTCGACTCTTTCCTGTCTAAAATAATCTACACATGGAAATCTAACAAAAATAATGTCTCGTTCGTGTAGTTTACTGTTTTTGGAAATCTTTATATGGCACAATTCATTCATTTCGAATTAGACAAAAACAAAAGCAAACTTAACCAACAGAACCGGCAAAAATAACCTAAAAAACAAATAGCTCACTCAAAATAGTTTCCACATCAAAGTGTTTGTAGCAATGAAAAATTACAACGAAAACATTACGCGCCAAATTTAGCCGATATACATTAGGGTGTTCTATAATTAAACATCAATACCGTTACAAAAAGTAAATAAACAGGGTATATAGGAGCCGGGAGGGAGGAGGTGCGGGACGACCGACTATGACTAATGTCCCGCGATCCGTCAGTGTCACTCGCGGACTGGGGGCGCCACTTCTGCCCAGGGCCGGAGTAGGTATCCTTTCGAAATAACATTTCCCCTATTCGGTTTACGTTGATACGTATCTATATGTAAATTGTCGATGCTATGCCCTCTTACGTGACCGATAAAGTCTTCGGTAGTTGTGTTTTTAATTTGTCATTTTACAGGTCTCTTTGTATGCTAATGGAATTCTGGGGCGTTTTTCATTTTTGTTTACATTGAGTAACTTGGTTTTCCATGTCATAATTATTTTTGTACGACTAAAAGGAGACCAGTTAAATTAATAACGTTCATTAGCACGGGAACTAGCTTACTTTTAAATTTACAATAAAAATTATGCCTGAATCTAATCTTGGATTTACAGTGTAAATTATTATTAAATCTATTCCCAATCCTATTCATTAAAATTATTTCTAAGCTTTCGAAACTCAGATCTATGTTTTCTAAATTACTGTGAATTTAGTTACTATACAAGATTCCTTAAAAAGTATTAACCCGCCTGCCCAGCGATTATGGCATAAGGCTCCAGATGTTTGATCAAAGTGGTGAACAATAAAATTGGAAAGGCCTATATCCAGCAGTGAACTGCGATAGGCTAATGATGATGATGAGAATCATCTACCGCATTAATAAAAAATATCAACACCGGTTCTGTCAAATTAAACGAAGAGAATATTTTTAAAAAACTCTTTCAACTTGTCCGTCTCTGTCCCTTTTCTGGGTCTTTCGAAATTGGTTTCCGCGCGGACCAGCAGACACTCCGCGACACGTCACCCCATCTCTAGGGCATGCCGCGGGCACAATTAGGTGAAATAAAAAAAAGAAACAGCTAATCCCGCGCGGCGAGTAGATTGCTTTTGGCGCTTTCGGGGCCGAAAAGTATCTTTTTTTTAATCGTCAAAGTATTTAGGTTAGTAAACGAGTGTAAAAACTCCTTGCCAACCTTTGTTTGTCATTGTATTTCTCGTAGTGTTCGTAGATGCGCGTAGCACGTAGTGAATGCGTAGCACATGTCACTTTCGTAGCGTTTCTCGAATAACCATGGCGTGTGTCGGTATGATAAATATTCTTGTTTTCTTTTGGTTCCCTAGAAAATACTCAATATCTCCTAACCACATATAAAACTACATACTACACCATGGTAGCTAATAAGATACCAAATCTTAGCAGATTCAGATCTTTTAAACTGTTAGGGCAGTTTAAAAGTTGATTCCTCATAGTTCATCTGAGTTCTTGTACAATTCAATTGTTAAATAATTCAATCACAATGTCTGAATTTCAACTAAAGGGTCTAAGGTATCATAGCCTTCCGCTTTTCCTACAGTCCGGTGATGATGACAAGGCCCTATCATCGTAGTCATTTAGGAAAAAAAGTTACACTCGACCTCATAATATGAAAATGTGTACTCTTATCTTCGCTCTCACAATGTGATAAGATGAAATTTCGATTTGATAAGAGTGGGGTCAGTTATAGGATCAATGACTCAACGCGCTATATACAAGGTGCAAGTGCAGTGACACTGTGCTGACAATATTCAGACTTTGGAATACACCGACCTGTACCACCATTTTTCAGGATTTCATTCAAAAGAAATCACGTTACCTTCTCATATTCACTTCGTTTTCTATACTTTGCTTTAGATATTCAAAATCTCTACTTAAAACTAACAAAATACATTATATACGTGTTACATTCATATATGAGCCAGGAGCGAGGTCGGTACGCGAACATCATTATTCATACTGTTTTTTCGCTTTAATTTCGTCAAATTTATTTCACTTGAACAAATGGACGATCATTAATACAGCATTTTACGGAATCCTATTATTTTGTTCCACGTTGGGCTACAGCTTGTAGGTATATGAGTGGATATTTATTCAAGTACAGTCATATACAAAAGTCAGTGTTAAAGTTGGTTAACCGATAGCTAAGTTTCTAAGACGAAGATTGAAAACATAATTTATTTAAATCATAAAGAAGGATCTATAGAATTCCACGATGCTCATTTTAAATAATAACTAAGTAAGTTTTATACATGTACTTATATTATAAGTTTATTACCAAAGAAGACAGACTACCTATTCGTAAATTATTAACAGACGACTAATAGAACTGGTGTGCAATAAACAATATGTAGAGACATTAGATAAATAAATAGGCAATTATCATTCTAATTGCCTATTTAAAACAAAATATGTTGTGACAATTTGTTAAAACAATCGCAAACAATCAATACAGCGGAGCCCATCTTTCGTTTATTTTATAAGGCTATGTGTATTGAATAAACATGCTCACAATGAGATAAATAATTAAATTAATTAGTAACGCAGCACAAATACGGTAAGTTTTAATTCAATAGTCATTGAAAGTAAAGTTTGACGATCAAAAATCGACCGAGGCACATACTTTTTAAGTGTCATTTTTCATTGTGGAAATGTTTTCGGAAGCTTACAAAATGAGATTCTGAGAGGGCAAGCCCAAATACACTTTTGCATCTGAAGAATAGAGACTGATGTCGCATGCCGTAATGGGAACAGAAGTTTTTGGAATCTGATCACCAAACTTTGATCCAAACTGTGTCTTATTATCAAGGCAATAAGTGGTACATTGTGAACGGTGCTATCTAGGTTTTCCCTCCCCTCCCCCTGCCTCAGTCCCTTAGACAAATGACGTAGCATTTGTCCAAATGATGGCGCGGGCGGCGGAGAGAATGAATTTAAATTATCATTCAGTGGTACCAACATACTGCAACAGTGCCCAAAATTGGGATTGTGTGGGTGCTTTCGGTCCGTTGTATAAACAATATTACCTGCAAAAAAATTTACGGTAGCTCAATACCGTCACATTACTTTGATGATTTAAAAGTAGGTGTAGATAAAAAAACATAATCTCGAATAAGTTCAGTTTAAGCTTTATGATTTAAGCTTTTTCTTGCATTACGATAATGTACAAATTTACTATCATGTAATAACTAGTCTTATATCAAAGTGAACGCTCTGGTTGTAGAACCATACTATATTCTAGAAATACCATAGTCTAGAATTATTGGTTTTTTTTTCTAAATAGAATAGAATAAATTGTTATCGATCAACAAACCCGGAATCTTTCACGCTTGCGAACGCCAATATGAAACAAAATATGTTGATTTCGTCACATTTCAATACAAACACAACGCTGTCTAATTATGATTTATTTAATGAATTATGTTAATTTCATTATTTACTTTTCATCACTTTTCCTACATAACGAAATGAAACTGACCATCTAACAAATATTAAGGTTCTCTATTCGGAACCCTATGCCGCAGCATTAACTAAGATGAGAGGATGTATTTGAATATAATAATAATTATGTGTTTTTTATTACAAGTAGTTCATTTTATATTTTCTCGATCTATTTAATAAATGTACCAATCGAACTTTTATTTTATTCTGCAGTCTTTAAAAAGGTTTGAAAAAAGAACTTTTCTTTCCACATTAAAATCAAAGGAACAAAGCCATTCGGCCAATTAAAAACTATAATCGAATCTTACACGTTCGAAATGTGAAAATAACATCGTTAAACGTCAAACGGGCGTCTCTATTCTAAGTTCCTCAATCCAGAGCGCTTGTTTGAATTCGTTCCTCGAATTCTTTTTAGCCGTTCTTTTGGCGGGAAAGGAAATTGAGTAATGGCGGCGTCACAGATGGCATCATGGTAGATTGATAACGGGAATGGAGAGCGCCGTTCTATTGTGACGCTTTTGTGTGTGGGTATAAAAATGTACGCTTCGCAGGTGGATTAGGTGGAAGTATTTGTTTTACTGTTTTTATTTTGTTAAGATGGAAATGTTTGTAACGATGCGACTGTAATGTGAAGCGTACATTCATACTATTAGCTAACGGTCTACAGAAGAACTTTGTTATGATAAAGTAGGTTTACTAAGGTACTAAAATGAGACTAAACATAGGAACAATATTTTGAGGAAGGGTGCTTTTCCATACACCGTTTGTGTTTGTATAGATAGATATATAAAAATGTAATTTCAACTTGCGGTGGATGACAACTCTATCATCATCATCAATGACAAAATGATTTTTCATTTTTTTACGTTAGATAGATAGATAGATACTCTTTATTGCACAAAAACACAGACATTACAGGAAAACATATTACAAACAACACAAAGTACAATCTAGGCGGTCTTATCGCTTATAGCGATCTCTTCCAGACAACCTTCAGGTAGAGGAAACCAGATTGACTAAGGAAATGGGTAACCCAGTGCAAAACTATCTAACTATTTTATATTAAATACGTAAAATTATTACATAAATATACCAAGAAGTATATATTCCATAGACATACACATATACATATAAATATATTTAAATACACTTAAATAAAATAAACATAATAATAACATATTACATACATAGATACATAGTTTAATAAGATACTTTACTATTTAATATACATAGATACTTATTGTTATTTAATATTATTTTGAGTATGAATTTAAGTACTTAGATATATAGAAGAGAAAGAATGTAGAAATTAAAGAGACAGGAGATGTGATTTAAGCCTAAGCTTATAAACTGGGAGGGATTGGGAACGTCTGATGGAAAGTTACCTTATACTTTTCTAGGTATTGTATGATTGTATAAACATACATTGACTTCAATAACTATCAATTATTTACCTAACGTAGTGCATGAACACTGCTTACCACAGACATAGTATGTATAAACAAAGCATTGTTTTATAGCTATCTTTTGTGTGCTTTAATAACCCCCAAATTCACAAGGAAAGGTCGATCAAACCTTCCACATATAAACATACCCATACCTACCTAATGCGCACATCGAGTCGCCTGACAAATAGCCATAGAGACAAAGGTACACGTTTCCCAACTCTCGCGGGCAAGAAAACAATCCAACGTGTGGTGCTTAAGAAAAAAAAACAATAGGCCCATGATGAAGACGTAGTCATTGTGAGCGACGAGCGAGCCATATTTCACGGCTTTGTGCGCCTTAGAGCCGATTAATTCTAGATATCTCCATTTGCCTATACGATGCCGTGATGAAACCTTTTTTGATGGCTGCGGCAACAACGGGCGTGGGCTGTCGAGTATAATGTGGGTTATGCTGCAGTAATTGAGGTGATGTTTGATTATCTAATAGGCGCGCATTTTTTAGTAGGATCTATGCCGATGCCGAATAGCAAGTTAATCATCAATTACTCCGCTCATATCCGTTGTGAAAATTTTTACGTCGTGATCAGGAATATGGAAGCCTGGGTTAATACAATAGAGTGAACCTGCAATCTAATAGGAGAAACATACTGATTATATTTAAGTCCAATATACCAGCTTATGTAAGATACATGTACCTAAAGCCTTGAGTCTACCTTCGACAAGGCCAATATGGTCTGCCAAACCATTCTAGCCAATTGCGGGTTGGTCCTTTGTTGATTATGCCTTTTTGTGGTCTGCCAAACCATTCTAGCCAATTGCGTGTTGATCCCTTGTTGATTATGTATTCGTAAAATCGAGATTATGCCTTAGATAAATAACTGAAATGTCAATGTCCTCATAGCGTCAGCTAAAATTCCCACATTGATAGTATCCAAGAAAAAAAATCAGTGATTCATTTAGCATTCCGACGCAGAAATATCACAAAATTATTACACGCTCATAAATTCAGAAGCCAATATGAATATTAATACGCCACAATAACAGGCGCATCACACAAACCGAATAAGGTGACAAAACAAAAAACAGTCTTCTATCATTCCGAATAAAGCTTCAAGCCCCGAAAGATTACCATACTCACCTACAACGCATTATGCAAAGAGACTAAATTGAATTACTGAGTTAAATGTCGTATAAGATAAAAACGAGGGCGCAATCTACAACCCAATGAGGAGACATTCGTATTAACATATTCAAACCCCATTGAATATTTATATTATGTAGGATACTCCCCGACACTTGGTGTCGGCTCTTTAGTCACTCTTGTATCTCTAATGGAGGCCACTATCTTTCCTCCGTATCTATCAAAATAAAAGCTAAAAGTGGATCGGCCGCTCGGGTATTACCAAATAGGGTACAATTTGATAAGGCAAAAGTAACGTGTTGGACAATATACATTAAACACCTGACCACCGACTAGGGTAACGCATCGAACGGCTCCCTACTAAATTGATCATATCCCTGGTCCCTTGCCCGACTTTTCTTCGAGAATCTTTAGTAACCTTCGATTATACCGGGTACGGCTACTTTCAATTACTAATCATTTAAGTAATCTACAAGGTGGTACCGAATTCTGTCTCATTTTAACTTTGTTGCCCACTTGAAACTTTAAAGCTATGGAGATATTTTTGTAGATTTGGTTTACCTTGAGCTCTTGCGTTAGACCAATGGTAAAAAGCAAGATCTAATTTTTTAAATTAACTCAATTACCACGAATGGAATGAAGTTTCCTTTAATATACTTAATGTAGGTATACTTTATTTACATATTAGCTACATTCAACATTGGCGGTGGAACTCTTATTAAAGAGTGAACATATAAAAACGCCTAGATTGTTTAAATACATTAGTTGAATTTCATATAAGTTTTCTTTGGTTTCCAATAAGGTCCATTCCTAATAGATTTTGAAGTCGTATTAGAAACGTGTAACCAAATAGGATGTTCGGTGACGGAAGTTCTTATGGGAAATTTATATGGAACAATTATTGTTTAAAGTTAAATATCATCAGATAAATATAAATATCGAAATAAAATTAATTAAACAAGGGAAAATTGTACTCACCAAACATTGCGATCTTATTTAGCAGCCATCTTTCGCATAACGGCTATCTGAATCTGAAACAAAGAACATTTATTAAGTTTATCTAAAATCAAAAGGACGTAATATTACTCATACAATAACAATAATATCTAACTTTGGGATTAAAAATAATGTTTTTGTTAGAATGAAGACGTTCACCCTGCTTGCTTGCTCGTAACGTAATGTCGATAGCGCTATTGACACCACTCGAGGGCCCTCCTACTGTAAATAGAGTGAGTTGATGGTATAAAAAAAATTGAATTTTGAATTTTGATTTTTTTTTTGAAATTGCAACCTGCATTTTCAGGACTGTGAAAGTTTTTTTAAAGAAAACTATCATATAGGGCTTAACATATGTACCTACGCATCATAACCAAGTTTTTCATATAGGTAGGTATAAAACAGGCCAATACCATTCAAGTCGGATTTTAAAATGAAATGAATAACCTATATTATGATATTAAATTACTCCAAAATAATCAACGACGCTATACAGTTATCAACAACAATTCAACAACACACAAAACTTAACCTTATTTTAAAAGTAATAAGAGCTTTTTCGTACCAAGGAAATCTGAATAGCCGCAGGCGCAGAGTTATCATTTAGAGGTCGCACATTGTTTAAGCTTTTTGGTGTACTGTAGAATGATGGTACTTAATTAAATCTTAAAATAATACTTAATGATTGTGTTTTTACGTATTACGAATTTTGACTTCAAGGACTGCTTTTTGTAGTGATAATTTTCTGTCATTACCGGGTTATTTCAATTTAAGGCTAAAATAGAATGTACTTATGTATTGATTAGAAGCTGTATGATGAAAGTGTGTTCTAAAAAATCTGTCGGAAATAAGCTAAGTCGTGATTAAAAATTATGAATCTAAGAGCGATTCATCTAGAAAGTTATACAATGTTAAATTATTGGTTTGTCCTACAAAAAAATTAGACCAGGGCGAGCAGCCAGTCAACAAACAAGCCAGGACTAGATAAGTTACCGATAGTTACTTATATCATTTTTGAATCCACATTACACTCGTAATAACCATTTCTCAATAACAAGGCTTTATAATCAAAACCCAACCATCAAAAAAGGACTACAATTACACAAAAGGTAGACATCCTAAATAGTTACTCTAACACGTGCTGGATCAAAACACCTTCGGCCAATTAAAATCAGAATTCCCTACCGAATTGAACAAAGCTCTCACATAGGCTCATGAATAAATAAACGAGTGTTTATGTAATGCTGGCCGGGATTAAAATTCAAATATTCCGACAAGTCAATCTAGAGAGGTCCCGGGCGGTGCGGCCCCCGCGCGGACAGGCATCCTGTACGTGTAGTATACGCAAAAAATTCAGATACTTCTTGAAAAGCTGAATTTTACTTCGCCGAATTAGATTTTTATGTGTCCGCTTGTACTTATTCACTCATAGCCCAGCTAACGTATGAAAGGTTAAACTATATGTGATGTTGAATACTGATGACAATGTTGACATGTTCTAGCTTAAAATGCGGCTTAAGTATTTGCACATAAATACACTATTCTATTATGGTATTGCATTGCGAGCTCATTTGGTAGTTAGAGGGTTTCATTCCCACCCGAGATCTATGGTGTCTGGGTGTTGGTATTTATTAATTATAATATTTATAATATCTTTGTTGTTTTGATAATCATAGCGCTCGAGCTACTTGCTTTGGGATAGGAGCAATGTATTACGCTTAAAATAGAAATACATACATCTGAAACATGCAGTGTTGTACCATTACATGATAGCTGTCTAAGGTGATATGACCACGTTATGTGACAGTAATCAAGTCATTTAAGAAGCTCTGCCGCAAGGACAGACTGTTAGTTGAGAACTCTCAAAACATAATATTAAATATTTATACATATTCAATAAAATGTAGGAATAATAATAATCTTGGGTACTTCGAATAAAATCTATTCCTGGGTAGGATTCAATCCCGCGGCTTCTTTTTTCGAATCTCTAACAGTCCTTAACTTAAAAGACGAATATTGCATAATATTTTATCTACTAAAATAAAATAGCTACCTACATTGTTTCATAAAAGTTTAAGTTAGGAGAGTGTTAACATTTCACATATTCTACAAGCTCTGAGAACATTCAATGCATTTGCATACGTTTCAGAACCGGGTACCTATGACTGTGGATTAATGTGGTGTTATCCCTCCTCTATGTTACGCCTTGATAGAATTCCTAATGATTTACAACCATCACTAGATTAATTTAATTCCTCTACTGACCATCTTGACACTTCAAATTACGTATTCGAAACCCATTAAGTATGCCGTCAAGAACTTTTACATACCAACACGCAAGTTCAAAACTCGCTGAATGTTCTACACGAGTATGCAAATCATTAAGCCGGCGCAATTAAAAAGCCGACCACTTTATTAACAAAATTAAAACGTCAAAATCAAACACAAAAGACGCCATATTTGGTCGGCAGGCACGTAGTGGAACACGCACCGCTAACAGAAAATAAGGGACACACAGAAAGACAGGAAGGGCCTGTGCGAGCGGGACGGCAACAAAACAGGCCCTTGACGAAAAGGGAGGGCGATAGTGACGCGATGATTGAGCGGGCCACAAGAAAAATGATCACCCGTCAAGCGGCGACTGAGAGAAACTACCCCTAGCGAGTGGGAGCGAGAGGGGCGTATTGCCGTTGCATAGGAGTGAGGGGAATGGCCTATGCCAAAATAGGGGTGACGTACGGTGATGGATTATGCTTTTCTCTCTAAAGAAGGGAGGGGCTCACGGGTCGTTATGGAAAAAGCTGAGGGAAGTGGGGCCGACATGTGTCAGAGACGTACACCAAACCGATGGTGGCCTTAATTGATTTCTGTATAAAACAAGAAATTAAGTTCTCACTTTAATTACATTTCTTATTCATGCTCTGGGGCTCCGGCGTGTATTCGCTTAAAATTAAATGGGTCAATTTATTTTTTGCCCACACACATCATTATTGTCTTTTTGTGTTTTCCAAAATTATTGCATTGTAATTTTTTCTTGCTAAAAAAATATATTTGTAGACACTTACAACGAATCACGAATATCTCGTATATGTACACGTAATAGGTTTACAATTAAAAAGTACTTTTTACACGGGAGACTGGATGAGTTATTAAAGTTACATTTTCAAAAGTCCTAATAAGTTTGTTTACTGCTCTCTCATTAAAAAAAATACCGAACGGAATTTAACTAAACTTCACTATAAATATAGCTCCTACATCAGATTAACACTCAGATTATATTATCAACCACATTAACTTATAAATCATAGTCCATGTGGATTATTATGATTTATAAGAATACATTCACGCGGGCAGAGCCGCGGGCTGGGGCTAGTATTTTAATAATTTGCAGAAAATAAATACATACTTGATGATGATGATGATACATACTTGATTATTCGATAAATTGTCTAATTATTTAGCGACTTGTAATAAAATGTTTTTAAAGTCAAGTTCAATCCTATAAATCTAACGCGAATTGTCAAGAATGTTGTCAGTATTAGCGCGTTAATGTGTAAGAAGACCCTCACATTAAAATTTTTCCGAAGGGGACACAGTACGCCACTCGCAGACATTCCATTGTCCACTTTGAAGAGTGTTTATTGTTTTATGCCTTTGTTGTATGAAAATTTAAATCCTTAATTATTCATAGGATTGTTTTGCGAGACAATATTTTCACAATAGGCCCGGGTTTGCAGGGGTGGTAATCGGTTTGATTAATAAATTGTCAAGTTGAATCCAGCGTTAGAATATAAATTGTTACCGCAGATATTTCATCCCATTATTACGGCGAGATCCCGTTCATTGTTTTACGAAATGTCATATCTCATTCTGTCACCTGATTGTTTCGGTTCACAGGTTTCAATGGCGGTGTCGTCTACTCAAAGCTCGGAATTGTGTAGAATTTGTGAGACGGAAAATGTTGTTTACGGCACGAGTTAGACGGTTAGTGCTTTAGACAGGACATTTGTTCATTTTGTATCGTGTCCAAGTTATCCGATTCTACTTTAAATAAGGCGCGAGCTTACTTATGAAGATTTTCGCTGAGTACCAACCTAATCATTATGCTAGACTATACAGTAACATAGCTTACACAAAAATTATAGTAGGTGTGTCAGATTAACAGATAAGTTATAGTTTGCATGAAACCGCGGGTTGCAGCTAGTGAATGATAAATTAAGAGTATAAACCATAACATTTTGGGTAATCCAAGTTTATTATCGTCTACTGATAAAGTATATCGAAGTACTACATAGGTCAATTAAAAAATATATTCAATTTGATTCTGAAGTAAATTTTATGGATGTGTAGGTAATTGAATAGTGTCAACAACCTCCTTGACAAGACAATTAACTTTTCTGGTGAGGGAAAATATCCATCGGTCATCTATTGTCTTTACGTCTTCATTTTGTATAACTATTAATTCATAGTAATTGCCTACGTTTGATTAAATAATTAAACATTTACTTTTTAGACTATTGCAAGTTCTTAAATTATTTTAAGGTTGTATCTATCCTCAATGATATATTTATCATCTTCAACATAGATATCTGTAATATACCTATCGTTCATAAAAACTATAAAAAGTTTATACATCAGAAAATAAAATGAAGTAACATAAGAAGTAGGTACCTAGATATGTTATCTGTATCAGAAAATAAGAATTTCACAAAAATTGCAAATCAATATCCCTCTTATTTCGAAAACGAATAGAATTCGAAAGCTCAAATGAACCTATCACGATGAAATTAGCGTGAACACAAGACGGGCCCAACCCGCTCCCGCTAAAACAAATTAATTTAGACAAGAGGAAGATGTAAAAAGTTCGAAACAACGATTACGTTTTATTGCCCACCATTATATTAATCATCGGCAAAATTAATTTTTCATTTGGACAAATCGCTCCGAGGTCCGTACAAATGTCTTTGGGGCTTGATTGATAAGAGTGATTTGGATAAGAATTTTCTTTTGCATTAACATCTGGTGTTTTGTTGGTCTGGACTCTGGGCGTGTAACACATGCGTGTGCGATGACAAAATATTAAGTCGTTATTGCAATTCCTTGATGCGTTTTTGTTTGATCGATTTCACATCGTTTCGGACATAAAGGTTCCTTTTTTAATACATTATTCATATTATGTAAAGCTTACTAAAAATAGAAGGGACATAAATCATCAATATCCAAAGGAAGCTATAGGTATTGACGTATTTTGCAGTGATTCAGCTTTCTGAGCCAGGAATAGACGTTTAACGTAGGTACACATAATTATCATGTCATCATTATAACATTTCAGCAAATACACCCATTGTTGAGTGAATGCCTCTTCATTCTAACGCCATCTAGCTCGATTCCTCATCAATCTCATCTAATACCTTCTGGATGGTCTACATTGATAGTCATAGCTGTACAGATAATAAAATAAAGAAATTGGAAAAAGTCACAAACTTAGTTGCGATAACAATGTCTAAGTTGTATTACTTTGTTTTGTTCATAATGTGTTTTCCTATGATCCTGTGAAAACACAGACTGTTTTGTGCAATAAAGAGTTTCTACCTAGCTTTTTACGTCCTACTATTTATCATATAATATTGTTTGACGGTGAAAGTATTTTTGATAAAAAAAAGTATGTTAAAGCAATAACTAGCAAAAATTAGAGCAAATTATCAAAAGGAATTGTTTTTGTTTAATTGAATATGTTGGGTGTAATAACAAAAGTGTCCGCAGTAATAATGACACTTGCATGTATGCATTTAACTTTTAACTAATAGTTAAAACGACCTTGCATCATCATCTTTAGTAGCTACGTAAAGCTATACTGGCTCCGTACACAATGTACTTAGTCGAATCTCGCGCACATACCTATAAGGCAACTTGTTTGCACACAATAAAGCACCACTCAGAATAACTACACGTAGTAAAACAGTATCCAAACCGTTCTCGCATTCACGTATCGTCTTTACACGCTGTTCAAAGCGTAAAATTACTAAACGTATTGTAAAATTGATTTACCGCATTATTGTCTTAAGTCGAGCTGCATAACCGTCTCATTAACGATTCAAGAGAGCAAATTGTGCTACCTAATTATAAGTGAATGAGCAAAAACAATGCCGTATTTATGTTCACCAATTTATCAAACAAAGCAGCGATGTCTCGGCCGGGCAGCGCACAAAACTTACAATAGGGTACAACCTCAAAAATCGAGCTTAGAAAAACTATTTTGTGAATTGTGACAAATGACGGCGCGACAAATCTGTGACACAACCTCGCCAGGCCACACACTAAAACAAAAGAAACGATTTAAAAGCATAAAGAAACAATTGCCTTTTATGTGTGTGCTAATGAGTAAGACCACACGTTAATATTCATAACGAATTTTATACTTACTTGTTGTAGGTAGAAGTGTCCGATATAGTTTCCACTTCAATTCGTCTTAAAAAGGAAGTTGTCAGGATTAATTACTTAGACACTTCCCAATTTTTATATTACTCTGTAACGACGAAGCGACGCCGCTAGTAAGATTAATCTGTTTTACCTGTTTAGGTGTTATAAGTGGAAACAGATATTTCATGCCGTTTTGATTCAGACAGTAGTTTATCACATGAAACTTTGTTGACACCAGAATCCATTATACATGAGCATGCGATTATTTTGATGGATTCCATGAGAATACAACCATCAGAACTCCCCTAAAATCTCGAAATCGAACAAAGGGAACACGTGAGACTCCCTTCGCATCCGAGGCTAATGCTCACCCCACGGAGGAAGGATATGTAGAGAAAAATGCGTATTTATAGCAAATACTCGTACTCAAACAGTCCTACATTGTGTACGAGTCAAATAAATGAGTCTCATTTTTCGTGCTGTCAAAAAAATCTGAATGGAAAAGAAAACGCGGCGGCGAAAAAACGGCAGGCTGCGGGGTTTTTATTTCGTTTTTAATGTAATACTGATTTGGGATGTTTCAGATTAATTGCATTTTACCTGACGGCGGAGGGTGACGGCGATGCTGAAAGAGTTCGCGGACGCTGATCGATCGCTCGGCACAGATTGAAAGGAGAGACGTGAAAGGTAATTATTCATTTGGCGACTAGAATAGAACACTTTTGTACCTTTATCTTGGGTTCTTTTTTCACGAGTTTTGCGCGAAATTTGCAAGTAAATGGATGAAGTGACACGGTGATTTGTATTGGACGAGTTCGACTTCCCACGAATTTGCTTTGCGATACTTCTGATAATAACTATAGATATGATAATTAGCCAACTTCAAAGGAGTTTATATTGTGATCAATGTCTGTCTGTCAAAGAAGAAAAACAATATTTTTATTATTACCCACTCACCTATTCTGATACCTATAAATAACATTAATTAGCCAATACAATATTTCTTAATTAACATAATAATTTTAAATCTGATTTCATAAATTTAGTTACAAAAACATCACTAAGTTGCATGTTGCAACGTTGGCTACTGTTGCAATAATATTAAATTCAAAAGCCATCTTCGGACTCAATGCGTAGACAGAACAAAGCTCATAGCGGCCTTTTGACAACAACAGAACAATGTCCATATTTCGAAAACAATAATGAAAAAAATTTGCATGCCGAATCTCACAATGGACACCACAAGACCCGGAAGATTGCACAATGAGCTAGACGGGAGCACATGTGATCCTGACCTTATTTCACGAAATCCACCGGCCACACCACTGAAGCAGCTTTTGTCTTTGCCTGCTTTATGATTTATGTGACATTTCTTTGACGTTTTATGAGTCACGGCTCATTTGAATGTCCACAACTGGTGCTTTGCACATTTTCAGCTCGCCCATAGTGTTTTTTTGGAGACTGCGCAATAGTTAGCATTTGAATAAACATTTGGTTACCAGATTAGGTTTGTATGTGGCAGAAACACAACAGGGCTCACTAATATAGTATTCTAATGCTTCATTTTTCGACGGGCATATTTACATGTGAATAAACGTAGACTTGCTATAGGGTTATGTAAGCGAAGGCCGATGATTATGGGTTGGTGAGGAGCAAAAAGTTTAAGTCAAAATGAAGTCTTCAAGCGGGCTGAGGTTGTTATAAAATTACAGGCAGCTAGGCGGCGAAAACTGGCAAATTATAGTGTTGGACCGCAGACATTGGCCGTGGTTGCGATAGAGATCGCGGCGATTTGACCAACTATTGTAAAAAGGGCCATTATTGTGACTTTTACCTCAAGTTTCTGAATAAAATTGCTAGGGAGGAAGTTGAACTTGTTTCCGTAGAGATATTGTTGGCTAGACCTAACCACTTTACTTAGCATAAAATGTTACAACAAACTTTTGTGTTTATTAAATATAAATGGAATTAAAAAATTATGTGTAAATGATTTCATGTTTTCGAATTATGTTTCAAGTTAATGCAAAGTAGATCACTGTCTCGTTTTTTGTCTATTTTATTGATTAACGCGTCATCATGTAGGAAAGACTTAAAAACTGTACAAAATTCAATCTACCATAAAATTAAGGGATGACCAATGTGTATACTTTGCTAAAAACTATGATTTTTTTCGAGTTTCGAGAAAAAAGTTTAAAAAAAATCAAAATTCTATTTTACCTTCAATTCATTATACTAACTGCTTAATTAGATACAGCTTATAGCATTCCCTTATGAATTAACCAACTCATACATGCGTTTACGCGAGTCTGTATTTTCACCACTCATCATTTTCTTATTATTAGATGCGGCACTTTCTTTATTATTTTATAATCGACCGTTTTGCCGACAAATGCCGACACGTTCCATCGGTTGTACGTGGCCCGTGGTCGCTCCATGATTGGCCTCAGCTCGGCCCCGAACCAAATGATAGCTTACGATACAAGAGTAAAAGACACGTAACAGGATATTTTCGATATAAATAAGGATGCACTTTATATCATTTGAGTTCTAGAATAGCTATCATGATAACGGTGACGCATTGAATATGGTACACGTATTTTGCATCCAAAAGCGAGGACGATACTAAATCGACGATACTTAACGACAGGTTAATCCAAGTATAAAAAATTTCGAAAATGCATAATGTTTCAATTACCAAGATGTACAGTCATACGCTCTTTTTATTATTAAACTAAATAAATGAAACTACTTTTGATTACCGGAATATGTTCAAAAAATATGAACTAAGTCACACTCACAAGTATCTTAACAAGATGAATTCACTTTACGTGTATAATTAACTTAATAAATAATTCCAATGTATCATAACTTAGCTAGACCTCTATTAGAAATAAAGTTATTTCTTAATAACAAATACTTACACAATAAAGCAGGTTGCGTTTTTATTATCGCGCCAAGCGAATTTATTTGCATCGTTAACACTTTCAATTTACTTTCGTTCCCGAAATTTGGCTACCGATGTTACCTCCACCATTAAATCGCGTGTTTATTTTCAAAAGTTCGATGACTCCCAATCATTGAGTGGTCCCAAACGTCTCAATACCCAAGTAACGAGGTGGCCATTAATTCAGGGATGTATCGCGAGATAACTTTATTCTGGTAGCCGGCTGCTTTGTATGCGCCCGTCCAGGCGTCCGTCATTACCCACTTCCAAACTTACTCTAGCATCATTTACCCAAACAATCACCTTTGCTGCTTTCACCTTAAAGCCCACTTCATCACCACAACCAACTTTGTGCATATAGCCCTCTCGCTTTTATCTTATTGGTCAACCATTACGCCTAAATTTAAACTCTTCATTATATCGCCACAGTGAGAAAACTCGCGATAACTGATGGGTGCGTGAATAATATATAGGTAATGAATTTTGATAAACTTGATCCAAGTGCTCTTGCGTAGATAAATTAAATACGAAGCGAAGTGAGGAACCGGTTCCGATGCCGGCCGATAATGAATGTGGTGACAATGACATAGCTGATGACTCTAATGGTAATCATAGAATTTATTATTTTCGAGCGAACGTAGATATCGCTATCGGGAAAGTGGTAAATGCAGGAATAGCGAGTGTTAAGTAAATAGAATTCAATGTCGGTGTAATTGGCGTAATTAGTTTTACACACGACGTTCTATTAATTTATTAAGACAATTAGTGTATCGGTAACATACACTTTCAATAATTGTATTTTCCTGTAGCACGAGTTTGTAACAAACACTAAATAATGGCTAATGGAATAGGTACGTTTGTTATCGTTCGTTTTTATTTATATTGAGTTCCTTGAAGTTTTAATATAATTTTCATTAAGACAGAATCAAATATTATGTTATGTTATAGCGACCAGCATATACTTATTTATACATATTAATAAAAAATCTATATGTCCCAAATATTTACGCGTAGAGATTGTTTGAAATTTGCCCTTTTGTATATCGAAAAGGGGAACGTAAATTTATTCATTGTAGACTTTTTTTTTGATTATTAAATGTTCGGTTTTAGTTAGATAGTTCTTAGAGATCCCAGCCACAGTCGTTATCAGGTAAAGACCAATATTACAAGGTTATTTAGGAACAACTTTAGGTCCAGACCAACGGTTTGCTTTGTCTGGCACATTAATTTCATCTACAGTTTGAGCTAGTCAACATAATGACACAGACATTTTTATTGCACGCCATACTGTTTTTATAGCCATTTTGATAGCCATTTTGTATTTGTTGTTCATAAACGGTTATAATTATTGATAACCTCGAACTAAGATATACTCGCACTCTGCTCACACTTCTAGCCCATTCTTTATTATATTTTGCGCACATAACATTGCTACATAAGCTTATCCCAGCCTGTAGAGTTGGCTCTGAACACAAGTAATTTGTCGGGGTCACCGCGAGTTGCCATCATCCCAACTGCTCGATAATGCTGTTTACCGTCCGGCTTATGCCGGCTTTTTAGCTTGATCGCTTTGTAGTGACCTCATCATGCTGAGGCAATCGCAAAACATAGGGTTATGTAAAAAAAAGGGCTTAAATAAATACAAATACCGTGTTTATTTATTTATTATTACACCAACAAAGTTTACAACTACATATAGACATAGTCCCACAAAACTATTTAAATAGTTTGTCTGTGGAAGATGTTGTCTTAAGACGCTATACATAAAAGTGCGATGCGATTTCGCAACTTGGAAAATTGCAATACGAATTGCTGCGATGCGATTTTGTGCGGCAAGACGTCTTTCTATACGATTCGGGTAACATTGTAGGAATGTTCAATGTGATGTGGGAGTTCGCAAATTCTTGCGATGCGACGTCGCATCGCAGTTTTGTGTACAAGATCGGGTTAGGAGACCCGAAATACTATACTTTGGAGTGACTGTGATTTTTTCCTTTACATATAAGTAGTTTTGTAAAGGGAAAGAAAACAGATATTTTTTTTATAAATAATATACTTACGTAATAATAATATGATGACTTATTTCGTAATTATACCGGTTTTTTTTTTACATCAAGTCCAGGGATTTTTAGGGTTATCTTTGGAGGTAAAGAATAATTTGTGACTATTAGGCTAAGTTTCTATGTATCTTTAAATGCTCGAGAAGATCTTTGCATGCAACGTTATGATTCTGACTAAGTAACATTGAGTCAACGCTAAAAGTTTTCACATATCATCCATCAGCTATCCCAATCCTTATCAAGGATCCGTCTCATAAGTTGAGACCACATTACGCACTTAACCTTTAATCAGCGTTACCAGCCACGCACCCTACAATGCCAGGCTTTCTCAGCACAAAGCCTAGTTGAGTTCAGCTTTCAAACGCACGTACCGTCGGCAAAAACTCCCTTTGTTGCCGCTCGGGCGGGCTGATTTCTTAAATAATGTCGGTTTGTGTAGGTAGGAGGGTTCCGGCCACATATAGGGTGTCTGTCAGGAATTTGGTCTTTAGGATAAAGTTTGATAAAGAAATCTCAATTTAAATAAAGCGAGGAAAGGTAGGAATGTCTAGGAGCATATACCGGTCGGTTTCATTTAGCAAATGAGGAAGTTGATGTGTGTTGTATATTGAATTTGTGATAGAAATGCATCCAAGATACAATTTTTTTTAAACAAGAATATAAAATATTATGTACTTAGAAAAAACCGCCATCACAAAAATCTTTCAGAATTCACCTGCTACTCAGAGGATTTCAGGCTAAAGGTCTCTGCCCACTACACCGTATCATACCATGACCGTGCTATGAACGTGTCAAGCACGGAAGGTAATACGATACGGCTTGCTTTGCCCACTGAAACGAGTCGACGGCGTTTAATGCCCGTATGATGCCCGTATGATGCCGGTATGGTGTCCGTATGCAACCCGTATGATGCCCGTATGATGCCGGTATGGTGTCCGTATGCAACCCGTATGTTGCCCACCCGTAATTTGTGTGACTATTCATAGGAAGCCGTTTCATTATCGCGTTTATAACGGTCCTTATACGCGGTTATAACCCGTATTATCACCGTTTTGCTGCCGGCACGCATCGGTTTGGCACCGTCGCGTGCCGTGCGCGGAGCGTACCGCCACCGGCAAAATATTCTCGCCGACAATTCTGAACTGTCCGTGCATGGCACGCGACGGTGTTGGTCGGTGACGGAACGGTCTAATGGGCATCGTCTCATAGTTTTCAATACAAAGAATACTTTTTTGTCTGACACGTTCATAGCACGGTCATGGTATGATACGGTGTAGTGGGCAGACTCCTTAAACGAATGTGACGATCCACCAAGCGTATGGATTGGCAGATATGTTTAATTTTACACTGAAGACGGATTGAAACTAGTATTTACTATTTACCTAAAGTTGGAAGAGGAAATCTTCCAAATTCACACCAATGCGTATTATGTTCATTATTTTAGATCGAGCGTGATACATAATAATATATTACATTACAATATGCGTGTATTACCTTCAAAAGAGCAAAGTAATAAATTGATCGCGAGTTGCGTACGAAGTGAGCTGTACCAAATACAGCGATCGTCATTTGTCGCCCGATTGCTCTCAAAAACGCATGGCCAAGCAAACGCGGGCCTATCCCTCAAACAGCGGCCGCATAGCCACCGCAGCCACATAGCAGGCAGGCATAGGCGAGTTCGCTGCAATCAGTCTTACTCCGCGTGGACGCGCCTCGATTAGTCAACGCCTTCTGCAGAGACACCGTTCCCCTGCCTCCTCTCGGCCGGTATCGATTGCCGCCAATCGATTCTGTATGCCGCGGTGAAAAGTATCGATTGTTGTGATTATGGACGGTTTTTTGAGCGGTCGACAACGGATAGGATTATCGTTATAAATATGGCATAAAATATTATGAAATAAAAATTTCTAAGTTTTTTTTATTTGATTTAAATATTGTAGTAATTTTATTTAATAAGTAAGATGATGCCCTTGATGGTAAAGTGTCAGTTCATGACAGCTGTCGCACTTCTACCGTTAAGTATTAAGCTGCTTAAACTGATTAATTATATTATATGACGAAATTAGTAGAATAAAAGTAACACTAAGGTTACCTTACTACGATGGCGATGGACGATGATTGTATTATATTTGTTGTTATAAATATATATGTCACCGGAAAATAGCAAGAATCGTAAGTTGATCAATTTCCTAGGTAGTTGATTAACTTCCGGAAAATAATAAACGGCAGTTGAAATGTATTATTTAACGTATGTATTTTAGTAAATTGATCATTTTACGGGGTCTTGCCGTAAAATCATCCGACGAAGGTGAGGTGAACGTTGATTGGTTCAATGGCTCACGTGACGTTATCCCGGCAACCAATCAGGGAAGAGTGTATTAATTTACGGGTAATAGTGCACCGTTAAATAGTACATTGAGCAACGATTGGCCCATTTGAGGACGATTTTACTTGTGTCAAAATCGTAAATTATTAAATGACTGTCAGGCTACCGTAAATTGATCAACTAACTGAAATCCATTGCGTAAAATAATACATTTCAACTACCGTTTGTTATATTCCGAAAGTTAATCAACCACCTAGGAAATTGATCAACTTACGATTCTTGCTATTTTCCGGTGACATATAGATGCCCTGGATCATTTTTTCATAATAAGTATATGGATTGGCTAAATAATGCACTGAACTGCAAATTCAGATAGAACTAAGCGTGTAGATAAACAAGACCCAACAAGTCTAGTTTGCTTGGATTCTAGTGGTCTCTTAATTAAGGTTCCATTATAAAAACAGTTCTGCCGTGAGTCGCGTCATTGTCTGAAACTCTATAGAGAATGTTTGGATGTAATCAAAAATTACGCAAAAACTATGATGACTATCATCGTGATCCTGACATCTATAGACTTCTAAAATGCGACGAAAACATTAATCATTATAGGTAATTTCATATTGTTTCACAAATACATATTAATTCTCTGCTATCAATGTTCACAAACCAAATACTCGCATCACAAAAAGCTACAAGCTTTCCCGTAAAACGTGATAAATCGTTTCATACGTTCGAGCGTGTGATACGTTCAAAATGTGTTGAATGAAATAGCTTTCCGTGCAGCAAATGAAGTTATTAACCACGATCGCAGCGAAAAAGAGTTAATAGCTTGATTAATAAGTAGCCAACGTTAATTTGTATCCATCACGAATATCAGAAGTGGCATAGCGTTAAATGATTGAAGTCGTTCATCTATAATTTCCAGTCGATATGTGCACGCGGTACGCCCCTTTCCTCAATCCGGGCGGTAGTGGGTATAAAGGCGATGTTACATTGCGGGCGTGGCGCGTTTTAGTATAATAGACGTTGATAGGTATAATCAAATTGATAATAATAATACATTATCCATAAATCACAAATACGAATGCTATTTGTAGTGTGTATGGTAACTAATAAGTCGAAGAACCGATAACTGGGGTACGTAACGGTATTGTAGGACGCCCTTAAGCCAAGCGCAAATTTGCGAAAGGTAGCTTGCGCTGTCAACTCCTGGATGCGAAAAACCAGGATCGAGCAGAGTAGCGAACAATTGAAGAGGACTATTTCCAGCAGTGGACTGTGAGGTTGATGTTGATGATGAACTAACCTGCAGAGATTTTTGGCAGAGCTAAAAGCTCAGAGATTCCCTGTTAAGGTTCCACTGCTAAACTCTGTACTTAAGGTTTTAAGTATGAACTTGAGGTGACAGTTTAGCGACGTATTGTGAGGCATTCACTTAAAGCATAGAAGTTCATTACATAAAGTAAAGATAAATTAGAGTAGGACTAGTGCTAGGAAATAATGTTAATTGTACTACATAAGTATATTGAAAAAGTGTTACGGAATAATACGAAAGTAGGAAGTCTTAAATAAATACGGGTCGAATTTATGCTCACTAGCTGCAAAATAACAAAGCTTAAATAAAATAATAAATTGGATTATTCATTGAAATTTCAATGAAAATTTTAAATCTCGTCATTATTTATAGGTATAATGTCTTACGTACAATATTTTACGAACGAGACGGGAACGTCGAATCCAATCGATACAATCGTGCAATTAACCTGGTCACGAGAACAATCGAATTGGAGGAAGGCATTTTACATAACCACATTAAGGGTTAACACGGTAATTTAATATTACACTTACGGTTATCACCTCACGATCTGGTTTCGTGTCATTATTTCGTCACAAGTTCGCAACAACCAACCTCTGTTGAACGGCAACCAGTGGTTACGCATGACCCAGGTGTCTTTAAATATGGCTTAGCGGGAATTCCGGTGAAAAACGCAGTATGATCGGCTGTCATTATCAGTTAATAAAGTCGAGATTGGAATAATGATATGGGTAGGAAATTGGAGTGTATTTGAGAAATAATCGTAGGTTATCTGTATTGAGTGCGCATTACACATTATCTCTCTCTGTCCTCGTGTTAATACGGAAATATTTGTGAAAAATGTCTCAATAGTGTAAGATAATTGTATTTTTTTATATTAAGTTTGTTAAATGATGTTTCTTTTAAATTAAATACAAGATTGGACATTAAGTATACATTACATAGAACAATTTAAGTGGCCTCATCTGTTTTTTTTATACCATTATGGTGGCAAACAAGCCTACGGCCCGCCTGATGTTAAGCTGTTAGCACGGTGATACTAAAGTTATGTAACCTTTATTGTTTGGTTATCTTGTCTGTCTCTATTCACAAATAAGTAGTTATCATCAAGCAAAAATCAAGTAGTCGGCATATTTCTTTATACTTGAAAAACGGTGACAATCCTTTTTCGAGTCGATATGTGTGCCTGATATTATATTACAAGTGTGTGTTGATATTACCCTAAAGAACAGTTGGTACAAAAATGAATAACTCTACATTATTAAAACAATGAGAGAACACAACACAACCATCAAAGGTTTTTTATTCCATCCTTCCACCTTACGTGTGTATCATATACAAGTAACATAGCTATAAGATGGATATGCTGACAGACTTACGGACTATAATGATTAAGCGGCGCATCCATAGTGCGGCTTGCTAGCCGATCGCCGGCGCGGCAGAACGTCTAAATTAGCCCAAATCAGCTGCACTAATTGGTGCACGCTATTTCTGTCATACGACGTAGGTACAAACAGCAGCATCTATCAAACTTTTGCCTTGCGAGATGAGATGGTGATGTACAGAAGGGTTGAGTACATTGTGAGTCACAGTATGATCTACTATTGCAACTAGGGTTTACTCAACCCTTTGCGCTCGCTCAATCCTTGATCTCTACATTTGTATTTATGACTGGTTCAGTGGCTCAATTGGTAGTGACTTCTGCCTCCTGAATCAAGGGTCGTTGGGATCCCTATCCGGAACAAACATTCGTGTGATGAACATTTGTGTTTGTTCCATGTCTGGGTGTTTATATTTGTATTTAAGTATATATTTGTGGTGCCTTCGTTGTTACTAATAACACAAGTGCTTAAACTACTTACTTTGGAATATTATATGTTTCAGATATCAAAACAATGAACAATACAAACAATGTGGAGTGAAAGCAAACCGTTATTTTCAATAGCAGTCAAGATGTACAATATTGTACAACATTCACGACGAAAAGCTGCTCAAACTAGTCGAATGTGGTAATATTAAATGTACGCTATTACTTCAATACAGGAGGCAGCGGTTCAAACCCCGGTATTATACAATATACACCAGTGTGTTTTCAAAATTGACATTCTTATGTATGTTTATTCGACGCTCTTGCGGTGAAGGAAAACATTGTGAGGAAATCTGCACAACTGTGAAGAAATTCTCAGGTTGAATGAAGGCCACCAATTCGCTCTTGGCCTAGTTAATTATCGCTCTAATTTAGGTTAGGCTCGATCCTCTCAGTGGGGATAAACATGATCTATCCGATGATGACGCTACAAATATGGCTAATGCCGTCTGTATACCACCGGTAATAATATTTGATTCAAATGAACAAATCAATCACGCTCTCGACGCGACTACAGACCGGAGTGACGCGAGAGGGATCGATGCTGACAAATGAGTGTCGACAGATACCTACCTCGCGCGGCGGACGGCATCCGAGTGCAATAGCTAACGCGATACGATTGCATGCCGTAGTACATGCCGGGATGCCCGCATGCCACGCCGGAGGGTGGAACCCCTATTATTCGACGGAATTATTCACATCGTGTTTGAACGCCCGATTATAATCTGGCTTCCTTGGTGATCTACTTGGGAAATTAAATGTTGCCGCCGGTACTGTTTTAGAGTTTAGACGTCGGCGAGTATGAATTTTAAATGATGGTGCTTGGGTTTCCGCGGGCTAGTTTGGTATTAGCGCTTCAGTATATTACAATATATGAACGTCACAAGATATGATATGTATAATATAAATAATGTCTAAATAGAAATTCAGATGCTAATAATATTAAATGAAGTAACAAAAGATAGAGATAATAATAGATAGATGATGTTTATAAATATGTAATGTAACTTCACGGCGATTCATTTTAAACTGGACTGGCAGAAGTTTTGTAACAATTTTATATAAAACGTATTTATTTGAGAATCTCGTTCCCATTCACTTTTTTGTCCGCAATATCTTTATTCAAACTCCGCCGGCTCTACACTCTTGTGTAGAGCGATTTAACCTAAGAAACAGTTCAATAATGCTTCTTTTTCTGTGATTTATTTTTCATTTTACAATATCATCATGGACAGATAGGTACAAGTACTTTACAATTTCATTTAACGTATAATTGCTTCATGTTATTATAGTTTATAAGCTTTTGCGTTATTACTTGTAAGTCCTTGAACGCTTATAACCAATCCTTGAATTCAACAGTTCAATAAAGTCAAACGCTCAATCTGTTTACATCAAAACTAAGTGCTATTTAACGCACTTCAAAGCAACAGTACATTCTATTCTTTTTGCCACGCGGCTCAGAGCATCTATTGTACCGACGTTACTCGAATTACTTCACACCGATGGCTCGGTCGAATGTATCGGATACCTATCAATTTTATGTACTGGCACTTACTGTTAATGCCCCCAGAAATGCATAGCATTAGTTTGTAAGTTAGTTTAGTCTGCGCGACAAGCAAATTGTTTTCGGATTGGTTGCTTAAACGATCATTCGAATGATTGATAAAGCGATTGCGCTAATGTATCGGGGTACCGGCGAATTCATTACATCTATTCGTTAAATATTGACTTCGATTCTCTTTGCACCTTTCCTTAAGTAAGTGTAAATTGCGATGTTTACTCTGGTATTTGTGAATAGAATACTCCACATAATAATGTTTTGAAATATAATTATAATACTTGTAATTATTTCTTATTCGATAATAACGTAAATAGCAAAAATGAATAGCACTCATTTTCATTATTAAAACGGTAGAGAGGTTTTTCTAGTAAAGTATGTAAAGCATCTAACCACATCAATAAGATCACTATTATTTATGACAGGCTTTTTTAAAGTTTGTAAAAAAACATATCAAGACAGGACGGTGTCTAATGAAATGGAAATCATAATGGTTTTTAGCCACACAACTCTATAAAAGGTTATCGACTTGAGTTAGAATGAGATTAGGTTCTTCTGTTAAAAAATAATTCTTTGCACCCTACTCGTGTAAACTTCTAAATTAAAAAAACTTCTTCAAGTACACATTTGGTGGAAGCAAAACAAAGAGTGGTACACCACATAATCATTACATACACAAGTGCAAACCAGCAACAAGATAGGTACCCGTTAGGTCTATCCGTTAGCAGCTAATGCTCCTATTAACCTATTACAATCCAACATCAAAAGAAAAAACTTTCAAACCTCTTATGCAACAAAGTTTATTGGAATCCACGACCTATACCTTCCAAAAAAACCCGCACAACTATCAAAGTAATATTTATAGATTCTGATTAATGACGTGGAAGTGGGGACGTGGTACGTTTGGACGTCGTGATGGATGCTCTATCGAGTTATTAGATAATGGTGTTTCAATAGATTTAGAAGCTTTGTTCTTCCTGCCCTTGGTCATGGGTCAAACGTGGCGTGCTTCGTATAGTCGACAGATAAAAAACAAAATAAGGAAACGGGGTTCACGCCGCGAGGTAATTATTTAAGTCACGGCTTTCAAAGCGCCCGTTTAAATTTTTAAACTGACTTCTAAAATAGGAAATATAACAAGTAATAAAACCATTTTATTATGTGCATAAAAGAAATCTAAAATTAATTTAGTTTAATATTTTCTTTTTAATGCGATTTAAATTTCAAGGAGAAAAATAATATAATTTATCTCGCTATGGTAGGTAGTCAACATAAATACTTAAAAATAAATTTAACTACAATAGTTTAATAGGATTTTTACCGTGTACGTACATATTTCATTTGTAAGGCCGAGGCCTCTCTGTATCGGGATATAACGACACTTTTACAAGCGCTATAAAGATCCTTAATTTAAGATAGTTAGTTACCTTGAATGAGTCCTTAAAACAGTATAAAATTTCCAAAGTGATAACTAAATCAAGCCCCAAAAATAGAAGAATACGCAAAAAAAATAAAGGTAAGTAGTTTACAAAGTCTTGTCTTACATGGGTCTTCTTATGACAAACTTTAGCAGTCATTCTACTTAAATATAAACTCGATCTAGACATGCATGTTACTCTGCAATTTAATAGTCATAGATGCGCATAATGCTTTGACTGAACATTTTTACGCAAAGTATCAACAAAAACATCTTTAATTCAGTCTTTAGCTGCTCGTGGCATTAAAAAAGCGTAAATATTAATGTTGAACATGTTTTACTATAAATAGCTAATTCGTATCGTATTAATAACTGCAAGAACATCTGTTATTGCAGGCGTGGCGTGATAATGAGTTGCAAATAAAGCTAGTACTACACAGGGCTGAGCGAAACGATAAGCTAGATCCCATCAAAAACAATGTTTCTAAGACAAGATTATATTGTGATCGCTTACTAGCGATAAGACCGCCTAAATTGTACTACAAGCTCTCTACAATACCATTTTCTGTAAATTTTGTAATCAAGAATACGTTTCTATCTATCTATATTGTCAAAAGTTAGATCTCAATTAGAGTCAATGTTCTAACTGTATACGTGATAACTCTACAAGCCTTAACATACATAACAAACTCCAAAATTTTTCTGAAGATAGGAAAGTACGTGGCCGTTTTACTATCGTCATCAATATGATTTACAGGAAAATTCCGTAAAAATACTTATTTAATCCTTATTTCACAATGATATAGAAATCAACGAGCGGATAAAAGGCGGAGCTTAGTGCCGTATGCATTATCTACCAGTCAACCAAAAGGCTAAGCAGAAAAATTCAGAAGGTAGTGTGCTACAGACATATACGCACGAAACGCACTATAGTAAATTTACCACTAGTTACAAATGTAGTATATCTGCAATACGCATACTTAGCTACGCTTTTGATAGAGACCATACCTTTATAACAGATGCGAGTAATATAAAGAGCTATTGTCATATGAGACCGAGGATATGAAAAATGATTGCATTCCACGAAAACACAAGAACAAAAATATACTTGAACTTTTGGAAAATACGTATAACTGATTACGTAATTTTAAAACATAATTATACCTATGAATCCGACCTAAAAATTTGTTACTAAGCGATCTGTTTTACTGATGAATAATTAGGTTATATTGATACTTGGTGACAGGGATGTCACGCCTTTTGAATTGACAACATTTAGAAAAGCTTATAAAATAGAGCATCTATCTACTAACTGATATAATTTATTTGCAGATACCTGGAGGTACCTAGGTATTTAATAAATAGTTCTACGGTATTTATTTATAAAAAGGTACACACACAGATTACAATCAGAATAACAATGTTCTTATTATTTCTACCAACTTCCGGATTTAGACAATAATCTAAAGTTGGTGTTACACAGCAAGCACATAATTAGAATTTGCATGTTAAGAAATATACTTCGGTACTGATTCTATGATTACAACTTCTTAAAAAAGGCTTAAACCTTCAAAGACAGGCTTCTTATGTATTTGGTACAGCTTCTAACTCTAGAAATACCTAGCGGATATTGATATTTTTTTAGTATAAATTTCTTTTAGCAATGGTTAAAAAAATAATTTCTGAGTTCTAGAGCAGAGTTGAAAAAATATATTTTTCTTTTATCTTGCACCGCATTCCAGGTATTTGGTTAGTACATTAATGCGTCAAGCCTTTAGTCAAACCCTCATAAATTACTCTACTAACAACTACAAACTCTTCTAACAAATTCGCAAAAAAAATCAATTCAAATTCTAACCTTACTGTGAAAAATTGTAACAGGTACTTTCCTTTCACGTTTCGTCTAAAAGAAAGTGTTTACTGATTTACAACCGCATTAAGGTCGCTCACATCAAAACAAACGCTCCAAATTACACAAAAATCAAAAGTAAAGGTGTAAAATTTGCAAAGAATGCGAGCGAAAGTGACCACCGGTGAACAAAAGCACAAAAGGTTCGAACACAATTTTGCGTACGACAAGAGACAATGCTTAGCGACAATTGACCACCTGCTGATTTGAATATTATTCGCAAGGTTTCGATTTCACTTCGGCTCAGTCTTTTCTCACTGCTTGCAATGCTAAGTTATTCGATATGACAAGGCACAGTGTAACGTTAGCCTTATAGATCTGTGTCGCGTGTGTAGTGGGGTTAAAATATTAATAATGTTAAGGCAGTTACGAAACGGCCAAGTTTAATTTTCTTTTGTTTTAAAGAGAAGAGTTATTTTTAAGTCACCTACGTTTAAGTACCTACTAGGCCTCATTATGTTTTATAGCATATTGAGACTTGATATCTTGTAAAAGGTAAGAATTGTAATTACTTCTTATTATGTACTTAAGTTTCTTGAATCGTCAAAAACTGTCTCATTACCGACCAGGCGGTCGGTCAGAGTCCATATAATACATAAATAATACTCTGAGTACCAGATAATGATTGAGGGCATTTCCCAGAACACCCAGACTCGAAACCTATTCCTAAATTCACCCGACCGGGAATCGAATCCTAAACCTTCGATCGACCACGCTTTTAGGCTTAACGCTCTAACCTTCATCACCACTGAGGTCGTTAAATTTTATTGTACATACATACCTAATTGATTTTTAATTGTTATATTATCTTAAAACTCTTAACTAAGTGTAAAACCTAAAAATGTTCTGTGAAATGTAAATAAGTCATTTATAAACAATTGAAGTTCCATAAAGTATATAATGTAAGTAAAAATAGGAAAGTACTGGCAACCAAATAAAAAACAAATTCTTGCACCAAAAAGTAAAAACAACATTATATAATTAAATAAAAACAAATAATAAATTAAAGTGAACCAGAGAAAGGGTAAAAACTCTCGAGAAAAAACGCCGATACCTAATAAGATAAAAATAACATTATCTACGTTTCGACATTTTGAAATATGGCTCGGAGGAAGATGTCAACAAGGTATGGCCACTTTTTAAAGCCGGTAACAGGTAGGGATTTTATTTATAAGGTGTGTTTGTAATAATGTGGAATGTCTGCGGCTCGTGGTTGGCCGCCCGGCGGGGGGAGGCCGGCTATATAGGATGCTTGGTAGGGATACAGATGTGATTACGAAAATCAAATAAAATATAGCTGTAAAACTTGGAATTTTTAAACAATAGGATTCTTAACAGTGTTCTTGTTAGCGTGAAAATGTTTGCATTTTTGGTAAATATTTGCTAGAGATTACATGAAAATTAAATTGACATGCAAATCTAACTGTAATAAAATTTATTAAGTCTAAATATCTATTACTATCTACTACAAAACTATAAAATGACATCATTTTATCTTTACCATAAAATTAAATTAAATGCGTCATTCAATACATATAATAATATAATATGGTCTAAGCTATGGTCTCAATCTAAGGATTTCCGATTTCTGACCATCTCTCAGAATACCCAGACACAAGCCAAACTTAGAGAACGATAAATTTACCCGACTGAGTACCTATCATAGTTTTTCAGGCTCCGAGTTTGAGCAAGTTTATCTAACCATAATAGGTAATTATTTTACGTTCAAATGAACTATGAATAATTGAAGGTACATATTATAATAAGTTTAACGTACAATGGCAGTGCTTAAGCACTGCCTGTCTTTTAGCAGACCATGCTTTTGTTTTAAACATACATTCACATCAACCTATACTATCTCTGAATATGATCCCAAATGTGACCCTACAACGAATTAAAAAAATACAATAACAAATATTTTAAAAATACCAACACAACAAATACCACTTACTTGGTCATCTGGCGACGTTGCTCCGAAAATTGACCCAGGACACCCCGTAAAGTGGAGAGTATGATATCAAGGTTAGGCTTAGCGGAACACTCCACATGTGGTCAGCGTTAATAAAGCGAAACGGCACCACGCGAGCCCACGGGTGCGAGCGAGACAGGACCACGGGCTTAGGCAGCCATGTTGTGTTATGGATGCCTATCATATTTTGGACCCGCTCTCGACCGGATTATTTCTTTTTCTTTTGCGCCTCCGACTCAAACCGGTCTCGCAGCGACGACCATTTATTGTAGATTAAAGAGGCTTGTTGTCTTAATTTTAAGCCACGCTTTAATTTATGACCACGTATTAATGTGGAGTCTCCGCCATTTTTTCCATAAGATAGATACGTCATTGGTTTCTTTATTTGTTGTTGCTTTATTAATTCCAGCGTTAGTGCCGACTAATATTTTTGTACTTAACTTAATGATTTGGCAGTTAAATTAAATTGTTCTCGTTTTGGTAGCTAAATTGAAATTTACAGCGATGATTTTGAGCGGTATAGCGCCGTCGTCGGCATCGCATTTGTCATGTCCGCCTCGGGAGAGAATTTGCTTAGTGCTTGTATCTAATTCACTTTAATTGCACGCGATCAATTAGCACCTCGCATAACTATTCATTGAACGTTTTCTTTTAACGTTCTTAATTATTTCACTCTGTATTTTGAGTTATTGGATTATACTACTTGCTTGTCTACGCAAGCAGTTAGCTTTTACAATTATACAAATAACACATATTTTATTGAAATGTATACTAATAAAATGGAAATGATTTTTTTTAAATTATGAGGCATATTCGCCACTTTGCCTAAGACTTTACCCATAATCGCCACCTGGTATATTATTATTATCTATCCCATTTAGACGCAATATAAGGCAACAATAACATCATATTTATTTACAACTAGCTGCTGCTCGCGGCTCTGCCCGCGTGAATATTCGTATAAAACATAGCCTATGTGTTATTCTGATGTACAAACTATATTCCTGTAAAGTTTCGTTAAAATCCGTTCAGTAGTTTTTGCGTGAAAGTGGAACAAACATCCATCCATCTATCCAAACAAACTTTCGCGTTTATAATATTAGTAGGATTAGAAGCTATAAGAAGCTAATACAATAGTTATCAGACAATCTCAAAGTAAATTATTATCTTTAACAGTCAAGGAAATAAAAAGCTACAATGCTAAGTATTAGCCCAACAACATACATGTATCGTATGATATACACGTATATTAAAGTCCATACTGCTATATATGCAAGCGGGACTAAGTTAACCAGCATCTTAAGCTCCACAAACCTGAATCGCTTTAAAGCGGCCGGTAAAGAACAAGTATTACGATAATCCAGTACACCGTACCACAAATCATAAGGAAAAGATCAGCTGAAACGGCCCGAGGTCACTCAACCTAACCGTCATCCCGGAGTTATTAATCACAAATATTCTGTACAAAACAAAAGCGAGTGGGCAAGTGCAAACTCCCATGTCCGAGTGAAAAAAATGACAGCACGCTCGAACAAACCGAAGGCCGTGGTTTGAGACTAGCGGAATAAATTAGACTTAGGCCTCGTTTAAAGAGACCGCCGAAAAACAAACGAATGACGAATGGAATGGAAGCATAATAAGGAGGAACGTATGCATCGCACGCGGCGCCCGACGCGGCGGGCAACGCCGCGTCGGCGTTGTCGCGTTATTCAACAACAAGGCTTTTGACGTGGCACTCGATGCATCGGTAAACGCGCTTCGCAGTATGAACGTATTCGTTTAAATATTTCTCCTAGAACGTGGCATTAGGTAAAGCCTTTTGAATATTTCGATATAAATTTAATAATAACACATTTGTAACATTTTACATGATTAAAAAAGATAAATTGAAAATCTGTATTTTAATGTTAAGAAAAGTTTTACATACGAACAAGTACTGCTGAATTTAATTAAGTACCTAATAAATGTAGGTGATAACCTTCTTGTTGTTTTCTACAGATTTTCAAGTTTATTTACTACTAGCTGTGCCAGCGGCGTCGCTCGCGTGGATATCGGGTTTCAAAAATAACGGACTTCCATATAATACCCATCTATACCTTGTGCCTAAGTTTTAAGTTAGACCTCTAGCAATACATTGGTGAAAACCGCATTCAATTCTATGCAGTAGTTTTCGCGTAATGCGCGTTCAAACATACAGGTTTAAATTTCTCGCGTTTTCCTAACACTTCACGTCACTGCTCCGCTCCTATTGATTGTAGCGTGATGAAAAGTATCCTATAACCTGCCCAGGAGTATGAAGAATAATTGTACCAAGTTTCGTCAAAATCTGTTCAGTAGTTTTTTTTTGTATAACGAACATACAGACAGACAGACAGACAAAAATTTTACTGATTGCATTTTTGGTATCAGTATCGATCACTTATCACCCCCTGATAGTTATTTTGAAAAAATATTTTATGTACAGAATTGACCTCCCTACAGATTTATTATAAGTATAGATATTAATTAAAACAGAAAACTAATTCGAACAGATCATAATGATCGGAAAATTTCCCACGACAAGCAAGTACGAAATTATATAAGTACTGCTTAAACAAATGAATTAACTCGTTTACCTTCGAACTGCGTCGCTCCTCCGCCGCCACGGACAGAAGGACGCCACGCGCCAGCGCAAAAAGCTCTACCGGTGAAAAAATATGATTTATCACTCGAAAAATGTGGAAACACACGCAAAAAGGGAGAAACGGTGAAAGCGCGGCGTTTCCACTAGACAAATTTATTAATCCTATCGGCCGGCCGCTTTTATTTGTGCATTGTATCGGCATTCTAGTTTTTTATATCGCGAATAATATAGAAGTGAAATATGAATGTACGAAATTGAAGTTGATGTTGTTTTGATGACGATAATACATACAATTTTGAAAGGCTTTTGCTAAAGTGTGATAGATCTAATACTACAAATTCGTTTGCATTCGAGTGTTCTGATCTAAGATTTCAATTGTAGTAATTTTCTGGTAATTATTACAAGCGCAGTTCCTTTTAAGACCAGGGTGATTAGTGTGAATTATATAGAGCACATACTCGTCTACTTAAACTTTAAAAATAATTTTATTGTGAATACTGTGATGCACGGCCAATCAGATCTTTACATTTAGCAATTCAGTATTGAAAATTATCCAAAGTTCAAACGTTTCTCAATGTTCTTTGACTTTGCAAGTTTTACAGTATACTTACAACCTGTCGCCACTAAAATCTATGACTATAATTAAAACAAGTATGGACAATTACAGAACGTCTCAATCGTAGAAGCCGCAAATTAACATATAGTCATTATTTGCCGGTATCGTACCATCTGCAAAACCAACAGGCCCTTCCCGGCCGGTGGCGACCAAGCCGTGCAATTACGCCTCCATTCAATAATAACGCTGCAATCTTAATAGAGTGCTAAGAATGCTACAGATGCCTGATACGGTGCCCCCGAGTGGAGCGTGTGTAATAAACTGTGTTACTACACAGGTTCTGCGTATGTCTTAATAGGTCTTATTGCACACTGAGTAGAACCTGGTATTAGACCGGGAACGCCCGGACGGTGAACTATAGTTCATTCGCGTTAAGAAAATAGTGACTCATCACCGACTGCCGGCCAAGCCACACCCCCTAGCCAATTAAAACGCTAGAAATTATAATTTCTAGCGTTTTAATTGCAAAAAATATAATTTGATGAGTCACTATTTTCTTAACGCGAATGAACTATAGTAAGTCAATATGACTGCACCCTGGTTGATGTAAAGCAGACAATGAAGTTTTTCCTTATAACCACACGAATATTTGTAAGTTTTCTGTGATTTTAAGTTATGACAATACTTTCCTGGTCGACATATTAAAAACCGCGGCCAAATTAGCCCATGAAATGTATATTTGTGGCTCTACACCTTGTCATAGCTAGGTAGGCGTAGCATAATGCAATGACAAAGCATATAGATGCAGATGTTTTATAATAATAACTTTGCATATTATAAGCATTAATTTGCTCCAGAATGAGCCGATATAAAAATACCCGATTTACAATATTCTGTGAGTCCTGGAAGCTTTTATTTAATTTCAATTTCCATGGATCCAGTTCAAGGGAAAAATTTATCTGTATTTTTATTTTCATATAACATTTATCCAACTTCAATGTAACCTTAATAATAATATGTCTATAGTAGACGACGAATGAGTTCACAACGATGCACATGATTGTTATAATTTAACAACGCCCTTACCTTTCAAAAAATCTCTGTCAAAATATTGAAAATCGTACCAAAATCCTCCAACCCGTACTTTATCCGTTTGAAATTAATTCTCCGCTTGATTAACTCCAACCCTCCGCACATACCACACGGGTGTATATGTTCGCTGACAGATACGGGGACGGCGGATCTTAGGCGGAAATTAAAACTAATAATTCAAAAAGTTTCCACGCGACCGCGCCGCCGGGCCAGATTTATGTTACGACCAGTCTTGTGAGTGCTTCCTAGTTCTAGCGAATGTTTGCTGGAAGGGGTATGAGGCTAATCTGAGCTGTTAACGTTCGGGAATTGAATGATGAATGTGTGGTATGTAATATTGTGTTCCTGTACGAATTACGGTCACGGCTAGAACGGTTGCTTGACGAAGGATAAGCAGAAACACAATAAAAATTATATCTGTCAACAACACGTTCATTTATTTATTTAGGTAGGTACTACCCACTGGAATGTCTCAATTTTTTTTTTGCGCAATACTTGTTTTCACATCTATGTCACCTGTGGGTATCGTATTACAAAACACCTACTCGTATGTATTTTGCAATAAAAAAATAATTGTAGCCGAATTACACCACGTATCCAGAAACAAAAACTGCGTTGGGTAGCAAAAACTATACAGAACAATATTGTTTTTAAACATTTACAGGTAGTTTTAGTTAAAAATTAGAAAAAGGAAAATACCTAACGAGATACCTAAGTGGAGACCACTTTTTTTCAAAGGTCAAATAATATAACATTTGAGTTTTATTACTCAACGCCAGTTACACATATTAATAACACACTAATCAAAGTTTAATTTGAACTACACTGCATGTAGAAATAAACAGTAATATTAAAATAATTAGCACATTTTCACAGACCCACGACGTAAAAACATGGTTACTCGTCATCAGACTACGCGCGCTATGTACCTTGCGTTAAAAACAATTATTGTAGCCGAAGTAACCACTACGTATCCAGAAACCAAAACTGTGTTGGGTAGCAAAAACTATACAAAACAATATTGTTTTTAAACATTTACAGATAGTTTTAGTTAATAACAAGAAAAACGAAAAATAAAGTCACGATACCTGAGTGAAGATGAGTGAAGACCACTTTTTTTCAAAGGCCAAATAATATCACATTTGAGTTTTATTACTTAACACCAGTTACACATTTTAATAACACACTAATCAGAGTTTAATTTTAAGTACACTGCATGTAGAAATAAACAGTAATATTAACATAATAGCACATTTCACCGAGCCACGTCGTGAGATACGCGCGCTTGTCAACAGACGGCTTGACACTATTTTTTTTTCGGTTCCGCGGCAATTCAAAATGGCCGTGTTATGATTTGTCAAATGCGTTGTGAATGAACGGAACGATTTACATCTTGCGTTATGCGATTTTAAGCCATATTTTTAAGCAAAGACGTGTATTTTCGAAGTAGTGCTCTTGGAGACCATACTACCCGATTACAATATATTGCTTTTTTATTTATTTTTTCGCCGGAGTATGTAGTAACCGCATACATTCGAGTGGCTACAGAAAATTTTAAATCAAATTCAATGATAATACCGAAAACAAAGCTCTGAGACAATTGTTAATTTTGCGTGTCCCCAGAGAAATAAACTTTAAAGTTTTTATTTCCATGCCAGTACTTCTAGCGGACTTATACGTTCGTTCTAAAGTTCTCTTTTGTTTTTCCAACCTCTTACAACTTGTTGAGATAGGTTCAGCTTAGTAGATAAATATTAAATTAATTCATTATCAATTGCAACATTTTATAGTGTGACTCTAAAGAATTTACCATTATCTCTGAGTTGTACTCAGAGTAGCTAATGCTAAAGGTCATGCTTGTGTAAGACATGAAATTCAAAAATATTGCATTAGCTGTAATGGAATTCAATGAATAAATATAGATATTCTAAAACATATTATAACTAGTAGCAGCAGTTAAAACTAAACTACAATCTCATCCGTTTGATCAAAAAATATATGGCTATAATTTGTCTAACACTCTGCGTTCATTCCACATTGCCAAGTCTCCTGAGAATTTGCTTAGGCCGATACAAAATATCAACTCTCCAATCCGTCTCCGTACAGATTCTAACAAATAAAACTAACAGTCCGACATAGACGGACGGTAGCGAACCAAATCGCAATGACATTAGATGCATAACGATCGCCATACGTCGCTGGTCGCTGGGGCATCAATCGAAGGCCCGACGGCGCAACGCGAATGCATCAATGCACTGTCCCCTCATTACTAACCACCCACCTTTCCCAACGACATTGTCTCTTACACAACCATCCGTTACACTTTTACTAAACTTCGCTAAGCTTACACTACGGTTCAAAGCAGCAATGGAAGTAAATCTTGGTGAATCGATGGCGTGGAAATGGTGAAAGGCGTAATGTAAATGTTGGAACGGCATTTGTCGTAAGGTCACCAAAGAAAATGCTGTTTCATGATCTCCCCTGACCATTCATCTTTTCAATGCGCTATTCTACTGCATGCTTTGTACGCGGAGTAGAATCGTTTATGTTATTTAGCTACATTATGACCCTAATGTTGTGTATCCGATGTAGATACTTGGTTTAATTCACTCAGTATATTAGTAAATTTTTATATCTTAGTTAAAATTTTGCTTTGAAAGTTTAATACTAAGTATAATAAAATGGTTTTGAGTGAATATAGGAAGCGAGTTATTTTGGCATACAACGTATTCTCAATTAGTACGGTACCTCTAATCTTTTACGGTATTAATATTTTTTTACTGCCTATCGCTGTTCATTGCTGAACGTACACTTCTTTAGTTATTCGCCAATTTGGGCAGAATTTTTATCTCCAATTTAGCTCGTCGTCAGTCGCAGCTTTATGAAGCCCGCTTCCAACTTGTATCTTAAGGACTATGAAATCATGATCTCAAACAATACATAGGTTACTATACATTTCATACTTACTAACTATATTGAAACTTTAAGGAAGATTACTTTCTTCATAACTAGTAAAACATATAATTGCCATGATAGGTATAGTAGGCACAGGTGCAAACAAAAAGTTAATTACAATACCAATCAAATGGTAGGTACATAAATATAGGTAATAAGGAAAATCCTATACAATATCCGAACTCCAAACTACATTACGTTTGCCTTCAAAGATACTGGCACTGAGTCGCTAGTTCTAAATGCAAGTGTCCGAAAAGCCATTTTTGCTCCTGCGAGTCCGGCGTAGGTACGAGATCCCCTGTTTATTATTTAGAATGTGTAGCGAGAGACGCGAGTTGATGCGCGCTCCAAGTGGGAATCTTTTGGGATTACGCCGCCGTCAACTGGATCCGGGCGGGGATGTAGCGAGAGGAGAATAAACTGAAAACTTTAATTTGAACGACGAAAATTTTGCAGAGTTATTTACAAAGAAAGCTTTATAGGTTATTGAGGTAATATAAGGGGTTATAAGGTCGTCCGTCCATCCCTTAGGTAAATTTTGATTGCCACAGTATCTTTGTACATCGGTTTTATTTTGGGATGCCATGCTAGTTCATCCACTCTCTTCATAATCTATGTTTTGGATTAAATCTCAATTAACGGGACTCTAGCGCACCATTTACTAATTAAATGATTACGACAGTGACACTCAAGCTGTAGTACATTATGTACTTACAGCTTGAGAGTGATCGACGTATGTAATGTCTTCAGTGACAACACATAAGTGGCAATGAAATATTTGACAATGAGGGTAGAACATCTCAAACCGCCCAAACCGACGGCCCCGCAGCCTTCTAGATACTAAGTATATGATAAATGTCACTTAAGTCCCGTCAATTGAGTTTTGATTGTAACAGAACGCGAAAGTATAAAATTTATGACTACTACATACTTTGATTCTCCAAAAATTCTAACCCTCGTGTCTGTTTCGTTTTTTTATACTACTATCTACTACTACATTTAAGAGCTTTGCTCATGTCCGTGGAGCAATTTCCACTCCTGCCTGGACTCTTTCATATTGTTCTATTAATGACTTTCGGTCGCCTTTCTTTAATAAAAACTGTAGCAAGTTCCCCTCCCTCCTAGTACATCCCCGGCACTAGCATCTCAAGCGTGGCGCGCTATGATGTACGAGAAGACGACGCCTGGCGAAACCTAAACCGAAGTAAAGCCTCCATCACGTCAAATGAATACTAAATCATGGGCGGCCATTTGAATTTCAATATCTATACGCTTTTGGTCTAACGCGCCTTAGCTATTACTTTGAACAGTTTAGGTAATACTTGCTGGGAGACGTTAGGTTTTAGAAAAAAATAATATGTAAACTGTAATCTGATAACTACTTACTTACGAGTACATAATAATATTCTGACAGTGAATGTGTAGTTCAAGTTAGCTACCCAGTTCGTCGAAATGAAAAGATAAAGTGAAAAAGAAACCTATTTAACAGTCTCAGGTGTTCAGATTTCATTGTGATTCTAAGATTCTGATGATAATGATTCAAAGTGACCTTTAAAAAAGATTACTATCAGGGATTAAAATTGTCATTCTTTGACTCTTAGAACTTTTCAAAAAGTCAGTGCTTGTATCAGTTTAGTTATGTGACTGTATTAAGCAATAAAACATAAATTTATAATACCTTTCTTAAACAGTAAAAAAGTTATTACTGAAGAATCTATACGCAATTCAATCAAACTTTTCCTTCCAAGAAACACTGTAGACACTTCTCTAGTAATTATTCCATTTTCCACTTTATTGCCTACGCCATCTGCCAGCGTTCCCAGACTGAGAAAAAATTTAGCGAAAGCACTTAATGAAACAAAAGGATCCGAACTACTCCTAAATTGGCAGATACATATTCCGACCGCATTTATCAGTGGAAAAACGCGGGAGCTGATTCGGCAAATATTTTTTCTGGACGATTAACGGAAACTCTCTCGAAATACCTATAGCATTACCAACTTGGAACCACAGTCTTCAAACGTGAAACGGCAACTTCCATAACTCTTAAACCTTAGCAAATAAGGTTCAATTTCAAATACCAGTTTTCTTTGTCACCTGCAAATATATCTTAGCTCGTCTCAGAAGGTTCGGCGTGGGAACCGCCGAGTCGCTTTGACCCCTCCAATGCTTAGACAAATGATTTCTAAGAGGAGTATTTTCTTCAAAATGTTTTCGCGTTTTTCGGTTCTCTTGAAGTGGCTACCTAAGAAATGGATTAAGGAAGCTGCGGAGACTAGGGGCTGAGTGACCCAGTTTACCAAGTTATACTGCCAGTTAAGATTATTGTATGTCTCCAATAATATTTACCTGCGTACCCGCGCCCGCAAGTCGGCCTGCCCTTGTTTTGTTTTGCCTTGCTGCATAGTCTTTCCTTCTAACTACATAGTCGTCTGTCGTAGGTATGTATAGACAGACTAGAGTAGATTGATGCGTGGGCGTGTGTACCCTTGTTGTGCTGTATATATCGTTTCTATGTTATTATCGCTTGACTGTATCGTGTATTATGTTGTGTTGCCAATAAACGTCTTTTCTTTCTTTCTTTCTTTCTTTCTTTACCTCACTCATTTGAATTTATGTCCTCTAAACTGTTTTATTACCTACCCCTGGTGCTGCAAGCGTCCATAGATTATGGTAACCGCTTAACATCATGCGGCCCATGTAGGCTATTTTTCATAGCACTAAGTTAGCAAACTATTGCTAACTTAGTGCTATGAAAAAAATATTTACCTATAAACCGTTACCTACTTTGATGGGTCTTATATTTAACAATATAAGGTATGGTATAATCTGAATTCTATAAATGTCTATTTATAAGTACAATATCCAGTCATTTGTTGACCGATTTCTTTAGTATACAAACCCAATTCAGCATCTTCTGGGAATCCCACCGTCTCATCTCATTCAAAAGATTGGTATGAATGTCAGTCGCATTTATTTCCACAGCTCAAAATATACCAACTGCCAATACGATCGTATAAAGCATAACTTATTAATATTCCGATACCCTTTTCCATTATGAACGCAAGTGTTTACCGTGAGGGAGGGCTCATCCTAACAATTTTTCTCATAAACCGAACATGACAGTCCGGTACAGTGATTGATCGGCTACACTGATCTGGGGTGCCGAATTATAATACGGAGGGTGATAGATATATTGTGCTATATCTGCGTTGGGAATATGGCGACTTGTTTTTCTACAAGTGTACTGTTTTCTTATATTTTTAGGGTTCCGTAGCCAAAATGGCAAAAACGGGACCCTTATAGATTCGTCATGTCTGTCTGTCTGTCTGTCTGTCTGTCTGTCTGTCTGTCTGTCTGTCTGTCTGTCTGTCTGTCTGTCTGTCTGTCTGTCTGTCTGTCTGTCTGTCTGTCCGTCCGTATGTCACAGCCAGTTTATTCCGAAATTATAAGAGCTACATTATTGAAATTTGGTACGTAGATGTATTCTGTGAACCGCATTAAGATTTTAAAATAAAATCAGAAAAAATCCAAAATTTTTGGGGTTCCCCCATACATAGAACTGAAACTGAAAAATTTTTTTTTCATCGAACCTATACGTGTGGGGTATCTATGGATAGGTATTTGAAAATGATGTTGAGGTTACTAACATCATTTTTTTCTAAACTGAATAGTTTGCGCGAGAGACTCTTCCAAAGTGGTAAAATGAGTGTCCCCCCCCCCGTAACTTCTAAAATATGGGCATGATAAAACTGAAAAAAATATATCATGTGTATCACTATAAAAACTACTAACGAAATTTGGTTTGAATGAAATCTAGCCAGTAGTTTTTTTTTTAAACGTCATAAATCAAATTACCTAATTTTTTCATTTAATTAACTCCAATATAATAAAACGTAAAGAAAAACATTTATTTAGCTGTATAGTGGTACGGAACCCTACGTGCGAGAGTCCGACTCGCACTTGGCCGGTTTTTTCAACTTCACCATGGAGATAACAAGGAGATAGGACTTTTATGTAGTTTACATAATTACGTAATGCGTTTGATCAAAGTATATGTAATGTCACTTACGACACGCTAATAAAAAGTATATAAGGCATTATACTCCTATTACGAGTATGATATTATTACATCTCTACTGATCTCTACTGGATGGACCATTTTAGTACCACTATTGTCAATCTATCCACCGAAATCTCGCAAGTACTAAAGTAGGTACTCTTCTAGTACCTCACAAGTTACTATTATTTCGCCTAAACATTTAGCTGTAAATATCATTTGAAAATAAAAATTTCGTGGAAATGGTAGCCAAAAGGCTCTTAATATGAGCATAATAAAATTGTTAGATTTTTTTTTTTTGAGATTTATTTTTAGATGTTAAGACGTAAAATTTATTGACTTCAATGAAAACAGTTTGTATAATATGTAAGCTGCTCCCTACTGCAACTTTCAATCAGCCCTGAAAAGAATTTGTTCAATTGTCAAATCGGTTTTCGGGTAAACAGTCCACTTCGAAGTAAAATTTTGGACGTCTTCCATAATTCTTACAAAAACAGAGACGCAATTTTTAAATCCGTCCCATTTTCTAATTGGGTGCGCATTAAAGAGTTTAGTCAAACAAATTGCATTTTAAGCTTCTTCCAATTTTTCCCCCGCGTTCAGATGGAAATCTTCATTCGTCGGGGGCGCACTACCCTTGAAAAAAAAATATAAAAAGTATTATTAAAGAAGGAGACAGTTCGGGTCACATTTGTAACTGTCGTGGACCCTATGATGAAAAATTAGTTCAGTCCTCTTGACAAAAGCGAGTTAAACCTACCATAGTATAGTTGTCCTTGTCTGCCTTACGAGACGTGCGCTCGTAGAGGGAGAAGCCGCGTCTCTGCGTTACCAATGGCAAATGACACAGATAGCTTAGGGATGACCGTAAGAGCGAACAGCAAGTTTTTGACAGGGCCCATTTATTGTGTATTGAATATCAATATAATTTCCGTGAGAGTCGATTTTTGTCGCGTAGCGTGTTCGTCCCTGTAGGGCCAAGTTGGGGGACACAGATTATACCCAATAGCAAATATTGTGCGTGATTGATGGAGGCGCGACACGTCCCCACTCCATGTAACTGATGCTGTCTTCTTTTGTTTCTCATAAGGATAAGGCGAGGATTTTGATACACTTTTGCATCAAATATTGGACTTGAGAGGGTGGTGGGTGTTTTACGAGGAAACTTTCCTATGGTTCAAAAACAAATACTCCCATGCCTTTACTTTTTTTATTTATTATTATACTATTTTCCTTAATACTATAAATACATGCATTCCAGACTCCTGACAAAACAATATAAAGTCTATTGTATCGTAGAAGTATTTAGCCCGTGGGTCTCTAAGAATATCCTATATTTGCTAATCGATTCCTAGCTTTTGCATCAATTAGTAAACTTAAAATACAGGTGTAGTGATTTTGTAATTAATTACGATTGATTGAACATGCAAAATATTATCAATTTTGAAGAAGGAAGAATATTTTATCTTCAGTAATTATCTGGATAGACCAAGATTTTTAAACGATAGACATCCTTAAAAATTTTAGAAAGGACAATTTTTATTGACGTTATATAGAGTTGAACCCGGAACCAAACTTACTTAAAAACAAGACCTTATAATAGCTCAATACCGATACCCTGTACCTAAGTAAGCCATCATGATCCGATGATATCGGCAGCAAAATGACCGGTATTATCTTCCATGTGGCATCTTCAAGATGTGCAGTTAAGGTCAAAGTACATAATTCACGTTTTCGCGTAGGGAACCTGCAGCCTCTGGGGCAATGGCCTAATGGTATGAACTGCTATAGAACATTGCGATTCATTTTTAAGGGTAAAGTATGACCAACAAAAATATACCTAACTTGATATAATTTATCAGGATAGAAGTACGACGAATTTTTTTTCTGTTTATACTATAAGTCAATTTCGATATTTAAAGAGATAAGTACAAGTAACACGTGGATCATGAACAGCGGTTCTAATTGTACGAGTATAGTAGAAAATATTTTGCAAAAATCATAGCCGGGAATAAAAATATGGAGAACACGTGTAATTAACTGGGGCCATTAAAAGTGTCATAATCACTTTATTTCTGCGATGAGATGAGCTATCGCATCATATACTCGTACATAATCGGTATTTAATTCAATAACATCGAAACGATTAGAATGATTATTTTGTAACTACTTAACTAATTTGTACTTAATTATTACGCTAGTCATCGATTAATCTAAAAAAATACTGATAGTCTCGTTGGTCAGGGCATGTGAATCGGTGGAGAGGGCGAGGCCGCCCGAAGAAAAGGTGGATGGACTGTGTGAATGATGATATGGCTGAGAAAGGAGTGAATGGGACGATGACGGCTGATAGGGATGAATGGAAGAAGAAAACATATTGCGCCGATAATGGGAACAGGGCAGGCAAATGATGATGATGATGAGTCTGGTTGGTCGAATAGCAAGTGTCGTTTAAGAACCAGGTGTGAACGTACCTATAACTATGTTGAGGGCTAAATGTCGAGGCAGTCATGATGAGTTTACGGCGCTTAGCGGGTGGTTGGTGCGGGGGCACCTCTACTCGCCTTGCACAGGTCCCCGTCATTGTCTGACGGGAGTGTGCTGGCCCTCATGGCAGCTCCTGTCGCTCCCCTAAGGGAGGGGCCTGTGGGGCCTACATAAGCGGACCGCGCTAGTGATGTCACAGCAGTTCATAGGTTCTACTCCAGGCCCCGTGACCCCAGCCAGCGCGTGACGGAGGGACCAGGGTTTTTAGTGGGTCCTAGCTCAATACCATTACGAGGCAGGGTTCCGCCCTTACCGAGGGTGGTGTGAGTCCCACATACCCCGTCACTCCCCCGGGTGGCGGGGACGCATAAAAGCATTTTTCCCTGGTAATAAAAAAAAGGTAGTCATGAGTCGCAAGGACCCGGGCACCACCCAGAGGGCGCTTGATGGAGGCTTCGGTTAGTCGGTTTTTACTTACCTCCCTACTGTGAGGCGGCATGAGTCCCAAATATCCTGTAGGTACGCATGCATGCAAGTATAAAAGCATTTTTCCGGAAGAAAAAAAGAAGTTGAGGCCCGAGTCGAGCCGAAAATTGGTTCTTGGTTTTCTGTCTAGAAATTAATAGTACTTCCAGATCAGGAACTTAGCAGTGATGGCACATTAAGACATTGTTTCTGCGCCTCATCTCCCTCCGGTCGTGTCAAATTAGTCCGTTCGGATCATGAGAGTGAAGTAACTTGACTAGTCTTAATAGAGATTGGTTTCCGTGTCCTAATTCAGTCAGGAGAGTATGTATGTATGTATTTAGGTATTATAGTGATAAGTACGTAGGTAGTACGTAGTAGTAGTTAAGAGAGGTAGGGCATAGCGAATCTTCGCTCGAATTGAGCCGCCCGTCCGGGGAAGGACCTCCACCCTATAGAATACCGCAGTCTAATGACCTCTGGGTCGTGTTTCTGCCGGTGAGTAGGGTTTCCGGAGCTCGTGGGGGGTTAGGGTTGGGCCGGCATGGCGGTGGCAACTGACAAGTAACTGACCAGTTACTTGCCCGTTGTCACAGCGACTTGGGCTTCTCTTTCGCTTTCCATCAGGCGTAGGGAAGCCATTATGTCGAGCCACTATAAAAAAAAAAAAAGTACTTTAATTTTTTTTACTTCTTACTTGTATAAAATATGCATAGAGTCTTTCAGATACAATAGATAAAACAATAGGATGTGGATCATTTGAGGATATCGAGCCTTCCGAGGACTAGTACTTGGAGAATAACACATCATTATCATCATCAGCCTATTGCAGTCCACTGCTGGACATAGGCCTCAACAGTTTTTCGCCACTTAGGGCAAACATCTGGAGGACATACCCATAATCGCCACGCTGGGCAGGCGGGTTGGCGATCGCAGGGCGTAGCTTCTAGCTCCGGTGACGCTGCTGCCCGTCATCGGTATACCGTCACCAGTCGATTGCCAGCGCCTCGTTTGTTATTCGGCAGGATGCACCACGCGCAGGTGAGGTTGGCTTGGAGCGAAAAGATGATAGGCCGCTCCCTTACATCCCCCAGGAGAACAACTCAATGTATGCTAAGTAGTAAAATAACGTCTGATACTGAACTACTTATTAAGTGACCAGTAATTGATTTGTTTACTTGTTCGTTGTTGCAACTACTTAGGCATCTCTTTCGCTTTCCATCTGAAGATATGAAGCCAATATGCTGTCCTACTACAAAAATGCGGTCTCTGATTGGCCCAAAATGAATGTTCTATCTACTTATACCTGTTTTTGAATATGGAGTGCCTAAGTCTTCGTCTGACAATGGCCGCGGCCGGCAGCCACAAGCAAATGGCCAGGATTATCCCGTAATGGTGCGACCATTCTGTCTAACTGCGCGGCCGATACGTGGCCTACCGTACATAATCGATTGTCGCCGTCTACTCGAGACATGTAACTGCGATGTGAAAAGAGTTCTCGAATCGGATGTGTGACGGTTAGTATTTTAATGTTGTGTCCTACATGACATATGCTTTGAGCAATATTTAAGTTTGGAATCACTTTTTGTTTGTGATATTTCGAAGTTAATCATGTTTATTCTTAGTGTTTGAAGCTTAGCCTGTTTTATACTTATTGGTTCCATTTTCTTTTCCATTTTAATATTTTTTCAAATATAAAATCCAGTTTTTTTGCGCGCTAGGTGATATTATGGGAAAATCTAAATCGGATTCATGCTACACTACACTACCTCAATGTAACTATGCTTTAGCATTACCAATGATTGAAGTACCCTTGAAATACCCTTGACAAAGCCTCTTTAATAAAGATACATAAATAAACCCTGGAAAAATTAATTTTGCAACTGCTATACTGCGTAAAACGCTTACCTCCAAAATCTGAACTTCTATAGAGAAATAACTAGACATAACAATTCAACTAGACGTCTAACTTCAGACCCCAGACAACCCTCTAGGTGCGACTCAACTTACATAGATGGAGAAATACTTACTTGAAGGGCTTACGAACCTTTTCAGATGATCTGGGTGTGTTTTGGAAACACCCTAGTATTATATTACATTGTACAAGTTTCATACTAGATGATGGATGCCACAGAATGTGGCATTTAATTAACGAATGTGTTTCACGTAATGAATATCACTTAAATGCGTCTGTTTCCTTGGCTTTCCTTACCTCCAGCTCAACTAGCAATCTTGTGATGTTGACATGGCCGTCTTGACTAACATCGTAGTTTTTTAGGAAAAAAGTAATTTAATGTAAGTACTAGTGTAAAAAGAAACGCAGTGTCCAAAACAACACTTCTGCTTTCATTTCCAAGCACAAGAAGCTGTAATTATCACTCCTGGGTGGAAGCTGCTATATTTATGTTCTCTTATTTTTTTCTTCCCGATCAGTAGGTACGTGAAAACCACATAGATAATGTACTGGATCCTCATTTATTTTTATAGTAGTACAGTATCATGATCTTTCTTCTTTGCCCCTTTCATGTAGACTGGAACTCAGCACCTATAAATCATCATATAAATAAAAATAAGTCTACTAAAGGATAAAGAAGTTACCTAGAAGAACCGACAAAGCTCAAGAGTTACTTTTTTAATAACATTCTTATCTTATTAAAAGAAATATACATGTGCAACTGAATCAATTCATACACACTTCTTTTTTTAAATTTATGGTACTAACGGATTTTTACAACAATGGCATAAATTTGCATTATAAATAGATATTTGGCCTTACTTAGCTCAAGGTGCAATGGAAAATCTTCAACGAGTACATTTATCTAATATCTCAAAGGTCCCCAACCCCTGTCCCTGAAACTGAATCTCGGCACATAGTGAGTACATAATCGTGCAATAACTAATTGAATTTGGAAGGACATTCGGTATTATTAAACTAAATCATTCAAAGTGCAATGGAAAATCTCCAACGAGTACATTTATCTAGTATCTCAGAGGTCCCCAACCCCTGTCCCCGCCACTGAATCTCGGCACATAGTGAGTACACAATCGGTTGACCGTCTCGCGCGGCCGCAGGCAAATGACAAGGAATTAGTGGGTAATGGCGAGACCATTCCGAGTGACTGCCGCGGCCTCACCTAGCCATACGTCATTGGCCCGGGACTTGGCATCTTGGTACCGTGCACCCTGATAACTGGTCGCCTGTATGTATACTCTACATGTGATGGTAAGGTAGACACATCCTACTTCCTTATTCCTTACTTAATATATGCGAAAGTTTGTTTGGATGGATGGATGTTTGTTCCTCTTTCACGCATTAATTAATGAACGGATGTTAATGAAACTTTACAGTAAAACAGCTTATACGTTGGATTAACACATAGGCTATTTATTTTACTATTTTCTTAACCACAGTCTCCTTACACTGACACGTGTCAAAACTTATATCGCACCCCCCGGCGAATAAAGCGGTTATTGCAGAATTGCTATTTTTCAGGAGAAGCAAAAAACCGAAATCGGTGAATATCTCTGAAACTATAACTTTCAAATAAATGCTTTTAACTTTAATTGAAAGTAGATTTTTGATTGTACATAATATTTAAAAACTAAATTAATTTAATGGGAAATTCATAGATAAAACCTCAAAAATATGTAATACCGCATAACAATATTATTGTTTTTGTCGTAGGGTGACATTACCACTTTATTCGCGGCAGCCTTCTATCAAAACTGCCCGCGCAGCGAGGCATAGCGACAGTATTCGTTAGTTTTTCGTGTCTATTCTATTGTAAGTAATAACTTCTTACCACTTTATTCGTGTGAAATTAAAAATAGGTTTATATTGTAAGCGTTGAATTCGCGGATCATTCTACGTAAACCATTACTGTAACAAGTGAATGCAAAAACATTAAAAATATAGTTGTTATTGCTACATTTGTGTTTTTTTTTAATTTTATTATTAAATTAACATAAAAAAATATGAATTACAACTAAATTAACTCTCCTTAAGTCTAATTCCTATCAAAATCAGGTTTTTAAGCTATGTTTAGACCACAGCACATCGATACTTACGGGGTTTAGGTCATTTTGGAGTCGTTTTAAATTTTGGTGGCCACTGACGGAAGTTATAATGTTCGAAAGAGGAATTCTATCGGATTTTAACGAAACTTGGTACAAATATTCTTCATACTCCTGGGCAGGTTATAGTATACTTTTCATCACGCTACAATCAATAGGAGCAGAGCAGTAAAGGAAAGTGTTGGGAAAAAGGGGGAAATTTTTACCTGTATGTTTGAATGCACATCACGCTAAAACTACTGCATAGAAATAAATGCGGTTTTTACCAATGTATTGCTAGAGGTCTAACTTAAAATTTAAGTACCATTTTATGAAGTCTATTATTTTTAAAACGCGATATCCACGCGTGCGACGCCGCTGGCACAGCTAGTCATTAATAAAAACTACAATTAAGTTATTTCTGGTTAAATAAGATAAATATAACCACCCAGTCTTGTCTTACCAATGCTTCAAAACCCTGAAAAAGTAATCATCATCATGAGTCCACAGCTGGACATAGGGCTCTCCAAATGTTGGCCACTTTAATCGATCCTCGGCGTCTCGCACCCAGCCAGCGCACTTGCCAGCCGGCCTGCGCAAATCGTCACTCCACCTGGCCTGAGGGCGTCCTACACTACGTTTGCTGAAACGCGGTCTCACTCCAGAACTTGTTTACCTCAACGGTTATTGATTCTGCGGCTGATGTGCCAGCTCACCGATTTAAAAAATTGAAGGGGCATCCTTCAATTTTTTAAATCGGTGAGCTGTGGATAACTTCGGTTCTCTGCCAGTTCACCACATTTCGAATAAGACAGAGAGACCCGAGCAAAGCCCATTCCATATGATTGCTGAACGATCTTTAGCTTGTAGACTAGCCGTACCGTAAGTTTCCACATTTTAGCTCCGTATGTCATAACCGGTAGAACGCACTGACCACCTGAAGCCTGACTATTCCTAATTACCTCGTCCTCAAAGCTGGTTCCACCTAACTGCAATGTCTGCCCGAGGTATACCTACATATTTTTGAACAACTTTGAGTTCCGGTAGAGCATTGAACATGACCTTGGTTTTGTCCAAGTTTATCCCTACGCCGATGCGCGCAAAGGAGTCAGTCAGTTCATTCAGTATTTCTTGTAGGTCCTGCAGCGATTCTGCCATTATGACTATGCTGTTTATGTTGATGACAGGTCCTTTCTAGTTCAGCGTTTTGAACACATCCTCCATTACATTAGTGAACAACTTTGGAGAAATCACATCCCCTTATCCCATTCCTAGATGCAACGGTATAGGCCTTGTATACTAATTCTGTAATTGGATGCACATAGTGGCGGCTTCATAGATCACTGTTACTGTCTCATCACTGCTTGTATGGATGCCAATCTATGTGGCATCGCTGCAGGGACTCCAGAATAGACCAGATTTCAACCGAAGTCAAAGGCTTTCTCATAATCCATGAATGCAAGATACCTACAGGACTGATTATACTCTTCTGTCTTCTGTACAGCATTGTGTGGATGTGGTCTATGGTGTCGTATCCACTCCGAAACCCAGCATGTTTCGGCGGTTGGAATTCATCAAGTATTCGCACAAAACGGTTTGTGATCACATTTGAAAACAGCTTATAGACAAGGCTTAGAAGGGAAATAGGTCTGTTTCGACACCCTTTTTGAAGAACAGGACAAGCACACTCCTTAGCCACGCGTCCGGAGTTCTCCATTCAAGCATTAAAAAGTTTTGGAGCTCCCTCAGTACGGGTTTATCTTCTGCTTTTACAAGCTTTGTTGTGACGCCATCCCCTCCAGGGGCTTTTCCATCTTTAAGCTGCCCAAGAGCGATCTCGATTTTGTCTATGCTGAATTCTGGCAAGTCTTTGGTAAAATTACGTGTTAATGTGGCCATAGTATCCTCATTTTCGGGTCAGATTTATGCGAAGCGTATAACCAGCCGTAGAAGTCTTCCACCTCCAAAAGAACTACCGGCTTGGAAAAGAAGTAATAAGTAATGTAGTCAATCAACAGCCTTGCTTCGTACATTATTGAACGTAGGCCTCCTATAATTCGCGCCACAATTCTTTATCCCGGGCGTGTTTCTGTTCAGCCAATGCCAGCAGTTCTTTTAAGGTTATCAGCCCATGGATTGCGGGGCGTCCTAAATCGTCTGCTCCACCTATTGTTGGTTTTACGGCAGATATGGCCAGCCCACTGCCACGAATTATGTTCGTTTCGTTTCCTATTTATTTATTTGCAAACATTTTTTAAGCTAACAGAAATTCTCCAAAGCCCAATAAGTTTCAAAGGCAATTACATATCAATTAGTTAGTATACAATTAGGTAATGCAATAAATTATTGGAACAATAAAATTTTAAATAGGTAGGTAGATACATCATACAAAAAAATCTATTTTGTTTAAATCATGGTCAAGTCAAAAGTTAGTACATAAAATAAATAATAATAATCCATCATAATTAACAATAATTAATACAGAACATGTTACTCTATTAAAATAAAATAAAATGTCAAATAATGTCATATCAAATCAAATAAATGTCAATCCGTTGCATTCTCATTCAAAATAATCCAAAATTTATAAAAGAGATGTTGTAAGGTGTCAGCAAATAAATCGACCTCATAGTGCCAATCTTTCAACAGGATAAGCATTGGTCTTTCCACAGCGTGTTGAGGGACTAAAAAACTTGTGGATTAGTCTTCGCGTAAGTGTCCACATTTCGGAACGTATGTTAAGGTGACTTTTGATCCTTATAATGATCCTTTCAAATGAAAATAAAACCCTATGTTTTTTCTAGAATTGAGCACATTCGATTCCTGAGTGTGGCAAACGAATTTTCGAAAATAATTTACATAATGCAGTTATTTTTCTTTTTAAAAAAGAAATGTTTTTTTTGTCACAAGTGCTCTAGCTCAAATATTAAGAGTACTTTTCCTTCATGCGTTGTCCTAAAATTGAAATGCCATTATCTTCGCTCCAATATTACTTACAGAAAATCTTATTTCATTAATATGTTAGTTAAGGATAGTGCTACACAATATAAAAATGAATAATGGCGGCTAAAAAAACGACGCCAATGTCCATACAAAATGACCCAAACTCCTTCGGACATTGAAATAAAATTTTTGCTAGATAGTGTTAAAGAAGTGTATGGGAATGTATGGGAGCGACCCATCATCTTTTCGCTCCAAGCCAAGCTCACCTGCCCGTGGTGCATCCTGCCGAATGATGAACGAGGCGCTGGCAACCGACTGGTGGCGGTATAACCATCACAATTGAAGGGGTAGCTAAATGCTACGGCCCGATGACGGGTGGCAGCGTCACCGGAGCGAGAAGCTACGCCCTGCGATCGTCAACCCGCCTGCCCAGCGTGGCGATTATGGGTATATCCTCCAGATGTTGGCCCTGAGTGGCGAACCACTGGAGATGCCTATGTCTAGCAGTGGACTGCGATAGGCTGATGATGATGATGAGTGTATGGCTATGTGTATGAAAGTAAAAACGTAATGTTTTTTTTTGCAATAAAAGACGTATACGTACAAATAACGTATTAATTTTCGAACGCAATATTTTAATACAGCATTATGAAATTGAATTTAATGCAGTAATATATTATTACGACTCTATAATCATTATTTTATAACAAGAAGAATAGCATAACTTCAATTTACGATTCACCCGTTTACAAACCTGAGTAGTAACAACCTATTACAGCGTACGCGTCGTAAATTTTTCACCCGAATAAAGTGGTAAAATCGAATACTGATTTTGCGCTTGGGAGGACTATCCCGAATAATGTCGCATTGAATCATTGCGGACTAGACTAGTGAAGTTTTGTACGGTAATATTTGATTTCTACTTTATTCTCGTCTAATATCTTTACATTATGTTTCGTAGAAAAAAGTGGTTGTGTAGTATAATTCTAATAATATTGCATTTAAAAATATGAAAAAAATTCAGGCGATGGGTTAGGTCACATAGAGGCCAAAAATCAAAAAACATTAAAAAAGTGGTAATCGTCGATAACCGCTTTATTCGCCGGGGGGTGCGATATATTCATGTTCAAGATCAAATACTGAAACTGTACGTACATACATAAGTACTTATAAAGAATGCAATTTTCACCATTTCATTCATTTTATTGTTAATGCAGAAGTATCATAGTCCGATTTCAATCAAGGGTATGTCAATAAACCTAAACTTTTAGTTCCAAACTTTAGAATATAAATTATTGCATTCCAAAGCCTAATTCTGGCCCCTCCTCTAAATATTTTCTGACACACATAGCTACTGAACTCAGGTAATCAATCCCTATGCAAATAAAAATTTCATGACACACAAAAATTCCCAAGAACAACAGAAACAAAAATACGATAAACATCGCACACATTGTGAGAATCCAGGTAATTAAACAGGAACCGACTTCAAGGTTGAAAAATGGCTGAATAATATTATTTATCAGCGTCAACCGCGGCTTTTTTACTAAGACGAATCTGTCACAGATTATCTCCGGCCATTAGTCATGCCTTTGCTAGAGGACCAATCTGACAGCTGACTTAACCCTTTTTAACCAATGACTGTGTCATAGGCGCACGATTTACATTTGGGACTTTTTTTATTATTTTGTGTTGTGTATTAAGTGGTTTTTATTGCATTTTAATATCCGTTTGGAGACGATTATTGGTATTGTCCTTGATTGCGTCTGTTAAGTGGGAATATATGATTAGAATTACTATTTCTTAATTGCCTATTCGATTGTCCTAAACATTATGCGATGGTCTATGTATATTATTTTACATAGTTAGCTACCTACATAAGTATCTTGTAAACAGAATAATATTTTATATCTTTCTGTCACAATTTTCAAACTCTATTTCTAGAGATCACTAATCATCAGAAGCTACAATTCTGAAGCTAGATATTACTTCTATTTACACTTCTACTAATAGGCTATTATGGCTAAAAATTGTAATTAGTCCGTCTTTTAGCTTATTCAAAAATAAAAGATAGAGTAGCTAAATACAACAGGCCGATGACGGGCAGTAGCGTCACCGAAGCGAAAAGTTACGCCCTGCGATCGCCAAACCGCCTGCCCAGCGTGGCGATTATGGATATAATATTCTCCAGATGTTTAGGCTGATAATGATGATGATGACATATAGGTATACCTAATTTTACCAAAGCATATTTAATAAGTATCAATGTTTCGTAAAACTCAAGGTTTATGTCCTGACTGTTCAACTAAAACAAATAGGATCTAATTAGGTTCTGAATCTGTGTTATGTCAGATAAGACAGGATGTGTCATGTATATAGGTACAGGAAATGCTTCAACAAATTCATATCTGCCGTTGATCGCAGGTAGGTGTATCATTGTCAGACATGTGGGCTAAGATATAAATCTCATGTATGATCGATTGTACTTCGAACGTTCCAAGTTTTTTATTAAAAAACATTTAACGAACGTTCAGTAGGTGTATATTACCTCTGTGGCCTACAGAACAGTTTGGTAAATATACACCTTTATAAGACCGCTAAGAGTAACATCACAAATTCAATCGAACCTCTTAATCACTATAATAAAATTAAATTCCAAATAAACACCCGTTGAAACGAACGAAGAAAATAAACGAGCTTAATAATAAATCATTTGTGTAGCTATCAATAAAGCGGCTAAATCTTAACATCTCCGACAACTCAATTTCTTGTATTGGAAACAACAATAATATTTCCTGAAACAGGATATTTATTTAAAACAAGGCGTTGATAAAGTAATTTTCTTTTAACCTTAACCATGTCTTTATGGAGTGGTCATTACTTAGCAATGGTACACAGCCCGCTCTGAGCAATGGCCACGTATTAATCAAAATGCCATATTTTTGTCTCGCTCTTTTTGTGTAGCCGTCTCTCTCTCACTAGTCACGGATATACCGTTTTCTAAGTCTGTATTACAGATCACTACTCAATTGTTAATTCACGGGAAAACCAACTTAATTTCCAGGAGTCTAAGGCCAAAATCTATTGATGGATATTGGTCGTTAGTACTTTTTGCGTTATGAAGGTACACTCAGGTTCTGCAGTCTTACTCTCCTGAGACGAAATTCGGTCTTTTTTTTTCGTCTCTCCATCACGAAACCTTTTTTCGCTTTTTCAGAATAGACGTAGGCAAGCGTTTCTCCCTTCATCCATTTCTTACGCATTATCTCGTAATCATTAGTTCCACCATTTCCTTGATAGAGCGGAATGCTTTTAGACAACTCAATTAAGTATATAGATTAACCATTTTTTTTGCAACTAGAAATTAAGATGTGCATGTGGTTTATTTTTATTGACAAAAAGTATTCTTATGTAAGTTCAAAGTAATAGTGCTTATACTAACGACGATTGCTTAATTTAGGATATCTTTGTGAGCCGTAGAGAAGCTTTCTAAAAACCTCCCTAAGTCACAATTTCAGTTAATCTAAACATAATTTTATTTTCTTTTTTACAAGCCTTTCTAATTACAATTCAGTTACATTACGAGATATCTGTTTATTGCTTAGGAATTTATAATATTTTTTCTCCTTGGTAAATGTTTGTAAGTGTCGAAAATTGGTAAATGTTGAGGATTAGCTATGAAATTAATATAGATGAAAGTGACTATAACTATTTGTGTACAAACTAATAGAGAATACTTAGTAAGCCAGTATTGCCTATGGTGCTTACATGTTTTTATATAAACTCATAGACGTTTAAAAGTGTTTCAAGTGTCTAAAGCTTACAAAAATATTTCTCTGCTATTCTATTATTTTAAAAGGAGTTTTTATTTAGAGAAAGTATATCAAATGGCGAACTTATTCGTTATTTGGAAGCTGAGGCATCTTACCTCGTGCTGTGACCAGCGTGTGGTAATCCAATAAAGATAGCCCTGGAGATAGGGTACCGGGATCTTCGATATTGTATAGTTATTCGTATAGTACAAATATGTACCTACCTAGTAATATTTTATTTTGTTTCGTATTTAAGAAATAAGTCGTAGGAGTAGTATATAAAATACATGTGCCATATCGTCAGGGAAGTGTAACTTAGTACAGTTATAAATAAATTAGAGGGAAATGTGAAATGATGTCATACTATTAAGTATGACCCAAGCAGGCTCTAAGTACACATTAATGTACTTAGAGCCTGCAAGAGTGGCCACTTGGATAGTATAATAATGTAGTTTCTGATTTCCTGAAACATAATAATAACACGTATTTTGCGTAAGTCATTTTTAATTAGGGACTAGAACGAACACACACATTTTTATTTTCAAATGTGATCAGCATCTGAAAAAAAAAATTACTTATTGATCGTTTTGGTTAAACTGTAAGTATGTTAGACATTTTTACACATTTTTCTTCTACTGTTTATTCAAGGCCTACATATACCTATATTAACAATCTTCATTTACTTATTTTTGGCTCTTCAATAGAATCTCACGTTGTTTCAATTTGTATAAAGTAATCCCTAATGGTACCTGTTTACGACAATCCTTTGTAACCACGCAATGATTTAATATCCACCCCCGTAAATCTGAAAGCCTGCTAACGAAAACCAATCTCATCTAAGGGTGACATTAGGGGTAGGTAAGTTTTTCATCTATCACTTGTTTGTTGGAATCCATACTAACACGGGGGTGGCGTCACTTTTGGTAACCATTGGTTTTCGAATGAAAGCAATGTTTATTATGTTCGTCCAAGTAAAATGTATTTTCTAAAAAAGTCAGACGTTATTACTGATTCTAAAAAGTTGGGGTATTCAAAATATTTAGGTATAATTAAGATAGATAGACACTTAGTTGCTTACTTAGCAATGAGGTATATGTTTTGCTGTGAACCGATTACATACCACAAATAACATAGTAGCACGGCACAATGGCCTCTCCACGCCTGGTGACAAGCGAGAGAGAATCCCAAGTCGCTGCGACGACGGGCAGGCAACCAAACCAGTCACCTGAAAGTTGCCACCGCCATGCCGGCCCATAAGATTGCGCCCTTCTTCACGCTCTGTTTAAAGGATCCAATATCAAAGTAAAGAGGAAACATGTACTGGCAATGAGTAACTAAGTAAGTAGTGAGATTATCCCATATTTATGTGTATTTAGTCGAATGTACTTGAAAAAAAATCACAATTTACGTGATCAAACAAATATTTAGACATATCTACGTCATCCAATTATTCACATCCACTTCCTCTTCCTATTTATATTAACAACATGAACAATGCCGAATCCAATCATTAATATTAGTTTATACGAAGCCCGTGGTAATCATGGGTGGCGGGAACCGACGTGTCCCTAACAAAGGGCCGGATGTATGATTAATGCTGCCTCTACGCATGTCTGTTCACATACGCGGATCTGGATCTGAGCTAATGAAATTATTCGCCCGTCTTAGCAAATGGCAGCTGTGATTAAAGCCTGTCACGGAATTTGGTAGGCGCTTGCAAGTGTAGGGCGCTTTTGGGTATTAATTGAAATGCAAATGTGTGTTCTCGTTTGTTTTGAATATTTTGATATTTTATTTATATGCGTTTCTTAAATTTCATGGGACAAATATTCGTATGATGAACATTTTTGTTTGTTCCGTGTCTAGGTGTTTTATTTTATATATTTGTAGTGCGTTCGTTGTTCTAATAGCCATAACATTGTGCATCTATTTACTTTGGTATCGGAGTTATGTATGCGAAGTTTGATTTTTATTATTTTTGTGTTTACTCACTTTCTTATCAAGGCCTTCAGTTCAGAAAACTTAAGCAACTTACGCAAAACACAACAGGTACCTACATGAATGCAATTTATATAGGTAGGTAAATCTGAAGTAGGAAATATTAGTGATTGCTTTTTAATTCTATTTCAAAAACTAATTCAAAATGATACTTTAATCCGACTGTGACAATCTTTTTTTATTTTATCAACACATTCGATTACAAGAAAACATGCTTCATTGTTATAAATTATTCGAATGTTTGTGATGACGTGCTATGCTGTAATATATTGTCGAGATTACTTCCCTTCCAAAAATATCTATACGAGAGACCTCACCTACAAAACAAGGAATTTATCTCATGTTTATGTTAATACCACCACGTGGGTAGTATCGATGTGTCGTCACAACAACCGTTATTCGACGTACTGTGTTGCCATTATGCAGGTATTCACTCGATATACATCGATAAATTACCGCCAGTATAGATTGACCTACAGCGGTACACCGTCAGTTCCTAAATTTGGTACTGAGTTAGGGAGGTGTGGGGAGTTGGAGTATCTCGTTTGACTGGTGCGGAGTATTCGGTTTGAGGTGAGCGGTCCTATTGTCGTCGTCCATTGATTAATACCGTAGTTTATCTACAGATATGACAACAATAGCGTCTTACCCGAACGCCTTAATGCGTTCTGCCTATAGGCTTTATTTACGTACCCTTCTCTATTTGAATTACATGGTGTTTTTATTCACACCGCCGGAAATGTTACAAAGGATTACAATTAATGTTTTTATTATTAACGTTTGCAGATGGCGGCGCTGGGTTGGCGGCAACTGAAAAGGGGAAAGAAGATTTTTATATTCGTTAATTAACATCTCATTTAATTGTCATTTATTTTATAACTAGGACAACTTCATATTATTTAATTTCATTTAAAATATTTATTCTAACGCAGTCGATGCGTGTTGCAACTCTGTGCAGTATATCGAATACATTAAATTTTAAAAAGCCTGTTTACTTTTATTCACTTTTTCTATTGATAATGTACTAATAGATATGTATTGACATATCATACTTATTCCATGATTGTTTCATTGGAAAAAAGGCTCAAGGATTATTATGTAAGTAGTAGTAGTACACTACAATTGTACATCAAGATAATTGTATGGTTATGTATCAAGATTTGGCGGTTTCAAGCTAGAAGTGTTTATTCAACTGTATCATCATGATCATCATCATCATCAGCCTCTCTTAGTCCACTGCTGGACATAGCCCTCTCCAGTTGTTCGTCACTTTGGGATTTATCGCCATGTTGGGCAGGCGGCGTCATACTTCTCGTATAGATGACACTGCGGCCCGTTTTCGGCCTGGTGTATTTAGATACGCCTTGGTATACTGCCATCAGTCGGTATCCAGAGCCCCGTTCGTTAGTCTGCAGGATGCACCAAGGGCAGATGAAGAAAAGAAAAAGATGATGGGTCACTCCCTTCTATCCCTGTATTGTAAGTCAACACATCTGTATTGTAAGTCAACACAGAAACAAACAACCTGTATAGATCAGATAAAGTATAACTCAAACGATTGACATTTCTACAGCGTCATCCCATTGAATGCAAATGTTCACCCGTGTACACACAGGCGATCCTGTCGATCTAAAGTGAAGCAGTCACGCGGTCGCCGGCGAGGTGATGGATGACCACCGAGCGATATTGGGGATTGTGACGTGCTTGTCCCAAATGTCGCCTCGATCTGATAGTGGCTGTGACTTAACAAATTTGAGAGGTCTGATTGTTCTTAAGGCTTTTTGAGATAATGCGAAGGTTCAAGACTCACACGGGCTTAAAATGGTACACTAGCTTTTATTATCTGACTAATATCTATTCACCAACAGCCTATTAGTGTAAGGAGACATGGGGCTTCACACGTCTCGTTGCTCGAAAACATAAACAGACTGCGGAGCTTATAGATAGAATTGAGATGTAATGGAGCGACCCATCATCTTTTTGGTCCAAGCCACCCTCACCTGCGGTGTGGTGTGTGTGTAGTGGTGTAGGTATCCTGCTGAATAGGTAACAGACGAGTCTCTGGCAACCGACTGGTGGCGGTATAACTATCACAATTGAAGGCGTAGCTAAGTACCACAGGCAGATGAGGGGCAGGCCCTGCTAAGCTAAAGTTGACATACATTGTATACCAACTTCCAAAATTGTATGTCAACTTACAGTGTAGTAACTATACTACTAGTGTGTAGTAATGTATGGCTTGGCAGGGCAGCAGCGTCACCGGTATCATGAATACATCTTAGCCTGAGCCGTACCAAGAGGACGCCGCTGACGCGCGTGGAGTGTCCCCGCGGCAGGTGAAGTGAAGTGAGGTTGCCTGAAGACAAACATGACTCTTGACTCTGACTACAGTACCTAGCCGTAGCAACATCACCTTAAATTATACATTACTATGGTGATGAACGTGCATAAATGCAAAGGTATAACATACCACAATTCCTTTCCTATACTCTACAGCGCTTGCTGACGTTCCCCATCGTCACCTGAGCACTGAACACTGAAACTGAACAGTAACAGGACACTTCTGATAGGATGCACGTATGACGCGCGGACTGCTCCCGCGACAGGTGTAGCCTGAAGACAAACATGATAGACTCTTGAAGTTAGAAAGCTCTTTCGCGGCCACCTCATTGACTAACAACATTGCTCATTATACCCACAGTAGGTACATTGCCGTAGCAAAGCAGTGAGGCAACATCTCCTATTGTATAGCACTATACACAGATAACGTCCATAAACGCAGCCGCACATACTAAAACTAGTTGTCTGTAATACCTTCTCTGTAAATGTTTGTATTTTGTGTAATAAAGAATTATTTATTTATCTATCTAAAATTTAGGAATTGTGGTAGACGTGGACTATATGAAAGATCCAATACTCCACGTCCTCGTCTCCTTAAGGCGACTGCTGACATTCCCCATTGTCGCTTGAGTCGCAGTGAGAGGCCGCCGCTGACAGGACGCACGTGTGACGCGCGAAGTGCTCCCGCGCAGGTGTAGCCTGAAGACAAACATGATAGATTCTTATAGTGGAGACCTACTACATGGTCGCCTTATACATTCGTCAACAAAATCGGTATAATGACGCCTTCAGTACTGTATACACTTTTGACGTCCATTATACATACACCACGCTTTTCTTTTGAAACTTCTCGTCTTGTCCCCTTACAGCACCCACTGACATTCCCCGTCGTCGCCTGAGACGCAGCGAGAGGGCGCCGCTGACAGGACGCACGTGTGACGCGCGGAGTGCTCCCGCGACAGGTGTAGCCTGAAGACAAACATGATTGGCGCGTTGTAGTGGAGGGGCTTTATATTTGGTTTGTTTCGTCACAAATCAAGGGAACAAATATGGCTGTAATACGGTATACTAGAGCATTTGTTCTCAGAGGCAACGGTTAATCGGCCACTTATGTTTTCTAATGTAACTCAATGAATTTAAGTTTGACGAAATTTTCCCGTAGCTGTATTAAAAATTACATATTTACATGAAAAATACTAAACAGTTATATAAGGTTTGTTTTATTGACATTATAGCTTAAGTGTTTAGTTACCAAGGTACAAAATGAGAGTTGTCATTGGGAGAGGCTTGTGTTCATCGGTGGACGTTTGTAGGCTGTCGATGATCCACCAAAGTACCTCTGATAAAAAATATTAATGATATTGTGGTATCAACCGGCGACAGGAAGCCATAGGATTCTATCTCATGTCTAATTTCTTAATTAAAGATTCTATGTCATATCAGTCTAATGACATCTACAATCAAATACTGTAGATAGAAGATACTTCTTGTACGTACTCACTGAATTAACTTTAATAATAGGTATTGTAGGTCTCGACTCCACAGATCCTACCAATTAACGGTTGTGGTCTTAAGTAGGTAAGTACAATCTGAGAATATTTTAGTATGACAGAATATAAAAAATACAACATTATAATAATATATGTTGTTTTCGTTATAATCCTGAAATGGTGAAATAAAAGACCAAATTAAAATAGTAAGTACAACAAAGACATTCTACGTGTAAAAGCTTTTGATTTTGATAAGATGTTAATACACATTTCGAAGGTTGTAACGCTAAAGGTGCCACAAACTACATTTCAAGATTAAAATTTACAAATGGCATTACAAATTAGAAAGCGAAACGTTTGAGCAACAGAAATGACATTAAGAGATCGTGACTGAATACTTTGGTGTCGCGAACGTCTGTGTCTATGAGAACCGACCTTCTGCCGATAAATAGTTCAGCTGCGAAGCGAACATGATTGACTGTCGGTGATGCAACTTAGAAGCCTTGAATTTTATTAAAGTAATATAATATATAGTAGTAAGTGTGGTATAAATAAGTAAATGTATTGGGCAATGCACACCAATATCTTGGCTTACCCTTGTACTGATAAGACGCTTCCTATGGTTTGGTCCAATGGTATCAAGTGCCGCAGTTTCGTGTTCGGATCCCTAGTCGGGCCAAAGATTGTGGCTGGGTCTAATGTTAGATAGGATGTAAGGGAGCGGCCTATCATCTTTTCGCTCCAAGCCAACCTCACCTGCCCGTGGTGCATCCTGCCGCATAACAAACGAGGATCAGGTAACCGACTGGTGGCGGTATAACCATCACCGTCACGATTGAAAGCGTAGCTGAATACCACAAACCGGTAACGGGCAGCAGCGTCACCGGAGCGAGAAGCTACGCCCTGCGATCGCCAACCCGCCTGCCCAGCGTGGCGATTATGGGTATATCCTCCAGATGTTTGCCCAAAGTGGCGAACAACTGTAGAGGCCTATGTCCAGCAGTGGACTGCAATAGGCTGATGATGATTACTGTTAGGATATTTCTTCAATAGTTACTCAGTAGCGGAGGAGTCAAGAAGCAAGCGGTGATGAATGCTTAAAAAAGAGAGCAGAAGACGCCATTGGTTATGAATTAATCTTACCCGGTTTGATTGATGTTCTTCTTCTTCTTCCTCACTTTTCATGTCTCTTGGGGTCGGTCCGTTTCTTAATGCATGGAGCATGGAGCAATTCAGGGTCTGCATCAAATCCGAGTGTAATTAAATCGTCTTCATATCGCTGTACACTGCTCCTATCCAGGTCACAAGTGACCTGGATAGGAGAGTCAGAGTCGTTCCGGGTAGAATATTCGTGGCCTTATTGCCTCAGTTTAAGGAAAACTCGAGCTCTGATACAATAGGCGTAAGGAGTTTTGGTACCGGAAACATTTCCAGATATATGCCCTTCTCTAACGTGGTTTAAGGGGAGCTCTTTCCTCATAGTAGGCAGCGGTAGGGCTGTACCGATGGCATTGCTGATGTCCATTGGAACGATTACTACTTTTTTATACCACTAAGGTAGGCAACAAGCCTACATGTCTTATGGTAAGCGGTTACCGCAGCCTATGGACGCCTGCAACACCAGGGGCATCAAAGGCGCTTTGCCCACCCTACCCCCCGGCTGCCGATGCAGCCCTCGCCCCACGAGCTCCGGAAACCCTACTCATCAGCAGGAACACGACCCGGACGTCATTTAGCTGCGATATTCTATAGGGTGGAGGTACATACCCGGGCGGGCGGCTCAATTCGAGCGAAGATTCGCTATGCCCTACCTCTCTTAACATGAGACAGGCCGCTTGCTTGTCTCCCACCAAAAAAGATTACCAGAGAATACTACAGTAGTAAGTATAAATCTACGAGTAACTTCAGTAGTAAGTATATCTCATTCGAACAATATGCTTAGTTAAGAGATACAAAATCAATACTTTTATTCTAAGTAACTATAGTGATTCTGAGCGTTTTAGCAAATATTTTCGCTTGAAACGGAAAATAAAATAAGACAGTATTAAATCTGCGTCGCAGTTTGAGTCGACCTCATTAATCACTTAATAAATACCGTTAAATAACATCACATTAGGTAGGTACGTGTTAAATGTAATTTGTAACTGTATGCCGAGGATTGTGAAAGCGAAAATTATTCGTATTGATAGGTTTTGAATATTTTCGGTCTAAGTTCAAATTTAATTATATGTAGCCTGTCAACAGATATTAATGTACATGTATGTACGAGTATAGGTATAATGTTTTACTTGTAAATAGCCTTAACTTACTTTTTGTGTTACTTTGTAGATAGATCCAGCCAAAATAAAAACGCAGTTGCATAAATTTATATTGTACTTGTTTTATTTCCCTATAATGAATAATGGTCTTGATAATATTATTCCATACGATAAATAAATAAATATCGGCATACCGACTAATAAATTCATAGCTTTTTGTCTAAGTACGAATAATTGTACTGCAATTATTGTAACCGGTTTCGGTCATTACGTGTGATAGATACGGCTGTCGAGACACGTTAGTGTCATGAAAAATGCGTTCAGCTATTTTATTTTCTGATATTCTACTATGTTGGTTTACTAGCAATAGCAAACACTAGTCAAACACCAAATGGTCAGTTGTCAATTCCCGTGTACAGAAAAACGCACTGTTTCTGGTCTTTTTGTTTATTAATAAATAAACAAAAAGACCAGAAACAGTGCTATTGCTGGAGGTCAGGATGTAAAGAAGTTTAATATTTTAGCGTACCGATATTATTTAAATACCTACCCAAAATATTTCTGTTCAATTCATGATAACCAAATGACTCGGCGCGCCATGTTTTTTAGCGTTGTAACTTTTTTTTTAATTTTTATGTCACTTTTTTTTGTAACATACAAACCTTGTCCTAACATTAAGGAATATAACCAAGAATCATCCAATTTAGTGCAGCCGTTCCAAAGTTTTCGAGCCTACATACATTTCGAAGATCCATCTATTTTTTGTACTTAACACTAACAGCATTTTATCGGAGTTTTACATTACCATTTACCTGATTTTTGAGTAAGTATCCAATATTTCAACTCTAAAAGGTCGTCGAAAAACATTAAAGTTTCACTAATAATAATGAACAAAATACATGTAAAACTTTAAATACTTAATACGTCAATCAAATGAAAATAAATCTACTAACTTATGATATCGTACAAATTTGTTCCCCGAGTTTTGTAGAAAGTAGCCTAAAATATATAATCGATAATCGATAAATCACCCACCTAGGGCCCACAAAAGTACACATACCTACCAAATCATAAATGTACCGTCCACTTAAGACCTGCATCAGTAATTTCAAAATCGAAAATCCATTAATAAACTATTGTATCTGGAAGTTTCGGTATTAGAAGATTAGCAACGGGCTTATGAAACTAACTGCCTTACAGGCAGACCTATCTCAGTATTAAAGAGAAAGAGTAAGTAGGTATTTTATTATTCCAAACCTATCTGCGAAGGGGAACTTTGTTCTATCATGGGTCAGAATTTAGAAGTACTAATCTATACATGAATATTATATCTGTATAGATCTTTCACTATATCCTATAGATAAGTATAATTATGTTGATACTTACTCGTACGTGTGCTTTCCGACTCCGTGACGTAACTCCCTCAACACCCAGACTGTTCCGCTTCAAGTTGAAGTGTGAAAAATGTAATAAAAAGGATAGAGCTATACAACTTACCATATATAGAAATGAGATGTCTATAGCTCAATACGCGTCATCTTCAAATGCAACGGTTGATGTGTACAACGTGCTAAGAGGTTCCGCTTCAGATAATTTTCCAAAATTTATTTTATTTATTCTGCAATTTCTGCAATTTTGCTGCATTTCGAAACGAAAATGCATTTATATCCATAATAATATTTCTGAGATGAAAACCTGATATTGGAATTCAAAGTTTATTACAAATCCACAGCTAAAACTCGTGCGCATGTCTTGAAATTTAATCTTTCACTTAAAAGTTTTATCTACCCTTTTTAATAGGAACAATAAATATGTAACTATATGTTTAAAACTAAGACAAGAAAGATTGATAAATGTAATCCAAATTTGGTTTCAAACTTATGATGAAAAATTTGTCCTAAAATATTTATTCAAATTACTTAAGCTTGACATAATTATTACCCCATAATTTACATGTACTTATTTAAGGGCAATCTTTTTTTAAATTTCGTCAAATAACAGATGTCTGTTATTGGGTAAGTTAAAATAGTGATTTAAATTGAGCATGGAATTTGCACTATCTAATTGATAATGATTTTGGTGAAATACATTGTCAATTTCACTAGAAATTTAAAGCCTGTTTGTGTGTTCTATATTACCGGTGTTTAGTTACACAGTGGACTATGTAAAAACCTTATCCATAATGTAATAATAAGGTACTATATCATAAATTTATGTTCAAAAATCGAATCCATCCAGAAGTCGATATCCCAAAATCGGCCATGCTCGGACCATTCCTAATAAAATACACTATCTACAAGCCAGGTAGAAACCTGTTTGGTAGACTGTACAATATAACAAATGAGTTGGGCTGCGTCCGAGTGGCTGCCGCGTGGGAGTGGCGGCGGAGGGCGGGGCGCGCGGGGACACCGCCCTAAACAAAATGGCGGCAGAAAGCGCGCCAAAATTTGAATTTCGATTCATTTGAGATAGAATAAAATTAAATTTCATATAAATAAGTACAATTATTGTAACGTAATATACATTTAAACAATCACATCTTCTTGTTTCAAACAATACCGGAAAACCGTTTGGAAATACACTATGTATATTTCTATTTATTTTGCTTTGTAGATAGGTATGAAGATAATAAAGATATTCTCCTAAAATTAATAAATGATATTTGTATACAGTTCATCTAGTCATCTACGTTGGGGTGCAACAAAGAGAAGCCTCCTCGAGTGGCAAACTGCTACTAATCTCTTTCGGGGGATTGGTAGTAGTGGGTCCCGGCGCACCCTGGGCAACGGCGGGTGGTAATCTCTTAGGAGATTGCCACCCGACGGCTAATTCTCAATGAGGGAGACGAGCTTGCTCGTGAATACGAGCAAGCTGGTCGTCTCGCCTCGGGGCAGACAGAGTCTGCAGCTGCGCGACGTGGGCGCGCAGCACGGTTGGACCGCATTGGCGGTAGTGTGGATGGACGCATGTGATGCGTGGTGGTTTGTCGGCGATGGTCGCAGAGGAAGAGGAGTGCCCTTCGGGGGATCTCGCGGTGTTGTCGTTGCCGTCCTCCCTATCTTCTGCGACCCTTGCCGCCGGACCCATTGGTGGTGCTGGTTGACGGCGTCTGTCGGGTTCGCGGACGCTGTCCTAGCTGAGAGGAGGAACGCATGGTGATGCGTGGTGGTTTGTCGGCGATGGTCGCGGAGGAAGAGGAGTGCCCTTCGGGGGATCTCGCGGTGTTGTCGTTGCCGTCCTCCCTGTCTTCTGCGACCCTTGCCGCCTTACCCTTGGTGGAGCCGGTTGACGGCGTCTGTTGGGTCTGCGGACGCTGTCCTGGCTGCGCACTTGTGCGCACTGGGGGGCCCTTGTGGCCGCGGTTTACTCGGACGTGACTAGTGGGTGTTGGCCATTGGCCGTATCTTACCGGACGTGACCTAGTGGGCGGCGTATTTATACGCCGCGGCGCGGCGGGTTCGGCGGCTTCGGTTCTCGTGGTCGTCGGACAGGTCGTTGACCAACCGCCGCGCAACCTGTTACCCCCGCTTCGGCGGGGGCCAGGGGGTCTGCCTTAACTGGTAGGCCCGAGTGGAGAAAACCACAGAAAAAACCACCTGTTACCCCTGTTTCGGCGGGGGCCAGGGGGCTTACCTTCACCGGTCGGCCCAAGTGGAGAAAACCACACTAAAAATCCACCGTGCGGTGGCGACTGCACGCCCGACGGGGTCCAGTGAGGGTTGGTGTGGGGACATCTCCCTTGCCTTGCACGGATCCCGTCCTTGGAGGAGGGCGACGGCTTCTGCCTGAGCCCTAGGCTGCCCCAAGTGGGGGGGCCGGCCGGATCTGCCTAGCAGACAGCGCTGGTGGTGGCGTGGTGTTATGGTTCATACCAAGATCCCACGTCATCATCACCCAAGGCGCGTTGACGGTGTAGACCGGGGTTTTTTAGTGGGTATTCTCCGTCTCGCTAACATCTAGAGGCGGAGTGAGTCCCACATAACCTGCTGCGTCCCCGAGTAGCAGGTATGCGTAAATGCATTTTCCCCCGGTGCAACAAAAAAAAAAAAAAAAAAAAAAAAAAGTCATCTACGTTGAAGAGTTATTTGATATTTAAATAATGAATGCAAAATATTCAATAACAAATTAGGTGTAGACATAATGAATGACTATTCAAATCTATGAATTAATAAATATCAATAAATTATCCTTATCATTCCAATATAAGCACATACTATCTCAATCAAATTTAAACGCCGTATTAGTTAAGAAATAAAGTATCAACAAGCCATAAATACAGTAATAGGTGTCATAAATTAACACATCCTCTACAAAGGCTTGCCGCCTCTACACGACCTATAAACAAATCGTTTATTGCGATTTAAGGAACCATTTAAAAGCTATAAAATCAAACGTGTTTATCAAAATCAACCATACAACTTAAAGCATAAAGTTAAAACTCGCCTGTTATGACAGTGTCTTCAGATCTCATAAACTATTTCCAGTAACAGCTAAATGAAGAGGTGACGCTTCTCTCTCGTTCTCCCTTATACGTTTTAGCTAAAGTGGGATAGAGAGAGATGATATTTACGAGGTGTTTACATCGATACAGCGGCGTTGATTTAACCATTGCTTTAGTTTATTGCAGTCAATAAAATTGAACGTTATAAGGCAAGGTCGCGAGTGAAAAATTGCAAATGATTTATGTCTTCATCAAGGGAGAGACGATATTATGTTTTGAACAAATTATTGTCTTTCACGACAAAATGTTGTATAACACTCGTATTAATCAATTGTTTTATCCTTTACACCTTCATTGAAATTTAAAAACAACGATACTAATGGCAGAAAATACGTTAAATTTTAAATAAGTATTTGCTCAGAGGCAGCTATTTATAGATACCTAATTTACCTATTTAAGTTATGTTTAACTGGCTTATCTATACCCTCTTATAGATTAGTATTCATACCTATCCTATTCATACAGGTTTGTATTAGTATCAATCTGGTGTAAGTACTTTTTATAGAATTAGGGCTCTCTATTATATTAAGTAAATCAAAGAAAAACCTCATGCTTTATCTAAGAATTTAGGGTACAATGTATTAATCAAATACAACTGGTAAACAAACTATTTTAATTGCTTTAGATCGTACAATGCCTAGGATCATCAATTAGGTGAGGTCGATTATTTTATAAAGAAAAGCTGTTCTTAATTGTATTTCTTAATGTTTAAAACTAAAAGGCCTAGCCTACTAATATTATAAACGTGAATGAGTTTGGACGATGTTTGTTTCTCTTTCATGCGAAAACGACTGAACTGATTTTGATGAAACTTTACAGTAATGTAGCTTATACAGGCTCTAATTTGTTTAAGAATATTATCATTGAGCCTGCAATACACGAGCTGCAGCTCAATATTATAATGACAAATGGAAGTGTCGTGAACTTGGAATTGTTATTATATAAATTCCCTCACAGCTTATCGTACACAGCTCGTGACCATGAACTCAATATGTAGCAAGTGCAATGCCACATCGGAGGAGCGTCATATTGTGTCATAAATCACACTTATCTTCGGCCGTCGGCTGTGACTGACCAGCTCACGATGACCTATTAAAGTTGACGTCTTGTATAGAGAATGGAGGTCGGCTTACAACGGATGACGAATTGAGAGAAATTGGATTGTTTGCATCCGTTCGTTATTGATTTTATAAAAAAAAGTACCGGAATTAATAGTAGATATGTCACGAGAAGCTATTTTAGGATTGCTACATTGATTGTAATTGACGTGTCATATAAAAGCTTGTTAGAAATATGACGATATTGTTACAATTGGCCAGCTAATTTTGGCCATCTGAGAGACAGAAACATTTACTTATTGTACCTACATCAGAATTTTGATAGGCAATTGATCTATATTCCTTTCAAGCCTTGGAATTGGAGAGTAATTTAAGTTCAGTCAATAAAATCTTATTCAAATTGATACCAGATGGCGCTCATAAGGATATTTTTCATATGATATGATAGAGGCAATGATGATGATGGAGGCGAAAGATAGAAGTCAATGCGTCAAGTTAAATAAATAAAATAATTAATAAATAAACCAAAGACATGCCACGCCGGGCCTTACAGCACCTAACCCCAAACTAACCCAAAGCTTGGGTTCTATGGGTACTAGACAACTGATAAACTAACTTAGATTTTTTTTTAATGTAAATAAATACGTATTGTACATAGAAAACACCCAGACGAATACAAACAGACACGTTCAAGCACACAAATGTTTGTACTGTGCGGGGACCGAACCCGCGGCCCTTGGTTCAGAAGGCATAGGTCACTACCAAATGAGCCATCGAGCCAGTCAAAATTTACCAAATCAATCACTTGATAGTTGCCATCGTCGTGCTGACATTATAATTTTTTATCTACTTACTAAATTCCTGCACACATAACAAAACATTAGGGTATATAAATCATGATGAGCAAATAAATTTCTAAATTTCTTCAAAATTACAAAACAATCTTTCTGATCACCAAAATGCGACTTCCTTCAGAATCACCGCATCCAACAGCGCCCAAAGACACCATTTAAAACGCCGCAAAAGCCTAATTGCATCAATTCTGAACTTGTCAAAATCGCATTAGTTCTGACAAATAATGGCCGCTTTTGCCGAGGAGGATTATTAAAAACGCATTAGTGCCACCGCTGGCCACACCTAGTATAAATATCGGTGTTCGTGTTGAAACAGAAAAAAAAGTAATTTCGAGATTTGTTGGGGGGGGAGGGCCAATCACCCGTGACTGACACGGAAGGCACCGCGCCTTCGTCACGCGAATCATTATTTTGTCGTTAGGGAGCGTATTATAATGACGGTGTCTTGCTCTTGAATCTGGAAGGCATTGTTTTATGTATTGGGCGATAAATAAGTGTATGTATTATAGATTTAAATCTCGCAAACCTTGCATGTGGATCATTTTGTTGTACTAAATTTTATCGGTAATCGTTTATGAGTTAGAGATTTTATTTCTATGTATCTTAGTCAATAATCGTGTATTAAATCAAATGTGTAACTAAGTATAGCATTTTTCTGTTCAATTCTTTCTTATTTGGCATGTGTGTGTTGTGTAATTAGAATTTAAAAGTACAATTATGTAATTGTGTTTATATTGGTCACAAAGGTGGCATTAATAATAAAAAAAATCTCTAAATACAATCATTATGCTTTATTAATTTCATGTATTTATATATTTATGACAATATCGTCTCGCCTAACCTTATTAAGTTACTAATTATAGTTATATTTCATAAATTTTGAATCGATAGGACATAAATGGTAAATAAAATCGTTCAAATTAGGTTCCCATATTTCTCTCTACAGACCTAATTTCAATTCGAGGACAGTTCAGTACACCTAATGACCGAAACTTAAATTTAAGAACTTCGACATAAACCTAATCTGAAATTTCACAAGTCAAAAAGTCGAATTCCTATCTGGCAAGGGATTATTTAGAATTTAGTTCACAATTAAATTGCACTTGGTGTATCAGCAAATCATATTCAGATAGGTACAAATTATACATCATGGAACGAACATTCTAACTTGCAAAGTTATAGTAGACGAAACAATCCTAATTGCTAGAAAAATGTACAACACAAACATCTGATATTTGAGCAAAAGTTTAAATAATAATTAATCAATAATTAACAAAAAATGCATCCCAGCCAGACAGCGATCGAGTAAATAACTTTACCCAATTCAAGATAAGAACGAAGTACACTTAAGCGAACCTAATTAAGCGAATCAATAAATAAATATTGAATATTATCGACAATATACAATTATTACAATTTACATTTACTTAACGAACACAGCACAAAATTAAAAAGAAAAATATTTATAAAATGAAACCGGCTCACTGAGTTCTTAAAAAACATTCACTAGTTACAATCTAGTTGAAAAAATAATAATTTACAAATAGTTTACATTATTAAGAAAAACGTATAACGTGAATCCTGAAAAAGTTCACCAACCTCTCAATTTCACTCTCATTTTTTTATAATATTCGTAAGACTATCGTGTTACGAGTAAATATATTCAATGTACGATATCTCTTTTACGTATATTGGGTTCCATAGGCAATGATTTTATAAAAATACCTTTTAGTAAATGGTGTCTTGGTATCTAGAACGACAAATGGTGACATGGTCTTCACATGTTCATAAATTTAAGACTCCTTTTTAAGTAAACATTTAACAACCAGCAGTTTATTTCCTAGCTTTGGTATACTGTGTACATATAACCTCATACATTCCGTAAAAGACTCAAATAAAGTATTAACTATTAAGTTCTCTGCACCTACAAAATTGAAGGTAACCTTTGTTTCATTACTATACATAATCGCGAGAAACCTTCCCGTCCTCTTTAGTCCAAGTCCAAGATGTCTTTTGCATTTTCCTCCCATTGAATGGCACAACATTCATTTTGTTCATTTAATAGATTTTTATCAAAGAATATTGACAATCTCGATAATTATTTTCATCTAAATTATAGGTTTCAATCTCGTAACATTTTACAATAATAATAATAGATTTCCTATGACGTTTAATATCAGTATTAATTACGTATATGTGTCATCGAAAAATCGTATACATTGCACTTGTATAACTGGCCTTTCCAAAACTACAAAATCATGTAGAATCATAATAGTATAAATCAGATAAGTTTCACAAAATAAACACTCATTATTCAGAATTTGAAACGCGAATATCGTTGTTTCACAAAGTAATCTCAATAATATTATTCACACTAAAACAATTGTACATTACAAATTCTAAAATTATCATGTATGTATGTACAGAATAGTATCTTGATAGCTTAATTAGAAATAAAACATCAAATATATTAAATAATAACAATATGGATACTAATTGCCTTCTTATCAATGGTTAATTATAAGAGGTCCTTATGGTTTTGTGATTCAAAATAAATGAGAAAAATTTTAATATGTAAATTTTTGTTCAAAGTGGTTGATAGAACAGTTGTTTAATTTAGACACATAAAGTTTTATAAGAATAATATTCAAGAACTCGGAAACAATACTTTAATAAGTTTCAAGAAAAAGAAAAATGAATTCGAATTATATTTTCATTACTTCATACATCTTAATATAAAATCAAGAAAGGATATAATTTCAAGTTCCTTAATTTAGCACTTTGTCAAAAATTCACATCATGTTTACCAATTGCGAATGATTTTGTTATACCAGAAATTATTCAACTATATAATCACATAAATGTTCATGCAGTTTACTAATCATATATACTGCGTTTTTGGTAATTATTGGTATTGAGATTGTTCTATAAATTAATTTATACTTAACAACTGTAAAAATCTCTTCATCACACTATCATTACTCTTTATTCGTAATCACTAGGTTACGTATTAGTTATAATGTAATATTATCATGAAAAGTCCAACATACAATTTATACAAATTAAACTGTTCTAGTAACTCCGGTCTTCGGATCAATAGTTTCAGATTCACCATTTTCGTCGAAGCAATCTAACTGAATTCAACGTTGCGCGAAATCAAAATGGACACGGAACGGTTTCCTTGAGGATCAAATCTGAAACAAGGGGATCCATGGTTCGGACCGCGCGACGTAAGCTAGAGGCCTTTACTGCGGCGAGGTGGGCGGGCTCATGTTGTCAGGCTCGTCTCCGGAGCCAGGCTCGCCTTTGGTCTTGTTCTCTTTCTTCCACTTCATGCGTCGGTTTTGGAACCAGATCTTGATCTGTCTCTCGGTGAGGCACAGCGCGTGCGCGATCTCGATCCTTCTCCTTCGCGTCAAGTATCGGTTGAAGTGGAACTCTTTCTCTAGCTCGAGGGTCTGGTACCGGGTGTACGTCTGCCGTCCCCGCTTTCTCTCTGGAATGACATAAAAACAGAACTGAATAACAGTGGACACTTAAAACATGTTAATTTCGTGGGGCAGCCCTATCGGCCAGACGTTAAAAACTGCATAGGCATTTCTGATAAATGGTGGTTATTTGTAAACGGCGAACACTCCCGGCGGAGTTAATTGAAAATTGTTTTGAGCTTATCAATTTGTTAATTGTTTTTGCTTGTTGGGTATTTCTCTCGGCTGTCGGTAGTTGCAAAGTTTATGTGAAACACAGTACCAGAAGTCAACGGAAGAATAAGTGAGCCATGGTTGATACAATGTGTAATTGAGAGTAGCAAAACATGTTACAAAAACGTGATCATTTGCTGATAAATTTCGAAGTAATAGTGATAATTACTGAGGTAAATGTCCGGAAATTAATAATGAATTCAATTAGTAATAACAGACAAGAAGATATTAGGTTATCTATAATACATATGAATTATTGATACATTAATATTTATCAACAAAGCCAGTGGTATCAATCCCAATGAAATGTGCAAGTATAACAGCATTATGGGAATATGTCACAAAACGTGTTCGAACATTTGTCCGTGTGTTGAGTCGCAATTCGAAGAGCTACCGGAGCCAATTAAAATAATTTAAGACGCCGCAGGCCTTTTTCATTTTGTAATCATTATTCTTCGGGGAGATGCAAAGCCTATTATACACGGTTTAGAAGTTGCTCTGAACTGTAATTTATTTGATTTAAAAAAAGAAAGAGGCAGAACTACAGCGGCACGTCTTACGTTACTTAAAGCAATTAATCGATTACTCAAGAGATTTCTATACGCTCATTTACAAATGTTTGATTGTCAACGCTTGCAGTTTAAGGCGTAAATAGACATGATGATAGCTGTCGCACTAGATTCAATCAAATTGGCCATTTTAATTGGTTGTAGTAGAAGTGATGGCCAATCTGCTTTGATCTCCAATCCTTGCTAAATAAGTGAAGTGACAACTAAATTTTCTCGTGTCATATTCTAGTTGAACTCGTTAAAAGTTCAAGCTTTGTTTAAAAAAAGTCAAATTTATTAAGCCAACTAGTACACACGCGGACCGGAATTGTGCTATATAAATCATATAAGCATATTTTAGACATAACTAATAATCAGAGTAGGTACATGAAAATAATAGTTGCATATTATTCTGTACCAATAGGAATAGCAGTTGAAAATAAAGTTTCGCAAACAACAAAGCCGAACTTAGTTGATTATTTTCAAGTGAAACACGCAAAACGACTTGCCGTACAAGATAAACACGCGAACTTCGAAGAAATACTAACACGAAGCAGGGATTACATTGCGAATAGCGCTGTTCTTACCACCGTTTCTTCGAACGACAATATTCATAAGCTCGGAAAAAAACACTAAAAAAGGAACGGTCGATGACAAACTGAACGTTTTGTAAGTGCCGTTTGTGGTCCTAATAAATGAGCTACCGAGTGTAATGTCATCCTTACAGATAGCCTTTGACCGGGCGGGATAAATCTTTTGGTGTTTGAGGTTTTTTGTGGAATGTTGCTAGCATGGAATAAGACTGTTGAGTGGTACACCCGGCATGGCCGTTGCAGCGGATTCAAAATTATCGCCCACTTGTTGCTCGGGAAATTGATAACAGCCTCATCGCCGTATTCGGTTTTGGGACGCATTCAAGAATGCAGACGTTATTGTTCAATGAATATTTGGACTGTTGCGATAAATGGTGGTGCTGACAATTGTACGTAGAACGTACTTAAGAAATAACATTCGCAATGTTGATTCTTCAAGAATAATTACGTTTCAGAATACTTGTTTCACCTGCTTTCAGTGTCTGTCCATCTTTGTTTTAAAGCTTTTCAAAGCTATCCACAGTTGTTTTTTCCTACAACTAATCTAATTAATGTATATGACTGGTAGAGTCCTAGTTTAATCACAAATTGATGGCACTTGGCACTTATGCTTAGTAGTTTCCCTAATCATATCGCATGACAAATGCTGAAGCACCCCAGTCACCAAAATCTGCTAGAGTGTTATCTAAAAGGTCAAATTTCACATCGTAAACGTTTGCCTCCAAAATCATCTTTCATAACGCCTAAAATTTTGAAACAAACTCGGCTAGCCATCTCATAAAATCCCCTCACAGGCTTTATATATTACAGTGGCGTATATATTACGCCGGCGGTTTCATCGCACACTCAGATGCATAAAACATGATCCCGACGTCAGATTTAAACGTACGTAATAAGAACATTAAGGGGACAACGTTAGGAGACGTTCGCCTCCTAGCATTAGGTTAGGTATTCCTATTAAATGTTTTTAGGTCAGATATAAATGGGCTCTAGCTTGTATTCGCAGGCTCAAACGAACGAGTAATGAATGTTCTTTATTTGTTTTCGAACTAATTGGGTGAGTGTGATGTTTTCTTAATAGCTACAGAAATAGAATGATAGAGGATTATTTCTTCGCTTCTATTTGTCTGGTTGTATTTATGTTTTTGCTGTTAGGTACATCAGATTTATGGGTTTGTTTTAAGGTGTCAATTAATTTATTAGGCAACATACTTTGAATTTTCATTGTTTCTTCACTCTGACCTCGGTTTTTCACGATCATGTCTTGTACTTAATTTCTAATCAAGCTAAAACTGCTTCGGTTACAATATTTTCCGAATCATGGTCGGAATTCCTTTATTTGTTTTCAGCATACTGTCCATTACACCTAGTATGTACTACATTGTACTACTAAAATACTATCCAGCATAGTCTTTGCTATACAAATTTAATCAAAACTTCATACTAGCAATAGTTGACAAAAAAGTGTTGTTTTCAATACAAAACGCGACGATATCGCCGCGCGTGTCCACACCGCATCGCTCTACCAAACCACAGTACAGAAAACTGTACAGTATTCTCCTGATAACGCCATTGTTGTAAGCACGAAACATGTAGAAGCTATAAGTATGATATTATTACCGGAAACTGTTTGAGTCAAATCGTTATTTAATTTATTGAATCTCCTTATCACTTTAATATTCTATTTATTTTTCGAAACTTTGCATTTCTGCTGACAAAGTAACAACCAATACTGGAATTCCTGATTAACTATAGGCGAATCTCCTTATTGATACTTGTCTAAGTTACTAGGATTAAACAAACTTTTTTGTTAGAAAAGCTTTTGCGATCCAAGCTTATTCCTTACGAACCTGACAGATCTGGTTTAAAAACTTTAAATTCTATTGTTGGTGACACAGATACAAAGAAAGAGTGAAAGAGTTGTACATTCGTTAACAATCCTGAAAATTTTTGATCCTGGATGCTAGACGCTACGATCCCAAGAAGAGAAGCGGTCATGATTGCTGACACGATTGTCCTTTGTTTCTACTGCTTTTTATTTTGGATGCCAAATTGCTACGATTTTAAAAAGATAAGGTCATGATATACGACCGTCTTTCACCCACTGTTCTTTATATCTTGGATGCCAGACTGCTATGATCTTAGTTGCCGTATGCACAAACGTTGCTATGCGTGCACAATCGCACAGGTACCCAAAAACCTATTGGATTTTTGACACTGTGCGTCCCAGGTTTTTGGGCGCGTCGTAAGAAACAAAGTGGTCATGATTCCTGCCGTGACCGACCTTCACCCACTGTTTTGTCCTCCACTGTGCCGCTGCGAAAGTAAGCCGGCCCGATTTTGTAACTGCCCTCCCCCCGGCGATGATTTATTGCTGCCCGCCGACACATGCAGCGCTGCGCCCACAGCTCCTAAAGCTGCGATTTCGTTCGGCCGTCCACACGGGCGGGTGGAACGCCGCGGTCCGAACGCTCAACTGTGTATGACTTTTTAACTCAATATTTTCTATGTAGGTATTAGGAATACAACAGCATTTTAACCGAACTATGGAAGCCTACTAGTATAAACATATATTTTAAAATTTTGAATTTAAAAGTTCCCAACGATATCCTGATTTGCTATTGACCCGACCTGTTTTACGCTTGTTATTCCCAAGACTATAATTGTATCATACTAGCTTTCATTTCATTTCTTTCCTATAAGCATTTCCCAAAGGCCAGTCGCCCTGTGTACTGTACCATCACTCCCATCTACACAAAACCGGTTCAGTGGTTTAGGCGTAAAAGCTTAGCAATGCATATAAATTAATACTTTGTAAGTATTGTTTGAGATCCTAAAAGCATTGATTGTTTTGTTTTCTGAAAGTGCTCTAGACACTTAAGGAAATATGGATTTTCAAATGTTGCAGTACATAACTAAGTATAAACTACATGATGGATATGAGGTGATTTATGGCAATTTCTGATATCCAGGCAATATACGAAAGCGCTTCTAAATGTGTTCTAAGCAAGAGCTGTGACGTTTTTAAAGAAATTAGATTTGTCTTATGTAGAGTACATCGGATAAATACTTGCCACTTCGCTATAAATTCTAGGAATTCATACTTAACAATATCCAGTAGTATAAACTTAAACATGACTTCACACTGTCATCCTACACGGCAGGCGTGGAACGTTATCAGATAAAGCTATTGGTCATCTCAATGATAGTTAAGATGACATCTGAGCAGTCTGGGAAACGCCCCTAATGGTCGTAGTCTACTCCTCCAGTATAAGGAATGCTCTAGATAGAGACGAGATAATGAGAACGTAACCACTGTACTTTAACATGTATGTTGTTAGTTATCTACAAGACAAAAGTTCGTAAAAATTGTCGTTTTATAGAATTACGTAAGAGCGATTATCAGATTAGACACATTGTTCCAATTCAGTGGGCTGGCCATATTAGTGACAGTACCAAAAACTCTATAGGAGTTCTAGAGAAGCTTATGTCTAGCAGTGGACTGAGATAGGCTGATGATGATGATGAATATTGAAGTTTGTTACTAGGAGTGCACACTTAATCCATAACTCTTAATAAATTTAGATGTTGAAAGTTTGTCTATAAAACATTGTCAATTTGTATTCAAAGATTTTTTAAATTTAACAACAAATTTTGGAAACGTAATTGTGGTCAACTCCTATAAAGTAACTTTAACTTGTCTTCTAAAGTCTTCTAAAAAAACGAAATCAAACAGTCGTTTTGCATTGTAGTTTTCGATTGGTTGCTGAAATTGATATTGAAAAATGTCTCGCCAAGACACCTTATCGCTTCTAACAAATAAATAAAAACCGTATAACCGGCAGATCCCCAAATGCAATAACATTCGCACTGACAGAATTCAACAATTGTGGAGACTAATCTCCTTAGACCTAGAGGTCGGGCTACATTTATCTGGATAGAGTGCGTGCTAAAATATTGAGCAAGCTCCGTGCTACTATCTTGGATCGCATTTGTACTGATTACCAGCGCGATAGTGGCTCGTACACACGGGCGGTGGGGTGCGCGCGTGGGGTTTTATTCACGAAGCTATATTGTGTGAACTATGCTTAACGTGCTGTTTTTATATAAAGGTTATTTTTAGTTTACTCAAAACTGATGTACCATCCTAAAAATAGGTTTGCCGACTATTGCTAACAGCGGATATCAGTGATCAGCTGTTAATTATCACAGTAATCTATGCAAGCTTTAAAAGCGCTTTATCTATAAGGTATTTCTCTTACAATGTTAAAGGATCCCACTTTGATACCTGGTATTTTTTGGGTCTGGGTGCTATAGGAAAACTTATCATCACCATCATCATTACTAAATTTTATACATAAAGTAGACCTACTAATTTCTCTCTTGGTTCGATGTAGATAGATCAGATATCAGAACAAACTTCCATGCAAGTTTGTTCTGATATCTACCTACTAACAGTAACATTAATTCATCTCAACCGCAACTTACGTTCCTAAGTAGTCACTTTAGCAGCCAAAGCGACCTTTATTCATCGTTGAACAACGGGGAAGCAGAAGGCTCTAGACCCTAGATATCGACGATTCGCGCCTATGTACGAAACCACATGATCTTGTATCAATGTAGTTGCTTAGAGACCAAACTCGTCAGATACCGAAGATTTGCGTAGCCTTGTGTACAAAGGGGCCTCTCAAAACCAAACTGATCAGTTACGTTGAAACAATAAACAAATACACATCGAAAACATTCATCCTATTGTAATTCGCGCTCTCATGCGTTGCGTATTTTCTTTTTCCCAAAGTATACAGTAACCAACCCCTCTATACGCTGACCCCCCAGCGTCCTTGGTTTCATTGTGTTGCCGATTCAATTAGACCCTGCCGTTCCAAATTTCCAACCAAAGTGCGTTTCCCTAGCGTGATTATTATTTATTCTTATGATAATGGGGCGCTACTCTCTTGGGGTGTGACTGCTGTACAGTATTGAGTTCTTACTTCTAGGGTGCCTGAATGTGGAACTAATTTTCATGTATGTATCATTTGCTATTGAAAAAGTTAGTAATATCTTTGTATACGCGTGTTTATGTCCTTATTTAGAGGCTAGAAAAGGTTTCCGGTGTTAAACATTTTTCTGTGGTAAAATCCCTATTGCTTTTTAAATAACATAATTCTATGTTCACCAACATCACATTGATGTACATATATGTAACTTACGGTAAGTATATAATGATAGAACTAGACAGCAGGATTTCGAAATTGGTAAGAAGAAGTAAGCTTTCAGGCTTACAGACAGTTAAATACCAAGATGTCTATTAATGGCAATGTTAGCTTTCCTATCAGTTGACTTGACCTAAAATAGATTAAAGTTAATTTCCAATATAAACAATAATACTAGTTTTCACAAAATATCATCACCAGATCTAATTTATATGTACTATTCGACGAAAGCTCTCCTAGTGGCTTTAACGCTTCCAAGTATTACGTAATTCGAATTCCGAACCTCATCTATATTAAAATAACAGATAAAAAAGGGTAAGCGATTTAAAAAAGATCCCATCCGAATCCATTTGCTCCCTTGTTTGCTTACCGCGCCGTGTGAACTGGGCTTAACGAATCCTTGTTTTGTAATACACTCCTCCAAGGCCCGAGCGAGGCTTCAGCTCGTTTGAACTAACTTTTAAGTGTGTTCAGGATTGTCATTAGGTTGTGGATGAAATCGTTCTTGTGGAAATTTTATCTGTGTAAAGCGAGGAACTGTGTCAGAATTAGGAACCATTTCATGTTGAATACCTACTAGGTAGTTTATTTTCTCAACATTACAAGAAAGTACCTTAAACTACTTAAGAAAGTACTGAAATTAATAAACCAGTAGCATTTTTTGCCGGGTTTACTTGGTACAAGTGACATTACGAACCAGCAAAATCATTTTATTTTAAAATTCCATAACTTCGCAAATTGACGACTCCTGTTTTTGAAGTCTATAGATACCAAAAAGGTTTTGTAGGGTCATCATCAGCCTATTGCAGTCCACTGCTAGATATAGGCCTCTTCAATTGTTCGCCACTTAGGGCCAACATCTGGAGGATATACTCGCCACGCTGGGCAGGCGGGTTAGGTAGATGATATTTACGATGGGTCATTGAATTTCTAACTAAAGTAGATCACTAAGTAGCGTTTTAAGAATTCATCCTTCATGAATATATAATAATAGCAAACCCATTCAAAACGCGAGCAAAACGCTCACGAGCCATCAAAATACTCGCCTCAAAACGCAATAACCCACAGCGTCCGAGTAAGCCTAAATACCAAATTCATCAACGGATGACAAGTGAAAAGAGCTTTTAATTTAATTCGTTGCGGTATCGCGCGCGAGGTACACGAAAAAAATACTGCAACAGCTTGAAGCGATATCGACAATCCATAATTCATGTCCTACAATTTCATACGTTTCAACGCGCTCTCTCAGGCGTATTTTTTCTGAACACCACCATTCGAATTGTAACCTTATTTTTAGCACAACAAAACTCAAGTTTGGTTTTAAAGGAGTGCTTATTTAAGTTTTTTGGCTCCGAACTGGCCACTCAGTGTATTGCAACATCGTACACGGTATCAAACGGGTATTCATATTAATGCAATTTCTCTTAAACGCTTGCACGTCGTAAATAAAATTGGTGGTTTCCGACGATGTCTCGGAACCAAAGGTCGGTCCTGCGTAATGAGTTTAATTGATATTTAAATTAAGGAATAATAAATGAGCTTCGGGTGTTTGATAGCTTTATTTATATGATGGGACATCAAAATATTGCCAGTTTTTAAAAGGAAATGCATTTTTTATTATGCGCCTTCTGTTTATTTTTAATATGCATTTTTGTAATTTACATTGCAATGGCATTTGCAATATTAAATATTGTATATTATGTGTTGAAGCCTAGCAAATTATTATGTTAAGAATATATTTCAGGTATCGTAAGTTAATCGAACGTTAGTCGAGCCATATCTGGACATAATAGCGAGGTTCAAAAGGTAATACACTTGGCAATTTTGTAATCTACTTAATACAGAGAGAAACTGATTCCCCGGGAATATCACAATCCTCAGTAGTGAGGAAAATGAAGCAGAATACTCCAGTACGTGTAGTATTGATCTTTGCGTCATTTTCGTATCCTCATTATCGTCATTTTCTGGAATCGCCCAGAGATAATGTAAAATCTATTGTTTTGCGGCCTTATTCAGCCGATAGTACTTTGACGACTTCATATTTAGGCATTCTACTTTCATATGATGTAGTAAAGAAATAGAATTACGAAAAGGTATACTGTGTACTTATATATAACAAAACGGTCACCATTACGATATGTTCTCATTATGTAATACAAACAAACTTTTTCTGAAGAGTACACAACGTAATCCCATCGGTCAGTAATCTTCTCTATTACATAACTCACTACATTACAACCAAATAACCTCTGGAAAAGCTGATGACAATGTAATGACCGCAAAGGGGTCACTATTTTAAAAGAATCGTAATGCCGAGGCAATTTGTTGCCATTGATAACATCCAAAATGCGGATGACAGCGCACGCGAACCGGTAATTATAGCCACCTCATACATGATTAATGTAAATATACTTATTACGGAATTATGTAAAGTGCGTACTGTTTACGTTAAATGGTGGTGCTATGTTTTGCGTAGTCTCATAGGGTTCATAGGTGATCGAAATAATCACTTACTTAAAGAACTGACTATACAAATTTTCATTCCCATATTGACCTCCGAAAATGTCAAAAAGCCTCTGAAAGCTTACTTAGTAAAGCTGATATCACAATTTATCCTATTTTGAGAATATATTTATTTAATCTTTGGACACAACAAGGCTATTTAAGTTATGTGTGCTTTAAGAATAACAGATATACCTATTTACTAATGTACAAATATTCACAAAGATATTTTAAAGTAGTAGTAAAGTAGTCGTAGTCAACTACCATTAGCAAAATAATTTATGTTAAAAATAAAACTCCAAAATATTAAAAAAATAACAAGACACAAAGAAATATATATTGATGTTGCGATAAATAAAGGAAAAAATGTAAAAGGACTTTTATTTGGACATATTAATACAATAGTATTCTCGTAAACAATGTGATAATATCACATAATGCAGACCAATGGTCATAAAAGGACATTGATAATATCTCAACACTGGGACTTCAAAGTGAATGTAATGTATGAGTTAATCGCTATTCACATGAAACCGACGTTTAAAACATTTAGTGTACACACATTTAGTGAAGCTAAAATAAATTAATCCTAAAGATAACTTTCGCAATCGAATGTCGCTGTCTACAAATTAGGTGCCAAGCAATGCCAAGTGCTTATTAATAACAGTTATAAATTAAGTCCCAAAGAAACAGCACGAGAAATTATTTCCACCATTTCAAAATCTGAATTCGCCGGCGAACGATTATTGTTTGATTGTTATCAAATAATTACACTTCAGATCGATCAAACACAGAAACGGGAAGCCAGAGAGCGGAACTAAACGAAAAGTGAAAAAAAAACGAAAAAAGCATGGCCGCCTTTCAAGTTCTGATATCCATTAATCATTCGTGTGGTCTGGGCGGGCGTTCCTATATACGTATGTTACGAGTAACTATTTGGCTGTAGGCACAGGCCTAATGACTTTCACCATATACGCTTAGTTATATACGTCTATTGAACAGATTTTTACGACATTTTCTTTTTGTGAAAAGCAGTTTTCTTCGCGTAACATGATTTAGTTTCTATGTCTTGGAAATACACCAAAAAGTCAAATCGTCTCAGCGCAGCCTCGACATGACGACCTTAGGCATTCGCTAATATCTTTAACAAAGATTTGCTAGTTGAAATTGTGCCAAAACATAAGCGCTACAAATCATAGAATACGAAATAACCATATTGCGAAACCGTTGTACTACATATTCGATGTAGCACAACTCTTTGTTTTTTATCCTCGTTACGATGTCGGACGGAGACCGTACCGTTTTCATTTTCGCTTGATGAAAAGGGTCTTTGTAAGCATTCTCGTTATCACACACATAGGAATTATATCATTCAAATCCGGGCGGATCTCAAAAAGGAATTTATTTCGCGAACACCGCGCCATCAGTCAGTGTTGTGTCGACGCTGATACCCGTCGTGTTCCGCATCCGAAATGGAATGTTATTCACCAAAAATTTCGCTTTGGTACACGCCAAAAATTACGCGGCCCGACCGGGATTGAACGAAATTCCGCCCGCAAAAAAGGTGTCAAATGAAATATTCAAATATATTTTAATATAATTCATGCGGCGGGCGTTTCATTTCTCTCCCTCGTAATGGAATGCTAAATTTTCGGGCGAACAAAAAATATATATTAATGCGCGTACCTAATAGCTTATACAAACTCGTTTGTTGGGTATTGTTGTGCACAATGGGTGCCATAACTCCGCGTCGCAGCCACGGCCGGTGACGTCTTTGTTAGACCGGCGAGCTTTGTTCCGCGCCCGACTCCGCCTGTCGACACGACATCCTACTTCGGCCTCCGCCACCGAACAATTTGCTCTACAATACACGCCTACCTATAAACTTGCCTGTTCATTACGTATCCGCGAAACTTCAACTTCGAAGAAAATAGATCGCTGGTATAGGTAGGAATACAGACATGATTATGTCGACGTACATATATCCCATTAAGAAAATGGAAACTATCAATTAAAGGCGTCATTATCAAAACAAAAAGTGAAACAGAATCGGGCGTTGCTTTTAGAAAAATGAATGCCCTCCCTTACACGACGGCTAATTACCAGTTTTGTTCGAGCCATTACTATAATTTGCAGCAGGAAAAGCACGAATGAATATTTGAAAAGGCGATAGAAAGTGAGTAATTGCCACGGATCACGAAGTGAAAAGTTATGAAAGGTGCCGGGCGAGCGATTTTTCAACGCCACCGGCTAAAATCTTAATGAAAATAAAAATATTCAATCACGGTCGATGTTACGGGCGCAACATACTTCTTTGTTCGCTGATTGCGTTCGGGAATAAGAGCGGGCGCCTAAAAATTCATCTCGACATAATACCGAAGCGGGGAACGCATTAGAGCGCCAAGATGAGTCTCGCCACGGGATAGCATGCCCCAGGGGGCGCCCCCCAAAAGCCGAGAGGGGGCGGTCTCCGCTCCAGAGGATATTTGACATGGGTCTGGCAGATAGACAGGCCGGTCATGTGTGATCCCCGGGCAGGAAACGGGGGGCTTTTTTCCGCTTCTCTATCGACGTGGCTACTCCCTACGCATAAGTTGATATAAAGATACGTTATGATTTATGTGCCTCACTCGCACATGTGTGACGGTTTTTGTGCCGCAAATGATACCGTTTTAATCATTAATGGCTGTATAGTTTCGTTGTCTATTAGGGCAATTTTGATAATTGTAAAAACTGGTAATCTATAGCGCTTCCGATGGCCTAGTAATTCATGGCTTTCATCCAATTAGTGGTTATTACTTCATAATTTCATGCGTCCATTTCAATTTGAAACGGTTCGGACAAAAATGGAATTTTAATACCACATAATAAGTTTGGCTTCATCGGCTTAGCGCGGTCAAAGTTTGATTGGCGTTCTATCCCGACGTTTAATTAATGTGGGCCAAGCTAACGTAACCTCGGGTGAGAAAGGAACGGAGAACGAGTGGGAAAGGGATATAAGATTTCCGAGAATGTTGCCAGTTAATTGGACGCAAGTTACTTGGCAAGTAAAAGTACGTAGTTCGGGGGAAATTATTGGTCTGAACTTAGTGGAAGTTCCAAAGGGTTCAGGAAGAGTGAGTTTTATGTACTTGTGCTACTATAGCTGCGTGGAGATAATTGATAAGTACCTAAGGGTTAATAAACTGCAGATGAGACTTTGGTTTAGATTAGACAATTTTCTCCAATATTTTCATCAAAATGTGTAACATCTAAACTATTTGTAATAAGATTATTTATATTACCTAGTTTAAGACTAAAACAATCAGCTCAGGTGAATATTGTTTTAAATGTGGAATCTTGCTCTCCCTGACAAAGAAAATGAATTAGCTAATGACCTCATTACCTCTCGCTCTATGTAGAGTCGCTTCTGATCGCCAGTGTCCTGTGGTATAGTACTACAGATATAAACAGTAAAAGTACTAGAAAGCAATTTATATTATGAATTTCCAAAACATGAGCCTAGCTAGTAATACCTACATACATTCAGTAGTCATTTAGTAATGATTTCGAACTTTCTGAAGACGGAGGACTTAGTTTTTAATGTAAAAAAGGATCTGATAAAAATACCACAAGCAAACCTAAATTAGCCAACTTGACGGAAAATAAATATAAGTTAGCAACACAAGAGCACACTCAAAACTACAATCATGTCGCAACGGACTGTCCGTGTGTGCGTGCGTTCGTGAGTGAGCGGTCGTGAGACGCAGCGAGCGTGTGTGAGTGACTCACTGTCAGACAAATATTAATGGGATTGGTGTTTTGGATGTGGGTGTACGTAATTATAAGATCGTAATGGTTTTTTAATAAGCTCCCAACTTTTTGCCGCCCGTCATATTTTTTTTCGTAAGTAATCTACTCTGATACATGCCTAGGGATTATGTAGATTGAACCTTTTTATACCGGCGATTGTAATTGTTTTTTGTTCAGTCAACTTTTCATATACCAGTACAAACTAGCAATGGAGGTCAATGTAAATGGATTTACTGGACTTCATGAATATTAATAGTGAATCAATGAATTAAATTATTTCAATAAATCAAATGGAAATGTTGGTTCTGATAAATTGTAACAGGTGAGCTTTACGATGCCTTGTTTGTATAAAACATACGTTATTCAAATCGCTATCAGCTCTTCGTGATCCTGAAAAACAGATCTATTTCTATGATAGAATATTCTATCACGACTCAATCCAATGTTGGATCGGAAGCTTTATTTCCAGCGAGTTCCATTCGGAAAAAGCCGTCATTACGAATCGTTCCCCATAACAGTGTACACAAAAACCGACTCAAAAATAATATCAGCCGGGCAAAAACGCAATCCGTCAACGTCTTGCCACCGCCGGCGCTGGGGTGAACAGGAAACCAGCACCGAACAGAATTAGAAATATATTTTTATACGTCACTCCACCCTTGTACGGATAAAAAAATCTTTATGCAAATAACAGCACGTGTAAATACAAGGGGATGTTGGAAAAACGATCGCGCACACAATAAAAACGCTAAAGGAAGTCAGTTTGAGAGATGGTAATGATTTATGCGAAGAAAAATGCGGCGACAAATTAGCCGTTCCGCTAAATGGCGATAATTTGTTGATGCTTAAGAGGTTTCAACACATTTTTGATGTTAAACAAAACGTGAGTTTCATTACCATCATCAGCATTTATCAAAAACTTCCTAGATCATCTGATTTTGGCAATAAGTGTCGCTTTTCCACTTCAATGTCAACCATAATTATCCTTCTTTACAAATTCCCTTCATCTTTTCTTTAGAAACCTATAGAATTGTTAAAGGCCCGGAAATAAACCTTTGTAAATGAACAGCAAAAATAAAACAAGAAATATAAAAATGAATATAATGCAGCTATGTTATAACGAGCAAAATACTTTTAACCATCGCCCACTGCTGGACTTAGGCTTTTCCAGTTGTTCTCCATTTTGGAAAAACACCTAAATCAATATCGAAGATATTCTATATGTAGTACAAACTTTTAATTAATCTGTACTTATGAAACACGGCTTAAACATTTTACATAAAGTTTATATATCGATTCACAATAGTCAACTTTCAAATTGTAATTATGAACTTAAGCATTTAATAGTTAAGGATTTATTAATTGTTTGTACTGTACTGTAGCATACATATAAGTGAGACTGTACGCGTGCATTGGCCTTTAGGTTGAGAATGATGAATGACGCTCAGAACTCAAAATATGACCGCTCGGGAGTTCTGCCAAGCTGAGAGACTAATCGTGGCCTAAGATTTCGAGGAAAAGAAGCTTGGCTTTACATTATTATGTCTTGATGAGTCAGCTTTTGTAAAAGCGGGCGGTGTTAGTTCATTAGTGAAGATCCTTTGGTTCACATGAGGAAGTCGTTCGTTCGAACCTAGGCTCTTTTTAGGTACTTTTTAGGTCTTACGAAAACATTTTATTAGGACAGTACCTACAGATTCACTTTGATAAAACATAATGTTTTTGAAAAAATCATTTATATCAATATGATAATCAAATATGTCTTGTTTTTTTTGTGAAGTTTTTTTGTAAGATTAAAAGTGATGACTTTACATCGTCTTATAGGAATCCAAAATATTGTGTCTTTTCATTTTCCATAATGAAAACATTTAATGAAGAACAAACAATCAAACAAAATGATCACCAGGTATAAAATAAGTATCTGAATAGAGATACACATCATCAGCCTATCGCAGTCTAGACTAGACTAGGCACTAGACATAGGCCTCTCCAGTTGTTCGCCACTTTAGGCAAACATCTAGAGGCTCTATCTACCCCTATAATCGTCACGCTGGACAGGCGCCTTCGAAATCGCAGAGATACACTAACATTAACATTTGAATGTAGGTAGTAAGGAATGACCAAAACAAAAACGCATCATTCAATTCTGGAACACACAGAAACAATAATTTCCAACACGAGGAAAGCGATTTTTTTTCCACCTGCTCGATAAAAGGTGGCGATTACACACGTCACGATAAGTTCCTTTGTAGCTGCTCGGAGCTTGATCGATCGTAGATTGCCGATTGTCGCTAACAAAGGCTGAATGCATCGCCAGAATAGGGCAGGGTTCCTATTCAACCGGCTTCTTGATTACGAATAGGTAGTCAAGATTTGCTCTAATCGATTTTATTAACTTGGCATTACACTGAAGCATTGTGAGCTTTCAATTATTATATAAATTCTGCAGCGTTTAGGTTGTGACATTATACATAGAATATTTCCAATTGCCCATTCAAAATTTAAGTAAATTAATATCAGACAACATTGCTCCGATCCTAAAGTAAATAGTTATTGGTATCAGAACAACGAAGGCACCACAATAATTTTTCAGTACCTTTTTAAATAGAAATGCAGACACGGAACAAACTCAAATACTTACCTAATTCATCACAGGAATGTTTGTTCTTGGAGGGATTCGACCCTACGACTTTTGGATTAGAAGGAATGAGCCCTCGGGCCAGACAAATTAAATAAAATTTAATGATTACTAAATCATATAAACAAACAAAGCAGTTTTTTAATTTCGAACTTCGCCTAATGATGTATGATATGAGATATCACAAATAACAATCTCAATCATTTTCAATTAGTATGTATCTGTTTTTATCACATCTGAAATCAACAATTGAATAATGAACAGCGGAACACAATTAAACCTCCCTATCACTTTGTTCCTCAGAGGCAAATCCTTGTTTACGTCCCGTTTCCAATTGTAATTCTATGCGTGCATCACCGCCGAATATTAATCTATAGCGGAGTAGATCTCAAAATTCATTTACCCCCATTTGATATACAACCTCTGACTAACGGCATAGAAAGATAGACTTGCCAGTCCGAGGTAGGCTCGATAAGTTGCGAATAGAGGTGGAAATGGAAATATAATGGAACCCCGGCCCCTTCCACCCGGCGAACAATGCCGGATAGACGCCTGGTTACATTTCATTGTTCAGATATCAGCCCTGAGGCCTTTGTTGAGGCTGATGATTGAATAGGTATATTTGTACGCGCCTGCCACCGATCCGCTGAAAAGGACGTTTCAGTTAAGGCGGTGTACGGTTGCAAATGAGTTTCTCTTTTTGTAAGTACGAGTGTTTGGGATTTGGCGGATTTTGGTTAGTCGCGAGTGCTTGATTATTCCCGTGATTCTTTATTATAAATACCACCATGGGAGCGGAAGAAAACGTTTGATTTTACTTATTTATCGACATTCTTGCATAGAAATTCTCTACCAGTCTACCATTGTGCTAAGCAGAAGCAATTACGACGCTGTGCTACAAAGTTGGCTTGGTAACACATTATGATTCTGAAATAAGGTTTGTGACATTTTACTCTAGGAAGAGCTCATATCATGGAAAGGCTTAATTTTAAATGTTAGATAAATTGACATTTAACCAAATAAATCACTTGTTTTTGCCTTATCCTACCCATACACTAAAGTGTTAAATCAGAAAAAAAAATCAGATTTCTTCATAGACTTCAAAACGGAATTTTATTCATTGAACTACTACTTCTGAGCTTCGAAGAACATCGAATTTGTATTTTTATATTAAAATCTATGCATGCTTAGCTTACATAATACCAAACCTTAAAAATGATGTGATCTAGTGAAATGATAAAACTCTCGTTTGTAGCATTTTCATATGAAAATGCACGCGCCATTAGTCTCAGCCGAGACGCAAATGTAATCATTATGCATCATCATCTTCTTTCAGCCCATATTTAATTGGCCGACTGACTTTGTAACGTTATGATAAATACGAAAATGTATCTGATGCTATGTTTCTAATAAGATACCTGCTTTATCGAGCTATTATTTCGTAGTTTCATAATGACTAGGAAACTTAATACAATCAGCTTTGTCAATATTCAAGACGACACACGTGTAACCTACTAATCTGTATTGTCTTACTATCTTACTTAATTAAGGATACTTAATTCCCCTCTCATGATCATATTATTATTATGATATTGTCTCTCTAGATTTTCCCTAATATACAAGTGACCTAATTTAGCTAAGCGAAACAAATAAGGCTCGGATTAAAATTACATGATCGTATCTAGTTTCAAAAAATATCCCGTTAAGTCCTTTTTTGTGAAGCTATCTTTGTAAGAATATTAACAAAATCGGTTTAATAAATAGAGTTGTTTACTAAGAAACAAATGAATACAATTATAGTTAAACAAAAATAAAGAGACAATTACTTTTACATGAATCTCCTCGACCGATTGCGCTTCACCAAGCACGTATAGATCACGTACACACTCTATGTATCTACCAGACGTATGTATTTACACCACATTGAACATAAACAGTGTGTAGTAGGTGTAAGATTTACTTCACAATGATTAATGATTCGCTTGCTCCTACCAAGCCGTTCTATTTTCAAACAAAACACAGTGCGGGCCGGGATTGGTCCATTTTTTTCAATATGGCAACCGATTTTCGAAGATAATTAATGATGGAACGAACAGAAGTAGATAAGATGAGTGGTGCATAAGAGAGAGTATTTGCTACCGCCGGTTCATAAGTGGTTTGAATATTTCATACGGTAAAGACGTATTTAGCTGGTTAGCGTTTAGGAGCTTTTTCTACTGATAACGTGATTGAAAAACGCCGACTAGAAATGACGACAGACACAATATGGTTTTAGAAGCATGTAAGTATGTTGTATTTGTAAGTTTTTTTAATCGAATTGGGTTTGCGCTTGACTGCAATTAAAAGACTAATTAAGCAATATCGTAGGCTACGATGGAACGCGTTCACTCACCAAAAACTAGTGCACTTTCGCCTTGAAGATCGTATTGTATCTCTAACCAAGGAGCCCGACATAAAGTTTCATAATGAGGCCGTTCACGACAAGTAAAATAATTGTGACTATATAATATAATGTATGAAGAGCTAGTAAAAATGTCGGCCAAGTGCGGGTCGGACTCACGCACGAAGGGTTTCGTCAATATCGGGCAACATAAGCAAAAAAGGCGTATTTTGTATGAGAGCCCCCCTTTAATATTCACTTTATTTTGTTTTTAGTATTTTTTGGTATAGCGGCTACAGAAATACACCATTTGTGAAAGTTTCAACTGTTTAGCTATCGTGGTTCTTAGGATACAGCCTAGTGGTAGTGACAGACAGACGGACGGACGAACAGCGAAGTCTTAGTAATAGGGTTCCGTTTTACCCTTTGGATACGGAACTAAAAATAATACTCTGATCAAAGTCCATTTATCTTTGTATTGTAAATTGTATCGAAACCAAATGCGTAGATGTGTATCAATAAATATTCAAACTCAAATGCATAATATAATTTATGCATAAAACCGCATTAATCGCAGTGCAACATAATTTATTAAACACCTTACAATGTTGGACCAAAACAAATGAAGCATTATGACAAGCAAAATGAATTGATTGTATTGATTGAAAAGTTTTCGATTCCAAATCGCCACAAAGTTTCATGGCATCAATCAAAACGGAACGCTTGCATACAATTTACATAATATTATAAGTGAAGTAGCTGTATCAGTCTATCTGTTACACTTTGACGTATAAACTGCTTAATCACTTTAACTATGAATGCTGCATTGCAGAAGGCCATATAAAGGCAATATCTTTCCCATGTTAAATAAAGCCACTATTCGTAGCAAAATGAGCTTAGAAGCATGACGACCGAGGCTGAATGATATCATCATCATCAGCCTATTGCAGTCCACTGCTGAACATAGGCCTCTCCAGTTGTTCACCCAGGGCAAACGTCTGGAGGATATACCCATAATCGCCACGCTGTTGGTTGGCGATCGCAGGGCGTAGCTTCTCGCTCCGGTAATGCGTCGTCTATGAACCTCAGTTCAGAATGCAATATTTAATTAAGCCAAATCGATCAAATTTTAAACTACGAGTAGCTTGTACAAATTCAACACAGACGAAGCCGCCTACTACACCTAGTGATAAATAGATCTCATATGCAATATCCAAGTTGAAAATTAATTAACCGAGGCGTCCAACTCCGTTAAGGCTGAGTCTGATTTGGCACATCTTATCTGGCATCGGCTTTGGCCAGATAAGGGTTATGACATGGGTTCATCGAATCGCCAGAACTTGTACGTAGTTGGATGGGATGCCCGTTGTAGCGATAGCAGAGAAAACATCTGTATATTCGTTTTAAAGTGCAAATATTTATGAGCATGAATGATGGATAGCATAAATACATATTGGATATTGAAATAATGTTTACTCGTATTAACATCCTTGGTATTCTTGTGTTAAAGTTTCTCATTCTATGGACTTACTTCGGAAAAAAGACCTCAAGAATCGCAAAAGTGACTTTTAGATGTATCTTGTCATCGTCATTAGCTTGCTTTATGGGGTATATCTTGGCTTGGTGGGCTCCTGTCTTGATTGCTAATAATTTTATCACTACAGTCCTGCTCTACGGACGACTGGGATGTAAGGGAGCGACCCATCATCTTTTCGCTCCAAGCCAACCTCACCTGCACGTGGTGCATCCTGTCGAATAACAAACGAGGCGCTGGCAACCGACTGGTGGCGGTATAACTTTCCCAATGAAGGTGTAGCTAAATACCACAGACTGATGACGGGCAGCAGCGTCACCGGAGCTAGAAGCTACACCCTGCGATCGCCTACCCGCCTGCCCAGCGTGGCGATTATGGGTATATCCTTCAGATGTTTGCCCTAAGTGGCGAACAACTGGAGAGGCCTATGTCCAGCAGTGGACTGCAATAGGCTGATGATGATGATGATGTCCTGCTCTACACTTGCCGGAGCTTTCCATGCTACTCTACAAAATCCCGTTCACCATCTTGAGGGAAGAACTTAAGTCTGCCTTCGAATTAATATTTTCAACAAAAAATCGTGTGTACCATGTTTACTTTCATGTCAAAACAATATACACTTAATCATGCATTTGTTGCACCTATTTATTTGTTTCAACTGCCATGTTTCTTTATTTCCGAGTTTTAAAAGCCAACCAGAAATTATAACTACTTACATAATATTATATTTCCGATGCTGACGTTACCAATCTACTTGTCAGTGGAGTTTCCGTTATCTGTGACAGTAGTTAATGAATAAAGCCCTTGTTCGCCTTGAGTAAGCATTCAATTTCGTTTCATCCCACATACTTTTGGATACACGTTCAAAAATACGAAAATATCACAGTACTTGACTACCTTGATATCTAATGAAAACTCAGTACGCACTTTTTGTTACTGCGTTTTTGTTATCTAAATAGTAATAGGCTACTCTGTGGAGCAAGTAACACACTATGCGACAAAAAAAATCCTGCACCTGATCTCTCCCCAGTCGTATCAAATATCCTCTCATAGGAGTATAAGAGTAATTACTGAATAGTGCACCTGTGTTTTTGCACTCTATGTTAATAATATTATCTGCTGTTAAGAAATTATCATCAGGTATACTCTTGTCAGATAAGTTTGTATTGTGCTTTTTATAATCAAATCATTCATATTAATAAATTAGATCTGTTTATTTTAACAATCGTTTCGGATCCTCATCACCTTGCGGTTTTGGTAATAAAGACCAAATCTTAAATGGGTCATGCTTTGCGATTACAATATCACTACGTTTATTAATTACTTAAACACTTACTGAATCACCACCACGTAAGAAGAAGATACATACACCCATCATACCTGAAGTACACGGTGACACACCATAATTAATGCACAGCATTTTAACATGAAACTTTATACTACTTTTAATACTTCAGTATATTGAGTCAAATTGTAACTCAAGTCTATTTTATCACTTTTGGTCTAATTAACTACTAGTAACGAGCTATTTAGTATCGTAATCCGTGAATGTGAACAAAAGAATGTGTTATTACCACCAAATTAGTTAACGCAACCAATATTAAAAATTCGCTCCCGATTAGTTGCGACTAGTACATCGCAAAAGTGCGCGCAAAACTAAACGCAAAATTTCTTAGCGAAATTTGAATGATCTCAATTACAATGGAATCCTTAAATCAGGCAGCTCGACCATAAATTAGATCTCAGACAAATTCAAAAACAGTAGGAGACGGTAGCGCAACTTGAGGGTGCTTTGTTCGGCCCGCGTCAGCAAAACAGAAGGTGGGACCTTTTGTGTCCGGAGTTGTAAATTTTATGAAAAGTGAAATTCCTTTTGAATAGCACTTCGGCCCATAAATAATCCCCAAATAGAAGGAAGCTCATTGTTTCACCCACTTATTGTTTCATCAATGAGTACGTGGAGCGAAAGTGTTTTTGCGAATATGACCTTTTTGCTACCTGTACTCGCTACATTGTGCAAATTCACCTCGGTGACAGGAATTCGGTCTCGCTTTCAAATTGTGTGATTTATTTCCACCTTGCTACTTACAGGTGCTGTTTTTAACCTCGACGCATTATACCTACGTAAATGAAATTTTGACGCTTTTATTATTAGTACATATTCAATATTTATATACTTTCACTTTGTTTCTCTTTGAACACTCACTGCACACAAATCTGTTCTCTACATGACCTAAAGATTATCTGGTAGAGAAAGCTCCTAGCATATTTAGCCTTTTATACTATTTTGTGCAATAAAATTCAAATAAATGAATTAATGCGTGAAGTCAAGTCCCAAAAGCAACCAGACAAAAGTGGCTTATTCATTTCTAACATCCAATTTGTGCCAATAAAGACACATTGCCAGGTATAGGCAGTTTCCCTATAACTATGAATTCAGATCATGTTTCGTAAATTTATTAAATGTTAATACAAGTCGATTATTCATAAATTTTCCGGGGGTATATTTAGATGTCAATCCTTCACTTGTACATAAAACTTTTGGGATTCGAACCCACAACCATTTGTGAAGAGAGCAGCATTACTTTACTATCGTATCGGACATATAAAAATTAAATAACAAATCTTTCTTCTCAAAGGTCTGTACCTATGTTAATGATATAGATATAGTGCGAACAGCTATGCCATGGAACTCTTTGCCAGAGTCCGTGTTTTCCGATAGATATAACCTTCACATTTTCAAAGCAAGAGTTCCATCCTGTGATGGAGGACTACTAACATCGCTTAACATCAGGGTTCTACTGTATTTATAATAATACTCTATACTGTAAGGTAACCAAATGACATAAAGTAGTTGCTTACCAAATTGACTTCTCATCCAGGGGTATAGTGGACTGGGCAACGACGCGTTGGTGTTCGGCGGCGGCTGCTGGGGCGGCGGCTGCTGCGCGTGCATCGACTGCTGGTGCATCGGCGGCATCTGCGTCTGGTGCTGCATGTCGTCCACGGGGTACATGAGGTGCTGCTGGTGCGGCACGCCGTGCTGCACCATATGCTGCTGCGGATGCATGTGGTGCGGCATCTGCTGCGCCTGCTCCAGAGGCGGGCTGCCCGGCACGCCCGGCACGCCGCCCGCCGTCGCCGCCGCCGCCTGCAGCTTGCACGACGTATACACCGCCGGCGTCGGCGGCTGGTGCCCGTTCGGCCCGTACCCGTCCGACTTCGGCCCCATATGGCCCATCTGCGACGGACTGTCCGGCCGGTACCCATTCTGCTCCATCTGCTGGTAGTAGCCCAACCGGTCGTAGGGCGGAAACCGCGGGTAGGGCATGCCCGGCGCCGGCTGCGCGGGGTAGTGGTGCTGCGCCGGCCTCAGCTGCTGGTCACAGCCGTCCATCTCGTGGCCCTGCTGCGGCACCGCGCCGTAGTGCGCGTGCGCCTGCTGGTGCTCGTGCCCGCCGTTCCGCATGTCCGGCATGTAAGCGTTAGAGAAGTATGTCATGCTGTCGCAATTGTTGGCGCTCATCGCGGGCCCGCAGCCCGCGCGGCTCGCGTCCGTATCTTCCGTCGCAGATTCTCGGCCGCGAGGGCCGACACTATCACTGTTCAGTTCACAACACGGACACTTCGGATTCCATTCACTACGCGGCGGCGTTTGGTCTCACTGGTCGGTCACGCGGTGCCAACGGACGGTGTCTTCTCATCGGTTCCTCGGCAAATCTGAAATGGAGAGGTTATTGCACTTAGTCGGGCTATAATTAAAATTATTTATTTATCGAATGATCAGGTATGGACGGGACGGTTCCCGTTGATCGGCTGTTTGTTTTGGCCGGCTCGCAGCTTGGTGCGGCTTTTGCGCGCCGACCTGACGGCTGACACGGACTGACATGTGTCCTGGAGTTGGGACACACACGTAGTCATAAAGATCATGTGTTCCGAGTAAAACGCCTATTAGCGACAACCTGTCCGCGATAGGGGCCCGCCGGAGATAACTAAGCGGCACATTCTTGAGTTCGGAATCTGTCTTTGTCTGTCTGTTGGGAGGAGGTCCTCAGGAGTGAGACGGCGAGATGAAATAGTGTCACGTTTGAGCCGGCATGTGGTTGACCCGGCGTCATACCCTCGCCGCAGCAGTTGATGGAGCATGAGTGACAGCAGCCGGCCGACGACATAACTTTACACGGACGTTAATTTGTGCGCGGAGAGACGAGTGTCACAGAAACCGCGACTTATCGTCAGATCTCGCTCTACAAGTTTTAAAGTAGACAATTTATTATGTACTTAATGCGACAGCTTCTAGAATTTACAAAGCAAAGGAGCTGAGTGGAAAAAATAAATTGCTCAGAAAAAAATGCGATTTTCGCGTTTAGATTACTTGAGTCGTTCTGTGCGAATATATGGCCAAGCACGTTGTTTTCTCGAGGAGTGAATGACGTGTGTGGTGTGCTGTCGTTGTTACAAAGCTACATCGGAGAGTTCCTGATATGGTCTATTAAACTCATATTTAGAGTAAAAAATCTGTAAGTCTGTATACTGGGCTGCCGGCCCGCCCCTCGGGAGCTATTTAAAACCAAAAGGCAAGGTTCATTAGCGACAGTTAATGATGGCAGCGGCTGATACATTGTGGCTCTACAGATGCTAGCGTTTGTCACGTTGCGGCACTTATGTGGGAAAATATTTGGCCACGCATTTGTTAACTTCTTTAGTCTTATTACAGCAGTTCGTGTTACTCTAAATATTTTGTAAGCGACCATCATAAAAGATTCATGAAATACGTTGGGTTTTTAATGAATATCAAAAGGCTAATATCTTTTGTATCGTCAGCTGTTCATCTTAGTTTCTATAGTATCATTCACAGCTAGCTTTTGAATATTGTTTCATAAAAGCTATAACTAAACTAATGTTTTAGTTCATAATAATTCTGAATAGCATGTCTAATTTGATTGTATTTTCACGCAGATTTTAAGGACTGATGAAATTTAAGATGACCAAAGACAAGACTCAAAGCTACAGTCAATCCTCACATCAGCAATAGCACCTTTTGCCTCAAATCTATTAATGTTTCCAGCCCTTGCTTTAGGATAGATACCTACTACATATAACGCTCTTAAACAGCAGATATTTCAATTGAAATGAAAATTGTTTTCTGGACCGCAGAGAGGACGTGTTTAATTTCGCATATATGCAACCGAATCGCACAAAATAAATCAAACAAAACCAACTCAGTATCAGTGCGACCGTTTCACAAGTCGAAACATTCATTGCAAATGTAATTAATTCGGAAGCAGGACAGAACTCACTGCGCATTACCCGGTAGATTGATACGTTAAACGGTCGCTCTTATATGTACGATGTTAAAATTCAAAATGCAACACCATCAAACATTAATAATATGGTTGGCCATACTTACTGGATACAATTGAAAGGCATGCTCGGAAAATTTGCATGTTGAGGGATGGACAATTTAAATTTACGATTGGGCTTCCCCTCTACGTGGTGCGACCCTCGCATTTTTTTAATTTTCAATTTCCATTTGAATTCTGGCTACTAGATGTAGGTATGTAGATGGAGAACAGTTATTTATTAGATACTGTTTACTTTTCTCATTTCGGTTTTGGTGTTTAATTTACTCGAAAACGACATCTGAATAGGAATTTATTAACATACGAGTTTATGAATAATCTGATGATTTTATGTGTACTAGCTTATAAAAAGGGCGACGGAAGTAAGGTAAGAAGGCAGAGACGATCCGAAATAGTTGGTTCTGAAATTCTCTCGCACTGATGTTAAACATGTTAACGTTGCAGGTACCTACTAGTTTAAAAGAACAGCTAGTCCAAAATAGACTCGTAGATTCGGACTATATGCGGTCCCCTTTAGATAATTCAAAAATTTCCATCATCATTACTTAAACTGCGATGTAAAAAAAATACCCAGGTGTGATGCGGATCGCTTACACTTTTTGGGCTTTGTCGTTTGCTTAACATCAGGAACAAATTTCAATCCTGGAAGAATGGTTGTCAGTAATGTATGATGTAGATAGATCGATCTTTATCAAATGTACAACTATTCCACATTTATGGAGCAAACGTGTAAAGCAAAGTTAAGTTCAATATTCATTATTACTCTAAATTGTTTAATAACAATAGCAATTTAAAGTAATTCAATTTTCTGCAATCTTGGCGTAAGTCCAAGTAAGACGGTTCATCCGAAACATCTTTTCTTTTTAAACTTTCAGAGTAAAGTTGAACTATCGACTGATTTAGTTTCCTTCAGAGAACATAATCCTCCTTTGGTGAAATTAAACTTTTTAGAGTACCTAATGTAGAAATGAATATATTTATCTTATCTTCAAAATAAAGGATTTGAACGTCAATTACATCTTGAGGCATATTCATAAATGATTAACTTAAACCCGCAACGTGGCTTGTATCGAAGTTAACTTCAGATGCATGTAAAGATGCTGTATATGGTAAAGAACCAGCTCGATTTCAATCTATATCAATAACCTTAATTACTTTTAGTACATTTACAGTGTTCATATAAATAATTGTTTTCTCACTGATTCGATTCTACATTATACCAAACTATTAAACGATTACGCCAGCCCGAAGATCTCTTTGTATCTCCCAATAAATCTAATTAACAAGCCCATAAATTAAATGTACAATCCGCAAAAAATATTGTTAAACCAAAACGAGGTTAATGTCCATAACCTCTTACAGTTTTAATCTTTAAACACGTTACGAGTAATGTTCTAGCCAGCAATTATGTTACAGATAAAAATCTTAGAGCTCGGTTCAAGGTATCTGTCTTAGACTGACCGACGGGACTTGGAAATTAACCACGTGCTTTTGATAATTTGATAACGGGGTACATACAGCTTTGATTTATATCCGAGCGAGTGAGTCGAGCTCGTTCTCATGCCCTCACCTCAGAAAATTCTCGGTAAGGTCTCACGTAATTAGTCGCTTTAAATATGAACAATAAAAGACCGGCGACGAATGTGCAGGTCGAAGTTTATGATTTAAGTGTCGTTTATTTTTCTCTACCGTGTTACGTATATACTGGTTTTGTAACACGTCTGTGGTTTCTTAGAAGTTGTCACAGGTTTTATTATGGCGGAAGGGGTATTACAAAATGTTGTCCTGGTTGCGTTGCGTTCTAAGGTTTCGTTTGGACGATCAGTGGTCGTCTATGATAAGCATCTTAGATACGTTTGGTCTAGTTACTTTACCATAAACCAATTTCTTTCTGATTCTCACATGTCAGTAATAAGTCCAAGCTAATTCGATCATAGCTATTTGGTTGTACAGGTCGATGTTTTCCCTAAAAATCGTGATAATGGGTATCCTTGAGTTATTTTAAAATAGACATAGATACTTACTAGGTAATGTGTCAATGATCTCTGAGGAAGATATACAAGATCTTTTTCTATGTCGAAACTATCATGTTTTTGTAAATGTAATATTCTGTAACGGATACAACTATTGTTATGCCCACTCATTATTCACGGAAAAGTAGGTGCTACGTAGTTCTTATGATACAAAATTTCACTACAAGTCATGAAACCTTCGATGACAAAGATATAACGCCTCAGTCCATAATCCCGTCAAGAAACTCAAACTGAAACTATATTAAATAGACCATCATCAAAGTGTATGTCAAAGTAGAATTTCCCATTTTATCTAGAGGATCTAGTTAAAAAATGTCTCAATGAAACTTGTACCATTATAAAGATGTCGCCAGACAACTGATTAATGCTACGAATACAGAAACAAACACACCCACTACTCTTCCATTGACTGTTACATATGTAAATCATTCGTAATAGTTACTATTAGATGTGAAAAGCCGCGAAAAACACAACTAGAGCTGGCCAAAAATAAATCAAACATGAATATATTAAGGATTAAATTAAAAAGAATATTAATAACATTTCGCAAGACGCGGTCGGCAGTTGTTAATCAAATCATGATCAAAGGGTGTATTTCGGGAATTTCCCAGCGTGTGTATTTATCATCTCTACTATTTGTCAATTAGAGAGCTATTGTGGGGCCACAAAGTGGTCATGATTTATCCCCACCGTTCGGTTTCGGTGTTATATTAAAAGACACTTCTCTTAACTGGCGATATTTTTCAAACCTATGTCTCAATAAATTTTCATAGTCGCTATAAATTATAGCACATAGTGAAATCATTTCAGCATTCTCTTAATTTTCTTGAAATATTAGTGCTTTTTGTTTTTTAATAGGTATATTTCCAAGAAATAATCCGAAAAATATATTACATACTTAAATTTTTTACATTGTTATCTTTTCTATTTCTTTGTCGATGAAACTCATAGCTCGCAAAGGCAACTAACATAAAAATTGCTAAATTTTACCAATTTTTTTCTTTCAGATATTACGGTGAAGTAGAGCATCTAGCCATAACCGATGGGATCAAAGACTTAATTACCATAATTAATTTAAGCTAGTTCAGAGAACATACGGAGTTTTAACTCGAGACTACACAGAAGATAATAAAAGCTAGAAAAGGTCTTCTTAGAAACATTTATTTTATTTTATATAATGTAAATTATGTCATAAATTGAAATTTCCTTTCATTAGAATTTCAACCTATATCAAATGGAAACTTAGATTTTCAAGTAGGTACACAGTAATAAAAATATTGAAATAAAAAATGTATTTTTATTTTTCCTAAAACTTCACAGAAAACTTACAATAGTATGGAACAAAAACAGACTCGATGGAAAATAAACTCTATGCCCCTGAATATTTAGTTGAAAATTGATTAGGATAAACTTAACAGAAGGGGGTAGGTAGGTTGATCAGTGGCCATATGTCCATAATACGGAACGGTTTGCATTAAAACAAGGACTTCAAAATAAAATTAAAATCGTTTCACAATTCACCGGAGATATAAGGTAACAAACATAGAACAACAAAAAAATCAGTCGAATTGAGAACCACCTTTTTTTTGAAGTCGGTAAAAAATGAACTAAGTTAAATTACACTTCTTGTCTCATCATATACCATAGTAGTCTCACACCAAAATTTGTCTACTAAGATTTGTCCGACAATATCGCATCAATATAGTAAGCTATTTATATATTCCCACAAAGAGCGGCGGGTAGCCGAATGCATTCATTATACCAGGCATCGCATTAATAAGAACACACTCTCCTCTGATCTGTTGTCGGTCTGTCTGTCCGTCCGTTTTTAGTGTAATTAGATTAATTAGTCGGACACCTTGTAGTATTAATTATGTATAATGTAACTCAACAATCTTATGTACTGATGTTGTTTCGTAATTAGAAAATGCGTCTTGAGTCATCGAGATTGTTTGAAACTTTTTAACACATTTTCTTATCTTACTTATTACTTTTGTTAAAGTAAGGTGGTAATTTCAAATCATTATTAGGTCTAAATCATAAGTGTACCTTCTGTAACTGTTATGATTAATAGATAATAATAGCAATAAAAAATCAGGTATAGGGGGAAGTCCCGTAACCACGGACAGGTCCTAAAGCCGGACAAAGTCTGTACCGGTTCAAAAAAGTGCGCCAATTTGTTACTTATGTGACCTTTAGTAAGCCATATACAAGAGAAGAGCTGGGGGTGCCGACCAACGGCCAGTGCCGACTCGTTAGCCGTGGAGCGTGGTTTACATTTTGATGTTAGTAAAATTTTTGTTTCGAGTAATATTTAGGCGTTTATAGACAGTAATCTAAGTACGAAATCATTTTTATTACACTTGATTATTATTGTTATGTTACTAATCTCTTGTTATTTATGTTTATTTTTGTAAATAATAACATATAATAGTAGTGAGATTTTTTATTTGACATATCTAAGGGTCCCTAAGATCGGACACTTCAAACGTCCCCCAATCCGGACAGTTTTAACAATAGATTTTATTGTTCCAGTAAGTTTATTTTTATTGGATAATGATGATACACAACCGTCAACAAGCAAAGCCATTATCACAATCCATTAGTTGTCTCCTATTCCAAACGCTGCAGCAAAACGAGCCGGATTTCGTCGACGTAAGGCTGAGAAAAGTGAAATTTTAACTTCCTCTCCTTACAAAAATGCGCTTGCTGAAAATAAAGCATTAAAGAATAAGCCTACAGTGGTTAAAATAAAATCTCATGGTAAGAAAACTAACAAAAATAAAAAAGCAAGAAACTGACAGCAACACCAAAGAAAAGAGTTCTTGCAAAACCAAAGACCAAAAATGCAACAGTTTGTCTGATTTGCCTAGATAATAATAAAGAAGATTGGATTCGCTGTCAATCTTGCAATGAATGGGTTCATGAAGAGTGTGCTGATGTTTAAAAAGGCTCACATAGCTACATTTGTGGTTTTAAAAGGTTGGACGATTAAAACTTAAAGATTAAAAGAAAATGTTACCGGTCATTGCCAAATTTGATTAAGATTTTATATATATTTTGTTCAACTTTCATTTGTTATATTATCTAATGATAAAAAGTAAGTTTGAAATCAAATAATTAACGAAAAGAATACCGTCCGGAAGTAGGGGACCTTTTCCAGAGTGTTATTTTCGTAGTGTTAGTTTCTAATTACTAATAGGTACATTTCAAATTACATTTGAGACTTATTATATACCTGTCATGATTAAGTATATAGTTGAGAGTAATAATAACATAAATAAACAAATTACGTAATTAAATGTCTTCGATTTATTTCAACTATTCCTTAAGTGTCCGAAACCGGGGGACCTCCCCCTACGAGTATCATTAGGATATGTACTTATTAACAGTTTATGATTGAAGATGAATTTAAGATCCTTTCTACAGAGTACCTACGTACATAGATATTTTAGCATCTATGGCGACTTATCGCCATTTTGTCTTATAGAAGCACAGCATGGTGGCCTTTTGTCGCCTGATGGAGAGCGAAAGAGAAACCCAAGTCGCTGCGGCAATGGACAAGGAACCATATCAGTAACTTGTAAGTTGCTTCCGCCATACTGGCCTGTTTTATTCTATACATCGACTCATATCGAAACGTGATCGAAGTGACTTTACGGGTGTACCATGATCGCCTGCCAGGCGGATAAACCCTAGAACCGGCTGAGAAGCTGAACTCTCAAGAAGTCCCTTAGTCGACACCCACGGGATTAAACAACTCATAATAATATGAGAGGAAATGAGTGCGAATCGTATTCATTCATGACACCTTGTAGGGGTGTAAGGGAGCGGCCTATCATCTTTTCGCTCGTAAGCCAACCTCACCTGCCCGTGGTGCATCCTGCCGAACAACAAACGAGGCGCTGGCAACCGATGGGTGGCGGTATAACCATCACGATTGATGGCGTAGATAAATACCACAGGCCGATGACGGGCAGCAGCGTCACCGGAGCGAGAAGCTACGCCCTGCGATCGCCATCCCGCCCGCCCAGCGTGGCGATTATGGGTATATCCTCCAGATGTTTGCCCTACGTGGCGAACAACTGGAGAGGCCTATGTCCAGCAGTGGAATGCAATAGGCTGATGATGACCTTGTATCTACAGATGCTTAACATTATCCCAGCAATCTTTACGAATAATCAAATCTGCATAAAGATTATGCAGACCAAACTACCTAATAACTAACTAACTGGTCAGCCTGAATTACGAACATGCACACACATCCCACAACCTCCTGTAAATCCCCAACGTGTCATTACGTCCTCTATCGAACACCGAGCCTTTTTTACGTCATCAAAAAGTCTGCCTAACGACACCCCCGGGCAAATCCTGGCCTAAGCACGCCCTGAGTGAATTGCGATGTTCCCGCTAATTACCCGACGCAACTTCTAAATTTAATCAGACAACTTCTGTAATTTTCGCGGCAGAGTTCATAATTTTTTGTGACGTCACTCCGGTTTTCTGTTTTGGACAACGTTTTGCGCGTTGTATTATGATGAGTGATGTTTATTCGACGATTAAAATGCTAAAATATTTATTATTTTCAGTTGTTTACTTTGGCTACCGGTCAATAATAGGTAGTTTACCATCTCTTGACTATAACGCTTTAACTTTTTCGGTATGGATTGTCCAGAATTAGAATGGTTGGCGTTATCTGGGGGTGCCCTACGTTCAGCAGTGGACGGCAAATGGGGATTGATTGAAGTGAGACACTTCAGTTTATCATCATCATCATCAGCCCGTATCAATCCACGGATATAGGCCTCTCCCAATGTTCGCCACATTGATCGATGCTGGGCTTCTCGCATCCAGCACTTGCCAGCCGTCCTGCGCAAATCGTCACTCCATCTAGCCTGAGGGCGTCCTACATTACGTTTGCCGATACGCGGTTCAATTACAAGCAAAATATTAACTGTATCAAGTGAAACCCTAGTTCAGTGAAATAAATTTATTGTCTTTAAAACTGGAGTTTGTTTGAAATACTTTTACATACTCGCTGGCAGGTAACAGCGTAAAAATAAAACATAGTCGTCACAGAATGAATAGTGATTTCCGTTAAGATTCCTTTATAAAATGTTCTGCTGAAAATATCTATTAGATGTTATGGTTAGATGACGTACGGCTTCCTTTGCATTGTCAAAGTTAAATGTTTTGATCAGGACATGGATTTGTTAGTTTATATATTAGAGAACAAATAACTATTTAGATACCTAGATTATCATCATTAGCCTATTGCAGTCCACTGCTGGACATAGGCCTCTCAAGTTGCCCGCCACGCTGGATGTCTCGCTCCGGTGACGCTGCTGCCCGTCACCGATCTGTGGTATCTAGCTACGCCTACGGTGATGGTTATACCGCCACCAGTCGGTTGCCAGCGGCAGCGCCTCGGTTGTTATTCGGCAGGATGCACCACGGGCAGGTAAAGTTGACTTGGAACGAAAAGATGATCCAAGAGGCCTTACATCCTCATAGATACCTACATGTCGGGGCCGAATCTTACATCTTCGTTACAAAATCTCATTAATACCTAGGTAACACCGTTCCGTACAACTGGGTACAGCTAGCGAACGGTCATTAAGATAGTCCGTGCATCCTTTGATGGGCCCGGATCGGGAATGTCCGCCATTTTGATTGCGCCGCCGTAATTGATTGCGTTCGCTTTGATTAACAGATTCCTGCGTCACTGCGGTGTATGGGACTGTGTTCTGTAATGTACATACCCGTATGAATATACCCACAGGAAGTATAGATCTACATTAATAATGCCAACCATATTTATAAGATGATGCCTAAATAAGTACGGCTCTTCACTAGTTTAATTTTGTCTCTATCATACCTATAATTATACTTAAAGATTTTATGATCTCCTGCATGGATATTATAGTTTTCAATCAAGAACTTTACTGTCCCAAAACCCACTCCAGGGTAGTCTAAGTTATCTAACTTATTTACGAATCTCCCAAGTAGAAAGACGACAAGCATCGCTCTTTCCATACCGTGTGCCATCTTCTTGTGTTATGTTGATCTTCAAGATGTCTACCTAGATAGAAAATTAATTAGATACCTTTACTGGTAGTTGCTGGTGGGCTATAATAATTATTACTAAACGGCTGCCTAAAATGCTGATGACTCCGGACTATGAAGACTTCGCTTTTTTTTTTATTATAGTAGCTTGACATAATGGCTTCCCTACGTCTGATGGAAAGAGAAAGAGAAAGAGAAGTCCAAATCGCTGTGACAACTGGCAAGCAAAGTGGTCAGTTACCTGTCAGTTGCCACCGGCATCCGGTACAACCCTAACCCCCCAAGAGCTCCAGAAATCCTACTCACCGGCTGAAACACGACCCGGAGGACATTTGGCTGTGATATTCTATAGAATGTTGGTCCTGCCCTGGACGGGCGGCTCAATTCGCTATGTCCCACCTCTCTTGTGTGATACTCATAAATAAATACTTATTGACATACCTATCTATAGTACATGCCTGTTTCGTTGTTGGCATGCATCTGATAAATAATCAACTTTTATAATCATGAAGTAGGTAAGTACTTATGTATACGTAGCATGTTAGCTACCTACTTAAATATCATTTTACATAGGTGCCTACAGTATGACACAACGTATATTACTACATAGGACGTGGCTACAGTACTTACATACTTTCAATATGAAAACAAGGAAACAATCTTCAATAATAACGCGTTGATAGTATGGCGTTAGTTCCAACATACGCCGCGCGGTTAAGAGGCGCTGTCGAGTTATGGCCGTTTAATTAACATTGCTATCATAGCGACTAATTGTTATATCGCGCAGAGCTGATTTATGGCGACATACAAACGCCGACACCTTAGTAATTGCCCCACGTGATTCAAACATTGCATGCATACGTTCGAACAATGGAAGCGGGGGTGAAATATGACAATAGATAAGTAGGTGTTATATCCTATTAGAAATATTTCATCTAGCCATTTACCGATTTATAAGTAGGTTATCTGGCGTATTTTGAAAACATTATTGTAAGAAAACTAAGAACTTTAGGGATTATATTCGAAAAGTTAAAGTTTAAGTAAGCGCCATCTGTTTAAAAACTTAAGAACTTTTATGCTGTATAACGCCATCTATACAAACACATATGAACTATAGAGAAAGTTGACACTGGCTTGTTCACACGTCAATTCTGATAAGCCAGTGTTGACCGATTGGAATATTTTATACTTTGAAATAGGAACGAGATTTTAGGAAGTTATATTATGAATGAAAAATTTCGATTTCTCCACATTATAATGTGAATAGTTGTGTGAAAATGGGAAAGCGCCGTTTACAATAGTGTTTAAAATTCAAAACACATTCATGGCTTACTACTTACATTAAACTACGCAGTCTGAATACCTACAATATGAAGTTTTCCCTTCACGCGTGTTCAAGCTAGAAGCTTAATTTCACTAGTAAGTACATATTTAGGTACGTTATATAAATAGATATTAATATAGGATTTGACGACCAGTTAGGTTCAGGTTGTTGAAGAACGATGCCTCTGAGTGGTTGCGGGTTCGATTCCCGCACAGTACAAACATTTGTGTGCATGAACATGTCTGCTTGTATTGGTCTGGGTTTTGCTATGCAAAAGTCTCTTTAGAAAAAAAATGTATTTATGTATGTTTATCAGTTGTATACCTAGTACCCATAGTATAGTACCTACAAGCTTCGACTTTTTGAGATAGCCTAGATGGCAATGTGCGGCCCAGCTTGGGATATATTGGGCGTCTAGGTATAAACCTACCTATGACCAACCCCATCTATTTGTAGGTATCGTTATTATACTTTTTAAATGATTACGTATTTTGTGTTTAAGGTACATACGGCCACACATTAACTAACTCCCCTTTTGACAGATACTTATTTTTAAATTTCCCCAACATCTTTATTATTAGCTGTTCAATGCTAAATCCAGTTTCTTAATTGACCCGACCGGTTTTAATTTTTGAGATTGATCAAACCTGATAATTTTTTAAAGTAGCACGGCATAATGGCTTCCCTACTGGTGGAAATCGAAAGAGAAACCCAAGTCGTTGCGATAACGGGCAAATAACCAACAGGCCAGTTACCTGCCAGTTGCCAGCATCGTGCTGGCCCATAAGATGCTCATTCACACCTGTTCAAATGTTCCCATATCAAAGGAAGGAAGGAAACACAAGTAGGTACTGACAGAATCCACATTCTAACGAGCGACGCGGCAAAGGTAAGAATTGCCGAACTTTTTGAATGTAGACGCAAAGCGCTTTGTGCGAGATTCTATTTAATCTATACTTATAATAAATCTGTAGAGAGGTCAATTCTGTACATTGAATATTTTTAAAAAATAACTATCAGGGGGTGATTAGTCATCGATACTGATGCCAAAAATGCAGTCAGTAAAATTTTTGTCTGTCTGTCTGTCTGTCTGTCTGTCTGTATGTTCGTTATAGAAACAAAAACTACTCAACGGATTTTAACGAAACTTGGTACAAATATTCTTCATACTCCTGGGCAGGTTATAGTATACTTTTCATCACGCTACGATTAATAGGAGCAGAGCAGTGAAGGGAAGTGTTGGGAAAATGGGAGAAATTTTTACGCGTATGTTTGAACGCGCATCACGCAAAAACAACTGCACGGAATTGAATGCGGTTTTCACCAATGTATTGCATATTGGTCTACTTAAAATTTATAGACACCATTTTATGGAAGACCGTTATTTTTGAATCCCGATAACCACGCGTGCGACGCCGCTGGCACAGCTAGTATTTAATAAAGTAAACTGTATCAAAGCAACCAGTTTAAAGGGTGGTTTATTGGAAGCAGCGTGTTGTGACCGAACTTTGATGAACGACTTTCATCGCCGCTGCCGACCGGAAGCTCAGATACCGTCCGCCATGCTGCCGCGTAAATTAACTCGGCCGACATGTCGCACTTCCGGTTACATTTATGCTACAATATCTAAAAGGTTCGTTTTTAAATAAATTGTAGCGGGAATTTTCATCTAAACGAGGCCATCAGGGATTAATAATTTTAGAATATCTGAAAAATAGAACGGTAAGTGTTGACGTGGTGTTGACTGGCTCGATGGCTCATTTGGTAGTGAAGTAGGTGATTGGGTTCGATTCCCACCCGGGACAAACATTCGTGTGATGAACATTTGAGTGTTTTATATTTGTATTTAAGTACATACATAGGTATACGTATAGATAAATTTGTGGTACCTTCGTTGTTCTGATACCCACAACACAATCTAAAGCTACTTACTTTGGGATCGGAGCAATGTATGTGATTTAGTGTGATATTTATTTGTTATGTTGTATCATGCCATGTCACAACAAATATATAAATAACATAAGACATACCTTGCTGAGCCATACATCGCCATGCAGCCCCAAACTAAGCCGAAGCTTGCACTATGAATGCTAGACAACTGACAAGCTTACTATTTTTTTTCTTTGTAAACAAATATACATATTATTATATTATACATAATATACACCCAGACCAATATAAACAGACATGTTCTTCACGAACACAAATGTTTGTAATGTGCGGGAATCGAACCCACGACCCTTGGCTGAGTACCAAACGAGCCATCGAGTCATTCAAATGTAAGAAATGCTTCTATGTTCACTTACAACAACACAACTTAAACATACACAATATAATAGACTATTAAATAGTCTATTTTGTGAAAATTTTTCATTCGATATTATAATGAAAGATGTTATAGGATATTATGTACCTAGATGCATTTATTTTAAAGTAACAATATATTCGGCCGTATTCAAAAGCAAATCTTTTGCTAAGTCATCCATAAGGTCATATTTTGCTAAATACCTTCACGAACTATTAATTTAAGGGTTGTCAGATTTGATAAGGGTTAAATCCTTGCGATTATGGAATTCAAGGTTTAGCATAGTAATAATAGTAGGTATTATAGTATCATAAATGGGATGCTTACATTCTTAGATGAAACGATATTCATTTATATCATCCAAACAACTTGTCCTACAAGTCTCCAACCAAACCAAAACTAAAAAGTAATTTCCAAACGATTTCCTTGAAAAATACATCATATACATTCAAAAGTTTTACTTAGCACCATCTATTAAAAAGTTAAAGAACTAACTTCAAGTCATCAAAAAGTTCCAAAACCGGTCTGCTAGTGACCCCTGCCGGTGAGTAGTCAAACTAAAATGACTCACTGACTTGATGCTTGGCGGGGTATTCTATCTGTTGATAGATGGCAACTTAAGCATATTAAAATGTGTATAATGAAAAGATTGGCTTCGGTTGGGGTTGTTTGTTTCATAAGTTTTTTGCGTTTTTATTATATAATGGTTAATATGCACTTTCAAAGTGCGTAGAAATTATGTGCCAGCAAGATTTTATGATTAATTAGCAGAGATAACATGTCTTTAAGCGTCATATTTGATTGGTAGGTAGGTATGTATATTTTAAACATGTTAGGCAATTCAATTAGCTATTTCTGCTGACAGATAATATTTTTTTGCTCTCAAAAATACTAAACTTTGCTACATATCCATTTAAATAACACCCTATTTTTTTGGTTTACTTACTTTGTTATTTTATGAATGAACAAAATCGGTAAGTAAGGGTTAGGTACTTAATTTATTTTTAAATTCTTATTATGTGTGCTAAAGTTTATTAAGTAAGTACCTATGTACCAATCTACTAATTAGTGAAATCAATGAGAAAATTTGACTAATAAGAATTGAAACCAGTAAGAAGTACCTACCTACTAAAATCCAATAAGATAAATCCAATAAGTATTCACTGAACCATGCAACCTTCCAAAGGTTTGTTTAATTACTTTTTCTTAGAGTACCTAGATATAACCATGCATTACAATTAACATCTTTATTATGTTTTCGAAATAAGCAAACACAATAAATAATAGGTATTGTAGGCCAGTCATTAACCGACCCGTTGGTTCTATTCCGTCAAATTTCCCCAAAAATGTAGAAGGGAAATAGACTCTATGCATACGACAAACAGTTGAAGATTGTTTGTGAGAAAACATTTTCTGTCGAAAGAAAGCTGGACACACATCTTGCCTGTACATCCAAACTAATAGAACATTTTAATATTTATTTATTGAATAATTGATTACACCTTTATTGATACGAATTAAGTAAGAATTATTATCGAGGTGATACCTACATAGAAGAATAATTTCTATTGCCAATAAGAGATCATGTTTTATCGGTAATCCAATTGGAAATTACAATGTAATTCAATGCATTTCTGACGAAGAACATTCTTACTAGAATTTGAACTTTAAATAAATAAATATAGAGATAAATAGTCTAATCATAATTTCCATCTAGTATATTTTTAAATGAATTGTTGTTATCTTTCATATCGGTATTTTTTATTATTACAGGTAATAATGTTATAATAATTAAGTTGTAATGAAAAGTATTAACTATCGAGAAGGTATAAATAATAGGTATAAGTTACCTTCGGAACGGTTAAGTCATCTTTATTTATATGCTTTCTTTATGTCTAAATATACCTACATTTTGTCTAATATTTCAAATCGTTATTTATTAACACATTTATTACGAGTATTATTGCGTATTAATCCGACTTTGTGAATATTGAAATAAAAACACAGAGAACTGGCCATTATTATTTAACATGAAAAAAATCGCCAATTCAAATTTAGAATGCGAGGACAGAGTCGAAAAAGGTCTACCGATAGGGATGGGACGAACAACGGCGCGTCTGTCGAGATTTTTTGTGCGATTTTTTCGACGTTATTATTATGAGAAAAAAATGCGGAGTCAGTAAAGCGGAACGTAGGGTGGGGGCATGACGAGGGTTCCCCGATTTGATTGAAGCGAGGAGGTGGGGGGCGGGGCGGTGACGTCATGCTCTCATAATAGGCCGTGGCGTGCAGTGATGGCCGCCGTTTATCAAGAACGAGTGTTAGTTCCCTGCACTTGGACTATTTCTGACTTGATGTTTGTGAGAAATAGTGTTTCTTTATTTGGTTTATGTTTCATGTTGGGAAGTAAACTGCGTGTAATTAAAAAATATTATTTATAAGTGTGGATGTGGGACATACTTATTTGGAACATTTTTATTTAAAAGGAAATAGGTATTTTTATTATTATATTACAGCTAATCTATGGTCATTAAACTATCCCATGCTAATAAATTTGGCAGTACATAGTTAATTTTTGGTGTGTATTTATAATATTTATTTTTAACATTATCATGAAACGGGCATATTTAAATAATATGCCTTATTTGATATGGAAATTTCTGTGTACGTCTCAAGAAAATAATTTTTATATTTTCAAACTATTTCTGAAATGCGCTACCTGAATTTAAATAAAAGGTATTTGCATATCTAATATTTATTTTAAAATAAACTTGCATTTTTATATTCGATTGTTTAGTATTTTCAGATGGACTGTTAGGAAACCCACACCAGACGAACGTACTAACTACCTACTTATACATATACAGTTCCGACAACTAATCAGTACAATCAAAAACACAGCCCAATTTGAGTATCGAAAAAATAATTTACATACAAAACAAAGTAGTACGTGCGTGCGGATGGGCGGAGCGGTCGTCGCGTGTTACCGCGCAGTTACCGAGGGAACACCTCGCCAGCTCTAGCAACGCCTATTGTGCCGGCAAGACATTGGCAAGCACAATAGCTAGACTGATGACGTCAATCGTGAAGACTACTTCATTTGTTTCTGGCACTGAAATTTCGTGTACGAATTGATGTAATTATGAGGCATGCACATCACTGGTTTAACTTTTTTGTTGTGTTCTTATAGAAGTTTGAAAATGGGAAATCGAAATTTTAAATTTCGAATGCATGGAACGCAAAAACAATAAGAATAACAACAAATGAAATTAATTATGAGTTCTTTTAAATGTGAAAGAACACATAATCGGTCGGTATGGACTACGTACGAAACCGTTTACCAATAAAAAAAGCTAAAGCTGTTTTGCAAAAGATAGAAGCCGCTAGTATAAGGCGCGAAGCACACCACCAAAAACAGTACGGCGAAGTAAAGTATTGGCGAGAGGCGTTCAAGAAACAGGTTTCTATCTATATCTTGACCTCAGATAAAATATTTTTAAAACAGACTTAGACTTAGATACTTCGTCCTTAGACATCACTTGCTACGATTACACCAACAAAGCAGTTAAACAAAAACAAATATTACCAACATAACAAAACCTAAATTAGACAACAACATAATTGCTACTATAGTATAAACGTGCCCGATATTAAAAACAAACAGTGTCAATGCGAACGAACAACCGAAGACTGAAGAGTCTCGCGGAGTGTTTACTCAGCTGCGTCAGACAATAGATAATGAAAAAATGGGTAATGTACGTGTTAACGCAGGTCTAATTGGTTAAGGTCATCCGAAACATATGGAGTTGTATAAACGGAGTGAACACGATGAGTATATCTTTGAAGGACATTGAAAAAGTTAGAAAAGAGCGTGTGTGGTCTTCTGACCTAGTTGACACACCGGCCAATCTCCATGGAAACCAGCTAAGTAAGTAAGAATAAGAAATAGTACACATGTGTTCCTTCACTTTCGCAATCCAAGATGACAATCCGACACGATTGGAGAGGTCAGGCCCAGACCGTCTGTGTATTTCTGGATTTAAAATAGGACTACCCCATCTCATCCCTTGTCATCATAGAAAAGGCCTAAGGGAATATCAGGGAAAGGATGGCAGCGTTTCCTGGGTAGAAATAAAACCTACTGCGGTCACTATTCCGCCTGCCAAGCGTGGTAACTAAGGAAAATCGCCCCAAATGACCATTGTCATGGCAGTTTTCAGGTTGATAATGATGATGAGGTGCAGACCCAACGACTTAAAGGGCTTTTTTTTTTTTTTTTTTTTTTTTTTCGATGATGAGTATCTTACGGCCAGCTACAATGATTCGCGGCTCCTGGATTACACAGAAAAACACAATCGAATTAAGCTGTCCGTCCGGGGAAGGATCTCCACCCTATAGAATACCGCAGCCAAATGACCTCCGGGTCGCGTTTCTGCCGGTGAGTAGGGTTCCCGAAGCTCGTGGGGGGTTAAGGTTGGGCCGGCATGGCAGTAGCAACTGACAGGTAACTGACCAGTTACTTGCCAGTTGTCACAGCGACTTGGGCTTCTCTTTCGCTTTCCATCAGGCGTAGGGAAGCCTTTATGTCGAGCTACTATAAAAAAAAGCATTTTGTATTAGAAACTTTTGGAATCTTTTAGTCTTTAGGCAGCATAAGTTACCAATGAGGCTGTTAAAGGAATGAAGAATACCTACTCCATTCGTGTAATTTTAAAGGTCAATAAAGTTTTTGTAAATATTAGTAGTAAACTGCAGAGACTTTAAATAAATAACTTCATAGCTTATACCGATGATGTAAAGACCGTTCATTTCTACGAGCTAGCTTTTATTGAAACAAAACAAACAGCCTCAACTGACTATCGAATAAAAAAATTAAACCTAATTGTGTATGCACATAAAATTACAAATCTGTTTTATATAGTGTACAGAAAAACAAGAATACTGATTAGGCGATAATTAATTCTAATCAGAAGGAAGTAAATGTTCGTAAAACTTGTTATTTTTGCAATTTTCAATGACTGAAACAGGATTGAGATAAGAATCACAAATTATTGCCCGAATCAATTGGCAAACCTTGTGTTTTTCAATACGAAATCGAAGTTTTGTAAAACCTAACTACCTATTAACCGTGAATAAACGTGCAGATTTTTTTTGATTAAAAGAACCTTGGTGACATTTAATTATTTTACAACATAAATAATCTGTAAATAAATCCATTCAAAAGATGCTAATTGAATATTTCATTCTGTTTGAAAACATAGAAACAAACAGATAAAATTATTGATTGAATTAATCATGGAAGTTAGTTCTATGGATGGGATGTAACTTATCATCTTTTCGCTCCAAGCTACCATCACCTGCCCGTGGTGCATCCTGCCTAATATCAAACGAGACTTTGGCAATCGACTGATAGCGGTATAACCATCATGATTGAAGGCGTAGCTAAATACCACCACTAATTATATCACTCTTTTTATATTAACATTCGACATATTAGACCAATTAAAATGAAGCTCGAAAATTAATTGTTACAACCAAAATTAATAGCCAACGCTGAAACCATTGCTAGGTATCTAAAGGTTATGTTACTGTTAAACGTATCGCCGTAAATCATCTGAACCATCGAACGGAACAAGGCCACAGCCCAAAATGCAGTTGAGATTAAGCCGATAAAAATGCTAGCATAGTAAGTAGAGTTAGTATAAGGAAAGATGGTTCCGTATTTGTGTTCATGAACATGTCTGTTTATATTGGACTGGGTGTTTACTATGTATAAGTATTTATTTACAAAAAAAAGTATTTAAGTAAGTTTGCCAGTTGTCTAGTACCCATAGTACAAGCTTAGGCTTAGTTTGGGGCTAGACGGCGTTGTGTGGTCCAGCCTGGCATGTCTTGAGTTTTCTTTGATTACTTTTATAATCGGTTACAAATATAACGAAAGGTATAGATATACATAATTTAAGATCAAGTAAGTGAGCTTTCACATTTGTTCGTTAAAAAGCTACTACTTTTACGTAAATAAACGTTGAAGTGAGAAAATTTATTCATTAAAAGCTTGTGTCATTTATTCATTAAAACCTTGGGCCACACACGACTCTCATAATGGCAAATAGTCTCATAAAGCAGTTTCTTGACTATTGCCATTTCTATTGCCGGAAATGTGACATTGTAAAATGTAGTCAGATATTTTTATTTATGTCAACAATTATTTCATTAAATTACCATAGTTTGAGAGCACTGAACCCTAAAAAAGAAAAAGCAAGGCCAAAATTATAGGCAAGAGCAATCGCTGCCGGCTAGCTCGCTTCGGCATATGTCCGCGTCATATTTATTGCCGTAATACTCCTATACGTATTAGAACATTAATTAACGAAAAGTTCAAACTTAACATGCAACATACAAGAGTACATACAGAGTCATCTTTTTTCCAGCAAACGACTGACCAGCAAGCAATGTAAACATGGAAAGTTCTGAACCTTTATTTTTCAATGTCCTTTCCTTGATAAGACCACACAGACTGGCATGTGTTACCAAAGTTTCACAGTACTCCTTTGCGTACTCAAAAAATTGGTAACTTCTGCCGTACTATTAAAGAGTGAAACTATTTGCACATTTGTGTTTCCACCTTCCTATTATATAGCATCCTTTAAACTATGCGTGAAGAAGCATTTCGCTAGCCACCATGGCTGGACTGACTGGCAACTGAGGCTTCCTACCCGTAATCAGAGCGACTTGCCTCTTGACTCCCATGACTTGAATGAGAATGCCATTTTAGTTTTCAATATAAAAAATAAATTAAACTTCCTTAAAAAGTCATTGTAGACTTTCAATTTAGCTCAGGTAGGCTTAGGCAGAAACAGATGATTAAGTGAATCATCTTTTCCTTCCAAAGGCCATAGTAAGTAAAATACACTTATGCGCCAAAACCACGTGTGACACAAATATTAGGTAGGTAATCTTATATTGAGTAGTAAACAAGCAAAAATATATTCAAATTTAAGAGCCATAGCATTTAATTTTTTTTGGCTTGTCTGTTTTTAAAGAACCGAATTAAAAAGATTATCGTATGGCAAGCAATTGTTTTGAATGATTCTCAAGAGATAAATTCATACCGCAATTTAAACTACACTTACACCAAACCTATCAACACATGATAAACCGTCAGCTATCATCCAAACACAAAGTAAATTAATACGAAATCAAAACGTCGGCCCTATGGCCGGCGTATTTATTAAATACGTCCTATAAATATCGTGCCATCGGCGAAACGGGCAAGACAACGAAAACAAACCCGGCGGTACAGCCAGTGTTGCCAGCGGCTCAAGACTTGAAGTAACATAAAACAGCTCAAAAAGTAACATGAATCGGTTTTTGTAAACAGTTGTACGCTTGCTCGTTTGTAATGGTTTTGAGTCACCTATTGTCACATATTAACTTTTGTTTTTCGCGGTCCTAGTCGAAGATGAGTGTATAACAGAGAAGAGTGAATAACATGTTCAATCACAAAAGCAGACAATATTTTTCGTTCAGTCAAGAAAGTAAGATGAGAAGGGATGTAACTGAGCGACCTATCATCTTTTCGCTACAAGCCACCCTCACCTGCCCGTGGTGCATCCTGCTGAATAACGAACGAGGCTCTGGGCAGCGTCACCGAAGCGAGAAGCTACACCCTGCGATCGCCAAAACGCCTACCCAGGGTGGCGAATATAAATATAACCTCCAGGTGTTTGCCTAAAGTGGCGAACTCATGGAGAGACCTATGTCCAGCAACGGATTGCGACAGGCTGATGCTGATAATGAACATGAGAAGGTGAAAAGTAACACAAAATGTTACAAAAGTAAACATTCTGGCAACGCTGGTTACACTGCGTAACCGTCCAGTTATACACAACACCTGCGCACTTTTAATCCAGATTCCCGCTGCAACTGTTTGCAAACACTCCGATTGTTTGCGTACACGACTTCTGCGTATTATCTGCCTTAACAGTACTGTATCTTGGGGTGGTGAAGCTTGATTTGTGAGACCAGTATTTTGTGAAATCTTTTATTCTTTGGGAAAACGGGTGGTGCAATTTTTATGAGTATATGGGTAGACTTGATCATCTCTTGAACCCAAGAGCTCATTTCATCATTTGGAGACATTTCCACACTGGGGTGGGGGGCTCGAGCCTTTCCTAAGCAACTGACTTGCACACTTGAAATTCTTGAATCAGATCTTGCTAGCACATTATTTTAAGCGTCACAGGTCCCTTCGGATTCCGGGGACAGTCCAGAAGAGGAGTATCCAGGATAAATTTTCCATTCGAATCAATTTAAGCCCGAACTTTTCATGTTTCGAGTAATCACAAGTAGGTAATAGTCATTATTTTATCACACATAGTAGGTACAAAGCAAAAGTTAAGCATGGGATAGTCTGACCAAAACATTTAAAGGGCAATTCATTGCTAATAACGTGTTAATGAAAGTTTACCTCTCATTTCTACATACGGGATATCAACCAATGTAAGTAACATAATTTTATAACATACCTATTACTCTCAAAATACATTGCACATACAATGTAGGTGGATACCTACAAATAATCTTCCCACGCCGTCTCCACGATATCGACAGCATAAAATTAAATTATTATTGAAACATCGATCACATGTCGATCATTTCATGGCTCTTCACTATTCCGACTTGCATTCTTATGCTGCATACGAACGATTAATGACTGCTTCGAAGTATTAAAGTATTTAGTGTAAATTGCGTTTAATTTTCCAACGTGGTAGGTCCAATTAAACACTTCGCAAATTGAGTTTTTGTGCGAAACTCACATTTCGAGTTTGCGAAGATGTTGTTGAATTCATTAAAGTGTAGAGATATTTAGTTTAGTCTCTGGATAGAGTTATAACCAATTCAGTAAGCTGTAGTAATATTCAGCTAGCCGTCTCCTCTGCATAGTTCGAGACATTGTAATATCTCGGGTGGAATTAATTTCTCAGAATATTGTTTGGTAAGCAACTTGTAACCAATGCTAATAATATCCCTTCAATAATATGGTTATTTATTTAGGACTAATATTCTTTTAGTCTTAACAAATAAAAGCATATACTCGTAGGATTTTAAATTCTTGTATGGATAAGTCTTTATATAAAACATAAATCAACTAACTACCAAACGATGAATAGTAAGCCGCTCTACCCACACTTTTGCCAGTAGGTTCATTAGTTAAACTTTTTGCCTGTAGAACATAGTTTTATGCGGCAATAGATAAATTTTTATTTCAAGTTTATAACAACAATTAAGACAAACTTATATGAGTCATGTCCAGAGGAAAATATTTCCGCTTCTTAGCATTTTATCAAGGTCGCCATTGTAAAAATGCGGCCACAGTCATCTTTTTGCGAAGTTTGAATTCTGACCCTGCGCTCGCTCACCCAAGATTAATATTCAAATTGCCCGCCCGATAATTTCACGAATTCACCCAACTAACGATCGGGTGTTACTAACTGGCCCTATAATACACATCAATTCACCCGACTGTGCATGTCAAACCAGCAATTCCGTTCAGGGTTGACTGATGTGAGCTAAAAGTTTACCGATTTTTCATTTATAGAGTTTTAGTCAAATATCTGACATAGAAACAAGGTATACTTACAATTAAATTCAAAACTGAATTTGGTACAAACTGGAGCAAAATTTATGAAGAAACCTTTGATTAAAAGCTACTTGTAGTTATTACCAAAGTCTAGTATATAAAGTAAAAAGTACATCCATCGTCATGTGTGTGATTAAATAAACTCAAAACTTGGAAATATGTATAAAAATTGTAGATTAAATATTAATTATCGAGTTTCTTACCGCTCCTTCTCGATAGAAACCACCTTGCGAATCCGGCGGTAGTCATTTTTATTAGTGGCATTTCATACGTATTATATGAAATTAACTTCTTTTTAACAGCCAAGATATGATTAAATTACCATTTACATACCAGGTCAAAATGTACTCTCAAGTTGGCAAGTTTGAGCGGCCAACCCTACCGGTGTGATTATCTTTATTTAGCGCTAATTTATCAAGCAGGTTGTTCTTTCTTGTAAGACGAGAGATTTTTTGCGTAATTTAATTATCGTCGTGTTTTCCTTATCAAAGTACAACTTCTTTGTTTGATTTTTGTAAATTATTATATTTTTGATACCTGCCTGCATAATAAAAATGTATGTTTACATTTTTACGAGATTATAATCGCTTTATAAGGCCGAAAATGTCAAAAGAAACGTCTTGAATGTAAGACAATAAAAGGGAGGAAGCAGAAAAGGGGCAAAGACAAATGAATGATTACGGAAAGAAGTACATTTGTGTACATTTCATTATAGAATTGAAATGATAATTAGTTTTAAAATCCACTTAATATTTTTATGAAATTGCAACACAGGAAATTTATCAAGACACACGTTTACTATTACAAAAACATTAGTCATAAAGTTTACATTCACGTCCGGTCATTTATCTAAATTTGACACTTACATAGATGACCACCGAAAGTTAATTAAAATATTTAATGACACGCCAACTCTGTTGGTGGAGTCGATGACACGTACAAATGATATTAAATTAACGATAGGGTAGACTTGCCTAGATTGTACCGCTTGCGGGCATATGATCTACGAAGCTATTAATTAAAACCATTTTTGATGCGCCGGTTGGTGTATTGGACAAGGTTTTACCTTAAACACAATAGGGTGTTTGACAATATAAATGATTAAATATGTAAAACTATAAGTATAAAATACCACCACTACAATCAAACCGCTATGTTCGAATCCGAATGTCTACATTTGTAACTTTAAAATTCGTTATATCAAAATTAGACAGTGATTTGATAGGCCTTTTTATTTGACATGCACCTTTTTATTTGATACCTATTAAATTTTGTCGCTTTTGAAGGCCACTTATATGTATTTGTAGTTAATATCAAACAAATAATAGCATTAATAAGCTATTTCTATATGCTAGTTTTCATGAAGTGATCCAACCTCTGTCTGAGCGCAATGAGTATCCAGGTTTTAAAGTGATTAATCAGATTAACACATTTCAAAGAATACTGAAATTGTAAACACATTATGAAAACTGTGTCGTTGTCACAAGTAGGTAGTGTTACAATTTGGTCAACTCTACTCTGTAATACCACTGGTGGGTGTAACCATTTAGTTCTGAGCATTTAGGTAATGGCGAAGTGAACAGCATATTCGTAATAATGTATACTTATCTAAATGATTGTAATTTATTATTGCAAACCACTTTTATGTTACCGCTTGGTTGCTTGTGTTTTTATACAATCACATGTAATGTGTATTCAAATTAACAGATGAAAAGATTAAGAATCGATTACGTTAAAGATTATGATAAAAACTGTTTGTACCTTGTAGCTAAATTTTACAGTATGGATTGCTCCTATAATTAAATGATAATCTCCATTTAATACTGTTGGGAATTGAATGCAAACATAAAGCTAAATTTATTTTTAGATTCAGAAAGATATTATACTTACTTAGGATTAAGTTTTAGTGTTTTATCGTCTCTTGTTGGTAATAAGAAGAAATAATGGCTACCTATTATCATCATCATCATCATCAGACTATCGCAGTCCACTGCTAAACATAGGCCTATCTAGTTGTTCGCCACTGTTACCTATTTGCCAGCAATTACTTTTTCTTTTTCCCTCAGATAAGTAGATTTCGGGAGCTACGAAGTGACTAAACTTAGGGGCGTCCTTCGCTCAGCATGTTTCACTGCTAAGGCTGCTGGTTATTTTTAGTAGGTACAAATGTTGGGTACCAACATAATGAAACGATGAGCTTTTTATTTTTAATTAGAATAAGAATAAGAATTTAATAATCAAATAGATACTTATTTAATGTGACTATTTAGCACTTTTACTACTACTAAGCTTCCTATACAGAGAGGCACTTAACAGTTCTCTTAAAAAGCGTGACTTAAATTGTTTGCAATAAGAAAGCGTTAAATCGTCAATAACAGTTTTAGATGTACCTATTGACCATCACTAGGGTCATTAAAACATCATCGGACGTTCATGGCGAAGGTTGAGCCGAACAGAATTGAATGAGAAGCCACGAGCTGCTATGGCTTCTCTAGTCCATTGGTTCTTAAACTTTTGGATTACACCTCAAGATCTCAAGGTCAACGATCATCCATGAAAGGGTTTCCATGGTCAACGTGAAGGGATAATTATGAAACACACATTGGATACGTATATAATATAATATGTATTTACCTGCTTATGATGGTGTAACGTAAAACAAAAGATGATGCGGTAAAACTATTGAAATGCAAATTATCATATCTCTCTTTTGTGTTATTAATTAAAACACCAGAGTGAAACTTTTATTCTACAACTAGCTGGCCCGGCAGACTTCGTACCACCCTCTATTTACCTTTTAAACCTTCCCTGGACTTCCACAAATAATTTAAGATCAAAATTAGCCAAATCGGTCCAGCCGTTCTCGAGTTTTAGCGAGACTAACGAACAGGAATTCATTTTTATATATAAGATTACAAATGTTAGATGGCGAATCCCGGGACGGTGCATAGTAAGAATCCGACCAGCATTATGTATAGGGGAGACTCGGGACAGTCGATCCCTAGCCACATACAAAAATCATGTGCAAGTTATTTTTTAATAGGTGAGGTAAGATGTAGTTAAGAATCGAATTTCGGGCTCCATACGGCCAACAATACTTTGAGAACCAATGCTAGCTCATAGAAAGTCGTGCGCGGTCACGGAGCATTATCGCGCAAGTCGAATCTCCGGGCATTAAAATCTTATATGTTGCTCGCTTTATTAAGGCAGTTTAAAAAAGCAGTTCATCTGATGGTCATCAGATAGCGGTGAAAGGGACCGTTAGCATAATAGCCGTCTGGCCGAATGTGCGCCCGTGCATTTGAAATTTATGGAACTAGTTTCTGACATTTCAATTTTTATCGGACCTTCGATTCGTTGCGTTGCGTATGTAATTGCTTCATATTTTATTACATTATGTTCAATGATTCGTACTTATATACTTATGCTCTCGTTGTGGAAAATATTGAGGCTACTGATGCTTAATCTAAAGCACGATCTAAAGCATGCCTTTGGGGGAGTTTCATTATCTTAACTAATATTATAAAGCTGAAGAGTTTGTTTGTTTGTTTGTTTGTTTGTTTGTTTGTTTGTTTGAACGCGCTAATCTCAGGAACTACTGGTCCGAATTGAAAAATTCTTTTTGTGTTGAATAGACCATTTATCGAGGAAGGCTATAGGCTATATAACATCACGCTGCAACTATTAGGAGCGAAGAAATAATGGAAAATGTAAAAAAACACGGGGAAAATATAACTATTCCACGCGGACGAAGTCGCGAGCACAGCTAGTACATAATATTAGTGTAGTTATTTATTTACAATCTGTTCTTTTTGATATAGACTAAATTTCGGGTTTTAATGGTATCGAATCATTATTGCCTAAATGCTCACACAATTGAGTTCGTATAAAGTATTTAAACAAAAATATAATTATTGAAAAATAATATAAAAGTATTCAAAGTGAATTACCATGGCCAATTTAATAAATTAGGCCATGGTAACTAATCAAAAGATATACAATACATACATACTAACCTACAAGGTTTTCCCTAGATTTATTGCATTCAAAAGAAACACGTTGTATCAAGAGTATGAATATATACGTAGTATGTACGACAAACAATCAAACTTTCGTCACCACAAACAAAGAAACACAACTGAATTATTTTGAGCTCAAACCGGAAGAAGTTAACTAATAAACCAATGAAAGTTTCTATATCCATCTGGTTCAAACATCTAATCAGTTTTACGGTACCAAATTATACCTATAGCCTTCCAAACTATGCATTATGTGTGTGTGAATACTAAGTTTCATTCTGAAACGAGCATCAGAAATAGCTTACCGACTTTCAAGATTCTAGTTCTTCGTTTGCTAGTCTCTTAGTCACAAGTGACGCTAATAAAAGCACATTCAAGACGAGAACATTATTAAATCATTATGAATGAAGTAGGTACAGTTTGGATAAGTAGTTATTATGTATTATAAATGTGTTTTATCTCATCTCCACAAAAACGCGAACGAAGCTAGATTAGGATGAAAAAAACTCGCAAACGTTCGTATTATTTAATACTTCCACAATAAAACATGTGGAAAACACGAATCCCATTGGTTTAATGAGACAATTATAGTTTTTAACAATGGCACCGAATTCTGACTGAGTGACGTCACCGACAACAATAGGTAGAACGTACTATTTTCGTGATTAAGTAGGTATACAATGGAGTCAAAATTAGGAGCCTGTTTTGTGAAATAGGTACACAAAAGGAGTCAACTGAAGTTCATGGGCGTTTAAAAATATACATTTATCTAGCTGCAGCCCGCGGCTTTTCCCATGTAAATATTAATTAATTGGTATGTTGTTAATAATATTCTTATAAATTATAGCCTGTGCTAATAATAATTTAAACTGTTATATGAGCCATATCACTCTAAAATTTCATTAAAATACGTTACATAGTTTTCGCATAAAAGAGCAACCAACATCTATCAATCCAAAAAAATAGGATTCACTTAATTTATACTTCTTTCCTTAACTATTTCCAATGAGTTAAGATTATCAACAAAAGTTTGTAGTAGCTGTGTAGGTTTCCAATTTAAATGTATGCCAAGCAAAACAGATAAGGACAGGGAATTCGCAACAAAAGTTTTGGAAAACAAGGTAGGTGCCTATGTGGCTTAAATCACGACGTATCTACCTACTTTTACTGTTTACGAAAACCAAATTCTTGAAAAAGTAATATTGTCTGTTAATATATTAATAGTCATGATTTAATCATGTTAAATATATCATTTCAATATTAAATTCGCTACCTACAAGATGTTTTTATTAAAATAAACACAGTGATAATAGTCATCATTTAGTTATCTATTAATAAAATATGTAAGCTAAATAATCTAAATGTTTTAACATAAATTATCTACTTAGTTGCATAGTAGGTCACATCCATGTCAAAATCTGCATCCCTTTATCTAAATTATTGAGAAGCAATGCCTAATAGCTTGTGTAGAGATAACAGAACATTAATATCTGGCAAATGGCAATGTTCGTAGCCTAAATCAAGCTGGGTGGTCAAATATAAATTAGTTAAGAAATTTTTCTTATAAAACGATAAAGATAAAATTTATTTAAATAAACAACTTCTAAGGAATATGATAATTATTGTAGTTAAAAATGACATTTTATCATCAAAAATTTTATACTTGTACTCGAGACCTACATGAATAAATGTTATGTTCAATTAATTTGTCCACGAAACCCATACAAAAAATAACAAATTTAATCATGAGCCATCAAAGATTTTATCAATTTGTGGTTTTCCGACTGATTACGTATCTACGCTAAATGGGTTTTGCTAGAATAGCTTTAAAAGCCCAAACTACAAAGTCCATCCTATATATATATATATATATATATATATATATATAGACCACCTACAGTTCAGTACCTATATGTATATGCACATTATTATGTACCTGCAAAAATATGCATATTTGTATACATATCTGTATACAACCTAGGGCTTTACGCGGATGGATTTAACAGAGATATATTTGAATTAAGTAGGTACTTTTATAATAACTAAAAAAAAGGAAATGACGGGAGATAATTAATCAACAATTTTCATAATCATTCATCAATTCGGAATAATGTTAAAAATATTATCACTGTTTACATAACTTAATGTGCCTATTAATAATAAAAAACTAACCTCAACATCACTATGTACATTACTAATATGCCAACAAACACATTTGTAAAATAAAAAAAGTAACTAATCTTCGTAAAAGCTCCGCCTTCAATCGGTTCGTCCAACAAATGTCTCTATTTCGCTTTCGTCGACTCATTTAACAGGATAACAGCAAGATTTTGATTAATGACGTTGGTCCCAGTCGGTACCTGGTCTGCTCCTACAAAAGGGCCGAACTCAAATATGTAAAGGAAACAATAAAATGTATGCTTATTTGTGATAATGTCTCTATTAATCTTGGAGACGTGTGCACCTTACTCCGTTTTTTTTTATTTAAACGGTCCTTTTGATTATTCCACAGATGCTTTGTCTTTTTTTTTCATGCAAATATTCCATGTTAATTTATTATTGGTTACTTAATAAACATAATAGAACTTATTTGTAATCGTTCATAAAAGTAAAAATGATTTCTTATTGCAAATAATGACCGGAAACTCTATTTGCCATTACTAGAAGTTAGATATCATAAATGTTTTACAAATAAAATAGGTACTTGCAATAGAAATATCTGTAACCCCTTATTTTTTAAATCTTCTATTAATGCAATATTTAAGTGAGTCTTGAAATTTACATAATGACTCTATACTCGTAATAGGTACAATTTGAAGTTAAAATCAAGAGCAGATTAAGGAAAATAGGTAACAATTTTTTATAACCTATATTTAAAATTGATTGATTATTTTCACATTAATCAGTTATAAACCTGTTTCGAAATAACAAAAATAATTTATTCAATAGGTCAGTGAAGTTGTTTGAACCACTACATGTAGTATAAAGTGGAATTACCTATTTGAATATTTCATCAAGTAGGTAAATTCATCAACATCATTCTCCAAGACCGTTTTCCCATTAACTATAGATCGGCCTTTCCTGTCCTATTTTTTTTATAAGAAGAGCTTACAGCTTTCTTCTAAGTACACAATTTTAGCTGCTTTTATTTTAATATTAATATAAATTGGAAATTGATTCCTTTCTAAATAACCCTGATGAATAGACATGGAATTTCAATGTAAAATAAATGGAAAGTAAATAGATTTTCTTTTAATTTATGCTGTCATAGAGTTGAAAATGAGTCATTTCTGTTCCGCCAGTCCTGGCGGTGTTTAATATAAGCTCTACAAAAACAACAGGATAGGTAACGAACTCATCTAATAAATTATTAGCGCATTTATGTAATGTAGATTTTTTAAAAATGTTTGGGTTTTGTAAAATTTTCAAGGGCTAGACAGCTTATTTTGAAACTCTACATATTCAATTACGTATTAAACGTATTATAAAATGAGAAATTCCATAACTTATATCTTCTAGAACTCACCAATTGTGATCCATAACAATCCACTCATAGTTTTGATTGAATAACATAGTCATAACTGTTGCACTGAATCCTCATACTTTAGTACTTTATTTATCACTACGTAGAGTCGAACACTAAGTCCCGTATAAAAATATTTGCTTCAAACTACGTATAAAATATTGAACTTAAAAAGTTTTCAAAATATATATCACCTCATTTTAGGCATAATTTATTATTGCGTACACGGCTCTCCTTAACGAGTTTATTTATTTATGTTTCCTATAACGTGGCGCATGTTTTCGTTCCGTCTTGTTGATGCCACAAAACCGCGAGTGATTTTTTATTCACACCAAAGCACCCTACGACGACCGACCGACCGTAACAAATTGCTCGCATCGTAATACGCCCGTAAACATGTCACAAATCACCAAGTTCAAGTTTGCGCGCGAACTTTCGCAAAACAAAACACGATCACTGTCATAAAATCGCCAGCGCGTCGCGGCTCGCACACGACATGTCAAGTGGCCCACGAAAATTACATCGGTCGCGTATAATGAACGTCTGAACCCGCATTGAGCTAGCTGTCAAATCTACGAGCCGTCATAGTCGGCTGGCATGAGTGGGCCCAGTCTCACACGCGCACACACGCGCGGTCACCAGCACACTGACAGCCTCCAGCGGAGCCGAACGCGCACACAGGCGCGCGGCGTGAATCATACGTGGCCGCGTTTGCGGCGGGTGGGAGTGCGAACATGCAGCGTGTTTTTAACGCGGCCGCGCGAAAATGACGCTTAACCGCCGTGGGGAGTTCGGGCCGTGTGTGTTTTACAAAATGGCCGGTTATTGTGGAGCGTGCACGCGTATATTGACGATCACATGAGAGATTAGCGGAATGCGTGCGAGTGCGAATGCACGCGGCCGCGCCACGGATGGGCGGAAAACGCACTCGCAGACGTTGTAGCACACTTTGCACATGTTTATCGTGCTTATCTCGATATTTATTCATTTCCTCTAGGCCTGTGGCTATTCTCAAGCCGATGTTCAGTGTTAGCAAAACATAATTATCACCTACAACATTATCATCCTATAATGGACGATTGAATTAATGAATGAAAACATCCATTATTTGCGTAGGTTTGATATGATAGGCCCTTCCAAATCGTCAAAAGTGAATCTACCACGCCGGTTAGGAATGCAGTAGTTACTGCGTACCCTTATACCTACTTACTTATACCCAACGAGAGATACCTGAGATATAGGTAGTTCATTGACAAAAATAAAAATAGTAGGTACGACATCTAAAAAAATCGTATGCGGGTAATATCAGTGAGCTGTTTCTGCAAATGTAAATGAACCTTTAAATAGTCGCTCAATGTTAATAATCTTTAGTTTGTGTTCGAGACCTTGACTTTAATGTTTTTTATAATGGGAAATGACCCATTCATCATCGACGTAGGCAATATTTAACGGACAAAGGAAATTAAACAAAACGCCGGAATATCGATAACTACCCAATTCGGTCTTAAATCGTTTCGTATTCATGATATTCGCTTTAGCACGGCAAAACGAGATAGAAGGCTTCCCTCTGATTTTCAGCTGTCGTTTATCCGCACACATGCATTCACTCCTCGGGCGTGGGGGCCGCGCGAAATTGAAATACGACTTTATGTAAATCGCGATTGAACTGTTAATCGCGTGGCGGGCACGTGACAAAACACCGTCGGGCTAGCACACAGACGGAGCAGCGATTCGAATTTCGAACTCATTTCCGCGGACTCCATAATGGCGGGAACTTACCTGGAACAAAAGACAATCGGATTTAAAAATCGAACGTGGAAATTATGGGGCGATATTAAAATAAAAACAAAAAAAGATGCATGCATACAGGAAGATTCTGTTTATTTTTAACCTTCTTAGTTATAAATGAATAAACAAGGACCATTTTCTGTACCTTTCAACATTCTTCCCCTTTTAGTATTTACCTACTTCCCCATTTTATGACAGGTGTTCTGGTACACTCAAGATTATTTAACACTTCCGTATATTTTGCGCCTACTATTATCACAGCATAGAGAAATATAGTTTGGTCGCCCAACAGGCCTCAATTTACCCTACAACCTAGTCACTTGAACCTGGAAGCGGTAAGTAAGCCCCGTGATTAGAGAAGCACCGTAAAGTCATCATCACCAGTAAGCCTGTAAACAACACATAGACCTCCCCTAATAACAATTGTCATGGTTTTGCCTAAATCACGTTCAGCAGGCGGCGCTGCCCGTTTACTGATATTCGTAGAGACATTGCCAGTCTTAGTATTCTCTACCGTATCTACAATGAGGAATGCTCCGAAGAGTTATTCCAACTAATCCCATCCTCTGCTTCCCTCTCCCGAACAACACCTGCTAGACAGTGTTGTCATCCGCATACCATACAGACAATAGTGGCGCGCACCAAGAGGTCTAGTGCCTCGTTCCTGCCCCGTAACATTAAGTCATGGAATGCCCTTCCAGCTCATGTGTTTCCTTCCTCTTACAATCCTGGGTTCTTTAGGCGGGGCGTGAAACGGCATCTTAGTGGGCATTCAGGGTAGGGCGACATGCGCGGAGTTTTTGCCCTAATGTGCCTGTCGACCTAACATTTGGACCTCACAACCGCTTACCATCAGGTGGAGTGAGGTATTCCTGAACGCTCTTTTTATATAAAAAAAGGAAATCTCTTAATCTTCTTCTACGACACACACTTGATGAGATGAGGTAGTCCTATTCTAAATCTGGTAACACACGAAACTTAAAGTGATTGTCGTACCTAATCTCTCTCCACTAAGTTCTCATTGGTCTACCAGGGCGAAAAGTCACCAACCATCTCCACAACGGGACTGATGGAGAGACCAATGAAATATACTGTGTTAAACTGCCAGTCATCCCGATAACATCATTGTAGTCTCATTAATGCCATATAAGTAAGTAATATAAGTAAATATAAAAATAAAAAAAACATGATAACAAAAAAAATACATAAAAGCATCTTCTCATACATCAATACACGTGCCATTACCACAAAGGTCCGTTGTGTGCTATCACAAATCCAGGAAAAAAAATATTTTCAAAATGTCGTTGGCTCTTGTATGTATGACCCCGGTATCAGCGCGATACGAAGACAGGGTCAGGAAATGTCCTAGTTGACTGATAAGTGGGCCAGTGCAACTGAATGAAGACTACCTATTCTGGTCAAGTTCATATCAATCGTTAAATAAAGTACGCGGAATACGGGGTGTGACGTCCGAACAGATGAACTGTTCGATTAAATCAATTGAACTTGCAATATTTGTTAATTATCTATAAGTAATATTTAAGTGCAGTAACTGACAGCTTTAAAACTGGTTTAAATAATTGATGAGTTAATTTAAGTGTCAACTCTTTGAAAACTGCCAAAAACACATTAATTGCTCGGCTAAATCATTTAAAATATATAAATTGTCGGAAGATAAACAATACTAAAATTAATATGACAATAAAATTAAATAGACATCGTTTCATTAATTGAAGAAAAAACTTTGATAGCGCTTCAAACACTTTTTAATGTTTACAAAATTGTCTGGAAACTTTAGTAAACATATAAATCACATTAATTTCACTTAACTATCACATATAATTGACTGCTTTGGCAACAAAGTAATTAATTATTTTTAATCAAAATATGAATTTGCTAATATAGATAGCAGCGGCAATAAATTATTGAAAAAAAAAATACAAATCACATAGTATTTATCTGTGCAGAACATTAAATAGAATGATAAAGTTGGAATATAGGTAAACATTGAGCATTTTTGTAAACAGAAGTTGAATAGAATAATTAATAAAAATTAATTTATTGCATTCGATATCGGGGTATAAGAGTTATAAATAATATTAGATAAAAAAGCGTACATTAGCATTGAGGTGAATGGTTGTGCGGAATGATTAAAATTCTTCTGATTGTAGAGATGGAAGACGGTCAAAGTCCATATTTATACAGATATTTAAACATAAATGAGTATCTACCTAAAATAATTATTGTAACATACTTACTTCAAATCTACTCAACTAATCATAATGAAAGTCTTTATTTTTGTTTGTCTTCTGTCAATCCATACATTCATCGTTTATCGCGCTGAAACTACTGATATGTTCCAGTGAAAAATGAAAAGTAACGAAGAAAAGAGAAATAAATAAAAAGTTACTTTTCGTAAGATCTTAAAACGTTACAGGTTGCTTACCAAAGAAATCAATCAACAAAACAAATACAATTCGTTTAAATAAGAAGCCGCGCGATTGCTTTCATTTGTCAAGGTCGCAATTTGTATTAATGTTAATAATATTTTTGTTATTACAGAGATAAAATGTACAAATTTTGTTTACAAGTTTATCTTTATAGCCGGCGCTTTGATAATATAATTAACTAGAGTACTACATTTGGATGTAAGACCATAATTTCGGTAATTTTAATTATAAAAAACTGCAAACTCACGTTCGGAATGATTTTTGATGTTTATTTAATTGGAAATGTTATCTTTTTTTTTACAAATTGTATAGGGTAGACGAGCAAACGTGATAAGTAAATTTTGACTACAGAATTTTGTAATTTATCATCATTATTAAAACGCCTGAATACCAATTTAGCTTTAGCTCCTAAAATTCAAGTCTTGAGTGTGACCGTTGATCTTAAACATAGGAATTTTTCATTTTGCTTTTGATCTAATTCTATCGAAACATAGAAAGTTTGTTCACTTCTCACCGCGAGAGATTGGTTGTTTTTGAAGTATAGATTTATGAAAGTATATATATCGGCTTCGAACCAGGATAGAGACCAGGACTTATTGAGCGACCACAGCTAAGTACCATCTCATCAATACAATGTAACAAGGTATCTGTACATGCCTACTATCATACAATCGTGTGATACGTTTCTAAAAGTAGACAACGCGTCAAACGGCTTCGTACAATTGAGACGTCTATTACATACAAGCACAGTAGGTACTGGCATGACAACTTAGTTTCGTTTTCAGTCCCGATCTGTTACGCTACATGTCCCGATTTGAGTGGAACGTGCCTTTTTTAAGATGTGGCAAGTACACAGGGACAAATAACGTCATACGTATTTCATTTTATTACTTCTTTTGCTTTTTTAATTTCATCTTATCACTTCTTCTTTTTCTTTGTGAAATCAGCTTTCAGCATTAGTGTCTTCGATTGGATATGACTTTGACTATCATCACATTTCTTTTTTGATTTTCGTTTGCGCTTTTTTGTTCTTTATTTTTCTTTTGGAATCAGCTTTCAGACGGATTCTTCGAATGGATTACGACTTATAAAGCGTCAGAAAGCTCTCAAGAAGCGGCATAGTTCTTGGAAATCCCATGGTATTGCGAGAAGTTTAATTTACGCTTATTGATGTGATCATTACCATTATGAGTGTTTTGATTGCAACTTCGTATAGTAATATACTTAACAACGATTGCTAATAGTAATGAAAACCATTAACTTTAGTGTCGTATAAGATTCCTCAGTGTGATAATATGTGTTTATTGTATCAGTCCCGAATTTAACATGTACACGAAGTTCACTAGTCCCGATTATCGTCGGTACCAACCGACCACGTGCACAAGCGACGCTAATGAACACGTCACAATTTTCCACGAGTGACACATCCACCGTGAAATTTCTGAAAAATACCCAACGACACCGCACCGCCCTCGGGGAATTATTACATTAACGTATTTACCAAACACACTCCTATTATTACTTTTTCATGTACTCGTTTACGCATAAATTAAAAAGTTGTCAGTTTTTCTTTTGTCCCAACCCTTATTTGGTATTCATATTTGATATTTTGATAATACAAAGGGACCGGGCGCTTTGAAAACACAAAACTCCGCGTTCATAACTTACACAAGGAAAACCTGTTTCACGAGTGGAGTATGCTAAAGATACAAATTGTGAAAGAGGCAATCGTTCATGCGATGTTTCTTATCTGCGACGCATCTGCGAACTATTATGAACCCTTCCGCTCCAGGAATAAGCTTTTTATTCTAACGAAATCCCACCTATCACTTCAATTATGGTCATATTGAATGAAATATGAGTTAAGTGAGGGATATCAAAGGGCAAAGCGGGGTTGTTTATGAAATGTGAACTTTGAAATATGTACTGCAACAGAGCACCCTTTTTTAATTTGTACAGAACTATGGACCGTGGCAAAATGGGGTCTAAAAAACGTGTCGAGTTTAGTTTTTTATCGATTTTTTTCGTTTATATGCAACCTACTATGTTATTGGTTAATTTCGGACTGAATTTTCGTGTTTCTTATTGCTTCCGCAACGAATTTCGTGCGACCCAAAAGTCGAAATGATTGAACCTATCGGGCATTTGCCGGCAGCGGCCGACTCCAATTTAGTTTTTCGGATTAGATACGGCGAACATAATAACATAATTGCTCTAATAACAGACCGAGGAGCGGTGCCCGGCGTGCCTTACAATTCACTTTCCAAATTGGTTTATTTTTTTTACCTCTGCTCTGTCTAAAACTATTATGATTTATTATCAAATTTTCGTGCAGGCAAATTACGGTCCCGCTTTTCGTGACTGCCTGTTCACGTTTTCTCTGTCTAACGCATAGCCAAATTTGGCATTAGATAAGGATGTAACATATTACCATTGTTTCCTTAAAAGCCTCAGGCGTCAGTTTCGAAGAGTAGATTGTATGATTTATATACTTTTTATAATTAAGCCGTAGGTACGATAATTAGCTGGATTAACATGTATAATGCGGACGTATATTCTTCAACACACCTTTAAAGGCTGAAGTTTATTAAGATTTTAATTATAAATTAGAGGCTGCTCAGGAAGCTGTTTAATAGAAAAAGGTTTATTAATTAATTCCAGTCGATTAAGTAATAAAACAATAGAGGTTTAGAAAATGAATCAACACAGACACCACTCGTAAATTCGAGGTATTACTTTACTGGAAGGTAGGTAGCTGATTCACTCATATTATCGCACATAACTTTGGCAATGTTAGAAGTATATAAAACTACAATACATTGGCCCTTTTGGTCACCAACTTTTCTGTTCTAAATAAACTAAACAAGAAGTAGGAAAGTTGAAATGTGCCACCGACAAATGTTCGAGACAAGCGCTTGCATTATTCATTAGATCTGTCACGGGCGTATTTACATATAAAACCATAACTAGGCGGCGAATGCTGGTGCCTTAATGGAGTGACCGTTGCACAGTGGTCAAGTTTGGTGACAGTTGTACTTTAAGTTAAAAGATTTTAATCATATCTTTAAAATTCAAAGGGTCACCGCTATTCATGAAGTGAGGGTAAAGATAATTTTCTTTGGGAACTATATTACGGACTTTGTTTCGTCTTTCTATCGTTTTTACTTTATGGTTTGTACAAGAAAAGATTAGTGATACTACTATTTTAGTCGCAATTTTTTTTCTGCAAAACCTTTTTTAAAACGAGTTATAAGTGATACCCCAATTGGTTTAGCCGTTTTCTTGATCTGCGTTTGGCAACGTATATTTTCACTAAAATCTAGCAAGGCACAGCTTGTATACTCGAACCCTAATTTGACTAATTTAAGCACATTATTTCGTGCCAGACAAAGGTCAAATTATAACCTCTACTGACCGCCTTGAAGAGAAAGGAATTGTACCTACCTATGTTCATTCAAGTATAAGAGTAATGTTGCCATATCCATAGGGACAAAAGACTTATGAAATTTTATTTGGTCTTCGAATTAGAACGGTTTAAATTATCATCATCCCAATGTTGACTTCGAGCTAGAGCTTTCATTTTCTGGGTCCGTTAGGAATAAGTTTAAAGCTGGGTCATTACCTAATTGCTATAACGGCATGTTTGCAGTCTAATCTAAATGTATCTAAGTAAGTTTATCATTGTCTAGAACCCATAGTAGGTACAAGCTTCGGCTTAGTTTGGGGCTAGATGATGCTGTGGGCCCAGCGTGGCACGTCTTGGGTTATTTCTTGGGTATTTTTAATTTTACTTACAAGGCAATTAATAAAAGTATTTTTATACAGCATTCAAGCCACAGCTCTAGTTTTCAGTGAGTGAAGCTAACAAACCCATTTATTGTCATTGTATATTGTACATTTACGTCTATATATATAACAAGCCAATACAATTCTCATATTTGTTAAAGAAAACTTAAATCTACTTGCTACGACTCTCATAAATACGATATTGTGTTAAATATGAGGACCAATGTTAACTTCATGCATCTTCATTTAGTTATCGCAACTAGAGGGGCTACTAGGCATCACTCAAAATGTAAGCTCTATAACACTTTATATACCTATAGCTAAATATAGATAAGCATTGAAGTTCTACATATAGGTACGTTATATAAACCTTCATTCCGGATATTCATGAATATTCGGCTAGCAGATCTACCTCTACAGATACCCGCGTAGTGAAGCGGAAGAGCCCTTCACAAAGGATTGTGACAATGAATTGGTCGCCAGGGCTGACACTTATGGTGTAGTACACCAATGGACGGCAAACATAGGCCAATTACAGTGATACGTTTAATATTTTATATCTCTTTAAAGTGACCTATCTAGATACTACGGTCTAACATAAAATTATTAGACTAAAAAGTGATTCAAAAATCGTTGGTCCCTTTGTGTTGTAACCGTGAACTGATTTGACATTCATTGTGGTCAAACTCATGCCAGAAATGATCGTCACGAAAAATATACTCGTATTTTGGGATCGAAACTTATGCTTGCAATTGCAATAGTCTATCAGTGGTACATCATCATCATCAGCCCACATCAGTCCACAGCTGGACATAGGCCTCTCCCAATGCTCGCCACTTCGATCGGTCAGTGGTACATGAAGACGATAAATTTAGCCCAGGAACTTATTATTGCATGTATTATCATTGAAACCTCATGACTTACATGATAATGATTAGCCGCAACAAATTGGTACTCAACTGATATCAGTGTAAAGTTTATAAATGTATATAAGTAAGTGTACATAGCTTCCGATGTTACAAGGGAGTCATAGGCCAAGATCAATGCGATATAGAAATCCTAACAATAACAATCATTTATACAGAACAGAACTAACGTTGAATTGGTATTAAGTGACGTTTTGCATTGATACTCTGATACACAAGCTATTTTACATTTTATCTATCAGTTAAGCTTTGAAAAATCAGACCTTAGTAATGTATTATGTCGTTAGTACTGCATATACTTAGCGAAGTCGATATTCAAGTACATAATTCCACGAAGACCTACCTTTACAGATAATGCGAGCAGTTGAGCGGAAGGGAGGTCGACAAAGAACTGTGAATACTATGACAGTGAGCTTGCTAACACTTAGGGCTGTCTCGCTGTCATACACAGGATACCAGACGAAGTTAATTCTGTGGTAGTAAGAGCCAATAAAAATGTATTATATTATGGTAATCTGTGACAGGTTTATATTTTATCTCTCTAAATGAGAAAAGAACCAAATAATTCCATGAAACAATATTAGAATAAAAATTAGCAACTTGTTAGTATGTATCATCTACACTATAAGCATAAAACATAAATTTAATGTAAAATGAATATTATAAGCCCACCGAACATTAGTCACATTATAAGACACAAAAAATTCGTATACAGGTAATGTTTGCATAAGAACAATGTGACGTATTTGCATTTTCATAACAAACAAAACTTTATTTTATTGTTTAAGCTACATGTCACGCATGTTTTTTTCTACAGGCTTAGTTATGTTCAATATACGTCTACTTAATTCAATTCTCAAAGCAAAGGGTGAATGAAATAGATGAGGGTGAAATGCGTACGGGCATAGTTAAAATACGGATCAACAGTTGCTCATTTAGTAAATCTATTAATTCTGTTTCATCCTAGTAGACATGTTACTCGTATATTTTTAACAAATTAATATGGAATAGTCGTTCCACAATGTGCCGTTATATGGTTTATCTTTACCAATATAATGCAAAGCACATATATCCTAATAAAAATAAATAAACATTAAAAATATTTCTAAACTTTACTCGAAATTGATATCTATTTGCAACTTGATCAAATTATACAGGATTGAAAGATCATCAATCGCTTGGTTGCTAAATTAAATTAATACACAGATAAGATGTCCAGAGCGCAACTAAACCAAAGTCCATTCAGAAAAGTTTAGTTTTTAAAACTGGGAATTGAGCCAGGTATCTTTCACGAGTCCTGTTTCATAATGTGTCGCTACGATTGTTCCAAAAACAAATAAATAAAGCTAGCCTCTTCCCACTGGCAGCCCTACGGCTCGCACCCGTCCGAACACGTTTCAGGCCATGAATTATGGCGCGGGCCGATGTGACTTTTCAATTTGAAATCATCAACCTGGAATTAATTTCATTTTTGAACCCCATTATTTCTGTTATCTACAGGCGAAATCGCACAATATGCGAGACTGAAATTATTGCCGCATCGGCAAAAATATTTTGCGGTGACGCGTACGTTGGATATTGGTAATTTAATTTTGTACCGTTTTTGTTTCGATTACGGATCGGCTAGTTGCGATGTGGACAGCGATTTAATGTGGATTTAATCGGAATGTTTAACTGTTATGTGCTTGTGGAATCGTTTTTGTGGAAAGTATGTTATAGCAATGTAGGGTGATAGGGATGAATGGAAGAAGAAAACATATTGCGCCGACCCCAGATAATGGGAACAGGGCAGGCAAATGATGATGATGTTATAGCAATGTAATCGATCTACAAACAGGTAGGTGTAGGTAGGTACATGGCAATGTAAAGTCTACATAAAAGAAGATGGAAAAGTTGCCAATAGAAAAATTAAATTTGACAACAAGGAATGTTGGTGTTGCCAACAAATATCGCAGATTAGAAAAATATATTTTTGGACATTTATTCAACACAGATGACGCCGTTCGTAATAGAATGATGAAAAATGGCGACAAAATAAACAGAATGATATTTTATTGGCTTCCTGTAGTTATGACACTATAAGTCAACGGCCACTAAAATCCCTACTATAAACACTGTCCTTGAATACAGAAGCTGTTTTTATTATTTTATTTCCAGCCACTTATAACGCGATTAATAAATGTCCCCTCTGTCGTCTATTAGCCAGAAAAGTAAGTTAAATTAATCTGTCATTGTATCAAAAAAAACTTCCGGACCCACGAACGTGTAAGACACAAATCTGTCATTGTGGAATACCCACAGCAAGTCCCGCTGGCACTATTCATAGTCCGACCACAAAGTTAGGTGGCTATGTTGACGAGAAATAACCCGAAATAGAACGTCCCACCAATAAATTTTATTCAAAATAACGCACAGAAATGTAGACTTTTATTTTTTTTAACAGATTTTATTATGACTATCGAGGGTGACTGAATTTTTTTCTCTATTCCGACACGCGGTCTCGGGTCGACGAACCTACATTCTTCGTGTAATTTAGTGACGCACGGTTTTATAAACTCGAATAGTTGCGCGAGAGTCGCCTATAAATTTTTCGCGATTCTTAATTTGTTGTGAATTCCCGAGAAGCGAAATTTATTCCGACTAATTAATATAACTACTTATTTCTTTTTTGCCCTCTAGTCGTAAAACGTTGATATTCTAGGCGAAATTGGACCTCTGAAAATGGTTGACGCAACAGCGCGAAAGCCATTTGAAATTTTGTTCTAAAAATTTATACATCCCTGACATCTAGTTATCTAAATTGCCGAAAAATTGTTGTTAGTATCCCTTTTTTGTAGCATACAAAAAAAAACAATATAATGGAATTATAACACAACACCATACACTCGCAATCGTAATAAAATAAAAAATAACAAGTCCATCCAAAACGTTTTCCGTATGTCGTACCAACCCGACGCATCCCCAAACAACAGCAAAACATTGCAAAAAGGCACTCCCGAATCCCAAAAGAGGAGCCTTATAACAAAGCTAATATTAGACAATCATTTCCTGTCAAAAGGGGTGGGGGTGGCACCACCTCGTTCGTCAGGGGGGATGGAAATAACTCCTCGTCTCCAGATTTCGCCGCTACCGTGTTCGGGTGTGAATCTGAATTTTTTGTGTGAGTGTGACGAATGGATTTTTAATATCCCACCAGACGGGTTTTTAGGGACGATTCTTTTGATGAAAAATGCTTTTCGAAATGCAGCAACGCTTTTGCGGAGATTCGCATTTGGCCGCCCGATTCTCGTTGGCTAATGTAGGTTTCACATTAGCAAAATCTAAAACCTTCTTTTTCTTCAATTAGGTTAACGATTTTACTGCTACGTAGTCATCTGCAACTACAGAACTCTAGATTTACTATCCATATTACGACTTTTAATAAGTCCAGAAAGAAACTATAAGTACCTAGTACGAATACAATATAGAGTGTTAGTTTCATCTGTTATACAGCGTTACATTTACATTCAGCGAAGAAAAAGAATGGCGCCAATATAATCTGTACGATTTGCCGCGTTGCGTACAACGAGTCGTACATTACCACATATTGTTTTAACGTTTGCGCCGTCACAAAAAACACAGCAAAATAAATGTAGCCGTCATGTCGAAAGTATAGTAAGGACAGGCAACAAGACATCAGCATCCAGAGACGTCTCAATACGAGTCGGGCCTTACGTACGGTCGGCAAAAAACGTGCCGGCCGCTCTCACGGCACGACTCTATTACCAGTGCGCCGCGAATAAATAAAACATGATGGCCCTTCTCACGTACACATATAAATATAAAACATTCGCCGTCCGACGTTAACAGATCCCGATTCGGCATCTGATTTGAGACGCTTTCTCCAGATGTAGTATGAAACTTATATAAATAACGGCCACAATTATTACAGTTTGCATTTTTGATCGCGTATCTACGAGCTTTCGGCGGCGAGTGGGCGGAAAACGTTTTCATTTGTCAAGATTTCGATCGGATGTGAACTTCTTGATCTGGCGGGCTGGACGAAGAAATAAGAGGTTAAGTTGCACAGCGTGTGGTACATGTGGAGATTTGTAGATAAACTTCGTAAGTACCGCATTACTATGTTATCATTTTAGACAAAGTCTTTTTATTAAACCATACAAGTCGTAAATTAATTAGTAGTATTAAGAATTTATCTGTATCTTGTTTTATCATCTGTTAACTGTTTGGAATGTAACTATTCCTTCTTTTAGATTTATTTCATGTTTTACATTAGTTCGTGCATAGATTGATAAGAGTATCTATACCTACAGATATTAATATTGTTTGAAAAATATTTCCCATAAAAAAAGCATCACAATAATTGTTCGTGTTGTTTCCGGATTTTGAATATAGCCATCCTATCTTATTCCGTGGGTGTCGTAGAATACGACTAAGGGACTATCAGGAAACATCAGAGTTCAAAAGATAATTGTCATTTGAGGAGGCCCATGCCTAGCAGTGGACATTTGCAGACTGATGATGAACTACAATAACTTTTAGTTAGTTTGCTCGCTCCAATTAGTTCGTGACTCAACAGCTTAAACATTTTTATCTACAGAAAAGCTGTAACAGCATTCAAATTTAAGGCGGCACATTTCGTTAAAGAAATAAATTCAACTTTCCACAGATTCTTTCGCAGACACCACGCACTGTGTGTGGCGGTCATCGCATAGTCAACCTAATAGACCAGCGGCTTCTGACGACAATAAAAAGCAAACGCGCCGGCATCGACGCTACATTAACGCGCCCGTCATACTTGGCACCGCGCAGACCCCGCCCGCTGGCAGCCGCATCGCATCGCATCGCAAAATATCGATATAGTGATGGATAAAACACGACAATCAGCTGTCGATAGAAAAGTATGCGATGACGCATTTACAGCCGTCAGTCAACGCAAGCACACTGAAAAACTGAGTGTTGACGAGACAATGTCAATACGACAAGACCGATAAATCATAAACTGTACTGATTCGGTTTGTATTTTTAAATCTAACTGCTCGATATTCGCTGGACCGCAAACTGAATGGTTTCTATAGCATTAGCGTATCTATATATTACATTCCTTATTTCACGCTGTACTGTAGAGATAAAGATGTTAATCGGTCAATCAAAGTTTGTGTTAAGAACTACATTAATTTAAAATTGTCGAAATTTTGTCGGAGCTGGAAAATTCTTTGTTAATGGACGATGTGAAGCATTCTATGTCAGCTTTTGCTGTGTAACGAGGGAATCTATTGTGTTTTTTAAATTTCGGCCACAAGACAGATGGCAACAGCGGCTGAGAATTTGTATCACAATAGCCAGTGCGATCCCGCTGATGATCCTTGGCACGACGAGTTTAATTCCGCCGGCTAAGTCCACTTGGCACTCAATAACTTTCGCTAGTAGCAACTGGCAGTATAATTTGTTAACTCCCTGTGAAACAATGTTGATTAATTAATTCGATCTCACCCGTGGATATTGTCAAATCGCAATGAACGAGACAATTGTTCTGAAAATAGTTTCGAAGACTTCCGAATCGTTTTTAAAAGTCAACCTTTGTGTGTATACAATAGTACCAGTATTGGTACTAGCCATTAAATACCCAGCGAAGGATCTGTTATGACAAGACCATACAAGTGGTGGCACATTGTGTCAGAGAGGATATAGTGCACGGCGACGAATATTTATTTATTTATAACATTGAGGGGCAGTAAATTAGCAGTAAATTTACGGCGAGCCGGAGGAGTGATCGCGCGCAGTTTATTTTGGGCGCACGCGCATGATTTAAACAGTTCCCGCGCGTAGCCGTTAGAAATTGAAACCGAACGAAGATTTGTGGCCGAGGAAGCGTAGTACAATGTAGCTGATAAAGTGTCACTGGAGCCAATTAAACGTGATTCATAGATGCTGTATAAAAATAACTTATTAAAGAAAATTTTTGCATGGCTACATGTTTTTATTATTTATTTATTGGTATTAATGTTGTCTCCATATCGTTCCTACGTGCCCACCTGATCAGACTGGTGGTTTGCCAACTGCCCGTCGCCCTATTCTTAGCTACCACTTAGTTACTGCCTATGTCCATTTGCTATTGGTTCGTCTAAATGTCTTAACTCTTCAGTAATAACCGCTTTTATTATATAAGCAGATTTATTAATTATTTCACATAGCTAAACGTTAACGTTGACAATTCTTTTATTTTCCACGATATTTCTTCTGCGTTAGAGTCATCGTACTCTGTCTAAGTCACGAAAACCGCATTTGTGTCCATTTTATATTATTCGAAATACGTGACCTTAATCCTTTTGATCTGTTGTTTTCGACTGGGATTTATTCGACCGAATGATGTAGTAACAGAATAGTTGGAAATATTTTTGTCGTAGGTGGTCATTGTTACTTACATTTGATACTAAAACTTACTAAACACGTACTTTTAAACACTTTAGACACCTTTTAATTCCTTAATAGGAAACTTAATTATAAGGTGAGGTGAATCAACTACTAGTAATTAAACGGTAAACCTGGAATATAAAAGTTGTAATTAAATGATAAGTAACCATTACGAAGGAAAGACAAGCGCAATTGCCCATTGATTCCTTAGAACGTACAAATAAAACTATAATTTATAGCCCTTCAATCGTTAGTTCATGTTAAAATATTCCAGCAGTGTAACGTTGTAATGTTGACAAATTGTTAAAAAATGCAGCAAATTTGTGCGTAAACGTGCAAATTAATAATAATGGAAGTCGATTATGACGAACGACCTGTGGACTGTTTGCTTGGTGGATATACGTCACGTTGGCGGTTAGAAGCCGCTAGATTATGTACCACCTGCCACTGTAAATGGATGGGACGGTGTTAACATTTAAATAGTGCCATTGAAAGTTATTGAGGCGCCTGCAGCCGTTCCGCAATTTCTAATGATATTTTATGAGATTCTGATCTACGCGGCCGGTGGAAAGGGCAAATGGTAGGGTGTTTAGTACGGTGCGTTTATCACAAATTCACAGAATACCTTTTCAGTATCGGTTGACGGGACATTGTCTTTGAAAGGTCCTTCTAAATTATTTGCGTTCTTTGGAACGAGTCGCGCAACAAATTAGATTGTCAACTTGCACAATTGTCTTCTTACCCTTGATGGACAATAGGTAACGGTTGCATTATTTTATTATATTTTTATTAATTGTTTGCCTAACAGTCTCTATTACTAGCGCATTCTTTATTGAACAAAAGTATTTCACATAGTGTTTATTAAGTTTTACTTTTTACATACACAGCTTAGATCTATGTTTATCTACTCATTCAATTATCTTATTTTATATCTCTGAATTCAAAAACAATGGATGTTGAATTATCATTTAAAATTCTTAGGTTATATTTCGCATGCCAACCCACAAACACGTGCCTGATAGGCGCCAACCAAAATTTCACCTCAAATTTCAGCCGGAACGTGAAACCTTTTATCAAAACAGCAACAGAAGCGCTCAGCAAAGCTATTGTACTTGTAAACACAAAAGAATACTCTAGCAAATTCTGGAGCGAGGCGCGAACGCTCCCAGTGACACGGCATCGCCGAGCCACGTCCGTACGGTATAAATCACCCCAGCGGCTTGTTTTACCAATAAAATTGATTCTTTCGCGACTCACGAGCGAACTTGAACGTTAGTTATTTCCAGCTGAGTTCTGGTAACGGAATTCTTGCTTCTTGTAATGGGGTAAGCTTGAAAGTCTAGACGATGAAAGGAAAACATTCGAAGCGGATACGTTTAATGATGGAAAGTTTGGATAAGACAGAAGTTATTACTGTCTTCATAAGCCATTACAATGTTCCATCTTTATTCAGTACTAATATTCATGTGTTGAACATCTGGGTTTGGGTGACTATTTAGTCTTTAAGCGGATCTCTGATACCTATTTGCTTCCGGATTTCGATTTTTTTATTAAAGTTGTATGCTACTTATTTTGAATTAATTAATAATTTAATTAAAAAGCAGATAATTTTATACAGAAATTTAGTACACTAACATTGACGCAAACTACGATTGTCATACTCATAGTTTGATAACGTTTTCTGACAATGAAATTCCAAACCATAAAACTGTCAGTATGAAATGTCGAAATCGTAAACTTGAAGACAACAATGCAGCGTTTTTTCTCTTGAAGTTATAATAACCGCTAACTACGATGTGAACGAATTCCACGGCAATTTAGTGTTGAATGGAAATAAGTCAATTAATATGAATATTTATCAATCATCGTTTATTGATCGTGGAATTGTAAGAGCAAAAACTTTACTTACTTTTTGAAAGTACCTACTAGCAATTTAACCTAACGTACGAATCATCCATCGATTGTTTCTGTGCCTCCAATAATATTGACCTTCACATTATTTATTGCTCTCATATCGATAACCGATTTTAAAGCGTTCATTTTTTTGCAACTTTTCAGAAATAAATGTTCGCCATATTTCATCAACGGCTCATCGAATTAGATCATAAAGATGGATGATTAAAAAAAAGTTGTTTTCGAGTCGCGAATTACACGGTCGAAACATAAATCAATGTATTGAATGGATATAATGGTTTTCGCCCTAGTATGGACTATTTATCAGTCGTATAAAAGTAAGCGCGTGCCATTTGATTCATCAACATAAACGAACGACAGTATCGCCCTTCTATCGAACAATGATAAATCGGGTATATAACCTTCGATCTATTAATCAGGTTGGGACTTGTATTAATATCGGACGTATATATGCGGTTAATGGAATATTAAAATGCGATGCATCAAGTCGCGACGGTATGTCTGCATTTTATCTGCATTCATTACAAAATTGTTCAGTGGTTATCGGTTTCACGGTTGTTTTGATATTTTTAATTTACGATGATAATTGCTTTTGGTATGGTATAATCAATCTTTTCGCTTCAAAACAATTTGAGGTATTCAACATGACGATGATTTCATTTTGAGGGATATGAGAATATTATTTTTCGGGTAAAAATTACATCATCCTAACCCTCCGCTGCTAATGTTCAATGTATACTTACGTATTCCGTAGCTTTATTATTTATTATACGGAAAACAGAACAAACTAACCAAAAGTGTCCGCGGTACGGAAGCAGCGGGACGCAACAAAACACAGTGGAGTAAAGAAAATAGGACGACGTGTGTTGTGTAACAATAAAACCGTGGAGACGGCATTATATTATTTTATCGCAGCGCCGCCAGAAATTTTATAAGAACTTTTTAATTGAATATCAACTACTTTTGAGATTATTTAGCCCTATTATTGTATTAATTTCTGCAGTACCAGTTAGTTCTATTGTATCAATACCGATGACTTAAGAATAAAAAAAATATTATTTTTAAATATGATGCATGTCCATAGGTTCCATTGAGCGTCAGAACGAGAAAGAAACATCCGAAAAGGAAACCGTGACAGGAAAAACCGGACAAAAAGTGTGAGTGGCGCGTACTTGCCTCGACGGCACTCGAACTCCCAGGGGCTGACGTAGACTACGGTACGACCACCGTATATAAACACGCTATTGTGAATATGTGTTATGCGATAACGTAGACAACACCTTGATAGGAATATCTCGAAGTATTTTCTTGGAAAGCGTATGATAATACTTACACTTTTTTCGATGAGTGAGCTGTTTAACTCATTAGGTAAGAACCTTGCCCTACTTCTTGGAGGCCGTTGGTGCAAGACTAACCTTGAATCAAAATTCCAGGGCTTCTCAAAATCTAACCAAATTTTCCAATTGATGAAAAACACAAGGATGGAAACTTTGGATATGTAGGTAATTATGGCCCTAATTAGTCTCGTTCTCCCATTGGATTGTGGCACTAAAATGGTAATATAGTTATTGTCAGACCATACTAGGGCCGTATTCACAAACGTTACTATGCGTCGCGCGAACGCACAGGTACCCAAAAACCTATAGGTATTTTTTACCTGTGCGTAGTACGTATAGTAGTAGGCCCTGGACTCCACAACGCAAGCTAAGGACACAATAACTATAGATTTCAGATGATGATGAACCGATGTCTAAAGACTACATGAGGTGAATAACGTTCTTAAATACAACAAGTAACAATCAGGCAGAACAAACACAAATGTCTCTTGCAATAGCATAAATTTGTAGAAAGATAAGTAAGATGAGTGACTACCAGATGAGTGGACGGACTAAAAGTAGTTTTAACCCATTACAGCATAGCGTTCGATAAATCGGACGCAATATAATTGACCATTTGGAAAAGAAAACTAATTACAATGAACATAAACTACCATAAACTTATTGTCAATAACGTTTCTTCTAATGTTTCTCATTTCTGCGAGTATAAGTGACGTAAATACTGGCAAAAAGTAAAATAAAACACTTAAAAAACGTCACAAGTCCGAAAGGCCAGCCGTCATAAAGTTAAAGTTACCCGAAGCACATATGTAACCGTTTCACTCTTTTTTGCCAGCATTTTCCATTTCCACTAAAGCGAAAGCGACTTTCCACGGCGACTTTTTTCAAATAGAAAAGCTGCGCGGAATTGTGGCAAAATAATAAAAAAAAAACAATGAACGAAGAGAAATGGAAATAAAAATTTGCTTTGTCATAAATCATGAAACGCTTCCGGGTGGTTTCTTTATTACAAAGAAAGTTGTATCAACGTTATGAGGGTTTTATTGTAACAGAGAAATGAGAAGGACACCTAATTATTTAGCCTCCCACATCGATCGGCTTACTTTCGGAAATGTTAAATCCGTCGTCCGTGAATTTGTTTAAGGAAAACGTTTGGCAATTCCAATTCAGGAGAAATAAAATAGGACTACACAAATCTGGAACTATGGGGTATTGTGAGCAAACGGAAGAGCTTAACGCATCGCTCGACACAAATCCCAAGCGGAAAGATTCCATTAAGAAAATCAAAAAAGGTCTGCTCAGTTCACGGGCCGCGACTATTTTCATTTAGCAAAAACAACCCATAAATTGTCATCTTAACGAGATTTCTGTTTTTGCAGTATTCGCACCCTCGAGTGTTCGGTGACTAGCAGTTTGTTGGTGCCCTACACATGAAATATTATTTGTAAGTAGATGCCTCTTTTAATGTGAAATTCCTTCATTTGGTTACTAAGACTGATATCATTGTACTGTCTTCAAGGAAAGTAGCTATGATAAAACAAGCATTTGTTTTTTTTACGTAGATACGTTTATTCGATACTATTGCGGTGTTAAAACATAGTGAGGAAACCAGCACACTTGTGAAGAAATTCTAAGGTAGCTCGAATCCGACTAACCCTACTAGCAATGGGCTAGCATGTTGACTAATACCTTATCGGCTCCGTTTAGTACTAAGGGGTAAGTATGTTGAAACATTATATTACGAGCAGTTGATGAAATATAATGGCAAATTCTAAATTCAAATCAGCACCAAAACGGTAATACCAATTCCATATATTCCCACATCGGTGTCGGATAGTCTGCGTAGACGCATGTGCTTTGGCACGCTAAGCGGCGCATGCTCGCCGAGACATCAGACGCTGCGCGCGAGTGCGTGCAACGGTAGTTATTTATTGCACCGCCAATGAGTTAACTTTATAGCACCTTTCGGTTCAGGGTTAACTTTGTAAAAAGTTTATAAATGGCTTGTTAACCGTCTTGCCGCACAACTAAAAAGACTACAGATACTTAACTTTTTTGATAGATTCATTAAAGCTACCTGTGTTAATTTAGTGAATGCGTAAGTTCATATTAATGTCTATTGAGTAGGAAGTGACCTATCAAAAATGTTACAGTAGGTACATAATATATTTTTCTTGTAATTGTGCAATAAAATGAATTATTTGAAATATTCAATATAATCGAACTAAAACACTAGACAGATATGTCAGTTTAGTTTCCACATGCGTCATGAGCTGTTCTAGACTTTTAAAATACCGAAGAAGAACGAAAGAAAATTTACATCGTAATCGTTTTTGAAACAGTTCATTGAGACGTCTCGACTGAAATCAAGTTTCTGAAGTTTAAGTTAAACGTTTAGTCCATTCCGCTACATCTGAACTTAGCATGAAACACCGAAACAACAACTAAAACAGCACATAATACCAACAAGTCAAAGCTTACTAGACCAGAAGTGAACTCCGAACGGAATAAACTCCGAATATCATAATTAAAGTGCCGTTTCACAGTTCGCCCCGTCACGTGATACCGTTGCCCAAATTATCCGGGCCTCGTGTCATCTTGTCCCAATCCAATATGGCGCCATAAATCCTCGAAGGGGAGGGGGCGGCGGTGGGGGTACGTCACTCAAACTTTCTCTGTACTCCGTCTTACGCTCTCTCGTCTCGGTCTGGGGTGGGTACGGATAGACCCGTAGACATGCATTTTTCATTTTGTTTCGTCGCAAAAGGTGACGGGTTGGACTTTGTTGTTTAATTCATTATCAGATGGCGTTTGATTAGATTTCGGTATGACTGACGTTAATGATAGTTTTTTTCATATTGTAACCAAAACTTGTTACTTTTTATTTTTGACTGTCAAAATACACTGTCGTATAATGTTGCAGATTAGTCAAATTTTAACAAACTAATATTAAAGTGTTCATTATGTATTCAATATTTTATTAAGCAATAAATTGTACACATTTTTTTATTTACCTACTTAAATGATTTGCATGTATTTCAGTACATTGCACATACATTATATTTCAGTAGCTGCAAATTATATATTTATATAAATGTTTATAAAATATTCTTACACAAATTAGCTATAAAAGTTTTTAGAATTTCTAATAATAGTTTACAGGTCGAAAACAAAAGTCACACATAATGTACATTGAAATATCGAATTAAATTCGAAAGGATCTACTAGTCTTGTTTCACATGTAGCTAAGAACAACACATGTTTGTACTCAAAATACACAGTACAAACTAAAAATAAATACCAAAGAAAAAGAGGTTTCGTTGCTGTCGGTACGTCCCAAGCGGTGGTGCGCTTCACGGAATCCTCAGATAGAGTTCGAACGGTAGGATGAGTAATCTCTTTTGTTTTTCTAAGAATATTGGACCCACACGATTATCGGGCTGTTTCCCTACGCTTTTAACATTTATAAACATTTGCAAGGTAATTGGGAACAAATGTTAGGTTAGGTAACGCTCTATTTGCGTTAGAGGTACCTACAATAGGTGAGAAGACGATACGTTGGGAACTATCCAAGAATCCGTTCAGATTTTAATCGGGATACTCTCGGGAGTTTATTTGAATACATTTTTGTGTTCAGTACGAGGTAGGGCAACCATAGTGGAACTGAAAATTCTCTCTAGAGGTAGGTAATTTATTTGACTTCTGAGTTCTGAAGTACTTAAATTAATGGTAACTAAAGTTTGTCAGGGTAGTAAAGTTATCTATCGCTGTTTTCACTAACTCTTCCTCATACTCCTCAGGTTAATACGAGTATCTATCATCATCATCATCATCAGCCTGCTCATATCCACTGCTGGACATAGGCCTCCCCCAAAGAAAATCGTCATTTGGGGTCATTATTTTAAACAATTCAAGAGCTATTTATTTTGCTAACCAACAAAGTTAATACAAGTACATATATACCTACTTAATACCAATTTGTGAAGTGATACTATAAATTATGATAAGATTGATTAGACTACCGTCTATTTTCAGTAGATGTAATATTCAGACATAAAAATAGATCACAATGTTCATCATGAAGTTGTTTGAAATCGAATCCACGATTCCCGGCTCTGAGGATAAGGTCACTATGAAATGAGAAAAAGGATCAATCAATTACAAGGGACTTTTTAAGTCTGATTCTGGATTTATATAATCTACTAGTAATATATTATTTACTGTCCGTCTTCTAAATGACTCTACAAACTATACTTATGTAGAATGTTAGAAATATGTAGATTAGATTGTATACTTAAATAGATCTAATTTGATGTGAATCATTTTAGTTACCAGCCTAGAACTAAAAATACACATTTCATAGTCTTTTACTATACCAATTATGTAATAATTACCAACTACTCTAAATACTTATTGCTACCCCAAGTTTCTCTATCAAATAGCAGAATCTTGTGGTAATCAATTAAGGCCTTTAAAAATAACATTTTTAGTTGGATTTTATATTATCGTCACACCATACTACGGCTACTGTTGACATTCAGTAGTGATCCCGCCCTCTCCGACAGGGGTTGTGAGTTCGACTCCCGCCCACGATAAATATTAATGTGATGATCAGTTGTGCTATTTCTATAAGAGGGTGTAAATATTGTATTTATATATCACAACTGGCCCGATGTACTTACATTTGGTATTGGTAGTGACTCTATATGAACCAAGGGCCGTAGCTTTTAAGTAGGATACAACTAGTTAAAGAAGGTAGAGCTATAACTTTGTCCCTTTTCGGGCACTGATTGCGCTTTTTTGGGCCAAGATTAATTAAAATGAAAAAAAAAACGCTACTTACATGATATTTCTTGACAGCCTTCCCCTTTTATATAGCAATTGTCCTCTACCTGAAGGTTGTCTGGAAGAGATCGCTCCCAGCGATACGACCGCCTACATTGTACCTACTATAATGTCTGTATACTCTTTCCTGTAAATGTTTATGTTTGTGCAGTAAAGAATATCTATCTTGACAACTGCACCCAACTTTATTAGAATTTGTCTATGAATAGAAAAATATCGTCCCACGACATCCATAAAAGTCCTAATCAAAAATTAAGATTCAACTAACAAAATTTTCATTATCCAAAATATTTTCCCTTCAATTTAGCTAATCAAATTGTGCCCTATAATCTTGTTAAGCTTGCGTGACCGCGGACTATGTGGCTACTTACATATTGGATTTCAATATAGTGATCGTCCATCAACCTGTCTTAACCCAGCAGGGGGTGACTATATTAGAAAACCTTTGTCAGGGTACCTCCAACCTCTTCTAACGTGTAAGTACTCGCCTGTGGGGAAGCAATCGAGGTTAGGTCGACTAGATATAACGGCTTGCAGGATACGGGCGCAATACCGTGTGCTGTGTAGAGGGAGTTTGTTGACCTTTATTGATAAGGAAAATAGAAGATTTGTGCTCATTTTCACTAACAATCACCTAATGTAAACAGCCCCTAAGCAGCGTGTAACGATACAACACTTTGACATTACCAAAGAACAGTAATCATCGGTTTATATTAAGTGAGCGCGCTCCATCTTACTCTAGGACATTGCTTAACATCAGTCGAGCTAAAGTTTAAGGCTACCCATTTTTTTTATAAAAAATCATGTCGAAGCATCTTCAACCGTCTGATTTGGGACATTTTGGATTGCGACTTAGGGAACGCCAATTCAATTCCGAAAAACAATTTTGTTCCTTTTATTAAAAGTTTGTGAAACTTTGGGTACATATTAAAAACTAACTATTTTCCTAAATTACTCAAATCAGTCCTATATTGGACATTTATTCGCAAAAACATTACAACAACACAAACTTAAGTAAAGTGTGTATAGAAAATGCGTCAAAATAATACGCTGTTTAATGTTTTAGAATCTACTCTTAAGAGAGCACATTTTCTAAACTGACCTAACAAATCATTTGTAGGTATAATCTAAAACCATTTATTTTGAGTGTATGATAAATGATATATTATCTCAGCCAGTTTTATAAAGTCCCACGTATTTATAATAGTGGACTAAATTATTTTATCGAAATCAAATCTAGACAATTATAAATTATCTAAATCATAATTTCTAAGATAACAAAGGCGGAGCGTGGAACTTAAATACGCAAAAAAAAATACAAAACCGTAAAAATAATTAATTGTATTTTTGAACAAAACAACAAGAAATAATGGTGAAGACGTAATTATACTTGTAATTCATAATGAGTATTGTATCGTCTATGTGAAAAAAAAACTAGAATAACAATACGATTAGTGCACGGCCAACTTTAGTACGATCTTGTGTCTCTAAAATCAACTTTACCACTTTAGAAATAAGAATCTTTTGAATGTCTTGGATATTTTGGACCTTGTTTGGTAACCGTGTTGTACAGAAGTTTTAAAATGCGAATTTGGACTCTATCAATTTTGAAATAAAGCTGTCCAAATGTACCACGAGTTAAGTTTGTTTACACATTCGTTTACGAGTGTAACGGTACGTACGGAGCCGAGCATTCGGGTGTTCTCCGAGAATTAATTATGCAAACATAGCCCGGTTATTGTTTCCGAAACCCGTGACTGTTTGGACATTTTGCGTAATGTCTAACAAAGTAGCAAAGACAATAGTGCAGTTTTTGTCGCCTAATCGTTTTATGGTTTAGCGGTCGAAATTTTTGAAAGATATAATTGGTGAAAAACTTGTATTGTTATTGAAAAGAAGTTTAGCAGAGCTGTGTTATGCATATGAGGTGATACAACGAAATGTATGGGGAGGGTACCATAAATAAGCCTCCGCGTGACTTCAAGTTTGTGTGCTTACATGAATGTAGCATACCACTAGTATGTATGTGTGTCGCAGTCATCTGGTTGAATCTCCTATTCAATTGAATCGCTAGCGCGTTCATTGAATGACGACATTCAATTGAATGACTAGACCGAACGTTGACTAAACACGCGTCACTTAACGTCCAACTAGGTAGCGGATTGAAACATAGCCCTTTGAAAAGAGCGGACGTAAAAGCAGTCAAGTGATTGTAATTTAGTTCATTTTTTTCCCGCGCGGCGTTAGTAGTAACTAAAACAAATATGGCGTCGAACATGATCACCTGAGTGTTGATATTTTTTTGATTAGATTTACTTTAAACTGACTTATACGTAATAAAATAGTGTGACAGCATGGATTTACCTATTAATACGCCGCCTCCGGATACGTTTAAAGAAAAATTAAAAACTAAACATCAAACAGTCGGCTTTTACCCATTCAACGACTATGCTAAAATGAAACGTTCAGTCAAGACGTTGAACGTTTCATTCAATAACTTGACGAGTTGTCCTTTAGGCATTCAATTAAATGTCGTCATTCAATGAACGCGCTAGTCATTCAATTGAATAGCAGATTCAACCAGATGACTGCGACATGTGTACATAAACAAACGAAATAATGAACTTTTGTGTGTTAACATTAATTAAGTAGGTAGGTACCTGCTTGACCATTTTCAAAATTAATGATTGACGAGTATATTTTATTAAGAAACTGCTATTTTACTAGCGCTACCTAATTTATATTTCATGCTGGTTCCTCCCGATAGGAACCACCTTCCAAACCCAGTGGTAGAGTAATTCTTTTACTAGTCATTTTTTATGTGCCTGAAAATTCATGATTGCTTGTTATAAGTCTATATGAATGAAGAAGGATACTCGTATTTTCTATTTTAAAGCAAATTTCTGTGTAGGAATTAAAATATGATAAACTATCTGTGTATACTGCAATGTGTATAAATAAATTGACTTGAACCATTGATGGTTTCTAACTCAATGTTTTGTCGTAAACCAACCAAATGTGGTCAGCTACGCGTGTCGCCTAATTTCCCATTACCGAAGTCGCTTTTGTTCCTTTAGTAATTTATGTGGGCAGTAAAAATATGATTAGCGCAGCACCGCGTATTGAGACGTCACACAGCGGGACTTTTATGACCTCATTTGAGCAATTTGGACCCACTTCCTCGAAGCATGACCGGCCAACATACACAGAACTATCATTACACAACACTACAAGCGAACGACAGTCCAAAATAAAATTGACATCGAACTCCGTAGACAGAACCGTTTGCTTCGAAATTTAAAATGGGTAGCGTCGGCTCGTTATAAACTTTATTGCCGTTGTAAACCGCGTGTGAATTTCCAAACTGGTTAAGTATCGAAATTCGGTCGCGACGCAAACGCCGATCTAATTAAACTTAAATGTCGTCCCAAACGAATGATACCTAAAAGCGTACCGAGAAACAAGAGGTGGCGGTTTTATAGAAAAAAAGACCTAATATCTCAAATGTCAAAATGTGACATTGAGTGATTTGTAGCTAAGCTCCGCCTGTCCCGTGTTTCAAACATCACCGCGGCGGGCAGACAGCTGAGCTCTAAGCTTTGCACGGCGCAACCGAGCTGCATACGGCCGTCCCTCTCGCACTCCCGCTCTCCGCCTATCTCCGTCTCAGACGGCGGATAAGACTCTATCCCATTCTATAAACGGCACCTACCTATCGGTATACTTACCTGAGTGCTTTTGTGTAAAAGTTCAACGCTTTTTCTAGATGCATTCGGTGTCTATAACGTTTTGTGAAAAGCGTATTGCACAAAGATTTCTCATTCTTGTTTTGTGTTCAAACAATTTTTGTATTATCAAACTTTGCAGAATATCTCACGGTGAGTTTTGATTGTGATATTTGCTAAACAGATATACGGTTTCCGTTTCTTTTGCCTTTGAATAGGTGTTGAATACTTACGAAAACTAATTCATACTAAAGTTGCATAATGCGCCAGTATATAACATACCTGAAAAAATAAAAAAACACATTAGAAAAAATATTAGCGCAACTTAATATAAGTTCAATATGTAATAACGATTATAGAACAGTAGCGCATTGGTTATTAACACCACAGATAAGAAATATCATACGGAGTCATTTATAGAGCTAGTTAATTGCTTATTCGGCATCTGGTTTCAATAAATGGGTGTCTCACAAAGTTTATAGCGTTTCATTTTAACAAGCTAATCCATCTCATATTCGATAGTCAAATATTATCCCTTAAAGTGTGTGTTACTTAGTTAACCTAACTTGTGCGTTAAAATATCTTTGTATCTATTTATAAGTCAAAATGTTTGGTGTGCTATAAAGTATATCTACTTACCTATCGTCTAAGGATAAATATTACCGTATTCATTAGCTAATTGGTTGTTAAAAATGGAATTACACGGCCTATTTCACTAATTAAATGAACAAATTACTTTTCCCTCAATTCATCATAATTCGTTGACGTAATCGAAGCCATTCTCATTACTTACATAACATTCGATACCGTTCCAGTTATTTTTTCTGCTAGCCAATTAGAGTCGAGTGAGACAGATGCTAAGCTTTGTTCGTCTGATTCAACGTCTCAAGGGTCCACATAGATATAAATAGCCCCACTTTAAGTGGCAAAGCATGCCGCCTTGGTCCCTTCTTCCGTCCCTCTGATAACATCGCATTAGGGAACTGTGGAAAGAATAACCAACCGCTACTGTTTTATATCATATTAATGTATTTAGTAGGGAGTTAGTTTTGGTCGAATTGTATTTGCGGCTAAAATAGAGATGTACTTAGTACTTAAACATACTTTTATATTTATTTATATCTATTTTCAAAGAGAAATCATTTAGAGCTCAATATAAGGGCGTCAAGATTTTCATATCCGCAAAAGTTCCTAATTTCGGGATATTACTCAATAATTATTTGACAGATAAATTCAGTAACGAGTTTTACGCCTAACCCGGGTTTTGGGACCTTTTTATACTTAGATCAGGCTCTGGTGAAACTATCAATCAATCCATCAAAACTATATGATAAACTAGGCTTATATAAAGTTCTATCTAAATTTTAAGTCCCCAGTCCCAAAAATCAGCGCATCCTTGACTTACGATTGCGGATTAAGTTTTCACCGTAAGAAATGGAAAGCAATTCGAAGGGATTGCCTCTTCAAATTGGTTGGTTACCACGCCCGCCCAGTGACTAATGTAATGGCTGAACAAACATTACAGTGATAAAGAAGTGGCCGGTTCCACCGTGTGTGGTTAGAAATTATTAAGCGACTCGTTTGTAGATAGATAACGGGTTTTCATGTAATTAGTTTGGTGTACTACAGAGATATAATGCTCAGTCATTTTTACGAAGCCGTTAATATTGTTTGTTGTGCTTTTTTTTCGGAAATATGAACGTTTGAATAGTAGTAATTAAAAATGCATGCTGTGTAGTAATAATGGTAAGTATTTGGGATATTCAAAGGGGGTTCCATGACGGATGGTAACGTTACAATGATAGATAAATGCGCCTCTTTACACAAATTATCCATTTGTATTTCAAAGGAGTTTTTAAGAAATAACAGTTACGAAAATAATCCATACAAAAAATTTATACTTTTCTTTATCAATACTAATTATCAAAATCAAATTAAGTGTGATTATTTGGCAAAATAATGTGCTCAATTCCGTTTCAAGAAATTTCAGAAAACGTTTTCGCGTAGGAAGTTTAATTGTCTTTATAAAAACAAAAAAATGTAAGTATCAAAATGACGTTGATCTTATTCCACGTAATTATTTACAAGGAACGTAGAGATATTATCTTTGCAAATGATATCGCGACTCAAGATCACGCTTGTACGGGCTTGTAGCCTTGTACGAGTTGCTTTGAAGCTTCGTAGCAATTTGTTGAGTCGAATTTTTGTGTCGATTAGCATGAAACTTTATCAAGCGTATAATACATATACTAAATATGTATAATATACATAGAACAGATATTGACTTGTTTGAAACAACACGCATATAGAGACACATCTATAGAGCATAAAAATAACAAGGGGCATAACAAACCATCAAAAAGATGACGCATCAAAGTTAGACAGAACCTTTGATTGAGTTTGATTCATATATTCGGTTTAATTTCAGTTAGGTACTGTAACTCTTGAGTTTTTTCTTTCTTTTAAAAATAATATGTGTTAACCGTTCAATTCTCAGACCACACATTCGAATAACGCTTATTTAGGCAGCTAAACGTTTTTATAGCTATGATAACTTGGGATTGTAATAAACAAAACACACACCTATGAACAAAATTGGGTATGCCCAACTAGTATAAGGCTTAGATCTTTAGATAGTATAATATCAGCCAGATAAAAAAAAAGTTACTAGTGTAATTTCAAGAACATAGGCCAAAACTAGTAGGTGTATTAGGTACCCAATTGTCTGACGACATCGGAAGTGGCGTGGGCGGATATAAGACGCCGGTATACGCCACGCCTTGCCTTACAAGACCTGGTTGGGAATGCTATATACATTTATAGCCTGTTTATTTGTAGCTAGTCATAGACGAATATTGCGGTCTTTTATTATTAATTTTAATTGTTTTTATGAATTTGTACATGAAAATTTAATCGGTACCGAGAAAATAGCAAAACATGTCTTACATGACATATTAAGGTTAAAAATGCTTATGTCATTCGCAGGGTTAATATTTCAGGGCCGATGGTTTCGACCAAGTTTGATACATAGAGTCAGTTACAACAGGATATATAAATACATCATATACGATTGGCTTTTAAGCTAGAACTTACTTTCCCTAAATGTTCCCAGTGAAAGTTTCAGGAAGTGCAAGTTACCTAGTAGATAATCGTTTTCATACTAAAAGACTAATTTACGATATCACTAACTAAAGCGTTTCAAACTAACATGTAATTTCTTTTTGTTAAATAATAATTGTATCGTCTTAATAAGTACATCTATTCCAAAAATAGCCAATGGCATTTTTACCCAACAAAAAATCCGTTTAGCTGTTCCTAGTAGCAAACGGTATTTATTGACTCGAATCATTTTATCCGACATCATAAATTAGCCTTCTTATAATGACTAGATCATAATTTGTGTACTTAACATTTCAAAATAGACCGATACATGATAATCGGCCCATAACGCCGATAATTAATAGACGACATAAAAGAATATTTACAAGACTGTGATGATACGTAATTAAGTTTTTAGTTCCCATGCCCCTAGGAGGTCTAACCCACTCGTTATAACTGAATTGGTAATATCCACAACAGTTAAGTGAAATTAAAAACGTTTGTAGTTTGAAATTATTGGGGTTAAATTGGCTAATCTATTTGCGACTATGGGGTCAATAAGGGGTTAAATAAATACATAAACGAATATGTCGGTACAAAGCTATTCTCCAAAACTCTACGTTTCATAATACATAGTTTTATTTGGACAAATTATCCAAGACGTTCGAAATGAAATGCCAACCAAATCAAAATTAATATACCCTCTAAGTAGTACTAGCATGTATGTCAAGAGTCTAAGCATACTATAACTTATAGAGAGTATGAAAGAGCAAAAAAAAAATTCAAAGTTCTTTTGAAAATTGTTGACCAAAGGCATTATTCATTTTATGAAGAAGAGATATAAAAGAGCCCACGTACAGAACCCTTCTGACATATCACGTTCACATTTAGACGACTCTTTAATTTACACATATCCGTAATTTTTTATGTTTGCAAGGTAATTAGCATACATGTATGTACTTAATTAAAATGATATTTATAAAACCCACACGATTAAGTTATTTGCTCTGGAAGGCCATAACTTGTACTAATTTACATTTTAATACTTTTGAAATCGAATACATTTAGGTAAACACAAAAGAAAATTACGAAGATCCTATTCTTTGCACAAATTAAGACCAAGGGCAGGTAAACAAAGAACTAGATAAATCCTTTTTTATATGTGGAACAAAAAATATAACGAGCTAAATAAGATATCCAAAACTAAATAAAGTTTTGTAACAAAAAGTCGAGTCAGTTGTTTTAAATAAGGTGTGCCTGGTACAGATTGCTTGTTGCGATATGCCTTCACCGCCCACTTCCTACCAATTTACACGTGTCTTTGGCTGACCCGACAATCCCCAAATAATAACCCATTTTGAGAACGAGCAGGTGGACGAAATTGCAATAAAGACTTTAGCATTATGGTTACGATTTTCGATTAAAAGAAACTCTAGGAAGAGCTTTTCTTATTTCAATCAATTTTTTTTTAATTTCCGATTTCCATCTTATTACTATATACATGGCAGAGGTTCTAAAACGTTGGCCTCCGGTCCCTGGGGCAAGGGGCAAGGAGCGCCGCGAATCATTATTATGTTACGTTAACTTAGAACACTTTTCCAAAGTAGAATCATCGTATTATTTTAGTAAGGGCGCCGTCTTACGAAGAAAAATTTGGGAACCCTTGGTATAGTGAATTGAAAATAAATGTGCATGTTGCAAAAAATTATGTGCACCATTTTTCATTAAAAAATAAATGTTTTTTATTCAATGTTTCCAAGCGCCATTCCTTTTTCTGTGTGGGCAAATGGGCATGTGTCACGTAATAATATTAAAGTTAAACGTTGCTTATAGACATCAATATACGCGGAGGGTATATATAGGATGAAGGCGAATCGATCAATCAAGTGTGCTTACGTGGGACGTCCCAGTACTAAGGAGTTTCACCACTCTGTGGTGTTCACCACTGAATGGCTTCTTGGGCTACAAATCGTCAACTGGTCAGAGATGGCTTAAAATAGGAAAGATCATATAGACAGAGCCAAGTAATATTGCCCACTGAACTCAAACAAAAACAAAGTCCCGTTTGTCCTTCAGAACGCCCGGTTCAGATATAGGTCAGTTATAGATTAAAAAATACGTAAAACGGTCAGGCGTAAGCGTAATGAATGAATAATACGGGAGTGTCTAGACAAAATAAATTAAGTTGCGAATAGGTACTTTAGCGATCAACCCAGTAATGGATTTGTCACACACATAATGTGCTTTCACGCAACTGCCTATGTTTGTGTAAGAATTAACTGTATTATGTTTTATTATACGCGGGGGAAGGTAATTTCTTATTTAATGTTTTCAAAATAAATATCGACATTGCTTTTTCTACATTTTATAGAAAGTTATCATTAGCCTCTATCAAACTACACATATATAGGCCTCTCCAATTATTCGGCACTTTGTTCGATTATGGGCTTCTCGCATTCAGCACTTTTAAGTGTTCATGTTTTTTTATTTTACATTAATAATTTCTGTGGCTAAAGCTTTTGTACTGCTTTCCTTGCTAAAGTATCAAAATCCGTATCGCGTTCTCCACTTGCCACCCAATGTTGAAACTATAGGTGTCCCCACTCTTATAGCGAATTCCGGGCACATACCGATCGGGGGCCCAATTCGGTAGGCGTTAAATCCACTAATACATTTCGGGCTCGCGCCGACATCGAGCAAAAATCAGGGCTGCTTGCGACGTCTTGCATAGCAAACAGCTAGTGTGCCGCGCTCGCGATATACCCCGTATAAGATATTTATGTACTCGTACCTCCGGGTGTACGCACACTTTCTTGAGTTTCGGTCCCTAAAACGTTAAATAACGATGTTCGATTCGTGTTTAATTTTTAAATCTTTTTTTTCTTCTTACAGATTACATTGCTCAGAAAGAGTTTTGCTTCCGTATTTTTTTATTCTAAAAATACCATTCACATTGTTTTTACAGCGAAACTGTCAGACATAAATAAATACAAACGAACAAAAAATGTACATAAACATGTTACATAGTTTATTTACGAGACCTGGTCAATGGTTTCTAGAAAGTGGAAAATTATTCTGCGTAGATATGTACTTTATAATTATTTCTTCTTTTAGAAAGAAAAAAAAATTAAATTATGAGCCATATCCCTGGCGCTAGTTAACATAAGCCGTCAGCTCGCTAACGTTTATTACCATATGGCTAAAAAAACTACCCACTTAGTCCAACTGCACCTTGTTATTTCCGCAAGTTTTACGATTGCCCAGTAAAATATTCGTGATGCCCCACAAATCGAGTAATGTCTTCATAAAACTCTTTAAAAAATGAACATATATTAAGCAAAAACACAAAAAGAGGGGCCAGTACAGTCACTTGCACAAGTAAAATCCTAACTTTACCAAGTGTTAATAAAATACCATCATAAGAGTTTCTAATAATGTTTCGTATATCATTGTACCTTATTATAATGGATTCACAACAGCAATAAACAAATGAACGTTATGAATAATTGTACGATAAAACATCTTGGCTGTTACCCGAACAAGAATAAGTAATAGAATACCGGAAATAAACTAATTGCACGATTATATTTTTACATACATAATTAAGAAGCATTTTTACGAAATTAGCTGTACCTGACATGCGTTGCAATTCCAAGTAATGCAGGTGTACCTACATGCATAGATTCTGACGAAAGAAACTAAATGGCTTTTTGGACCAGAAATCTTCTCAACATTTATAAAATACAATAATTTAAACGATATACAGATTTAGTAAAAACTTGCAATTCGTATCCATTAACATATCGACTTAAGCTTGCAACTTCAAATATTTGTTACGACATACTATCTTTTTTTATTTTTAAACAAAATAAATGAAGCCTTTTAACTCTTTAATGATAGCATTTAATACGTTTACGGTGTTGAACCAATTTATCAGTCGACTGTACATCAACGAATTACGGTAAACAAATAGCTTACTTAACTTTAAGCAGTACAGAAGCAAATTAAATGTTAATACCAACATACTTTTCGCGCAATCTTGAGCAATAAAATGCGTTTATTGGCAAAATAGCTTCTGTTGCCTAATTAAGACATTCTTTGTATGTTATATGACTTGCTGTACATGTTTATATGACCTTGTTAGCGGGAAAAATGAAGACGTTTACAGAGCGTTGGTTATAAATTGCGGTACAACGAATTAAGCGTCGCTTGAAGCTATTATAAGGCTGGTAATGTAACTTCGTTATCATGCAATAAGTACATGTTGGTAGATACAATAGTTTGTAAATATATTCAGTGTTATTAGAAGAAAATATCGCTAGATATAAAGACGATTAATTTGTACAAATGTTATTTACCTACCTAAGTATGAGAATATAGAACATATTACAGTCAAGTTGAATTATTTAAGAAGCTGTTGATGCCTCATCAAAGGGTATGATCCATGTTATCTGATCGAAATCGTACGCGCGGTACTCCGCTTTTCAGGAAAATATCCGGTCTTACTCTACCGTTCATATTTTTGAAACAACATCATTATCTTAATATGCATACTTAATACAATATCTCTCTTTATTAATACTTAAGTGAGTCACGTACAATCGATTACCAGATAAGTAAATGTAAGCTCTCGGACAAGACCATATTATGATATCGATGTTAATGTTTACGCAAAACGACGAAAACACAAAACGTCTCGAGTGTGAACCAATTAAAACTAACTAACAATTTAAAAAAATCGGCCAAGTGCGAGTTGGACTCGCGTACGAAGACTTCCGTGCCAATATCGGGCAAATGTAGGTAAAAAAAATGCGTTTTTCGTTGCAAATGCATTTTTTTTATTTATCGTTTACTATGGAAGTAAAAATGTACGTGTGAACGTTATTGATATTGAGTAAAAAAATGGCACAAAGATCACATTTGTTATTATGGGAGCCCCCTTAAATGTTCATTTTATTTTGTTTTTAATATTTTTTGTTATAGCGGCAACAGAAATACATAATTGTTGAAAATTTCAACTGTTAAGCTAGAGCGGCTCTTGAGTTATAGTTATAGCCTGGTGACAGACAGACCGACAGACAGCGAAGTCTTAGTCATAAGGTTCCACTTTCACCCCTTGGCTACGGAACCCTAAAAAAAGAACGAACCTGAAAAGCTCATCTACCGTACATAATTGGGTGTTAAAATCGACAAGTCCCTTTGAAACAATCTATAAAGCGGCAATTACACAGTTTAATCTCAATATGCCAATTAAGGCGGCATTACGAGTGCATAAACGGTTGGGCCACGCCGTGAGTGGTCGTAAAGCCGGATTTAATGGCCCGACTGAATGAGCGGAGTATATCTTGTCTGACCTGCGATCATAAATATGTATGTATTTGTGATCGCAGTGTCTGACAGTGATTTTTTTTGCGTTTGTAGTGTAAAGTTATTGCTTTGAAATAGCTCGAACTAATATCTCTTGTTACCAAAAACTAGTTCGGGAGTAACTTCATTAGGTGCACGTGGTAGGTATTTTATCGCATGCCAGATAAACTCGTCTTACATTGTTTTGGATTTATTTCTTTTTTTGGCATTTGTACATAATTTACAAATGAAAAAATATATATATACGAGTATATTACAATTTTATGTAGTTTTTTTGTTTTTCAATTAAGTTTATTATAAATATTCCACATTGCCAAGACATGCTGCACCACACATGCCAGTGAAGTTATTGCTAATGTATCTCTTTATCTCTTTTTTTAATAATTTTGTATAAAACTATTAAATTATATTAACAATATTTTTTCGAGTACCTACATCTCAAAGTGCTAATAGAAACGTAAGTACAAAATTACAAGGTTGATTGTACGCAGTGTTGTCTATACGCGGTTGTAAGGTTGTTCAACAACCCGTGAGCGGTCGTAAAGTAGCGTTTAATGGCCCAGCTGACTGCGAGGGAAGACCGGGACTGCTTTTTACTATCGACTGATTTTGATTATTCGCGGTCAGCTTTATTCGGACCCGTTAGGTTTCGGCCGGATATAGAGAGTTAAAGATAAAATTTTAATGTTGTATCTATTAGATATGTTTATCGTTGTCCTTGCCCATCTCTGTAGGACGGCGGTATTTGTTGAAATTCGAGAGACATTTGACATACTCGTAATTATAATAGAGTGCGGGATATTGATTCTCGGTAAGACCAATTACAAAATTAAATTGACTTTTGTTTCGATCTTCTAAACACACTAAAAGTATTTTAGTTACTTTGCCTCTACTTATCTGAATATCGGTTGTCCAGAAGAGATCGCTTCCGTTCAATATTAATTGTATCAAAATATGATTGTAACAGTTTTTGCTGTAAATGTTTGTATTTTTCAGCAATAAAGATCTATTCATCTATCTTATTATGCTTAAGTCTTGCATACCTACAAAGTGAATTAATGTACGTCAAAGTACAGATACCAAAATGTATATCTGAAAGGGCGCGTTGAAAAAGGCGCGAGCAGTTTGTTTATGATAATAAGAATAGTGTAATTTTCATTATTTACCCCACAATATCTTTTTCCTCTGTAAAAACTATTCTATTGCCTTAACAAAATCGTGAAAAAAAATTGAATTGGTCGAGTTTTGCGCTTTATCGGCTTATTTTTATCTAAATCAATTAGTCAACTGCAGTGAAACGGATCATTTTACGCATTACCCAGTCAGCACAGTTTGACAGGCGTCCCGCGTGTTATGTCCCGCGCACTCGCGAGCACACAATGACGTCCATTACCACCATATTGGGCGTTTGCCGTTAATTATTTCCACCACTTCGTACAAAAAACTCGACGATAAATTCCAAACAAATCGTTCGCGAGCGAAAATTGTGTGCAATCCACAACGATTTCCATATTTCGGCGCGATTCGCGCGATATCATTTCGGTTTGGATCGCTCGGCAGCGAATGGGGACCGGTGTTGTCAATATTAAATTATCTACAAATAAGGGATTTAACAATAATTTTTGTGGAGGTCCTTCCCCGTTCGGGCGGCTCAATTCGATCGAACATTCGCTATGCCCTACCTCTCTTATTACATTGCAATCACCTGGGTGATAATAACATACTATTTTTTTTAAGTACATAGGTACCTAAGTCAGTTTATCAATTATGTAGTCCCATATTAAAAGCCTCAGCTAAGTTTAGGCCTAGGTGGCTCTGTGTGGCATGTGTTGCGTTATTTATTTATAATTTTATTATTATTATATTCACTGAAATCTGATATTCTGCTAATAACTACCTGGCAACACTGCGACCGGCGGCGGCGTGTCGCGCGTCGCGTCGCGTCGCTGCGAATTCGAAACGCCTGATTCTGGCTCACACCAGTATTTTAATTACTCGTTTCAAGAATGATTTATACCCAGACGTATGGCACTAGCAGTGTTGTGGTGGTGCTGTTGTTATTTTTTTTATATTCGAATGTTTACATAAATAGGTTATGTTATAGATGCTAGCGAATGAAATAGTGTGCATTGCATCGTCGTAAAACGTAATCACATAACTTTTCTTCTTAACCTATATAGTTCAAAAGAGTACACATTCTCCTTATTTCAAACGATATTCTTTAACTTGGTACGTAGTTTTAGTTTATTTATAACTGCGTGTGTTACTATCTATCTATCTATCTATCTATATACGTACAAATGTAATTATTTTTTTGCGTTCCGTTAATTCAATTACTCAGTACGGAAGCGGATTCTTAAGTCGTAAACTCGAGTATAGAGCCATAAAAACTGTCCGATTTAGTGTTTCCTCTGCATTCCAAGATTAAAAGATATGCATATTTAAAAACGAATTAGCATACCAAAAATCTAGCTCACGATTATCAAAATGCTCTAGATCACGACTGTATCGTTGCATTTTGTAAAAGCGTGCGAAATTGAACATTTCGAAAGTGTTTCGAAATATGGAAGTCGTTAAAATGGTGTTTTAGTTACGCTCCGAAAGGAAATTGGACTAGAAAATAAAAATAAACGCTCATATCGGGGTCACGGCTGCGACGTTCTCATGCTGAGGCGACACCGGTTACAAAACATGTATGTTGATATGTATACAGTCGCGACAAAAAAACGTGGACATCGAATTTCCTAATTTTTTAAATGCATTTCTAATTTTTAACCCGTTTAATCTAAGGCATTGACATTCAAGTGAATATATTGTCGCATTAATTACACATTCAATGATTGATGTTAGAATTTTGTACACCTTAATTAAGCGATGTTTATCGTAACTAGTGTTATATTTATGTTAGTATGTACGTAGCGACAGGTTTTGTTTTATTACCTCATCAAGTTAATGATATCAGCAATTTTATGTCATATAATAAATAAATAAATAAATAAATAAATATCAGACAACATCACATACATTGCTCCGATCCCAAAGTAAGTAGCTTAAGCACTTGTGTTATGGGTATCAGAACGACGAAGGTACCACAAATAAATACTTAAATACAAATATTAACACCCAGACACGGAACAAACACAAGTGTTCATCACACGAATGTTTGTCCCGGGTGGGAATCGAACCCACGACTCTCGGATCAGAAGGCAGGGGTCACTACCAATTGAGCCACCGAGCCTGTCATATAAATGTAAAATTATCACAAATACATACAAAATACAGTAAAAAGAAGTGTTTTTAATTTATGTTTGTCTTAGGTAGATATTTTGAATAATAGCTAAAGGCACGTAGGTACTTTCATCTGCAAACAGCTTAACTAAAAGTAGGTACTTAAAGTATTTACAGTCGAATTGAAAAGCTCCTCTCTTACTTTCGGCTAAAATATGAAAATTTAAGTTAGTTAACGGCTTCCGACGTTGACTGTACGTTAGAATACATAATCACGCGGTGACAATTCTGTGAGAACGACTCGTGATATTTGCATATTACTAGAACCTGCTCTTTATTACCGGTGATATTTTTCAACCGTTATTGTGTTGCTTGTCACAGGGATTATTTTAGGTAATAATTAGTTAAGAGTTGAATTTCAATTTTCCTCCCCTTTAAACATTTTCGCAAGAGCAGTACTTAAGTTACTAACCAAATAATAATAAACACATACAAAAAAGATGAGCATAGTTTTATGTATCTGTCACGTATGGTCTGAAAATTAACTGAAAACATTGTTCTGTCCAGAGATTAACAACTTAGAGACAAGACTTTGTGATGAACATCAATGGGAAGCTTATTAAAATCTGTACCGATCATGTCCCATCGTATTAGGAAAGATATGAAGATTAAACCTGTGTTTACATATTGCGATGGGTAGTTAGTTCGTGAAAGTCTCATAACAGTTTAACGAAGTGTCTGGAAAATTTGTCCTGAAGATCAAATCAATTAGGTAACAAATGTTTTTCTAGACATTTCTGCTGCTCTATATTGATGTCTAAACTACGGCGTTTTGAATTAGAGATCTAACTATAATATTGTAGATACCAAAATTTGTTTGGATTTGGACGCAAATTAATGAAACTTTTCAAGCATTGTAGCTTATACGAGTACATTAGTTAAAGATTATTCGATTGAGCATTCCAAACATTCGACTGTCAACTGTTTTAAAAACAAGCCTTTTCTTAAAATCTGTCCGGCCACAAGAACTTTTATGGCCGCCTAAACATAAAAGCCGTACAAAAGTCGTTCAAGTCCACTTTCACCGACCACCCTCGCAACATTGTCTACAAAATCACCGACAAATCGCATTGCGCTATTCACGAAAAGTCGTGGACGAAACAAAAACAGGCCGGCTTGCGCAACCGAGACCCATTCACGCACAACCATTGTAGACAATTTCGGACCTCAACATTGCATGTACCGTTAGACCCACGCGTCTCAGATAAAAAACTAGACTAGTTTCTTCCCTTTTGTGATTTCGGACAAAAGATCCAAATATGATTTAGTGCTTCTCTGTTCTTTGCGAACGACAAAGGTAATAAATAGATGTTATTTTTTTTTCGCAAAACGAATTTGTAAAGAGTCGAGTTTTTTTAAGATTACACTTTTGAGAATCGGTGACATGTTTATGAGCGTTACAAGTTTTAAACGACCTTATAATTACTTCAGTTCTTTAAGATACTCTGTTGCTAATTTATGTTGTGTCTTTTATAAGGCAATGATAATTAACTACTAATTATGCAAGATGATCACATCTCTTTGAATTAGTAGAATTTAATAGACTCGTGTCAAGTCATTGTTATCTTGTACGACTGTTGAATCTATGATTTTATTTTTTTCTGTCGAGAATTCCCATGAGCGCTGCTAATGTAACATTAAGCTGCAAATTAGGTAATGTGTATGTGAGAATTCAAATTTGTATGCATTTTCCTAGTTCGAAATCATGCTGCTCGACGTCCGTTTTATTGTTCGAATAACGCTATCTCAGTTTATTTATTGCCTCGGTGTAAGAAAATACAGCTTCCGTCTGTCATGGAAATTCACTAAGCGCCGAAATCTAGTCGCACACGTAAATCGAGCAGGCAAAGAGTTCATAAAACGATTTATTAACACAACACATTAGGCGAAACACGAAACGTAAACCCCGTAAGCGAACAACGGGCGATTAATCAAACTTTCGACGCGATAGGTACGCAGCATTCATTGAATTCTGCGCTGTTAAGTTTCGCTGCCGTATTCAAAACAATTGCGTTCGATTTACGATCGGCATTTGTTCGTTCTAAATTTAAATTGTTCGCGGGACAAACAATTTGAGTATTGGTCGGCGGAGGCCGGGATGTCTCGCGACGGTCGCCTCTGCCACCTATCGTGATTTAGGAGTTTGCCGCTAGACTTAAATCATAGCTCTGTCGCGGATGGAGGTGGATGCGTGTACTTTTTGCATTCGCGGTGCGGTGTAGCAGATACTGGATTCACTTAACACTTCGCCTGCAAGATATATTGTTTGTTTTGGTTCTGTTTAGACGTTCGCATTGCCGAATTGATGAAGTTGCCTGCTTTGAATAAGCCGTATAATTAGCTTGTCATTCAATTCGTACTCGTTCATTCTTATAATGGTGTGTTTATATGCTATTTATGCCTAATATGGTATGTTTTACGGGCTGTAGTTGTACCTATTAGAACTAAATGAAAACACACGTTGATGAACTAAACACTTACCTAAATATCAGTGTCGGTAATCTTACGTAAAGCGTATGAACAGTAGCGATCTCGATACAGCGACTTAAACTACAATCACATTGAATTCATACAAAACTGACCCTGTATTTATTCGTATGTACGTAAACTAGAGACGCTACGGTGCCGCTATGTTACATTATTTTGTACTTTTAAAAAATACTAATTAATCTACGCGAGATATTTTACAATTTTGTACTAATAAAAGAAAGAAACACTGCGTGTTGTCACGTCCGTCTATGTAGTGGTCCAGGTAGGACGTGGATTTGTCGAACTTATTCAGTTTTGGGCGTTTGGGTTTAGTGGGCGATCGTTCGCGCGTGCATCATTTGTCGAGAAGCGCGTGGCGTAGTGTGTGCCGCGGGGGTCGCGAGTGGTCGCGGGAGTCGCGAGGTCGCGCGTGGCGGCATGGCGCGGCGTGGCGCGACTGACGGCGGGCGGCGCTTCGGCCGCGCGCGGCACACTGCCGCGCCGCCGCCGCGACGCCGCGCCGCCCCCGCGCCGAGCACACACGGAAAATTCTTCGGAAACTTTCTGGCTACAACTTGAAAATGGCCTCTGAGAAGGGACGTCGCAACTTTTACATTTTCTTAATGAATTTAGAACGGTTTTCAATGGTGATCAACATCAAGCCGGCGAGATTTACTTCTCTGCCACCGGCTTAGTTACATATTTTGTTATTATACTTTAGTGTTATAATATAACGCTTATTTGGTATGCGAAAACAGATTAGATATACTTTGTATATTATCCCTTTACATCGAAGAGTTTGGAGCGATTTCCAATATCATTCAACAAGACATTCCACATTTTTCCTGGCTTTTGAAAAGGGTCTCTTCCCACGATGAGTGAACCATTCCGATCCATGTTTAGTTTCGTAGTTATATCTACACTTCCACTCCTTTATTTCGCTTTAGCCCGAACAAGCGCCAATATACACGAAGCGCTGAAAAGCTTTTTGATTAAAAATTCTTTCGGAACTCTTCCTGACGCAAACTCCCGTGAGTTCCTTTGAACGATCACGGAACGTTTCCGACTAGAGACGGCTTTTAAAGTAGGTATTGCTTTTATGTAAAACCAGGTGTACAATGCAAATGTACTCATTACTAAGTACTAATTGTTATTATAATTGACTTCGTGTACTAGGTCGTTACACTTCGGGCTCGTGGGGTACCTACTCGCGATTTGCCTAAGGTCATTAAACGTTTATAATTATGCTATAAGTTGATTACATTGGTTGAATAAACATTTAATTTGTGTAAAACGTTACTCATCAATTTGTTGCCTTTTATTTATAAACATGAAAACAAAATTAGTTGAGAAGTAAGTTCAATACACTTGACTTGGCTTCTGAAGCAAGGTTCGATCCCCACCCGGGTCAAACATTTATGCGTGTTTCGTGTCTTAGTTGATTCCGATTTCCATAACACAAGTACTTCAGCTACCCTCTTTGAGATCGGGCCAATGAATATGATGTTATCTAATCGTGATGATTATACCGCTACCAATCGGTTGCCAGAGCATCATTTGTTGTTCAGCAGGATACACCATGGGCAGGTCAGGGTAGTTTGGAGCGAAATGATGATAGGTCACCCTTGCATCGCATATTTATCATTACTATACTCTAATAAAGTACCTGATATTAGTCAATTCAAACGATTTTGTTTTAGTCTAATAAACAAATAGACTCTTTAACTGATACTAACACTACAAGATTCCCCGAATACCTAATCCGACTTTGATAAGGCACCACCGGAAGAGCTCCACCTAGACGCAACAGTGTTAAACAAGCCTGCCATGATCATGATAAGACAACGGAGTCGTTGTTAGCGGCCGAACTAACGCGTAAATTTAGTTTTAGTTCAGAAAACTAAGTAAAATGCTGGAAATGCGTATAGCGACCGATTGCCCCCACAACTTAAGTGCCGGCCGGATTAGAACCGACCGCTATCTATAGTCGGGGCCTGTGAAGCGGGTTTTGTTTTTTTTCGGTTTAATATAGAATTTGGTTTCACGGACTTTGAAATGATTTTATAGAATGTAGGAGAAAGTGTTAGCAAAATTAGGCAGACAATAATTTGTTCAGGATCACGGGGAAATTTTTGTAAAAAATGTAGGAACACATTGAAATTAGGTATACACATGTACCTACAAATTTATCATTCTAGAAGCATAAGCATTCGAGGCTATCTATTTTGGTACTACTCTAATTTAAAAAAAAACTTTACTGGTCGAATAAGGAAATGTAACAGTTAATTTTTAAACGAATAAAAAATAAAATCAATCAATCAATCAAATGTTGTCAAACTTTTTCAACCTTAGTTATAGGTACATGTCACCGTGAAATTGTAAATACTGTAAAATTATATCCATCTTGCAAGATTGTAAACTGCCGATAGATTGTGAATGCATTGCATTTTTTTACATTTCACCATATTTAGACAGTTTACAATCTCGCGAGATAGATTATAATTAAAAGGTATTTACAATTTTACGGTGACATATATATTAATGATCAAGATTTCAAGAATCAGCCCGTGGCGTATCAAATTATTATTTTTTAAATAATTATATACCGCTCTCACCCAAATTATTTCAACTGATTGACATCCGACTATGAATACCCCGGCCGCCCACCGTCGGAGGGCCCCTCTAATCGCCCCCTCCCCCGGAAAAGCGTGACGACCCACAAATATAATTTTAGGTAAAACTTTCCCCTATTGTTATGGATGCCTACTGATTCGGGTGCACTGGGGGACGGCACTGTTTGATGTGTGAATTTATTATGGGAGTTTAGAATTACATGTGTTTCTGGTGTGTTTTAGAGATAGTGAGTATGTAACTTATGTTACAGGCAATCTGTGTAATGGTCGTATAGAATATCTAGGCAAAGTAAAAAAAATATCTAGTATATCATATATTAATCTGATAAACCTTTACGTCAAAAGATCCCCTACCCAAAGGTTGTCTGAAAGAGATCGCTTATAATTAGAAGTTACTTTAAACTTAATTTTGGTTACAAAAATTGTCGGAGCACGTTCATACGTGTACACATTTCCAACGGGCCATAACTCAGATATTGTCAAGTTCGGAACATTCGCAGTGCGCCATAAAAGACCAAGTTAGGAACCATTCGCACTAAAACCAAGAGCCGCTAGCCTCCTAAATCACAAGAACGCTTCGTCGAAACATGGAAGTACCATCCGAATATGATAGTCGACGTACACCGACCGCCGTCACCGGTCCCACACAATCGCGGCACACTTTTTTAATTTATTTCGTCCACAAAAACCGTTTTGCCGTTTTATTTTCATTTCAACGGAGACTTGCGCTGTAGCGGGATCTCTATTTTTATTTATTCCAACTGGCAGCTATTTTTTCCCTTTTTCAATTTCGAATCGACGACGAACGGGGCTCATTTCAAATTGAATTCGTCTTTGCATTTTTCTTTCGCGTGCCGCGTCTAACAAATTCTAATTGACTTTATACTCGAATAACAATGCTTCTATGTGAAATAAAATTTGTATGCTGTATTTGTTTCTGAGCATTTCGCACACATGAAAGAGCCGGTTTATAAATCCAGATGTTAATACAGTCATTAGGTAATTGATTAATGACGAAAACTTACGATAAAACTCATAGTAATACGTACGAAATTCATATTAATATTTAAATAGGTATTTGTTTTGTATTTTAATATTATTAATATTTTTGTACAATTTAGATGGTCTTATCGGTGACAATCGTTAAACGCACGTTTTATTAACACGAGCGTTATATAAAAACTTAATTACTTAGTTATCATCTAGTTACTTAGTCATCATACGCGCGTCGAACGAAAATTTCGTTTAAAAATCGAATTTCACATAACGTAAATGGCCACTTTTTTTCTTTTTCACGTCGACAAGATTCCGTTCCAATTTCAATTGAATTCGTCTTTGCATTTTTCTTTCGCGTAACAATTCTAATTGGTGATATTTGCATGTGATCCCCCTATTGTGCGGTTTGATTAGGAGCGGGAAGTGAGTGAACGATGGTGATCGATATGGTCGCGTGATACGGTCGTCTTGGAGGTAAAAAGCTTTTTGCAAATTAGAACTTTTCTTTCCGTGTTGGCCGGTGAGGTCAGAGAAGGTTAGCCGGTGTTTATGTAGGGTTTCATTATTTCTTTGGTTCAAGTCGCTGTAGAGGTATGTGGTTAAGGAAATTACAAATATACTGAAGACTTTTGAATGATTAGCTATGAAGTTATTTTTTACCTTTAATCTTTAAAATAAAACTTGTTTATGTAGTACTATTTGTTATGAACCTTGTGATCAGTTTGATTGTGATATGAATTACACTCACTTACTTTGAGTAGAGAGTAATGTATGTGATGTTTCAAATATTTATTTTGTCGCATAATAGGTATAGGTATATAACTGCTGATATAGTTATTTAATCAAACATCTGAGTAATCATGAAACAAAATTGGGTCATTATTATGATGCCAAAAAATACCTTAAAATACGTTTTAATTTAAAATTCTACTACCAAAAAGGATTGAATAAAAGTTCAATTAAACGTTGCAAATGGCGGGCGTCCGAATTCGAATTTCGAATAGACTGTCACGTTGTCGGGGCACGTCACGCAGAGGGGTATCAACTCTGTGGCTATGTCAGGTAAGTATCTACACAATGTACAGTTGGCAACATCACTCGGAAAAAAATATATAAAATAATTTTGTGTTTGTTCTTTCAGCTAAAACTTTTCACATTATTGGGTCCTTAAACTCAAATTTAAAAAAAAACAACTTATGAAATTTCATAATGTCAAATAAACTATTTGTCGACACCACTATATAAAGAAATAAGTACAAAGCCTTTAGTGTAATTATAGAAATGGGCTCACTTTTACCAAATTGAGATATTTATATGGAATTACATTTTATATGGAAATGTGCTTTTAATGATGGGCCATTCAAATTACTATTACTGACTATAATTTAACCTTCTGCTCGTGTAATAGGAGGTTTGTTGCTATTAGAAATTATTAAATTAACTGCTTCATGAACACCCGTTGGTGTAACAATGGGATATTTTAAACATGGGAAGCTTCGTTTTAGATCTAGACTAGCAGAAACGAACAGTAAATTTAATTATGAAGTAAGCCAAAAAAATACGTTCATATTATTATTATCAATACACCAGTCAATTCACATTATCTGGTCAGATGCCCCTTGTATTTTGATTACCAGATGATAATTGGATGGTCTGTGCTTATATGAGAACGCTCTAACTATTGCGTTACTGAAACTACCTATTGCGTTATTTAAAAAAAACGAATTATTTCAAGCCGCCAATTTAAGTCAGTTTATGTTAGTAACATGACTGTACTTAATTTTCAACCACATACAGTGACACAATGTGCTTAAATCAGAAATTAAGAAGTTTTGTAGAATATGTATCACATTCAGGTTTTAGGTTTGGTATAATGGGGGCTCAGCGAGGAGGCACAGGCCGGTTGCGACTGTGGTGCACTACTGCAGACTATAAAGCATCTTTGCTGTCAGGGATTAAAAGTTTTATGGGTCATTCTAAGTTAAGATGTAATTCGTTGTATGAAATGGCGGCATGGCATTTTTTTATACATTTTTACTTAAGTATACATTTTTATTATGGAAACTGCTAAGATCATAATGTTTGCAAAGTGGCCAGTCAATTAATTGGATTTATCACGTTTTATAGGTGACCAGGGGAAATACACAGTCCAGGGGAGGATACTTTATGTATAGGGAAGACATAAATATAAGGGAAACAAAAACACAAGGTTATTTTTTAAGAATCATCTTTATTTATTTGAATTATGAATTATTTAAAATCAGTTTTTTGTTATTTTATAATCTGATCCCAGGTGATAAAAGAAATATTGTCATAATTAATTTTAAAGTTTAACCAGTACAAAATCCTTATTGTAGAAAGATTTTTATCCAGATATTGAGGGCTTTGGATCTTCTCTGTGGAGTCTGGTTGCTTGTGGTAGTAGGTACAGAAATTTCTTGAGGCTTCTTCACACATTCTTGACATACGAATTTAATTAGTGGTTCATCATCTAAATCATTAGCTTAGCATGTGTTAGTGGATAATCTAAAGTACCCAACCGAAACTGACGACATAACTCAAGAGTCAAGGAAGCAGCTCAAACTTTTTAATATCAGGCGTACAGGCAGTGTACGAATACGCAACCGGTAACTTGGTGAACCTTTAGTGTGCCTAAAAAAGTCTTTATACCTTCTAGATCCCAATTTTGCTGTTTTTTTCGTTATGTCTGCATCATCTACGGTGAAAACTTTAATACCATCAGTCATCTATTGATGAAATATCTACTAGCCACTAGCAACTAGTCGATGACGCAGCTCTTGCAAGTTACACCCATTCCATCAGGAACACCCTTACTGTGACCCGCTTCATGTCAAATTTTGAAGGTTTGTGTAAAAATCATCCAACATTGTCGCCAAAACCTTGAACATCATTTTGTTACGATATTAGGTAACCGTGCCATCACTTAAAAACTTTAGCTGTGCCATTTTTCTGTAAAAAAAGGGGAAATATTGTATTGTAAAGCAAAGATAGACATAACGCCAAGTCAAGGTTTAGAGAAAACTTCTGAGTAATCATGAAACAAAATTGGGTCATTATTATGATGCCAAAAAATACCTTAAAATACGTTTTAATTTAAAATTCTACTACCAAAAAGGATTGAATAAAAGTTCAATTAAACGTTGCAAATGGCGGGCGTCCGAATTCGAATTTCGAATAGACTGTCACGTTGTCGGGGCACGTCACGCAGAGGGGTATCAACTCTGTGGCTATGTCAGGTAAGTATCTACACAATGTACAGTTGGCAACATCACTCGGAAAAAAATATATAAAATAATTTTGTGTTTGTTCTTTCAGCTAAAACTTTTCACATTATTGGGTCCTTAAACTCAAATTTAAAAAAAAACAACTTATGAAATTTCATAATGTCAAATAAACTATTTGTCGACACCACTATATAAAGAAATAAGTACAAAGCCTTTAGTGTAATTATAGAAATGGGCTCACTTTTACCAAATTGAGATATTTATATGGAATTACATTTTATATGGAAATGTGCTTTTAATGATGGGCCATTCAAATTACTATTACTGACTATAATTTAACCTTCTGCTCGTGTAATAGGAGGTTTGTTGCTATTAGAAATTATTAAATTAACTGCTTCATGAACACCCGTTGGTGTAACAATGGGATATTTTAAACATGGGAAGCTTCGTTTTAGATCTAGACTAGCAGAAACGAACAGTAAATTTAATTATGAAGTAAGCCAAAAAAATACGTTCATATTATTATTATCAATACACCAGTCAATTCACATTATCTGGTCAGATGCCCCTTGTATTTTGATTACCAGATGATAATTGGATGGTCTGTGCTTATATGAGAACGCTCTAACTATTGCGTTACTGAAACTACCTATTGCGTTATTTAAAAAAAAACGAATTATTTCAAGCCGCCAATTTAAGTCAGTTTATGTTAGTAACATGACTGTACTTAATTTTCAACCACATACAGTGACACAATGTGCTTAAATCAGAAATTAAGAAGTTTTGTAGAATATGTATCACATTCAGGTTTTAGGTTTGGTATAATGGGGGCTCAGCGAGGAGGCACAGGCCGGTTGCGACTGTGGTGCACTACTGCAGACTATAAAGCATCTTTGCTGTCAGGGATTAAAAGTTATATATACGAATAGCTATATAGATAAAAATATACATAGATAAAGTTTCAGCGAGTGCGCAAATAGTCAACATTTCAATTGCATGTCCTTGACACTTTTTGTATTAATAAAAAAAAAAAGAAAATACAACAAATATAAAAAACAAACGCCAGTTAACATCAAAAACCGGTATCGAGTCCCGGGACGCGAGCACTCGCTAAAACAGTCATTGATAGTGACTGCTCACCGATACACGTAATGAATATGTATCGGAGCAGGTGCGTACGCCATGATTAACTAGGTGCCGCCAACGATTTTTGTATCGATACATCGACGGATAGCTTATCGATGCACGTGCGATGTTTATCGATTGAAGTAATTGTAGGGATGTGGTGTTAGTGGAGTTATATTAAGTTTTCACTTTTGTTGTTAATCGACCTTTGTTTGCGATTAATTGTAATATTATAACATTATAAATATTGTCATTCTGTTTCGATTTATAGTAGTCGTTTTTCGTTTTTAAGACATTATTAACGATGTTGTGTGTTGACCGTAAAGGAACTAAATTTTGATCAAAATTATTAAATTCACAAGAATTCACAATTTATCAAATTTTCTGTGAACAATTATAATGTACGTGTCATACGGCGGTAGTATGTAGAAATAAATTTTGTTAACTTTCTAGTTTATTACGCAACCGTGGGCTGGAATATTCTAAGCTAAAATTGACTTACTTCCCTAGTTATGATTGATCTGCAATTTTGCATACCTATTTGGGTTATATTGCATTATCATCGGATTTGGATGACAATACCATGAAAAAGATATTTAAAAGTTATTTTATACAGTAATTATAACTACGAATTTATTGCCAGTTCTTCTCGATGGGAAATGACCTTCCGAACCTGAAAGTAAAGTATTTTTTGTGCAAGTATATGTTGTGATCATTCTTGAGTGCTTGATAGGAATAGGGATTCTTTCTTCCTTTATTAATTTGAAAGACCGTTATTTCTTTTATTCGAATAATGACATAGAAATACAAATCCATACAGTTTATATGTATATACCTATGAAGACATTAATAATACCTATGGCTTACTCATTAGCCACAACTTTTTATGCAATTACTATCAGCGCTAATATATGCTAATACCAGTATTTACATACGCGATGCCTAAACAACGATAGTACTCGTAGATGGGTGAACGACCATTCATATTAAAATATTCCCTAATTAATCAATGTTAAGTATATAGGAACGATACGTAATCGCATTTTTAATACATGTCATATTGTAAACACATTACCTAGTCAGATTCTCATTTATAATATACTAGCTGTGCTCGCGACTTCGTCCGCGTGGAATAGTTATTTTATCCCCGTTTTTTTTTAAAATTTTCCATTATTTCTTCGCTCCTAATAGTAGCAGTGTGATGTTATATAGCCTAAAGCCTTCCGATAAATGGTCTATTCAACACAAAAAGAATTTTTCAATTCGGACCAGTAGTTCCTGAGATTAGCGCGTTCAAACAAACAAACAAACTCTTCAGCTTTATAATATTAGTTTAGATGAAAAATAAAAATGCCTTTTGTATGACCCTGTTAACAAAAATAAGTAAGTTATGTAATTATATAGACGAAGAACGATTAAGCATCATAGATACGTAGTTGTATAAATCTACTTACAAAGTGCGTCTTACATATACCTATTTGCCTTTTTCCACAAGTATATTTTGAGTTACATATTTCAGAAGTTTTGATAATGTTAAAAAAAATACAAGTAAAGTGCAATCCTACAACCTTTTCCTTCGTCTCAAAGTCCAAATTCCAACAGTCAAAAGTTCCAACAAATGCAACCGGTATGATGAGATTAATTAATTAAAATGTATCTCCAGTTTTACCGCGACTAATTAGATCGGTCAGTCAACAACGTTTAATCGTCAGATAACCGAAGATGGATCGGGTTTGAGCCAGATAACGTCTACTTCGTTTAATGTTTGCGAGTTATCACTGTGTAATTGCAGGTGTTAACTTGTTATGGGATGCGATTGTTAAGACGAGGTGCGACCTGTCAGCGTAGTCTGTACCTAAGATTTATGGCGATCCCACACGGAGATACCTACTTAAAGAGTTTCTAGTAATACCAAGTAATACAGTTTATCAACTAGGTACAGCTTGTTAGATCCTATCACTTCTTGGTATAGTCTTGAGTATTTTAAACGTGGCTTGAAGCGGTACATCAGTTCAGATCTACGTTTCAGTTTCACTAATAGGCTATTATGGCTAAAAATTGTAATTAGTCCGTCTTTTAGTCTTTGTTTTTCCTTTTTTCATTCAAATAAACAACAGTAAAGATACAAAAGTTAGGAGTGGGAGTCTTTGACGTCACTCGCTCCCGTAAAAATGCCTCACCGAGTGACGTCACGCGTAATTTCAACGGGCTATAATTACAATTTTTAGCCTTAATAGCCTATTGTGAGTGATTGGATAGGTGGAGTGACGATTTGCTCATGATGGCTGGCAAGGACTGGATGTAGGAAGGTCAGGTCATTTTGTTATATTTTGGGGTAAAAGGCGGTAAAAATGACATTTACAAAATCTCCTACCATTTACTGTCTGGTCCGATTCGAAAGTAATTTTCCGATCCGCTTATAGACCGGTTAATCTAAATATGTCAAGAGTTTTGTATTTTACAAATAAGAGCAGTTTCCAAACACATGTCGCAATCAAAACAGACTAAAACTTTATGTCATGTCCAGCAGGTATCTCGTAACCATAAATTGGCTTTTAAACTTCAAATAAGCTTAAATAAAATACCAGTTTATTTGCATTTTTTCGTCTATTACATTCCCACGCTCTACCATAAATGGTCATTCGCAGCCAAAACATCCCAAAACGAGTTGGAATCGTTCGTAACTCGTAACGAAGTGATCTAGAACAGACAAGTCTAGTGGAAATGCGTTTTGAATGCCGCGTGGGGTTCCATAAATTTGCATTAATTATTTTCACTCGATGTGTATCGAGCGCTAACGTTCACATTGATTGTAACAGTGATAAAGAGGTTTCCGAGTCGACTTTTGCTCTACCCTAAACTGATTACTTTCCTTAACCATTTAATGACAACTATTAAAATATGACTAGCCATATTTTAACAATTATATTCAAACCTCTATTGGTTCCTTTATTTGGTGCTCTTTACAAAAAATGGCTGAGAACTAAATAAAGTATACAATTGTTATACAATTAGACGGTCTTATCGCCATGAGCGATCTCTTCCAGACCACTTTTGGTAGGAAATAGAAAGTTCCTTAACTTTAATGAGACCGGAAATTTAGAATCAACTTGATTTCAAAAATTTTAAAGTTTCTGTCTTGTACAGTTATGATGAAACAATACCATACTTTTTAACAATAACATAACCATACTTACTTAAAAATACCTTTTATTAGGCATTGATTTGTAATCAATGTGACAAACATAGCTAGTAAGCATTTTGTGTAGCATTGATTAAACAAATAGGTAAACATGTTATTATAATCTTAAGTGATGAAGTGCTCGCTTAATCAATTTTTGTTTTGGTTTCCTCGGGGTGGTAGGAAAAATATGAAGTTTCGTTTCATGTCAGTGAAAGTTGTAGCGAGGAGATGTGTCGCGCGACTTATTTCTGATTTTTCGTTTGAGATTGCTTAAATAGACTGGGATTTATGGACGGACGGAGCGCTATTTCCGTCGGACGAATTCGAGTCGAGATTTATTTGAATTTGAAACAGGGCCCAGGACAGAAGTCGAAGGAAAATTTTAATTGGATTATTAACTCATTGTTGAGTGTGACTCAGCTTTATAGAAATGAGAATAGATGTCATAAATCATGATTAACTTTGTTGTTCGAGAGGAAATTTGCTGCGAATTTTCTCGACTATGACGGCCAAAGTGCGTTGTATTTTCGACTGAATTAATGGATCCACTGAATCTGAGTGGAAGTTTGAGTTTGCCGAAGTTCTTTAGAGGCGCGAATTTGCGAAATCATTTATAAAATGATCAAAATTAATAACAATTTATTATAAATCTTTTTATATGTTCTAATAATTATTCTTCTTAGTCGGTACATTCTTGTCGTAGTTATTGTGAGTCATTGGTTCGAGGGGTAAAAAAATATTAAATTTTTTACTTGACTAATATAATCATTGTCGAGCATCTTGTTACTAATTAGATAATAAATAAACATCGTTGCTTACGTCGTTAAATTTAGCTCTTATCAATGTTCGTTATTTAGTATGTACCTATTATTTATGTAATCAAAAATAGTCTTCTTAATATAATGGAACCTATTATTTATGTAATCAAAAATAGTAGGCTTAATAGGCATTTCAGCTTCTATATTTATGAGCATGAGTTCTCAGAAATAAATGATGATACGCTGATATTTCTCCCATTTCTCAGTACTTTTCAATTTTTCAGAGATTGGTCATTACCACGTCACATTTAACGTATTATATTTGTGCGTTCTACTGAATGATACTATCAGAACTATTTACTGGCTTGTGGTCTCTGAGAGTCTGTATACGTGTTTTAGTACTTACATTGCTAACATAGTGTAGCCTTATAGGAGTTATAGGTACTCTTTGAACATAAGGCACAAATCCCACCATAGTTAGTCACAGATGTGACGTAACTCTTTGGGTCTTTTATTTGTTTTAGCGGTAGACGTGGAACTGAAACTAACAGGGAAAAGGTAGCGTAGCCGAGTTTAAAATTAATTGTTTTAGCCGGAATTCGGGAAGTTTTAGTTCGATTTCGAGAAGATAATCTACCTCTATTATGCTATCGAATTGAGAAATTAAACTTTAAAAGACTCTGAAGGTAAAGAAATAAGTTAATCAGACATCTATATTTTATCCCGCTTTGCATTGCTACAAATGATTTTCGAAATAAAGTTCAGATTGTTTAACATTGCGCAAAAGTATTTATATAGAAGTCTTGTTGGAATGGTTTTAGCCTATTTGTTGCCCTGTCATGAATATAACGCTTTTCAGTAAATAACACTTGCCTTTTACCTCAAATTCAATACTGTCTAGCAAACCTGAGGTTCGAAGCGTTAATACAACCAAGGCAATGTCAGAATCCCATTGATCGATTATCCAGTTATAAAATAAATCCATCCACGTCTGGAAGTGACAATGCTTAGGGCTCGTTTAAAACAAAATAAATTTGGGCGTGCATAAAGCTTTCGACACCCGGCATCCACAGAATCCGAGTCAACTCGCGTAAATCACCGAGTTGGGGAAAAAAAACTCCGAAATAAAGAGCTCACGTGAAAGTTCAAAAATATCAGCCGTGAATATAATTATGAGACTGAACACCCGCTGGCTTCCGGGCTCCTATTTGATGTACTGTCGCAACTCGCAACTCGACTGGCGGTCGATGATAACCGTGCGAGTTCGAGTTCTTCGGAATGGTATGTTGTGGTAAATCTTATTTTACGTTTAACCTATATTAAATATTTATTCTGAAAAAGAAAAGTGTACTGTATTATGCTTTCACGGTCACAAATGTACTCGCATTAACCAAGGGGGTTTTACCCTTTTGAAAAAAGCTCGTCGAAACCACGTTATTAATATAGGTAGTTATCGTTATTTGGTATACATATAGATAGACATTTCTGGGTTTTTGCTAGATTAGTTAAAAACTTCTAGATGGAAACTTAATTCATTTAAAGAAACTTTCAAGTTAATTATGAATAATATTCTAAAATGTATTGTGAGGTTAAAATTGGTATGTACATACGTAAGTGTTATGTTTTTAGTGGTTTTATTCCATTTTAGTCCATTTACTGTGCTGATTGTCATGATCTAGGTGTGCATTAATTAACTTTCTTAAACAAATTTCAAACTACGCATTTTCACACTTTTATTTCTCAATTGTTAATCAGCATAATTTTTGTTAGTCACGGCAAGTTATATCAGTTTTCCTATCGAAAACCCTTAGTAATCGAGTAGAGAGGGACTCTTTACATAGTTATAAATAAAAGATAACTCTGAAGTCCTACCTGCTGCGCGACTTCTGTCTGTGAATTGCAAATATCAACTGTCTCCAAGTCCGGGATATAAAGTATAAGTTCGAATACTCGAGGCGTCAAAGTTTTTTACGCGGGAACCATTATTATTATGTACTTTTAAGATGTTATGATTTCTTATCTTAGTTTTTTTTTGGGTATGGAAATTCGATTTTAGTTCTAAAGATGTTTATTTTTCTTTTTTATACGTAATGCGTCCGCCTTCTAGTAGACTAGACGGAGCGCGCTCACCCATCAAAAACCGGTTCACTCTCGCCTTAAAAACCTGGACCTTGATCGTATATCTCAGGAACAAGGACTCCCTTCAAAGAGCTTCCACAGCTTGGTAATTCGCACTATGAAAATCGATGTATCTTTGGAAGTTGTCATTCATTAAAACGGAAGTACTGGCTTTGTCTAAAGGTTTAATAGCATTAGGTTAGTACTACCCTTTCCATAGTAATACGACATACATACTTGACCGACGCATTTATTAATTAGCATAGGTACCTACAATTTCAAAGTCACTTTTGTTTGTTCAACTTCCCCCACGTAGGTAGACTTAAAACTAGATACTGTCACCCAATATGAATTTGTTCTTTTTTGTAATTTCCCTATATGAAATATTATTTATCATCCTATAAGTGCATAGTATACTCGTAAAAACAAGACAAAATACGAATAGTATCTATAGTTAATAAAAAATAAATAAAATTTCAAATGAACAAAAAATTTTTTATCTTATCACCTTAAGAAATATAACAAGGTCATCCTAGGTAGATATCTTAACATAAACCTTTTAAAGTTTCACTCCATATCACAACTACAATATGTCTACCCCCAATTAATCAGTTTCAAGATAAAACGTATTGCGGAATTTAAACAATAGTGTTTATAACCACGATGTTTATCAGAGGTCGTATAGTAATTAAGACGGTGATTAAAATAAGTAGGAAGTGTAAGCGGAGTCGGCTGTAAAAGGTAGGCGCGGGGGGACCGAGTCATAAAATTGTTTATGATGCGCAGGGTAGTACGGAATACAGAGATTATACAGAAACAGTTGTAAGAAATATTGGGAACCAAACTTGTATAACACATATTATACAAAAACATTTAGTTTGAAGTGATAGGTACCAGACGCTTTTATTTGTTTGGAAAAAAGGGTCTACCAGTTCTAAGTCAATGTTGAAATGAAGGTTTGCAGTGTTGCAATAATCACTATATAAGATGACTAGATTGATGACGTAGTATCAATCTAACAACAAAAGAAATAAAATTATATTTTTTATATTTACAATGTAGGTAGGCAAAAATCAGAATCAAATACAATTTATATAACCCAATCTCATAATGAATGTAGACATCGTCATAATATTACAGGCCGAGCCTTGTAATTTTTAAAATGTATGCCTCTGAATCTCAAGCTACCCTGTTATTTTTGAAAGCTAACTGCATCACAAATGAAGTTGTAGATAAATACGTTTCTATAATAAAAACGGACTAAATAGTACAAGCTGTATTGTGACGTCATCGTCATTAGAATATTAAGATCACTCTCAAGAGTCTAGCCTTTCACTTCAAGTCAACACGTTTATTGTTTTCGGAATTAATCATGAATCAAGTCAGATATCCTAAGTTACGGAAGGAGTGCCTATACTAAGTACAAGAATATAAACTTAGCAAGTGCTTTATAACTATATTGAGAGCAACTGATCGTATTGGATTAGGTAGGTACAAATAAAACAACAAAATTTAATTAGGTACAATTATAGTTACATTTTATGTATGTGTTACTACCAAAGCTTAGTCTTAGGATTTACGACATGAGTTGGTAATTGTAAAAATATGCACACTAAAGATTTTTAATTATTTTATAGGCTCTCCAGACCACCGACATAAAAAAATATTTAATGCAACAGACCGATGTAAAGGTCTTTGGGGAGGACTATGTCCGGCAGCGGATCTCGTACTGCTGAATATGATAATAAAATAAAAATAAAAGTATATCTAGAGCTATTTTAGTTAATTAATTAATTTGCTAAGTCCCTTAGATTTTCAATTCAATACAAAACGTTTCTATCAAAGCACCAAGTTTCAAAGATTTGATATATTGCCGGTTTGCGTGAATTTGTACAAATGATCATTGATCTAGTCATAATACGTACTAGTAGTAGACTGGCTCGGTGGCTCAATTGGTAGTGACCTCTGCCTTCTGAGCCAAGGGTCGTGGGTTCGATCCCCACACATTAAAAACATTTGTGTGCATGAACATGTCTGTATTGGTCTGGGTGTTTGTGTTTTTATATTATGTATAATATGTATTTATTTACAAAAAAAAAGGATCTAAGTAAGTTTATCAGTTGTCTAGTACCCATAGTACAAGCTTCGGCTTAATTTGGGGCTGGATGGCGCTGTGTGGCCCAGCGTTGCATGTCTTGGGTTATTTATTTATTTTATTTAGTACCAAACAATACAAGTCCGTACAAAGTGTAAAGCTAAGTGTATGGCGCTAGTACAAGTACAAGTTTAACAGTCCACAATTTAAAGTAACACCAGAGAGAACCCTTGAGACTAAACCTCGAAACAAACAAAATTCGCTCAAGTTTTAAATGCGTTTTAAATCCTCTGTATTTTAAAACGCTCGCTAAAAGCCGTACCAGTTTGTTGCAGAAGGGAAAAAACCGTCAGAGGGTACGATAGACTGGGTTCCTTGAGACCAAAGTTAAATATCCATTTAAATCTTCGCTGGGAGGGCCCGGGGGAGGGGAGTGCAGTCGAGTAAAGCGCTTTGCCTCTGAGTTTGTTGAAATTGATTAGCGGTGAATTAGGCATTGCGAGGTGATATCGACGCTATGATAAATTAAACTGGTGTCTAATAAGTGGGGCGTCTTATTTTGGGGACTAAAGTTGGATTGGCATCCATTGAAAATGTTCGTTGAGTGTTTGTTTTAATTCTGAGCAAGAATTCAATAGGATTCATCATCATGACTGGCTCGGTGGCTCAATTGGTAGCTACCTCTGCCTTCTGAGCCAAGGGTCGTGGGTTCGATCCCCACACATTACAAACATTTGTGTGCATGAACATGTCTGTTTGTATTGGTCTGGGTGTTTTCTATGTATAATATGTATTTATTTACAAAAAAAAAATATCGAAGTAAGTTTATCAGTTGTCTAGTACCCATAGTACAAGCTTCGGCTTAGTTTGTGGCTAGGTGGCGCTGTGTGACCCAGCGTGGCATGTCTTGGGTTATTTATTTATTTATCATCATCAGTCCACAGCTGGACATAGGCCTCCCTTAATGACAATTGTCTTTTGGAGGGATTCACCACGATTGGCAGACGGTTCGGTGACCTCAGTAGGATTCATTTGTGCCCCCTGTAAATTTGTGCGCAGTTAGTTTGCTTGTTGTTTGTTTGTGTTTGATAGGATTAGATATATTGATTTCAGTTCACATAGGATTGGTAATACTAAAGCGATATGTGATAAGTAAATAATTTGGCCTAATAAGTAAAGCTTCAATTATCTCGGCGTATTTATGAAGAGGTTTCAGAGGAACAAAACAAATTATGGAAAGGAATCCAATTATTTTAGTACGAAACAAATTGAAAATAAAGAGATTTAATTAATGACTTAAATGTTCTTTGTATGTTTTAATAGTTATTATTAAGCGCAGTTCTTATAGGAGGAAAGCTTACGGCCTGACAGATGCGGTAAAAGCGCTTTATTTCTAATACCGAGATTGGTGTAATAGTGAAATAGTTATGCTACGTTGTATGGTCTAAATTATGTACTACATTTATTTATACATCTTTTATTCTCGCAAAAGCTTTTATATGACCTTAATCGATTTGATTCCAATATGTAGGTACCTAACTTGTACAGGCAATTTAGAACAAGAACGGTGGAAGTGGTTTCATACCACGAAAATACGCTTGAAATACATCAACTAGTCACAAAACAAACATAAATAATTCTATATGATGGGATAGATGTAATTAGTATGTAAGGTTGTCTGGATGAGATAACTTATAGCGATAAGACTGCCGATATATAAACCGTCTAAAATGTACGACGAATGTATATTATACCTAGTTTTAAGTCAACTGTGTGTGTGTGCAACGAAGAATATATTATTATGTTAGGGAGAAATCTAACCCTCGACTCTGTATCCAAAAGGCATAATCATACCAAAAAGTGCCACCAAACTACTTAATATATGTCAATTAAACTGAAATGTGCCTACAATTTATCAAATTCGCTTTCCGAACGCGCGATTGAACGTCAAAGCGGCAAGATCGGCGTTGCCAACGGGCCGGCTCAAAGAAAGCGCATCAAGCGACAAGCGATACTCACCTACCTAACAGTACATAGCTCCGTCGACGACGGCACTAAATCAATACGAGCCATCACGCCCCGCACCCCACCCCGAGCCGCTTTCGCGCCGAAAGCAGCACCACCCTTGAAAAGCTGAGCTCCTACTTCTGTTCGGCTTTGTGGAGGTGTAGCTCGCGCGAGCACCCTTGGGATTTGTCTCGATCGCTCGCAATTGACAGTTCGAAATTTGAAATTGGTTTAAACTGGTTTTTCGGCACGTGTTTAGATGCGCGTGCTGGCTGGAATGCATTTTTTGTTTGCTTATTAAATACTTAATTAAAAAGCTAAATCCAAATTTGAAACAAATTCTAAAACTGAGATTGATGGCACTGAAAATACAACATACATTAATGCTAGGCGCGCACTGGTGACTTTTTGTCACCGTGACAGATATCTCTCTTTTTCTCATTTTATAAGTGCAAAAGAGGCTTAATGTTTAATCTGCATTTTCTGCGTCATCAATTTGATTAAATCCTAATATTTATTACTCTACCTACTTCTAAAACACCGTTAATGAATGTTTATTTTATAATATGCATATTTAGAAGCATAATATTGTTAATAGATTAAAAAAAGGGACATAAATTGTAATCTGACAGCTAGGTAATACTAATTAATGTCCTATAACACTTAATCTAGTTTGAATGATAGTTTTTAATATAATATCCGTGACATAAATATTCCAAATAAATTTTCACATATTGACATGTTCCGAAATAAAATTGGCTACTACAAGCATTAATACTCCGCGGTCATAGTATAATTATCCGTAATGTTTCTACTAAGCGACTGTATAAATCAAACATGCGACGCTATTGTTCGATTCGTGTTAGATTGATAAGGTTATTCCCAAGTGTGAACGAGACAGATATCCATTCAATGCTTTCTATTCATAAGTGAATGTATACGAAAAACTTGGAGATAAATATTTCAACAACTCCGATTTTTCTAATCATTGATTAGTACTATTCGGTAGTTTATTCTAAATGTGGAATGTACTTAATCATTTTCATACATTCAAATATTTTTTTCAATTATTATTTATACTTTCATTTACTTACCTACATGTCACGACAATATACATTTGTTCAAAAGTTAAGGTTCCAACTGCAATTTCGTTCTATAAGATATAATTTCTCATAACTTTACATATACTACAATCACACTGGGAGCCCATCAAAAAGTTTTTGCCCGCTTTTACAGTTAGAAAACGATTTTCATTCTATTTACATAACGTTTTAACCCTCTCAAGTTATTCTTGTTTGGAAACGTTCAATCCATTAACTCCTGTTCGTTTTAATGTACGGATATATTTTAAGGGTTGAGTCACTATATTCTGATTTGAGGAAAAACTTACTTGAAGGGGGTGAAATAGCTAAGTGACTTTAGTATTTTACGATCGCAGTGATGAATTTTGATATTTACCTGTAACAAAGAAACATTGAATATTAGTATAATGTTTGTAACAAATAATAATCATTATAAATTAGCATGTATAAAAATGTTGCTTTTAAAGGAGTCTGCCCACTACACCGTATCATACCATGGCCGTGCTATGAACGTGTCAGACAAAAAAGTATTCTTTGTATTGAAAACTATGAGACGATGCCCATTAGACCGTTCCGTCACCGACCAACACCGTCGCGTGCCATGCACGGACAGTTCAAAATTGTCGGCGAGAATATTTTGCCGGTGGCGGTACGCTCCGCGCACGGCACGCGACGGTGCCAAACCGATGCGTGCCGGCAGCAAAACGGTGATAATACGGGTTATAACCGCGTATAAGGACCGTTATAAACGCGTCTCAAATGCCTTTTCTGAGTTTAGCAAATTTAATTGTACACAAATATTTAGATGCACACATAAGAGCTTATATCATTTCAATTTACCTGGGTTATACCATGTTAGTTCCATACATACGGGTTGCATACGGACACCATACCGGCATCATACGGGCATCATACGGGTTGCATACGGACACCATACCGGCATCATACGGGCATCATACGGGCATCATACGGGCATCATACGGGCATTAAACGCCGTCGGCTCGTTTCAGTGGGCAAAGCAAGCCGTATCGTATTACCTTCCGTGCTTGACACGTTCATAGCACGGCCATGGTATGATACGGTGTAGTGGGCAGAGACCTTAAGGAAGCTAGGTACTCACATTGCAAGCCGAAAAGAAATTAACCGATCTAGGTTATCGAAAAGCAAACTATTCCAAATTCAAAATTTTAATAGGCACGTTCTGAATCCGAGTGGCAATAATGAAATAAGCGCAGGACAAATATAATAAATCTTGCCGCGAGACGCGAGGGCGGGCGCGGCGACTTCCTCTTTCGATATTTGAATTTAATTTAACGTTTCGCATTGTCAATTGGAATTAAAATTTCGAATTTGGAAATTTTCGTAGTTCATAGCGGGATTTTAGTTTAGGCATTATGTGGCATCTTCATCGAATTTAACTTATAAATACCCATTCTAATTTATTAACTTCTATATGTACTCGTACTATAAATATTTTAAGTGTTATACCGGCAGCTATTAATAACTTATTTTAATTGTAAAGGCATTTATTACGAGTAAAAGTGTATTTTTATGTGTAGGTCGGTGGCGGGCGGTCTTCGGGTGGCGATCGTGTTTCGCGTGTTTACATCCAGGATTATCAGCCGGTTTAACTCACGGCCTGGGTGTTGCGCCGGGGACGCACTGGGAGCAAGAGTAAGCAAGCATGGTTGATCATGTTTTCAATTATGATTTATTTCCATGGAAAAAGGGTGAATGTAAGACTAGCGTTATGTAAATCACAATGTAATGCATAGTGTATTACTAAGTAGTAATCCTTTCTATACATGATTAATTTAGTTATAGCTAATTTCATGTAAATTATGCCTCGCATGATGGTTCTTGGGTTCAACATATTATAAAGTAGTTTAATTTGAATAAATAAACATCGCCACTGAAGTTTATAATTAGCGAAAACAAATACCTATCTGATATTAGGCATATCACATCATAAATTAATTTTAGAATCATTCCCTCACACTCTGCTTATGTTTCTGAGTTGCGGACTGTGCCATGTATTGTTGCAGTATTTTGACCACTTTTTATACCTGCATAAAAATATATTCAAATTTTTATCCTCACAACACATACTAACAAAATTTTGTAACCTACAGGAAAAACAAAAGTTTTTCCTGTAGGTTTTCTTTTTTCAAATTATTTAGGCAAACATTTCTATTACTTTTTTTTTATAATCTGTGTTACACATAAACAAGTTATGTGTTTTTATACTTCTAGTTTTGACAAAATGGCCGCTGGCTTGCTTGATGGTAAGCGGTCATAGCACTCTATGTACGCCTCCAACGCATCGCATGCACTTTGCCGACCCCTTAAAAATCGAATTATGTACTTGAAACTTCTAGTACTATGTTTCAAACAAAAAAGATTCTTCTACCAGCCTTGTGTGTCCCAGACAGTCTGTGCCACAGACTCTGGCCGATGATCAGATCCCTCGGTATCTGGTCATCGCGCACACACGCCAGTCCGAGCTAGCGAGATAGACCGCATCGTGACCGCCGCGCCGTGTTATAATTACGATAGATCACGCTGATTGCCGACTTATGTGGAGAATGTTGGTTTTGTAAACTAGATTATTTTTATTTTTTACGAATTTAAGAATGAGGATAAGTTATTTGCATCATTAACTAATGATAGAGAAAATAAAAACACAATTTCTGTCAAAACACATATGCAGAAATAGTCTTATTTGATCTCTAAAATAAAAAGGTTTGTTTATATACTCGAAATTATTCAAACATAATGTTGTCATAACATAACATACCTACATTTGCATTCGTATTGGTCGTAATTCGTAATTTAGCCGTTTTATTTCACCAACTTTTATGAAACTAATCGTTAATTCTTTTGAAGAAATACATATAATGTATACTTTGAAAGCGACTCATTATATTTTATTTTTTATAAATATTCAAATTAATACGTGCTAAAACTCGCGCGTAAAACGTTCAAAACGCGTCGAAATCCGAATCAAGAATATTCGAACGCGGCAAAAAGCGGACGTTGGTTCCCGCCGGGACAAAAAACGGACAAAAACGCTCCTAATGCTCGGCATGGCCGCCGCCCGAGGGGTGGGGGCAAAAAACTAATAATAACAGTGTGTGTCACCCCATCACCGCGCCCGGCGACATTTTGGATTTTGTGACGCCATTAGCATTGACTGACTATGGGAGCCCGGTAGCTTGTTACAGTAACCAGAGATGCGAGTAAATACGCGCAGTGGAGATTAAGAGATAGTGTTCGTTAAATATACCTACTTAAAACAAATGAGTTTGCGATTTTTAAAGATCTGATATTTTAAATGGGTCTGTAATTTTTGTAGAATTGATGTTTTTATGTTTGATAAAATCTTTTATTAATAAAATAAGTAGCTTAAACATAAGCATCTAGTTTTTCTGTAGATCTAATGGTTGGTTTATTTGAAGGTTACTTACAGAGACTTATTTGGTAAAGTATGTACTTACGAATCTAACTGTCAGTCTGTTCATTTAAAAAAAAAATTAAATAGTTTACACTTTTCATTCTTATTTATCTTTTCATTAATTTTTATAGCTTCATTGCATGTAAAACTAAAGTAAATTACATTTATTAGTGTTTTTTTAAAGTGTTTATTATCTCACTAGGCACTTATTATCTCATAATTAGGAACCACTAGCTATATTAATATAGCATATCGTAACTATGATGTTAACATCATATAATCATCATAAATTAGCGTATCCATAATGATTATTTGATATTATATAATTTTAGTTTTGTAGATCTGTTGACAATAACTGCCAACCTACCTGAGAAAAGTCATAAAATTTATCAGTACATTATTTGCATGTTAAAATGAATATTTAACAGTATTCAATGAAAATAAATCTTAATTGAATTTGTGTTATGTCAAACAAATAAATTATCATTCTTATTCCTACTGTGATAAATGCTAACGTATATGTTTATATTTCTCTGCCCAATTTCATTATATTTAGTAGAGAAAACCTTTTATCCACATTTGGTTTCATTTATTTTGGTTATCATTTTTTATCCAATTTTCATTCAAGAATTGAACTGAACTGAATTCGAGAACTGAGAACTGAATTCGATAAAAAAGAAGCATACTCTATTTAATTGTTGTCAGGAACACTCGATAGCCTTGAACCTCGACATCTCATATCACTCTCATAAAAACAATCTCATAAAACGCCCAATTATCTTAAACAATAACTCATACAGGAGCTCATCGCCTCGTAAACGTCAACTGGCTCGTAAAATGGACGTACGAGAGTAACCTGCGAACTGTGACATAAATTATGGCTTATTTTATTTACAGCCCATCAGGCTAATCACTTTATTGGACTGTAAAAGTGACATAAAGTGTCAAGATTGTAATGCTTTTGAAAGCGCCTTACCCCACTAAAGACGCATAGATTGGTATATGAATGTGATTTTTTTGTTGAAATATAAATGTGTTATAATAATATAATAAGCATATCTAAGACATTGTCGTTAATACATTTTATAAAAAAATATGGATATTTTTTTACGTAAAGGTATCTCATATTTGGTGGCACACTAGATATGCCAAATGACAACAATAAAAAGATATCATAGGTAGATTAAAGCTTTTCGATAATTCATCAATGGCATAAATTCCGAATTTTGCATAGAAACTGGCAATCTAAAATCCATCCCGAAGGTGCAAAAGCAAATTTACGAAAAAAACACCATTCAAATTTGGAACAAACGTCTGTTTCAACGTAAATTCGGCGCGCACCTTCAAAACTCAACGACAATCGACAACCTTGAAGCCTGTTTATAAACAAAGAATGTTATGCAAGTAGGTCGTAAACGCCGAATGGGTGTCGGAATGACGTTTACTGCCGCATTATGTGGAGGAGCGAGATAAACCGTTTGTTTTCGCTCGTAAATTTATACGAGTTGCCCGCAACAGGTAGAGTCCACAATCACACGTACTTTCACTTTCGTTTATCTTTGCACATGATCTTTTTGACTCCTGTTTAAAGTGCATTGTGATGAGATTTCAATTAACGACTTTCGTAACTTCAGAGATTTTGGAAAAACAGTATTTAAGTAACTGTTTCTATTAAATAAGTTTACATAGGTCCTGATATACACTTCTACTTTTATAAAAAAGAATGATTTGTTATTTTGTGTGTGTATGTTTGTTTCTTAAAAAATATTTCACCATTGTAAAGTTACTAGAAAATTATTGCTAGAAAAGATTAGGGATCCTTACTAAAACGGCAATAATGTAGCCCAATAAAATATTTGTCAGAAATACTCGAAGTGAAGCGAGGGTGAGTTGCCAGCACAGGTCGCCAGTAATGTATATGAATGTGTATATGATGGTAAATATGCAAGCAAATTACGCCCAAAAATTTCACTACGTCGTTGTCGTTGTCATGAAGTCATTTATTGTAGAATTAAAAGTTTTGTATGGTCATAGGATCATTTTAAGCAAATTTAAAAAAGTTAAACTTGCACATATTCTAATTTGAACTTACGTTCTATCGACAAATCCACATCTAAAACTTTCGGAGCAAATAAAATTCTTATATTTGTGAATACATAATTATATCATGTCCGGTTTGTTATACCTTTCACCGGACAATCACTCATGTACTGCATACGCACACATTCAAACCATTTTAACCATATGTCTAACACGATCAATAATAAAACCATTACCCCATGCCTCCTAGACCATAATTTGAGGAGGTCTTATGAATATTCGGGCGTCGACGAATCGATACGTAATTATACGTTGAAAACGTACCCTACATCAATTTTGTATCCGCGGGGCGCGGTCGGAATAGCCCACGGCCGCAACACCATTGTGTTGGTCTACCATTGCGTGACGTCACGCTGCCCAAAACACCATGCGCTTACAAGTTATTGAACTGCATCAAGACACGCGGTACAGACTGCCGAGTGGAAATTCTTTACAAGCTTTATTAGGTTTGAACTTACAGTTACCGGGTTTTACTTGCTGCATAGTGCAGTAGTTGTCAATTTCCGAAAAAAAGCGACTAACAAAATACAATACAAAAAATATTTATTTCAACAAGTTGGTACAAAAGCCTTAATTAAACAATAGCTAGTAAATCACTAACTAGTACTTAACTATCACAATTTAGAAGAGATGTTAAAGTTTAAAGCTCGATATCATCACTTCTTAATAAGTTCTTGATAGTTCATACTGTATTTTTACCCTAAATTACACCTCAACTTTTGATAATATAATATGTAATTAGAAAAGCCTTATATTTTAGTGAAGTACATCCTACCAATATTATAAATGCAAAAGTTTGTTTGTATTGATGTATGGTTGTTACTCTTTCACGCGAAAGCTTCTGAAAGGTTTTTGAAGCTTAACAGTAAGCTCGTACACCAGATTAAAACATTGGCTATAAAATCTTCAATTCACAATCACTTCTATTCATACATACAAAGCCGCGGCCTGCAGTTAGTAATATATAAATCAAAAACCATTGCTGACGTCAATCCCAACGATTCCCCGAACGCCTGTTTCAATCAAAAATACCAAAAGCCAAGTCGCTTCCGTATTCAACAAAATCGTTTGTAACTATCTAATTTCTGTCCACGCGAGGCTTGCATGCCGACTGGCACTTAAAACGCGGTTTAGATTAAACCAGTGCCAACTTCCACGAATCATTATAAAAATTGGCCGTGAAATTTCGACTTTGCTACGGGAATAACGTTTTGGATCCGTTAATAAAAGTTCGTTAGATACGTTTTTTATAGTTTAAACGTTATTGTAATAAACGCTTTAGTGGTGGTGTTGGTGAGCTTAGTGTTATCGTTAGAAACGTTAAAGAGAAAGAAATCGTGCTTTCTACAAAACAGAATCCTTTAGAAATACAATAAAAACAGAAAAAGCAATATACCTCGGTATTAAGCACATTAGGAATAAGCACGCACTTTTATCATCATCTATTTAAGCATAAATCTGTTATACGTAATAAGCTCAAGTGATATATTTTAATTCAAGGTTAAAATCAAAATAAAATTTCAATACAAGGAGACAATTGCTTTGAAAAAATCAATAAAAAACTTGGGCTTACAAATACAGTAATCGTCTATTTATTCCAGTCATCAACCGGAATACATATTTTCTTTTTTCCAATTAACTGTACGACAACAACAAGTCATAATAGATTTCATAATAAATGAATGTCATAAAGATGGCAAATTGGTTATGAATAGTGCCAGTTTCGTTTTTTTTACTTTAACAGTATTTTCTATCGAATCCATATAGTCATTCAAACTCAGTCGTCAATCAAACTGACTTTACGAAGCAGGTCTCTACATATGCGTACATAAGTTCCTAATTATTTATTATAGATAGAAACATAATTGATAAAGATCACCTTAGTACCTAGTAATTAAGTTTATTGCTCAGAGCATTTCATAATAATCTTTGTTAATACAGGGAAATCTATAATTAGCTATACTTACCTATTTTTAAGATTTACTAATAGCAAAATAATATATTATGTATCGCCGTTGATTTCCTAAATAAATAAATAAATAAAAAATAATAATAAATTGTCTGTATGTTATTGGATTGTCTATGGATATTGCTGTAATATTTGTCTTTATGATGAGAAGGCGTACTAAAACTGCATCCAAATAACTAAAACACAATGATATACATTTTTTTATTTCTCAACTCACACTCACAGTTGTCTAAACGGTTAGAGCAAAAAGTAACACAATTATTGGCAATTACACGTTCGTGATCGATAATAACGAAAGACAGCGAAACCAATTATCAAGTTATCTTGCCCGCATATCAAGGGGTCAAACCACTTAGGCGCGATATTGTTCAATACACCAGTCGGGCAAAAACAAAGAGTCCACAAGTATTATCCATGGGGGTATTTAATAAACATCTGCTTGTAGGAATCCGACATGTCGCATCTGTTGCGCGGGCGACGCGTCGGTCGAGTTCTTTTTTCAAAATTTCAAATGCGCGCGAGCCGCTCCCATGGGCAGATGTTCCCCACATACCAGACAACAATTGAAACTCAACCTTATGCCGCGAAATTTAAAATTATTATTGGAAAAACAAAACACGTCCACAATTTTACTTTTTTCTCCCTTTTTTAACTGGCCTAAAGAAGTTTGATTATGACATTCGAATTTTGAATTCGCCGGCGTTTTCGGTAGGCCGCGTGGTAGCGATTACCATAGATAACGGTAAACGGGGTCATTAGTACGACCCTACCCTAATTCCGAGGTATATTGTAGATACATTTATCATGGAACAGGGAGCAGTTCTTTTTAAATGTCTCGTCATTTGTTTTATTGCTTCCAATTACTTAATGACTTGAAAAATCGATGGCTCTTGCAAGTAGATACATTGAAAGGGATATGATTTCGCCCTTTTACTCTTAGTAACTATGGGTGCGGAACAATTTAAAAATAGAGCGGGGAACCCCCATGGGCTTTACTAAGCTCAATTCCCATAAATCCCGTATCGACCACTTACGTGAGGAAAATCTAAAAAATTGGCAATGTTAAATGAAAACTGACTTTATTAACGTACACTAAGGTTGGTTTTTCATTAGGTTAATTGTTTATTAAATGTCTATTACTGCTTGAATGTCTTAAATTGTAATAATTCGCTAGTACTTTATTAAAATTTTAATGGATATAAATGTAACTCTATAAATAAATAGTTATTGCTTACAGCCCCATAGGCGCTGTGGTTAAGGACTCTACTACGACGATGGAAGGCGTCGATTAAACTTACTCACCAGTAAGTTGTACATAAATGATACAATTTGTTTCTAGTCCAAGTGTTTCTGATGCGTCGTTAACATTGATATCTAATTAACTGACAAGTTTATGCATATCGCGTAAGATTATACCTAACTAAGAATTTGATTAAATATTTATAATGATGTACCTATTTGACTTTATTATGTTAAAATGTATGTGCCTGGACGTAACAAATTCAAAAATCGGTCAAGTGTGAGCTGGATTGTCGCATCGGGGTATTTATTTTTCGTTTTTTTTTAATGTTTTACGATGATGATCTACGTAAGTAACAAAAGTCTCTAAAGTACCAGGTACTACAGGTAGATATCATTTATAATGATTTGTCATCCTACACGCGCATTTATCTACAGTACTTATTATTGATTGTTTATTTGCATTGAATTGGCTTCGAAATTACTGAACCGATTTGAAGAATTCATCCTTCGTGTCCATGGGCGCTGTCGACTCTTCACCATCAGGCATCACACTTGCTCGTCTGCCGCCTCTCGCATAAAAATAAAAAAAAAGCTACACTGTCCTCGGTCGATATTACGCTATAACATACAATACAATATATTCCCAATTGTTCTATACCCTCGTGAAGCCGGGGCGGGCGGCTAGTACTCTACCGTAACGTTTAACTTCTAAAAACAAATATGAATATCTAATCAATCGTATGTAGACGGGCGTGTCGCATGTGTCTACGAAAGAATTATATCTTTGACCCTCAAATTCAGTAATTTAACTTTCCCCTCCGGATAGCATTTCATTTACCTCTTCAACCGATACGCAGCGTGGGATGAACTAATCTGGCACATAGAGAGCTATGGAGGTATCTACATAGCTAATATTTAACTCAACCCAACAATAATAATCTATCTATACTTATAATAAATCTGTAGAGAGGTCAATTCTGTACATAAAATATTTTTTCAAAATAACTATCAGGGGGTGATAAGTGATCGATACTGATACCAAAAATGCAATCAGTAAAATTTTTGTCTGTCTGTCTGTATGTTCGTTATAGAAAAAAAAACTACTGAACAGATTTTGACGAAACTTGGTACAATTATTCTTCATACTCCTGGGCAGGTTATAGGATACTTTTCATCACGCTACAATCAATAGGAGCGGAGCAGTGACGGGAAGTGTTGGGAAAACGCGAGAAATTTAAACCTGTATGTTTGAACGCGCATTACGCGAAAACTACTGCATAGAATTGAATGCGGTTTTCACCAATGTATTGCTAGAGGTCTAACTTAAAACTTAGGCACAAGGTATAGATGGGTATTATATGGAAGTCCGTTATTTTTGAAACCCGATATCCACGCGAGCGACGCCGCTGGCACAGCTAGTAAATAATAATCCCAAGACCTGCCACGCTGGGCCTAAGCCGAAGCTTATACTTTATGTACTAGCTAGACAACTGATAAACTTACTTAGATACTTTTTTTGTAAATAAATACAAATTATACATATTATTAAACACCCAGACCAATACAAACAGACATGTTCATGAACACTAATGTTTGTACTGTGCGGGAATCGAACCCACGACCCTTGGCTTACAAGACAGAGGTCACTACCAAATGAGCCATCGAGCCAGTCAGTTTAGCTAAGATAAATATAGAAATTGACTTCTGTTCCCGTTGTCTCCCTACGCCTATTTTCAGTCAATTTAGAAAAGTTAATTTTCTAATAACAAAAAGCTTTCGGATGCGCGCTTTACGTTAGCTTAACGCACTAGAACATCGCATCTTTGCAACTCGAGGTAACTTTTTACTATAGCTATGCCACAGCGCTACCAGTAGCAGCTACTCTTTGGACAGTCTTATCCCATGAGACCCTTGTAGAATGACTCCTTTGTTAAAGAATGTCCCCACACTTGGCGGGCCCCTCGTCCCACAATTTGCGTATAAGTGGACAGTTAGTACCTCGTTGAGGTTTGGTTTAGTGGTGCCTATGACACAGTGATCGCGGGTTTGATTCTCGAACAATACAAACATTTATGTGCCTGAATATGTCTCTTTGTATTAGTCTGAGTGTTTGCTATGCATAAATGTATATAAAAAGTATCTAAGTAACTTTATCAGTTTTCTAGTACTCATTATTTTGAATTGAATTGAAGATTCCATATAGTAGGTATATTAGTTAAGTATGTATTATTATTTATGTATTTATTTTTTATATTTATACAGGTTTAGTTTGTAGCTCTCCTCACCCCCTTCATTTTTCAACTATGCTCTACCCTAAGGTTGTCTGGAAGAGATCGCTTATAGCGACAAGACCGCCTCAATTGTGCCACAAGTGTCTGTTATACCTAGTTATAATAAGTCAATTGTATGGTGCGCAATACAGAATATCTATCTATCTATTCCCGTGGCTCAATTAATTCATATGAATGTAACTAATGCCTTAGTAAATAAGAGGCGTATAGGTACTATTACATTCTGCCATATTTCGTTGGTGTGTCCATAATGGATATGGTTTCCATATGGAAGTGCCAATTATAATTTATCAGTTGTTTAGCATACATAGAATATAAAAGCATACATAAAACCTTCGGCTTAGTTCGGTATCGGAGTAGTAACGTAGCATATCTTGTGTTATTTATTAATTTATTATTGCTTTTTTCTTTTAATTTTTTACGGCACCAGCCGACTCCACAGACGGCCCAGCGCCGATAATTCCCTCCATTGATTCGTAACGCCTCCCGCGCCACGCTACAATGCTCGCGAGTGAGCCCCGACATTTGCCATTGTGTTGTTGTCTATGCCCCGTTTTCCGCTATGTGCCGTTATTTATGTTGTGGATGTTACATATATGATTTTATTTTGGCGGTAATGTAAATAAATAGAAGAGTCGTATGGTCTCAACATGACGTCTTGCGTTAGTTAGTTGAAAAATGTATACTGATGAAAAAAAAAAGTTCAACCATTATATTCTGGAGTAACGTAAGAGTAAATGCAACCACAACCTAGATATTTATATTTGCCTAATAATTTTGTAATAACTTGCGTAATATTTTATACGAGTATTGTATTCAAAATGTCAACAAAATCTCATCAATTTGTCTGTTTAATAAATTACCAAAAAAATATTAGTCCCAGTATAATGTATTCTAACTTACAGGTGCTAAGGTGCAATTTTCAATAAAAGGGTTCAGTAAAATTTTCTTTACTCCTACTAATATAATTTCTCTACTTTGATGAACCACTAATAAGCAAAATAACAAACCAAAAGGGATCCATCAATTGTAACATGAAACCTTTAAAGGACGCGCCAAAAAATATGTGCCAATAATTTACTGCATTATGGCAGCGCGTCGTCACAGAACAATGAATCTAAATAATCACTTAGGGTGACCACTGACCACTCCTCTCGGCACAGTCGTTAGTGCACAGCGGCGTAAGTGCGCGATGTCGAAAATAAACAATTATTTCCCGTGCGGGGGCGCCACAAGCACGCTCGCGAACAGTGGGGTCCTAGGGGCTGTGCTGGAAAAGGACTTAAAAGGAAATTGTAAAATGTAGCAATCTAAGATTTTTCATCAGGTAAATACGTAATTGGATATATTATAATAAACTATTATTTTTATTTTTCACGAGTAATACACGTTATACTTTTTCTGGTACATCGATGTAAGACCTGATAAGAGAAAATGCCGTATAAATAGAATATTTATCTATTGCATCTCGTTCAATCATAACCAGCCTAGCAATCATACCCATACAAACTAATAAAACCAATATATTGTTTGGTAAGGCATAACTTATACCTACATTGAGAACCTTTTATAAGATTTTGATATAAATATGTACATAGATATAGTCTTGTATTCTTGTACATACTTGTATTCAAAAGGGTGTAAAGATGATTTTCATAAATAAATAAATACATATTATACATAGTCAACACCCAGACCAATACAAACATGCACGTTCTGTTCATGAACACGAATGTTTGTACTGTGCGAGAATCGAACCCTCGACCCTTGGGTCAGAAGGCAGAGGTCACTACCAAATGAGTCATCAAGCCAGTCATTGAAAATGTAACTTATAATGTGTGAAGATTTAATACACACAAATATTGGATACAACTAATCAGTCTATTATCATATTATATTACGGCTTAACTTTGGTTGTTCCCAAGCGTTTTATGAAACCGACTTTATAACATTAATATTTACTTTTAATCAAAATTAATAACTTCAAGAGTTCACTTATCCCCGTATCCTACACAATCGACCGCCAACGGCAGGCACCGAATCTGATCACTGACCCATGAAGCAAACAGAAAGGAAATTTTCTTCGGCCAAGGAAAATACGACAATATAAATAACTCCATTGGGCCCCTCTCCTACATCACCCTATGACAAAAGAGTTATCGGTGCGTTGAAAACAAAAATGGCGAGCTGATTTATTACGCTGCGTATTAGTCGATCGACTTCTGTTACACGTTTTGTGCCGAATTAGCTGGTAAGGCTCTAGTCGAGAGGCGCCTTTAATTGGTGAATATTGAAGGTAGCGATTTAAATAAATGAAAACACAATAGGTAATGAAAACCTATTATACTCGTATATGTGTAAGTATGGTGCAGCTTCTAGACTGAAAAAATTAGGTACCGGTTAGGATACATATAAATAGAGAAAATGATTAGGAATCTTCAGAAAGTAATCTGACGGAAAATTTAAAGATGGTTCGATTGTAAAAAAATTGTTTCATTAAAATTCTGATTATATCAACAATTGAAAATCACACTTTTGGCACACTTTTGGCAAGAGATTTGTATATTATTATATTTATTATGTAGGCAGGTACATCATTGTCTAGTAACTAATTGATTTTAATGCTTCGTCATTCAAAGTTTTAATACCTAGTCGAAAGACCGTTCAGCAATTTTTTTGATAACTTTAAACCTGTAAACATACGAAAGATCCTTTCACAAGCTTTAAACAGCTAGCTTACTGTATTGTTACCAACACACTTTTCATGACCCGCGCCTTAACAAGATCATTCAAACAAAGACATAGATTTCTTCGACACGCCGACGCGACAATACCGCGTTATCTAACGACCTTAGCGCGATAGCGAGACGCTATCGGCCGGTGTCCATCGCGATAGCATTGTCGACACTATGGTTTTATTGAATGGCCTGCCATTCACGCGCCGTGGATAGGGAACAATGTACCTAGTCCGTATACAATGTTTGTGTGGAATTTCTTGTTTATTTATATTTATAGCCAGCAACTTATTCTATTAATTTTTTTTTATGCAAGAGGCGGCAGACGAGCAAATGTGATGCCTGATGGTAAGCAGTCGACACCGCCCATGGACACCCGCAACTCAAATCGAGTTTAGGGTCGCTGCCGGCCTTTTAAATAAAATTAATTAATAAAAATAATTTGCCGGATTTTATAGCTTTTTCTGAACTAAAAAGTAACCTAAGTTACATCTTATGTAGAACTCACTTAATTCCAATCGCGACCGGAATATACAGACAGGCAGAGATATGGTAAGACTTTTGGTCTAGGCGCTATGCCTAAGGCGAGAAAGACATGAAGGTTCCAAGGTCAGTTCTCATTCTAGGAAAGATTATCTCTTGAGTTAACACGAGGTTTCATTTATTGATACAGGTATCACATGGTTTAAGTTACAGTCTATTGAAAATAAGTCGAAAATACCTGATGTTTTTGGTCTTAATAAAAATTAAGTAGACCGATATCTAAATTATAAAAGTATTAGGAGCAAATAAAATTAATAGTATCTTTTTCAGCATCAAACCAACATCATTTGATATAATTAACAGCTTTTTAAAATTGTGCTTTATTTTCAATCTTCAAAAATCATTTTGAAAATAAACGAGAGCTCAGCTTGTCCCAAGTGGATTTCATTTTACCACGAAAATTCTTTCTATCCTATACCCCGTGAGAATGCACTGCACTTTTCTAGAATCAAATTATCCTACATATTTCTCGCGCTCAGTATTTTAAAGTGTAATATTAGTAGTAGCTTTAATATTGGTATGGAATCGTACCTACATAATTTTGACTGGTTCGATGGCTCATTTGGTAGTGACCTCTGCCTTCTGAGCCCAGGGTCGTGAGTTCGATTCCCGCACAGTACAAACATTTGTGTTCATGAACATGTCTGTTTGTATTGGTCTGGGTGTTTTCTATGTATAATATGTATTTATTTACAAAAAAAGTAATTAAGTATAACAGTTGTTTTTTACCTATAGTACCTGCAAGATTCGACTTAGTTTGGGGCTAGATGGCGATGTGTGGCCCAGCATCTTCTTGGGTTTATTTATTTATGTACAAAAAGTTATTTTTGATAATGCTACTAAATGGAAAAAAAGAAGAAGCCCAAGTCGCTCAGGCAACAGAAAAGGAACTTGAATACCGCTATACTGGCCTTTAAGATCGGCTCTGGTTATGGATGGATCCCAATTATTTATTAGGATTTTTCTTTCTTTCTTTCTAATAAAACGCAAACACAAAATTAACGGTGTCTTACTGACTTATTAGTAAGTGAGTAATTAAATCTTTAAGAAGATATTTGAGAACCATTTGGGACTTATCCGTTTTCAGTATGAAAGCTCTATGCTTTTAAATAGTAAAGAATAGAATAGTATTTAGTGAAACGAAGTAGGTATTTAAATTTTTAGAAGGATCGAACACAGATCGAAGTACAAATTTAAAATAAAACATTCAATTTTGCAGAAAGACAACTTCTTGCGATGACTGTAAGATTTTTGAAAATTCACGGCGCGAAATGTTCTTTTTTTGAAATCAGAAACGGGTGATGTTTCTTTATTTTCCATTCAAAGTTGCATTTCAGTCAAAACTACCGCAGCACTCAAACCTTCGTATCAAACCGTTAACATCCGTAACAAAACTTGCAAAAACCGTTAAAATGACTAGCACATAAATTCAGTTCGGCGAAAGCGAAGATTAGGAGCTACCAAGTGCAGCCAAAACTCGATATTGGTGAATAATCGTCGCCACTACCGGCGCGATGCCCGGCCGGATGCGTCAGATTTATACCCGGGTATGTCGTACCCGACCCGGGCGCACCGGCACATTTATACCAGAGTTACTACTGTCGACGGGTCTCTTCATAAAGCACCCGATATGTCTTCTTGCCTTGAGGGCTGCGATTTATGGCGTGGAAACGTCATCGGCCCCGTATTTAGGAATAAATCATACGTGTTTGCTTGGTGCACGAGACGTCTATATCCCGTGCAGCGTCCCGGGGGACGGGTAGGTTGCAGCCCCAGATTCATTACTGCTACGCAAATTAAACGCCTTTTGCAGTCATGGTGTATAATGTTAGCGTGTGTGAATTTATTCAGTTTATAGTAAAGTAAGCGTTTACGGTTAGTGTACGAGTACGTAATATTATTGTACGAATAGGTGCAGATCCAATTTCTCATAAGTAGTTGCCGCAATAGATTATAGTAAAAAAATCGTGCTTTCTTTCTTTTCAGTCTCCATTAAAGCATCTATTTTTATCAATAATCTTACCAAATAATAATAAATATAAATCTTTATTATGCCTACTGTGTTGATGTGTTTTTTTCTCAGAAATACAAGTATAAAATTTATATTAGAAATACAAATATATAATTTGTAATAAAATAAATAGAAAACGTATTTATAGCTAGCATGAGGCATTTACAGCCAATATATAGAGACAAATTTCATAGATAAATGTAGATCTAACCTTTGATTTTCGGTCTTAGTAATCTATGAATCTAACATTACAAGTACATATTACATAATGAACGTTTGAATTCAAAACAGAAAAACTAACTTAGCCAAACTTACCAACAAGTTGAACGTGTAATTAACGTCATATTTAAACTAATAGTGCTATAAAAAATGCGTGGAACAGATATAATCAATAGTACAAGAAATGGCCTTCGTTAAAATTTTGCACTCCGCAAATCGTCCATTGTTGCTTTTTTCATCGCTCGTACAAACATCGCTTTATAGTATCCCTTAATAAGTTGTTACCTTACTTTATTAACTGAAACTTTAGCGTTGATGGTACAAAAACGAAATGCCAGCGAATGTCTTTCCAAGTAATCGTGTTAATGAGATCTAATAGGATAGTCGGCGAACTTGAAATTGCGTCTGAACCGCTAAGTATGCATTGTCATTGATAGCATCAAGGAATTGGCAAAGGTCATGTTCAATTTATAAAGACAACGCGATATTGGACTCGTCATAAAAAAGTGATATAAATGCATGACATTGTCATCTTTTATTGAATAGTTGACAGTTTGGACAAGTTACTATAATGACATTAAACGCTGTGAGACCGTGAAAGATTGTTTATGAGAAATGTTTTAATGACTATAACGTGTCCCATCTACATATGTTAGCGTATATCTTAGACCAATAATTTTATAGCGGATACCCATCATAGGTACATTGCCGGTCTGAAGATTCTATAAGAGCCAATGTCATCATAAATACTTTATTTTACGTAAAAAGTTATTACAAATTACTCTTTTCTCTTATCTTAAAATTTTGAAGCACTGACTTATTTTGAACATTGAATTTTCGGAGTCAATATGTTCCCGGCTTGGAACAAAGCTTTGTAAACCATTTAAATGGAGATTTAAAAATCAAGATGAGAATATTTGTGATAAAAAAATCCTGTACAGTTCAACTTATGCGACACATAGAAAACTTTCCAGTCTAATTGCAAATCCATCCTTTACTTTTTGAAGTAACAAAATATACTCGACAATTGCATCCTGCGCAAGGCATTTAAAATCCGCACCACATACCTCCCCTATCGTGTCAGTCGGCTTCATTAGATACAAGCGGGCTCAGTGGGCATTACGCTATCTTCACAGACGGGTAGCCACGCTGTATGTGAACACGCAACAACCTACCTACATCGGGATTTAGGTCCATCTTTATCTTCCAGGGTACAGTGAGTTGCGGAAATCATATCGCGGTGAACATTTTGAGTGCGGTCATTTTTTCGTTCAATGTTTGTTTCGAAGAACGAAGTAACACGACTACGAACACCATTAAAACTAAAACATTCTAAATCACATTATGTTTCTCAATAATTAATTTGTTATTTATATTTATAAACTTTAACATAATTGAGATTAAAATTTTTAATGACACTTTCGAATATTGACATTAATCACCACTAAAGATGGAACATTAATTAGGTATTTGATTGCACGGACGCCACTGTAAACTGAAACTTGATTCCACAAATTCGAATTACGATCCAAACTTAAAACGTTTCCGAACATGACAGGAAAGCGATTCCCAACTGACTGCCACCGCACCTAATTCCTACAGGTAGGTAATTCAAGAAACAATACAAAACAATGTTAGGACTTCAACAAAAGATGCTTGGAATTGGGTCAAGTTTCTGAACGAAGGTAATTTACGACTCTTATTGTGTTCTTATGCAATTGATGGACAAAATCGGTAGCATTCCGTCAGGTATGTTTATGCGAATCTGAATTTGCGTGACGAGTCGCTTTCACTTTTATTGTTGATTGTATAAAGACGTGTAAACGGTTGCACTGTTTCCGATTTAAAAATACAAAAGGTTATTGTTTTGTTTTTCTGACTAGGTTCGAGTTGACTTTTGTGCAGATCATCCAACTTCTACTTTATAGTAGTGTTTGACCGCTATTTAAAAGTAATGAATGTGTAGGTTTTTTTTTATTATAAATTACGATATGCCACGCTGGACCACAATCTAATCTAGCCCCAAACTAAACCGAAGCTTGTATTATGGGTACAACAACAAACTTACTTAGATAGGTACATTTGTTTTCTAAATAAATAAATGTTATACATAGTTAACACCTGAGTGTTTCTGGTTGGTCTTTACCAAGACAAACAGATCATGCACACAAATGTTTGTACTGTGCGGGGATCAAACCCACGACTCTTGGCTCAGAAGGCAGGTATGTTGTAAAATTATTTTGTAATCCGTTGTTTTAACTAATTTGAACTATGTATCACTAAGCAAACATTGTGCCAAGTAATGAATAGGTATGATACTAAAATAAATTTGTTATGAAATTGTAACACAATTCATTATTTTACTACAAAATAAAACACAAGTACAAATTTATTTATGATTCACTACTGTTTCCACCCGGAACAAATACATACCAAATTTCCATTAATATAATTGTCTGAGTATGTTACTTTGATCTAATAATATCCATGAATGAATAATAACGAGGCACTCCTAATTGAAAATCTTGAAATAAACTTTCCTCAACGTTGAGCGTAGCGCCATCTACTTCCCTCACCCCCTAACACTTTGTAAGATAAAACTCACCCCTTGTGTCAAAAGCATGAACCGTTGCTACTGAAAGCACCTCAAAAACTACCCCGTAACAAACCCCTTTGGCACCGCTCTCCTAGCGCCATCTCTCAGATGGCGCACGAACTTTTGCAAAAGCTTGTAGTTCCCGAAAGTTCCGTCGGAGCGACACCAGCGCCGGAGCTTTTGAATGAAAAGGTTTCGCCAACCGAATTCCCTTTCCACGCGCACGTAATACGGTTGATATTTGTTTGGCGGTCGGTTATTATCATCGAATGGAGTATGCAAATTAACGTGCCATTACATGGTAATTTATTTGAAACGAATGACCACTTTGTGGTATAGTGCATCGGGTTGAGCGTTTGTACGGGGACCGTGACCTTATATAGCGTCAATTTATGGCTGTTAGTCGTTAAACGGCTTTACGTAACAACTGTGTGTCTCGCGTGATACCTTAGCACAGTAACCTTATTTTGCATAGGACTTTCACCTGTTTCTTCAGCTGTTTCGAAAGTTAACTAGTTGCGTCCTTTATTGAGGTGCTGGCATCGGAAGATGGCGTCGGAAGCTTTGACAATTAAATTTTATAAGCTTCCGCTTACCACTTTCGCCCAGAAGAAATTCGTGACATTCCATGGGCAATAAGAATTTTAACAAGACCCGTTTTTGATGCGAACGAATATTTCGTTTCTGTAAATGATGATTCTTTAATGATTGTACGCTATTAACTTAAGTCATCACAATAACTTCGACAATTTATTTAAAAATCGAAACAGGGATCATACGGAAACATATTTTCAGATTACAGCCAATACTAAGTAGGTGTTAGCGATTTCAAAATGGCCATATAATGCTTACATACTTAATTTGTTAATATAAGTGGTTGTAATTATAGTATTAGGCCGCACAATAATTCGGTTGTTTCTGGAATCGTATTCAAAGTGTAGATTATTTTATGTAGATTTTAATTATACAATATACATTTGTTGTATAATTTAGCAATTTATGCTGTCTTACGAGTATATAAGCGATCCATTCCAGACAACTTTTATGTAGAGTATACTTTTAAAAAAATATGTTAACAAACTGTTATTTTTAATGACAATTAACATCAGCATTGCAAGTCCCTTTTCGTAACGAAGCACTCTGTTATATATAAACCATCACCTCAGTCGATTATTCGATGCAATTTGCCATACCACCATCTGGCGAATAAAAATACTCGCGTCTCACGCGCCGATTGAGAGGCGCGCTTATCAGTTTCGATGAAGACGTGAACATTGGCTATTTTTTTTCCATTTTTAAACAGCTCGGTCAAACATTGGCTATTTATGAGCTGAAACAATAATGTTTGCGGCCGTGATTTATGTAGACATCGGAAGTTGCACGCGCAGGCTCGGGGGATTTGGTTGTGCGTCGGGTTTTAATCGGTCGTTTTTTGTTTATTTTTGTTGTTGTTATTATAAATATTTCACCGCTCACGTGCTGGGTGTGAGGTTTACTCACTACTCGAAGCTGAGCACGTAAATGTCAATTATAAGGTACGATATATTTTGTATAGGAAGATGCTAGATAACACGCCATTAGAACCTTATTTGACGGAAAAATGTCAACGTTTTCTCCTCATTAGTGTCAACATTTGTGACATTCAGTCATTCTTACAATCTTGGTTTACATCTTCTTGAACTTGTATGTAAGTATCAGTTGTCTAGTAGGTACCTATAGTACAAGCTTCGGCTTAGTTTGGGGCTAGATGGCATGTGGCTCAGTGTGGCATGTCTTGGGTTATTTATTTAGTTAAAGGAATAAACAAGTTCGTTTACTAAAGTTTATAATTAAAAAGTAATACAATTCATAAGGTTGGATTTCTTACCATCACCAAATGCGTAGATTTAAAATGTATAGTGATTTACTACGCTTTTGAAAGCACAGAGGGTTCCTTGTACTAAAAGAAGATTAAAAAAAAGAAAAGGTAAAGTTTTGTACCCATTTTTTGTTCGTTACAATTTTATATTTATTTGCACGCTTTATCACGGGGCACACTAGTATCAAATTACAAGTTGCATCTGAGTACGTATGTAGTAGCTTTTTTTTTGTTCACTAGACCACTATTTTTACACAAGATCTCTCAACACGATACCAGAATGCTTGCCACGCAAACTGGACGTATTGTTAGTTGTAAAAATAAGTCACCTACTTAGGTGCAGCCTGTTTTAGCCGCTCTGAAAAGTTTTTTTAAAGAAATAAGCAAGACTGAATCCGAATTGTGTTTTATTACATTTTGTAATCTAAAAAAAACAGGATTTTCTCAAGTCAACGCGTATGTTTTTTTTTATGTATAACGCATAACTTTATAAAGAAGACCGATTTTGATAATTAAATACACAGTGTGCATATAGCACGGTTCAATTACTTAGCTGTGATCCTACCTTCAATACGTTTTTGTTCAAAAAGGTCAATTTGGTACAATATGAATTGATAATGTTATTAATTGTAGGCATAAATATGCCTATTTACACTATATTCAGTTTGGCTAAAATTGTCTCTATTGAATTAAAAGTATTAAAACCAATCAAACATAGGAAAAAATAAAGTCGATATCAGAGAGATTTGCTAGACGTACAATCAAATAACCATTTTTACATCACAAACAAAAGGTATCACTTACGTCAACGATAATCGAAATCATCATAAATCAAAACAGACCGCTGATAGGCGCAATTACAAACAATGCACCAGTTTTTGCGTCTAAACAGTGAGACAAAGAAGCTAAGAAAATCAACAATAGCGAGTGTTACACTTGGGTGTTACAATAATGGTATCGATAATAATTTGCGTGCGATGCGGCCCGAGATACGGGCGGGAGGCGACACGAAGCGACAGCCGGTACAATCGCGGCGCGATCGGTGCGCGGACGCAGCACAATGCTATCGTGGCGCTGGCATCGCGGACATGCCCGCTCGCGCCATTACGATTGGTGCGCTCGACGGGTACGCACCTATTTATGGCGGATTTGCTATTTTAAGACGCTTGTTTAATTTAAGCATTTGTTTGTTTAATTAGATGAGATTTTAAAGTCAATATTTGTATGCGCAAGGCGTAGCTAGATACCACAGGCCGGTGACGGTCACCGGAACGAGGAGCTACGCCCTGCGATTGCCAACATAATTTTCCTAGTGTGGCGATATTTAAACCTACAGCTGGTTGCCCAAAGTGGCTAACAAATGAAGATGCATATGTCCAGCAGTGGGCCTCGATGGGATGATAATGATGATAATGATTTACATCTTACATTATTTATTACATACAATATGTTTACATTTTGCAAGTCATTTTTATTAGCAAAGATGTTTACGTAGAGTATGTTAATACTCTACGTAAACATCATATAAGTAGATCATTGTTGTTTTTATTCAAATAACTGCAATAGTAAAAAAGCTTTAACATTTGCGAGCATAAATAAATATAAGTTATTGTAATTTAACCAGAATTTAACTTATCTAAACGCTATAATCTATAGAGTTTGCCACTTTTACTTCATGAAAGGAAAAAAAATTTGACTTCGTCGAAAAATAAAATGCAGTTTTATAATGTCATTGTATTATCCATTTTAAAACATTTCACGTCGCAAACAACACTTTTACCAATAAAGAAAAAGTTTGCAACACATATTTAGCATAAAAAGGAAGTCATGTTGCCTTTTTCAATGTTCAAGTTTATTCGAAACACCGAGCGATAGAATAGAAATAAAAATATGCAAAAGCATGAGATAGTGTAGTGGCAAGTGGAATCCTATTCCCATGGCTCATTTTCTACTTAACATTCGTAATTCAAAAGCTATAAAGTGAAGTTAACCGTTTGCTCGGATGCGGTACCAGACATGAGCGGCAGCGATTTGGAATGTTTTTTTTTATAGTAGCGCGACATACTGGTTTCCCTACGCCTGATGGAAAGCGAAAAAGAAGTCCAAGGCGTTGTGACAACAAGTAACTGGTTAGTTACCTGTCAGTTGCCACCGCCATGCCGGCCCAACCCTAACCCCCTACGAGCTTTTGAAACCCTACTCACCGGCAGAAACACGACTTCCGGGTCGTGTCGGTCATTTGCTTGCGCTGTTCTATAGGGCGGAGGTCCTTCCTCGGACGGGCGGCACAGTTCAAGTGAAGATTCGCTATGCCCTACCGCTCTTCCATGATTTATAGATCAGACTTAAAATGAGGTGCTAAAAATGCAAGGTCATATTTTCTTTTTTAATTTTATTACATGGCGTTAATTTATATAATAAGCATTACAATTTCAGATTGTAATAAATTTATATGTAATTAGTTGTCAAAAATTACTTTATAAAGATAGGGTTTTATAGATTACCAATTTTTTATCTATTTTTTTGGCAAAAATTTCGCTGAAAGCTGTATGCTGTGGTGATGATGACGTCTATGTTTAGGTGAAATTTATTAATACTGCTAAAAATTAATTTGATTCAAATGATTGTTTTACGTTGTTTTTCTAGTACTCAAAAATATGTTTATTAACCTTTCATATGTAATATGGACTATCGATTGTATTACTGATAGTAATTAGATAGCACTATTAGTTTTATTTCCTTTCTTACTGCGTTATAGTATTAAAAGTTATAAGCGTAGAATCACAGGATGGGCTGGCTCTGGGCTTATATAGAGATATGTGGAAAATTTTGGGGAAGACATTTGCTCAGTAGTGTGATAGCATAGATTAATAAAGAAATAAACCGTAAAGCTCCGGGGGGAAAAATGCGTTTTTGTAAAGAAAACCGAAATCCTTCAGAACGTACTCTCGCCCATAAATAGTTTTCCCACAAAAACGGGAAGTGCTGTCGCCGCTAAAGGCATTATCCTACCTTGCCGTACACCGGCAGGCGAGACCGTCTCTAGGCCGGCCCAAGAAGGCAGCGATTAATAAACGCGGCCGCGTCAATAAAAGTCACTGATCGACCATACACATGTCCCTCCCTCGCCAGCAGGTGTACGCCGTAGGATGTGCCCTTAGGGTTGCTACTAAGGACTCAATAAAACATCATTTTTTCTATGAAATGATAGCATTGTTCATATAACAGAGCATACACACGAGTGGCGGAGTCGTCACACGTCGTCGGTATTTTAAACCACAAAAGTTTATTCGCTTGTCACGTAGGTAAACTAATACATATACACATGTACAAGTTCACTTGGAATACAGTTTTTGTATTTACAAAGTAATTTTACTTTTCTGAGAAATTGTCTGTTTCTACATTAAAAATAATTTTATAACGAACTAGTTTAATGAATTGTATACAACTCACTTTATTAAGTACCAATACCTATGTGGCATTGGATCAAAACGTTTAATAAAATGCTGTTTATAAGAGACAATTCATTATATTTTACCTAAAATACGGCAAGAGCGATTTTCTTAAGGCGTTATAAAATCCAGATCATTTTGTTTTCCATACATTTTCTTTAAAAAATCGCTTATCTCTTGCCAAGCTATCTAAGTGGTAAAAGAGCTGTTTGCCAAACTGTTTATACTATGCGATGTTTTATTTTTTCATTAATACTAGCAGTTTTATTTTAAAAACTTAACTCAATTACTATTTTAAATGGCAATGGAATTAAAATGTACAGCTACAGTCAAACAAGCAATATCAAAAATTCCACGTCACTTCAAAGCTTCGAGTAAGTCCTAATCAAATTGCAAATTCTCACAAACCGAAATACTTCATGCCATTCTTTTAGCCTGGGAATTCAACACAAAAAGTTGTTTCGTGCCAACCCTGCCACGAACACGTCGTACTATGTAAATATCCAGACTGATCCTGTCAACGTTTTCATACCATGATATAGAGAAAGTATTTATTTCTTTTATTTGATAAGTCCACTAACGGTCGACAATGACTGACAATGTGATAAGTCATTAAAAATATATAACTATGCCAAAGCTGGGAATGGAATAGATACAAGCGTTACAATATCGATCATCTATTTGACTACATATATAATGACGTTTTTGGGGTTTCAAAGATCAATAGTCACGGTCCATCGACTCCTGAAAGTAGGACTTCTTAAAGTCACGCCACATTTTTCTATCCCAGGCTTCCCGCATTAAGCCCATGCCAGCAATTCTTCTTATCATTATCAGGCTAACAGGTTACGGGCCATCCTACACTACGTCTACCTAAAAGCAGTGTCCACTCCAAGAATCGTCTGCTCCAACCATTATCGGTTATATTTGTGGTTATATGGCAGCCGTGGTTATATGGCAGCCCACTGCCCCTTCAGTGTAATGATCATAGATCGACATCTATTTTATAGTCATATGCGATACGGCCGTCAAAACATTTTATGCCTATAGGTACATAAAAAGTTGTAATGATGGAGGAGCGACCTATCATCTTTTTCCTCCAAGCCAGTCCCACCTACCCGTGGTACATCCTGCTGAATAACAGACTAGGCTACCGACTGGTGGCGATATTACCATTACGATAAAAGGCGTAGCTAATGACGGGCAGCAGCGTCATTAGAGCGAGAAGCTGCTCCCTGCGATCGCCAACCCGCCTGCCAAGGAGCGTGGCAATTATGGGAAAAGCCACCGGGTGTTTGTCCAAAGTGGCGATCAACTGGAGAAGCCTATGTCCAGCAGTGGACTGCATGATGATGATGTGCAATATATAAAATCTATCTACATAGATACCGGCATAGATATGCATTTTTTTTACTAGAGAATGGGTAGCGCGCTTGAGCGCTTAAGCAATGTTGAAGCCTAAGATGAAGCGCGCTTACCCAACAAACAACACGGTCGGTTCTTGCGTTAATTTAATAAGTTCCACACTTTCATGAGCTGTAGTGTGGCATATATTTCTGCCGTACAACCTTAACAATAATTGAACAGGTCGACGCCAATAGCCAATCAAACGTATCCGTCTCTGCTGACCGCGCGTCGATCTGTCGCGAAAGCCAGGTGTTTAACGATGCAATCATTTGCATAGGGGGCCAGCCGTCCGACCTATTCTCACGTCTGTTCGCCAAGTTTCCATTTAAAGAGCTTTTTCACTGTACCACCTTGTATTCGGCTTCGAATTGTCATCGGATCTATAGGAATTTCTCTGAATTAATAAATGAACGCTGTATATGGATGTTGAAAGAAATTTTGGATTGATCAATTAGTTTTTTCTGTGGTTTTTTCTTTTGGGGAATAAGGTTGTCGCTTCTGCTTGCATGTAATATGACATTATAATTCAATCGAGATGAGACAATGTCTCATTCTATGACTGCTAGAGTTCCAGATACAGGAAAGCTATGCTTATTGCGCAGCCGAACCTAGCTTTATGATTTAAACTTGACTACAAGTAGCAATTTAATTTGTACCATAACGTTTGTTTGATAAACTTAATACACTATTAACCAATAAAAAAAATGTTTCGAAGCTCTATCTTCACTAGTTATATGCTGCAAATTGATATACCTAGATAATTTTCTATCACAGAAACAGAAGAAAGTGTAATAATCTTTTTTTAACAGCTTTGCTCTCACTAATGTATATTATAGCAAAAAAATATTCGAATGTTCAGTTTTAGATCCTAGGGTGGTATTCAGGAACAACATTTTCTAAATAGACTTTAAACTTTCAGCTGGGAGACTGAACAAATCTCTATCCGGTGAAAGCTAAAAGCATTTGTTAATTATCAGTACGTACATCTTAATATTAAGAATTATTCTAGCAAATACCGAGTGTTTCACGTTGCGTAAAAATTCATTTCCTTTAAAGGATTAAAGTAATCTTACCATTAAAAGACTTGTTCATACGTTCATAGACTGATGAATCAGCAATAACGGTTACCTGAAATGGAAAAATTATTGCGTTATTATACCGGCTCAACATGCGAGTGTAAATTGAATTGAAAAAAAGTGATAATTGAAAATAGCACATGGCACATAATCAATTTATCGAACAATGTTTGATCAATTGGTTTGTCTTCTAATAAATCTTATAAATGTACCTAATTTGGTACGTGATCAGTAGTTTGAAAAGTTACAGAAATATTAATTGGTATAAATAGGAATATTACGGAAATACGCTATTACATTTTCTTTCAGCTATACATTTATATTTAACCCTACTCGATATTAAATTGTGTTTAGTATTTGATCAGTCTTTTTTCAATATTATCCGTTACATGTATAACCTTTTGTGTCTCCACAAGCTTTGATTTGTGTATTTTCACAGCTATTATGTTTAGTTTATATTATGTTATTTTTATTACTGTTTGCTAAAAGAACGATACTTTGTGATTTTTTTATTTATTTAAAATATTAAAATCATTTTAGTCTTATATCAGTATAGCGACGTGGGTTTTAAGTTAACCTAACTTGTGATAATACGACTAATTTAGCGTCTTTTGAAATTGTTTATTAATAAGGAAAAGGCCTAATCTGTAAATGTTCTTAATTTCATCCCGCCATTCATTTGAAATGCGGTCAATTCAATTGCATATTTTTCCTGGTGCACGAAACCGTAACTGAGTCACGGCAAAAGCGTAAAAAGAAAAAATACACTAATTGAATATCGCACATAATCAATTAAGGCATTGTGCACACTGTAAAATCGAGTGATACAACCGGGACGGGCGGGCCGCTAAAGCCGGGCGCACAATCTGACATTTATGAGTGCCATAAAAACGCTCAAGTAGTGACTTTTACTACTTGTTTAGTGAACATAAATGTCTTTGCCTTACCCGCGCTCAACGTCGCCCGTATTTAAAAGCGCACAATTTCGTGCACAGTTTTGCTCCTTTTGCCCCTTTTTATTTACTGTAACTGTACTGTTATGCAACTGTATAATGCTTTGGTTACTTTTCAGCGGGGATTTATGGGTGTCGTCTTTTGTCTTTATTTTACCGTTGTGAGAACATGTTTGTTCGAGTTTTGTTTTCTGTGAATATTTTTGAATTGCAACACCATGACAAATTGGCTTTTAAAACGTTGCATACTTTAGTTTCGGTATGTGATTGTTTTGGTGTAAGTGTGTTTTTAACTGGGTGTTTTTTATCGTCTATAAAAATATGGAATAATATGATTTATTTACAGGAACGAGTCAACAAATCAGTCAATTGTCAGTTTGCCACTTGTTAGATATAGACCAACATGGATGTCAACTCACAGGTGTTTTGCCGAATGCTCGGTGGTCGTAAGCTAGGTTGTTAAACAAACCGCTGAAATCTCAAGATGTCCCTTAGTTTCGTATTACTCTTACAATACCCACCCGACCTCCCGGTCTAATTGTCATGTACCTATTATGTTTATCTTTGTTTATGTTTTAATGTTAATGTTTGTTTATTTTGTAAATAATAAACATTTTTCTATTCTATTCTAATCATCACAATCGATGTGTCGCAGGCAAATTCTATAATTCGCCCGTATACAAACGGCGTCGGCAGTTTACAAAGACAAATTCATCATATAAAATGCCGTACGCCGTATGTAAGATGTCGTTTATTTTCTAATATGCCGAGCTACGATATTACAGCCGATTACAAATTGCCTCGGCATATCGTTCGAATTAGTACCAAATTAAACCGCGCGTGGCGTTACCAGTCGTCAAAACCAATATGGCGGTCAACAGTGAAAGTGTGGAAGAAAAGAAATATTAAAATATCGGCTGTTTCAAATGTATTTTAAAGGCTAGTATTATAGGAAACTATTGAAATTAAACTAATCACAAAGGGGGCTGCGAAAACACCGTGGAAAAAAACCAAAATAATTCGAGGTTATCCAGCACGTAAAAACGCTAGGGTGTCCATGGAAACTGGCAAAGTGGAACTGAAAATTGCAATAAAATGCTTTGTAATATGATTTTTGTAAATCAATTGTTTCGCTAATGGTTTTATGCTTGTTTAAGCTTAGCAGAATAAGTGAAACAAAGAAACATTGTTGAATTTATTTTTGTTATTACCACTGAATGTCTTGTTTAATTAATAGGTAATTCTTGGTAAGTTTACTATGCATGTGTAAGTATCTTAAGATTAGGGAGAATATGTTCTCACACGGTACCATTTAGTGTTTGATTATGGTTTCAATTTCATGCTTATTTAATCGACGAATTTATTTTCGTAGTCAATAATTTAATAATATATATTTATATTCTATTAATAAACTTAAAATATAAAATAATAATATTCTATTATTAAACTTAAATACCTAAATAAATGATTAAAAACCCTGTTTCATTTCTATTATCATGGTCACCCTAATACACAAACCAAGTCGACGTTGATGCGATGACAATTTGCCTTCGGCATTTTATAACACGTATTTATCTTTCTAAACTGCCGACGCCGTTTGTATACGAGCGAATTATAGAATTTGCCTGCGACAGATGCAAAAGGTACTCATTAGAATCAATAGGCACCGTTCTAACGAAATCCTCCTCTAGCTAGTACTCATACCAAGTAGTATTACTGAGTGCGTAGGTTTTAACGAGCGACATTATGAATGTCGATTCGTATCTTCATTATGTTAACAACAGTCATAAAATTAATTAGACACTTGAAGTTGTTATAACCATCTTAATTATTCCTGCAAAGGTTTGCTGAATAACTCAGGTACACATCACGACTTAATTGTTGTTTAATTGAATAAGAGAAAACATCAGATTGAGATAAGATTGTTGTATCTTACATGATGACATGATTGCGGAATGCAAATGTAGGTAAATAAGGTGAACATAATTTGTGATTTTGCGATGATGTCCGTAGCTTTGATTGTGCTATTATTAAATTAAACGTCCTTTTCTTCGATTACAACACCTTTTTATTCACTCTTCAACTTTTTCACAACTTACAAGTGACAGAATAAAGTATTTGAACCCGTCCACCGTTCGCGTTCGCAATCGGATAACCAATCACAATCGTTTTGTACGTTCGGAAATCCAAGCGCGAGAATGATTGAATGTTGAAATAAATGGTTTTTAAAAACAGTTACAGACATGACTTAGAAAATAATCTAACACTATGGAAATTGTTAAATTCAATGACGTGGAACTCGTCACAAGAATATTTGAAGGCTTCCAGTTCCATTTTCAGATCACCAGATCATCACAGTTAATTTAACATGTTTAGGCGAATTAGGGAAATTCTAAAATCTACTATACGAGTAAACCTAATCAGCTGCACTTGTCTTACATATTTAGAACCATTGTGTGATTAAGTATGAGAGTACCTACTGGAAATTGCACTGCAATAAAAAGGAGTGATTTAGAAACATTACCATTTAGGCATTCACAGGTTCATACCTATTTAGGAATGTTATGCACTGTGGTCCAAAGTCCAATGCACGCTCAGAAAAGCAAAATTAAAATTGGAACACTACCTTAGTTCAATTAGTAAGCTAACTATGCTCGTCTCTGTACTATTTTTTGTAGCCTTCCAGTCGTAAACCTAGTTAGCCGTTGATAAGTATTCACCAACCGTCATGGCATTACGTTTTGGCAGTATCGGCGAACACAGGCCACCCACATGCCTAAGCCTACATACCACCGGGTTTATAGTCGCTCCGTCTAAGAATAATAATGTTGCACCTATGCGATTGAAGGCCACACGGACAATAGAAACTGTTGATTGCTTTTTGTCCTTTCTAGATAGTGACGTAACCGATCGAAGATGTTGTTTTCCGAACTGGTTGTTGCGTAACGCATTCCCTTTTGAGAGATATTGTTGTAAAGATTCAGAGTCGTTAAAAATGCATATTCGTTACATACTGGTAGATATGTATTTATCAGGTTATGTTTGCATTAAATCTATTAAATAAACAAATATAAATAAATTTATATCAGACAACATCACATACATTGCTCTTATCCCAAAGTAAGTAGCTTAACCACTTGTGTTATGGCTATCAGAACAACGAAGGTACCACAAATATAAACAACCAGACACGGGACAAACAGAAGTGTTCATCACACGAATGTTTGTCCCGGGTGGGAATCGAACCCACGACCCTTGGTTCAAAAGGCAGGGGTCAACTACCAATTGAGCCACCGATCTATTGATTTATAAATATCAAGACGAACTTTAGCCACTAACGATTAGAAATTAAATTTAGGAATTTGAATTCCAAAACAATTTACTGACTAATAGAAATACCTTGGTAGAACAGAGTCCGAAATATATCGTTAACACACCCCCGTGTATCTATAAGTAAGTAAGTGACTGATTCACCTCAAGCCTCAATCATTGATGAATTTCCTCGATCGATGATGGAAAACTAGATGGATGAAAAATGAAAACATTGAACATTCAAAATACCCCATTTACCAATTATCGAAAGCTCAAACAAGTCAATAAGTACCGTGCCGTTAAAGTATCTACTAGAGTAGTACTAGAGTTAGTACTCTACGATAGTAGGAAAGATAGTTCTTTCCTCCATAAAAGCATTGCTTACTCTGTAGATATGGTACTAAGAAGTACACCGTATGGATATGAGCTACTTCATCTATCATCTGTAAGGAGGTGTCAATCAGAAATCCTTTTTTCTTTTATTTACATTTATTCTTAGGAAGACACATATTGCAGATGCCTATTACTCCTAGTCATAAGATCATATAAAGGTTTATTATAATCGATGCATTTATCTCCAATTTACAAAGGTTTATTTACATTCGTCATTCGCTATTAGTATTCAAAATGGATGCTTCATGTAATTGTAATTAAAAACATTCTTATTAAATTATTGATGGCATGCAGTGACAACAACAATATTATCGGCAGGTGCTGTCTCAATTGAATTTTTGCGACTATTTGTCAATAGATAAATTAATAAAAAAATGCAAGTAAGGGTTTGAAAAGGAAGGGCCTGATGTGAGCATCAAACTCTCATGACAAATTCGCAGACATTAATTTAATTTAGTATTCGACAGCTGAACAATTATCGGAATGGTCTGAATGTGAAGTGATGAAAATAATGAATTGTCTGTCATTTGTCAACTTAAGAAGACTAATAAAGTTCACCGATACTTTATTTAGTCCTTCTAGTATCTTCATCATTATCAGCCACTCACAGTCCACAGCAATGGTGCTAGACATTTATATAGGCTTCTACAACTCTCTACCAATTCGCTCGATCCTGGGTTTCTCACATTCAATACTTGCCAGTCATCTTGCGAAAATTTTCGCTCCAGGTCCTACAAGTATACCTAAGCAAAATCTTCTATATCAAATTACGTTATAAAAAAGACACATTAGGGAATTAAACTGTTGGTTGGTAAAGTCTCGTCTGTTTTCTTTCTGTCCCTATGTATGTATGTTTACATATTTAAAACTAAGCATCGGAGTTTGATGTGGTTTTTTAATAGATAGAGGGATTTAATAGAAACACAGTTTTGTGTACCTATATGCATTTAGTATAGCGCCTGTGCGAAACCGGAGCGGGTCGCCAGTTAGGAATATTTCAGTGCATGAATGAGGTTTTTTGTAATGATAATACCTACGTATTTGTCAGGCATTTAAGCCCTTGCACAATGATGGATTACGTGACACACATCACGTCCGAATATCTACACTAATATTATAAAGAGGAAAACTTTGTTTGTTTGGTTGTAATGAATAGGCTCAAAAACTACTGGACCGTTTTTAAAAATTCTTTCACCATTCGAAAGCTACATTATCCACGAGTAACATAGGCACAATTTTATTTTGGAAAAAAAAACTTTACGCGGACGAAGTCGCGGGCGGAAAGCTAGTTTAGCAATATAGTATGTATACAGTACGACCTGCTTCCTCATCATAGCCACTGCACCCGTAAACACTGCTTGCTATTCCCAACCGCGCGCTTATTTCCCGCTCCAAAAGAAAGTCCTTCTACATACCATAGTAATATATTCGTCCGCCAAACGATACGTTGTTTTCGCTATAAATTAGACAATTAGGAGTCTGGCTGTGATGCTAAATCTATTCAATTAAAGCCGAGTCCGCACCGGTCACCTACCGCGTCGATTTTTAATCGTATGTATTCAACGTGCGATTCGCGCGCCCATTTCGCATATCAATGCGTCTGACAAATTGATGAAAAAACGTGGACGCGTGTCGAACAGAGACGTAGGAGGTGCGTTTTGAAATAATTGCGACCGCAATGAATAATCATTGCGTTAAATATTTGTGTACGTGTGTTTGTTAAACGCGGATTAAGCGATAAATAAGGAAATTTATACGTTAGACAGCTTGTTATATTTATTTATGCCCCGTTGCGCGCATGAAAAAGTTACCGATGTCCCGAGGCGAACTTGATGTTTCATAATATTATTTATTAAAACATGTTTTCTTTTTGCAGGACAGAAGCTGATGGAACATTAACATCTGATACTATGACTAGATAACCAGGCATTATTCAATATTTAATGAAGATAGATCAAGGATATTTTTATAACTGTGATCCTAAAGCACAATGTGTTCATATTAATAGACTTGTTTATTTATTTATTTCAGGAAAGGAGGACGTCACCTGGAACACCCCACCCGAGACAAATTAGAAAAGTTCGATTTCTAAGTGAACCCAACCAGGAATCGAACTTGAAGCCTACTATTGCGCCACTGAGACTGACAATACTAAGTCGTTATGTGGGCGAGGCTTTGATTTCACGACTGAAAGATTCATTGATTGATAAACTTCATTCATCGATGTATAATGTCCAACATTAATTTACTGTCGGTTTTGTTATTTATTGTGCATTGTTATTCACAGTCCGTACCTAATATTGTTAAAGAACTTGAATGCTTGTAATTGTCGAATAACATCACGAAGTAAATTGTTATTTGTACCAGGAACATGATCGCTTTTGGTGAAACAAAAAAGGTTACAAGATGAATGTAATATCAGAATAGATTCAACAGTTTTATAGCGAATAATATCTTCGTGGAAGTATTGTCAAATGATAGTTGAACACGAAAGTTCAGTATATTCCTAGTGACCTACTTCATTTCTTTTGAAAAACATTTTGAGAAATATTTTCTGGTACATCAATTTGCTGTTTTATGTAGAACGAACAAATAGCTAACTTTTTATTTCACAATAAGAGTAGGTATTTAAGATATACTTGCTAATTCGTTTTATGTCTCATGTATAAATTACTCATAAACATAGCTTAGAACTTTACGAGATGCACCTAAAATGTGTTCATAAATGTAGAATTTAAATAATTATGTTTATTATAATTTGAAGAAATCCCTCCAAAATTCTGGTCAATTTTAGAAGGCGGAAGTTTAGACATGACATTTTGTCTGAAATGTAAATTTCGTGTAACTGAAATTGCTAGGTACTAAGGACCGATGATGCTAAACAGAAAAATAAAGTAATTAATGAAACCAATCCAAAACCAGATTCGGTAGCATTGATTTAAGAAAAGAATAGATCTTTATTCCTTCTTCCTATTTAGCTAGCCACTCAGCAGACAACTGGCAAGAAAAATCAACAAAGCAAACGTGAAACCAATGTCAAGATCTCATTATGCGAAATAATCATACACTGTCAAAAAATAACGAGCCAAATCGTTATCAAACCGGCGTTTGGCACCAACTACCATCTCAATACAAAGTTACCGAATGTCGGTGTAATAATAAACCCGGTGTGTGATTTAAGGTGTTTTGTTTATGGGGCGTGTCGGCGGGCGGCGGCGGAGCGTGCGCGCGCGCCGATTGACGCTGATCTATCGGCGAACGCACATTTGCTACTTGCAATGCGACACGACGGATATTTGGAGGTTTGTCTAGCAGATATATATAATAAAGACGAAATATTTGTATTTGTCTTCGTATGACTGTAATGAATAAACTCAAAGATTGATACGGTATATCCTCCAGATGTTTGCCGTAAGTGGAGAACAACTGGAGAGGCCAATGTCCAGCAGTAGACTGCGATAGATTATGACCATTTATTTGTATATCTAATTTTTAGCATTCTAACGTCTCAGCATTTCAGAATACTTAAGATTTACATAATTCATTATACTTAAGAATGAAGTTCGAACTCATAAAGAAAAGAGCAGTTTGCACAAGATAAATAATTTATTATATTACTTATAGTAACAACAGCATACAACGTTCAAGGTGTTGAAGGATTACCAGTCTCCGGTCTCACGCGAAAATATCCTTCAAACCGCTGACTGCAAACAGGTCTGTATGCATAATAAGCCATATCAGTTGCGCAATTAGTTAGATAGTACTATCCACGTACTATCAGTGGGAACAGCTGACCGGTGGCCGATAATTAATCAAGACCGTACTAATAGACACGACTAATAGTGTACAGACAGATTAGCAATTCATGCGTTTCGTTTACAAGGCACGACATGATGAACGATTTATGTGATTGGTGAGCTGTCGAAGATTTGGAGAACAGGGTTCTTAGAACTTAAGCTAAATTTGAAGTCAATCTAGACTAAAGTACCTTATTCATACTTAAGTAACATGTTTATTTTCTGTACATGATTGTCTGGTAGAGATGATTTGCTTTAAGATACTTTTCTTCTAGCTAGCTCTTCAGTGGTACAGCTAAGCCGTAATACAGTTTCTTTTTTAAGTTATACTTTCTTATTTGTTTTTATGTTATGTTTGATAGAGGGGGAAACGGGCCTAAAGGTCACCTGATGGTAAGTGATCACTTCACCCCTTACACCGCAACGGCCCTCGAGAAATTTGTATGCTCTCTTTTGATATAGAGATATATCTTAAACGACATTCAATGTTATTAATAACATTTAAAACAAAAGTTTTAAGAAGGGATTGCGTGTGGACTGTGGACGGCCGAAGTCTGGTAGATACGAAGAACTGTAAAAGGCTATTTAAAAGGCGTCTGAAATGGTGTCCAAAATTTCAAGTTCAGGAAGGATCAGATACTAATGGACTCGTGTGCCGACAAGCATTCGAAAGGCGACTTCCGTGAATGTTATTGAATGCTAAGTTGTACTTATAAAGTCTTTTGATTATTATTAGGCAACAGTGTAGCATCGCACAGTTATTATTGTATTTTCCATCTATCATCGCTCATAGCGACATGACTGCTTAAATTGTACAACAATTGTTTTTTTTTATAGTAGCTCGACATAATGGCTTCCTGACAACGGGCAAGTAACTGGTCAGATACCTGTCAGTTGCCACCGCCATGCCGGTCCAAGCCTAACCCCCCGAACGAGCTCCGGAAACCCTACTTACTGGCAAAAACACGACCCGGAGGTCATTTGGCTTCGGTATTCTATAGGGTGGAGGTCCTTCCTCGGACGGGCGGCGAAATTCGAGCGAAGGTTACCTATGCCCTACCTTTCTTAGTATTATTTTTTGGTATGCAATTAATTGTCTATCTACTTATCTATAAGTCTGTTAGTATTGGTGGTGCGGCAGATATTTCTGTTTCCTTGAGCCCAAACTCGAAACTCGTGACAGTCACTCTTCAACTGAGAATTAATTACTGCTTGTAAATAAACTGTTATCAACAGCAACAGCTGACCAACAACCATCTATCTATAAATAGACACTACTAATTGTGTACAGAGAGATTAGCAATTCATGCGTTTCATTTACACGATACGACACTGCCCGATTTATGTAACTGGTTACCAACTTAATTACTAAAGACTGTGACGTGGTCCGTTGCCCATTCATAATCTGGTAATGAACCAATTATGATGTTGATTTTTTTGGCCGCATCGGAAGATTCCAGTAGATTTGATGTGTACGAACTCTTTTTACACCAATTAGCGAAAGAATCGCAACTAGTGATAATTGGACTCGTGTATTAATAACAAGCGTTTTAACAAGTTTAATGTTGAAGATACAACAATAAGTAGGAGTATGTTACTTGATGCAAAGCATCATTAATACATTTCGAGTTATAAATTTTTCTTATTTTTTTTTTATGTAAAATATGCTTTTTAAATTCCCTTTGCAGCCTACGTTTCTTTCATAACAGCGGACAGGCATGAGATAAACGGAATGAAGGTCACCTGATAGTAAGGGAGCACTTCAGCCCATAGAGAAGAACATGTCTATGTAAAACGTAATTATTTCAGTGTAAAACATTTTTTTTAATTCACACAAGTTTAAAATATCTTAAATACTCGTTTTCCATCGAACCAACTACTAAGTAACGACCAAAAACCGTTCAAAGTCGCAAACGTACGCTCGATTTCAAACTCTGCCGAGCGTCCGATTTGGACCAATTGCGACGCCGGCTCTGGTTTAAATGTTAATCACCAAGTGTCGAAATTATTAATTACAGTCAGACGTCACGGGGACGTTACGCATGCAGATTGGTGTGCTAACGAACGATTAAATATGTATGTGTGCATGCGCATTTACTATTTGCGCGGCGAGATTTGATGGCAATATCGATTTGGTGAGTTTTGTCGGTAGTTTGTTGAGATGTAAGGTAGCAACCTATCATCAAGCCCTCACTCCCACATTTCCCTGGTACATCCTGCCGATAACAGATGAGGTCTGGCAACCGACTTGTGGCGGTATAACCATAACGATTGAAGATGTAGTTAAATACCACAGGCCGATGACGGGCAGCAGCGTCACTGGAGCGAGGAGCTACGCTCTGCGATCGTAAACGCGCCTGCCCAGCGTGGCGATTATGGGTCAAGCCTTTTGATTAAAAATAAGCCAATTGCAAGTTTCAGAGCAGTTCTGAAAGCGCCCTAATAGAGGTTAAGTATACGTCAGAATGACGTTATAAATACGACGTGACGCCGAATATAGAATTAAAATGCACAGTGCTTGTCAACATTTTATAGCTACCGTTTCATGTTATCATTTTATTAGTTGCATTGTCATTGACAATAGCATTAGCAACATTGTATTTTATAGATCAATACCATTCGAATACTTAAACAAGTCTGTCGGTATCGTTAGGTTTATTTTTATACTTTTATTTAATAATCATGTCACAATCTTATTCAAGTCTAGACTGCCACTAAATTATGTAAATAAAAATTCTGGCAAATACATAAACTACGCCATAAAAAGTTAGATATAAAAGTACTAACAGCAGCCTACTAGGGATGTTACCAGTGGATAATAATAAAATAATAAATAACCCAAGACATGCCACGCTGGGCCACACAGCGCCGTCTAGCCCCAAACTAAGCCCATGCTTGTACTATGGGTACTAGACAACTGATAAACTTACTTAGACACTTTTTTTAGTAAATAAATACATTTAAACACCCAGACCAATACAAACAGACACGTTTATGAACACAAATGTTTGTACTGTGCGGGAATCGCATTAAAATCCGTTGCGTAGAAAGAAGCGCCTTTGTTTTATACTATGTATAAGTATATACATATACTATGCAGTGATGTGGTAATCTGATGTAAGTATGAGCTATATCATTGTAAAGTTTCATACAAATCCGTTCCGTAGTTTTCACGTGAAGAAGTAAAACATCGGTATCAATGTGGATATGGATGTATATCCATCCCAACAAACTTTCACATTCATAATATTAGTAGGATTACTCTGGCTGACCGTTTACATTTCTTTGTGATTGTAAGCAAATTAAATCAAACATTTACATAACAACACGATTTGGTTACACGAAATCGTGATGTCTGTAGGCCAAGTTTCAATGATAATTAAAACGAAAGATATACTCGTACATAAAAATTCAAGTAAAAGTTATATCACCATCAGTCTGCAGACGTCCACTGCTGGACATAGGCATCTACCCATGACAATTGTCATTTGGATTGGTGACCGCAGTACGTTTTATTTGGACCCAGCCAAACGCTTCTGCCCACATCCTGATATTCCCTTAGTCAACCTTTACGACACCCAGGGGGTGAGATAGGATGGTCCTATTTATGAATAAGACAAAAATTCAGACATGGACAGAAACGTATGAAAAAATTATATATTTATTCAAATTATTCTTCTTTTAGACCATAGACATTAGATCTTAACCGACTCTATGGTACCCACGAAAAGAAATTGTATTGTCTTCTGTCACCGCACGGGTCGTGTTTCTGCCCGTGAGTAGGACGAGTGCTGCATAGGCAGCCGGGGGTTGGGGTTAGGCCTGCATCGCGGTGGTAACTGACAGGTAACTGATCAGTTACTTGCCCGTTGTCACAGCGACTTAGTCTTCTCTTTCGCTTTCCATCAGGCGTAGGGAAGACATTATGTCGTGCTACTATAAAAAAAAATATAATAAAAAGGAATCTTGAATTCTTGCCTGCTGACATGACAAGAGTAAAAGCAATAATTACCAAAAAAAGCTCTCATAAGCCCTTACGTATTAAGTACTTAAAGTAATACGTCCACGTGCTCTCTCCATTCAAATTGAACTCACGGACTTGCACCAACGCTTTATTGTACAACGTCCTGACATAAAATCAAACTCGACCGGTTATTTATTACTTGTCGGCTGTCACAATTCGTAGATCCCTTCGAAAGATATACCGGGTAAGGTACGACAACGTATTGTCTAATGAGCGCGTGGATTTTTTGAACGAACTAACCAAGGCAAAATCTATGTAGCTGTCAGCTGTAATAATGTCAAATGGTATGCATTACACGACGTTTACACTGGCATAAGCTTATTTGGAGAAACATGTTCTGAATATGACAGGTAGGTTTTATATAGAGGCATAGTATTTGTTTTTTTTTTGGTGGCAGACAAGCAAGCAGCTTGTTTGATGTTAACACGTTGAGCGCCATGACGGTCACCGATGACCTGCAAAAAATAGTGTTGCTATTGTGTCTACTTTCTCGGCAGTCAAAGCCTTAAACAGTAACCGACGCCCATGATCAGCAAAAACCGTGTCATTGACTTCCTTTCGTCTGATGGAGTGCTAAAGCGGAAGCGTAAGTCGCTCTGATAACGGATAGGATACGTTAGTCCAAACAGTCACCATAGTCACGCCGGCTTAACCCGCATCTTCACGTTTAATGGATCCTATAAATTATTCAGAAATACGTACATGCTTATTTTTGAAGTATCCTTTAAGTGAATTAACCTTTTTTCAGGAACTGATATTAAAAATAAAAATATATTACCGGTGAGTCGGTGAGACTGAGTAAATATCTCTATTGATTTGAAGTAATTAAGTTGTACACAAACATCGATATATTTACTGAACACTTAATGAAAGGGTATATTATATTTAAAAATGGGCATTGTATACGCTATTACAGTTAAACTTAACACTTTCGATGCGAAGTTATTTTTGTTGGACTTCCATCCAGTGCCTCATCGAATACTTAGAACGAAAGAGTGCGAGTTTGAATATGCCGCAGGGAAAGACTCCTATGTGGCTTATACATCCTTATAACGCAGAGAACGTGTTAACCTGTAACACTAGACTATTCTACAATTTTCTTCCAAACATTCAAAATCCGAATCACCATTCCTTTACTTCCCGGAAGCTAATCGGTGTCACAGCACCAATCGTAGGCCCTATATTAACATTCACTGAACAATTGATCCGGGAGTTATCACGTATCGAATAGAATAGAGTCATAATATTTTATGATCCCTTGTGCGCCTTACCGGTCAGGCTTCGGTGTTCGAATTTTAAACGAACACCTATTGGTATTATTGATGGATTGTGAACTGCGAGTCGGCCGCGTTACGCAGACCGATTTGGTATGTAAACAAACGAGTGTGACTAGCCTAGATCGATTGGCTATTTGCAACCTTAATGCAACGAGTTAAGAGCTGCACACTAAAAGACTTCACTGTCGGCAGACTATTTGCGTTGTATTTTATTATTAGTCTGGTATGTACTCTCTAGATGGTAGTAGGTACTCCGTGACGTTGTAGTCTGAGTGACCAAGTCAAATAAACAAATGCCAAGCGGTTGTCTTCACATAGTTTCTATGTGAGTTTAATAATACGGAGATTGTATTATTGTAATATTAAAATATTACAAAAACTGTTCACTGCCAAAATAAATTAATATTTCCTATTTCGCACAGAATATGCCTTTCATTTCTCGTTAAGCGCTCTTTCATAATTTAGTGTCTATATTAAACCTATAGGTATAAACAGCAATTTGTCAATAGGGTAGATAGAGATACTATGGTTAGAGAAACTCTACATTCATAGGGTTCCTTTTTAGGGTTCCGTAGCCAAAATGGCAAAAACGGGACCCTTATAGATTCGTCATGTCTGTCTGTCTGTCTGTCTGTCTGTCTGTCTGTCTGTCCGTCCGTATGTCACAGCCAATTTATTCCGAAACTATAAGAGCTACATTATTGAAATTTGGTACGTAGATGTATTCTGTGAACCGCATTAAGATTTTAAAATAAAATCAGAAAAAAATCTAAAATTTTTGGGGTTCCCCATACATAGAAGTGAAACTGAAAATTTTTTTTTTTCATTGAACCTATACGTGTGGGGTATCTATGGATAGGTATTTAAAAATGATGTTGAGGTTACTAACATCATTTTTTTCTAAACTGAATAGTTTGCGCGAGAGACTCTTCCAAAGTGGTTGTACGAGCTGCTGGTTGTACAATCTTTAGAGGATGATAAAATGATAAATTAGATTTGATTCCACGATTTATTTGTTAAAATGATAATTGCTATGAGTACGCGCCGTCGCGATTGATTACGTACTGATTATGCTATATGATATTTAATGCAATAAGGTTAAAACGCTGATGATACAAAATGTACGGTTGTCGAGACCGTACATGCTGCGGGGGCGAGAAAGATTAAAAGATGAAAGTGATAACAAGATGATAAAACAATAAAAACTTAAAAATGTCATGCTTAAGAGTCTCTATGCTTATAAATGTTAAACAATGATATACACATTAACATAACACACAATGTCACTACATCACACACATTCACATTCACTAAAACGTCTGCACACCACTGGTGATGTGGACTTGTCCACGACACTCATATTGGGTTCACTGGTCATCTTTTTGATGGGCTTCTCCACTCTTGATCTAGGTTGTTCTACCAGCTCGCTTGTGAATTGAACTGGTCTCTCGACTTGAGGGGCTGGTGGCGAGCGCGCTGAACAGCGAAGTGTTATGCGCCTCCTTATCAGTAATATTAGAGCTACTAATATCGCTCCCGCTAGGAGGAGGTATACCACCACGTATTGATGTATATCGTGGGAAGACATCTGATCTGCTAGAACGGTGTTGACTTCATGAGCTTTCATTTCTTCAATTTGCTGACCAATGTGACGTAGTTCTTTCTGATGACCTTCAGTATCTGATCCATTTATGTTTTCTAGTGTAGTGATAGGTAGTGATATATTTATTAGGTCATTGATAGGTGGAATCTCGATTTTCACTAAGTCAGGTCTTATGTTCAGATTCGTCACTTGCTGTCTATGCGTCAATATTGTAAAAGCTTCATCTCTCACAATACAGCCATCTCCAAGAGTAATAATACCGGCCTTGCTAAGTTTGAGTGCCGTTATTTGCTGCTCACATATTACTCTCAAAGTACATTGATCACAACAGAAAAATATGTATGTATTTATTTTGCTAAGTTCTACCCATTTGCTCTTACAAGGTAGGGTTTCATATTCACATCGCTGATTTACGAGATTTTTGATGCATAAATTCTCGTCTGATGTCATATGATAGATCGGTTTTTGTAAAGGACATAAAAGCATTTCAGAGTGGTATGGTGTACACCCATCTACTTCATTCTTTGATAAAGGTATGTAAGAATCCTTGTGGATATTAATCGCTATGTGATCTGCAATAGGTATGATTTCAAGCATCTTATCTTGCACTTGCTGTGGCACGGCGACGACCTTGTAAAGCTCAAAATTGTCTCTGCTGACTAAGGGAATTTGGATCTCAAATATGAAGAATTGATTTGTCATTTTTGCTTTTACTTTAAGTAAATGATAAATGCTGGGCAGGTCTGTTTGAATGTTGTCTATCGGAAGTGCCAATTGTTTTGACAACTGTCCAGAAATGATGTTTAATTCTGCACGAAGTTGATCTGGTGTTAATAAATGTATATTGAATTTGCCATACTGTATATTCGTAATCATGTCTACTAATGTTTCTTGTATGTTCTTTAAGTTGTTCAGGATGCTGTGAGTGATTATAGATGATAACATAAACTCATTGCTATCTTCTACCTTCTGAAATTCTTGAGCTAATCTGTTAGTTGCTTTTTCTATGCTTATTATACGCTGGTTGAATACTTTATGCTGTTTATTCATGTTTTGCTCAATTCTACTCAGTAGATTGTACTGAGCCTCCACGACCGATGTCTGATTTTTCCATAGGATAGCCAAATGTTTCTGATTTTCTCTAATTAAATTGATATCTTTTTCGTACTTTTGCGCGAAATCGTCATCTAATATCCCGAACAGGCTGTGAGCGAGATACCCGACACCGTTGATAAGCCCTCGCCGGCGGCGCGAGCGTGTGAGTCGCTGACCAAGCAGCATATTGTTGTAGTACTCGAGCTCCGTGGCGTCGTGACGTAATTGCAATATTATGATGTCACATTTGGATGGCTTAATTGCTTTCGAACATAAGTTCTCCAAATTTTGAACATATTTATCGAATAGATTTAGTCCTTGCCAATACGGGTCCATGTCATAGTAGACGATCAGCTTCCATTGATCTCGAATAAGTTGTATGTTAGATACTTTGTCAAAGTACATGCTCTGACTATTGTTAAGGTTGATTAGGTTGTATGCACACTGAGCGGGTGATACTATAAACATTAGCAACGTCATTGCAAGAGTGACGATATTGCACGATCTTTTTGCTCTAAGTCGTTTGCTTGTAATTTGATCTGTAGTTTTGTTTTCATTATCCAAGGTCGGGTCCGGGACCTTATCAATTTGGCTGTCATTTCTTTCGAGAAGTGTTGATATTTTTGTTATAGGTCTTCTGATGATACCGTTTTTTGTTTTGATTGATACCACACGCACTAAATTGTCCTTGCCCGGGTGAAGATCTGTTATCCTACCCATTGCCCATTTGCCTGGGGGCAGATTGGCATCATGAATGACTACAATGTCGTCCTTTTTTACATTGTCTTGATTCCGTTGCCACTTGCTTCTTGCTGTCAATTGGCATAAGTACTCAGATTGCCATCGCTTCCAGGTGTCCGCAAATATTTTTTGAACAAGTTGCCAACGCGTGCGCTCGTCCCTCTCCGTCTCAACGATCGTTAATGTTGGACCACTTGATAGGAAGTGAGATGGAGTGAGGAAGTTGATGTCTTCGGGGTCTTCACTAAGAGCGCAAAGCGGTCTGGAGTTGAGGCATGCTTCCAGTTGTGATAATAGAGTTGATAATTCCTCGTACGTGAGTTTTTGTGCTCCAATTACTTGTCGTAGGTGGAACTTCAGGCTTTTCACAGCCGCTTCCCATAAGCCTCCTGCGCTAGGCCACGAAGGCGCGTTGAAGTGCCATTCGATTTCCATGTCTGATATAGCTGAGAAGAAATCTTGATCCAGTTGATGATGAAGGTTATGAAATCCTTCTTTCAGATGCTTATTTGCTCCGACGAAATTGGTCCCGTTGTCACTGTACATGTGACGTGGGGTTCCACGGCGGGCTGCTAATCGTCGTAAGGCGGCCAGGAAAGCTGATGAGCTAAGATCTGATACCAGCTCCAGGTGTACGGCTTTAGTGACCATACACACGAAGACTGCTATGTAACCTTTCGTGGTTTTTATGCCTCGACCTTTGTTTGATTTTACATCTATGTGACCTGTGTAATCGACGCCGGTATGATAAAACGGTCGCGTCGGGTTACACCTCGCCGACGGTAAGTCTCCCATGAGTTGTGTATGTTTGCTAGGGCTGTGTCTTCTGCAAATGACGCATCCACGAATCCGTTTTTTGACAGCTCTGTTGCCGCCAATAACCCAATATTGCTGTCGTAACCTTGCTAAGGTCACGCGGGGTCCGCCGTGAAACGTCTCTGCATGTGCTTGATCAATCAGCAGATTCGTAAGGTGCCCTTCATGGGATATGATGAGAGGATGCTTCATGCTATCGTCAATGTTAGCTTGATTGATTCTACCACCTACTCTCAAGAGGTCTTCGCCATCAAGGAAAGGATTCTACGAGAGAAGCTTGCTGTCACGCTTCACCGTGCCTTCTTTCTTCAAGGTAAGTATTTCATCTTCGAAATATGAATGTTGTAAGTGCTTTATAATAATCATTTTTGTTTGTTTGATTTCAGGTGCAGTTAGATAAGACGACTTCGGCTTGGAACTTGACACCGCGCGCCGCACCCAGGTAAGTATGCGCGTCACTCGCTTGAAACAGCTGTGTCTGTTTATAAGATCTCCAATTACGTCATCGTCGTGACGTCGAGTGGTGACGTTTGTTTGTATCGATTTCTTAACCTCTTGATCCGTAGTGTATGTTTTGTTGATTACAGGTTCTTGATGTGACGGTAACCATGATGGACCTTGCCACCAGAGAAGATGCTTTTTCAGACTTGCTACTGATGTACCACGGCTGGCGCAGTCTGCTGGATTTTCTGCTGATTTTACGTAATGCCAATTGCTTGGTGGTATGACTTCTTTGATCTTCTGTACTCTGTTGGCGACGAACGGTTTCCAACGGCTTATGTCACCCTGTATCCAGCCTAACACCGCAGTCGAGTCGGACCAACCGAAAACTTTGATATTTTGGTCAGATAGACTACGTTGCACGGTTTCCATTAGTTTTGATAGTAACTGTGCGGCGCAGAGCTCTAGTCTCTGCAATGATACGCACTTTGATGAGGGAACCAATCTTGATTTTGCTGCTATCAAAACTATTTTTGATTGATCGTTGCTTGTTATCTTGCTATAGATGACACAGGCGTAAGCTTGCTCGGAAGCATCACAGAATCCGTGCAGCTCGACATCATCATGCTCATGACTGTGGAGCCACCTGTCCACCTGTATCTCATTGATGCCTTCAAGGTCAAGTTTGATCTTAGACCATCTTCCTGCTATGTTTGGCGGCAGTTGATCATCCCATTGTAAATTTTGCTGCCAAACTGATTGAAATAGTAATTTCAACTGTGTTGTAATAGGACACAGCCACCCTAAAGGATCGAAGATTTTTGATATGTCTGATAAGAGTGATCTTTTAGTGGCTGGTTTATCTGTATGTATATTGATCTTTAATTGGAATGTAAATATGTCTTTTTGTGGATTCCAGTGTAATCCTAACGCCTTCGTTGACTCCTTTTGTTTGAAGTCAAATCCTTGTTCATTGATCTTGTCTTGATGTACGTTTTGTAAAAGATCAGTGCTGTTTGAACACCACTTTCTTAGATTAAACCCTCCTGATTTGAGAAGGTTAATCAGGTCTTCTTGGACTCTCTTAGCGGCGCTGGTGCTGTGATGGCCACTGAGTAGATCGTCCATGTAGAAGTCTTGCTCTAGGATCTTTGCTGCTTCAGGAAAATTGTGACGTTCATCATGAGCCAACTGCTTTAAAGTGTTCATTGCTAGAAACGGCGCAGCTTTTGTTCCGTATGTAACAGTAGTCAGCATATAGTCTCGGAGCGGTTGATCAGGTGATTCGCGCCAAACTATTTTTTGATATTGACTATCTTCTTCGTTACAGAGGATGGCTCTGAACATCTTCTCAATATCTGCTGAAAATGCTATTTTGTATTGTCGCCATTTGATAACTAGTGATAGTAGGTCTGCTTGCAAGTTGGGTCCGCTGTACATCAGATCGTTCAAGCTTTGGCCCGATGACGTCTTTGATGACGCGTTGAATACGACGCGTAATGCAGTTGTTGACGAGTCGGCGCGTTGTACGCTAAGGTGAGGCAGATAGCAACTCGGAGTCATGTTACTGTCGCGATCACATTGCCTCATGTGACCCAAATCTATATACTCTTGCATAAATTGTTTGTAGTTTGTTGCCAAATTGTCGTTTTTGGACAATTTTTTCTCCAGCTGATAAAATTGTGCGACTGCCCTCTGCTTTGATTCACCCAGTTTTTCATTTATTTCAGGTTTTAAAGGTAATCGGACAACATAGCGACCATCGTCTTGTCGTATGGTCTCAGTTTTGTATTGCTCTAAACAGTATTGATCTTCTGATGACATGCTATTTGATGTATCTGGTATATCCTCGATGGACCAGAATCTTGATAAATCTTCTAAATCGTGAAGTACAACGTTACATTGATATGATTGTAAGTTGCCACATATGATCCAACCGAGGCGGGACTGCTGTGCAATCGGCTGGTTGTCGTCTTCTCTGATGATTCCGCTTAGGATGATTTTGGAGTAGATGTTGGCTCCGAGAAGTATATCTATTGGACGGCTAACATTGAAGTTTGGATCAGCTAATTGTATACCCTCTAGATATTTCCATGACGGCTTATCAAAGGATCTATTAGGTAAGTTATTGACGAGACTTTTCATGATAATTGTGTCTGTACTAAAGGTGTAGTCGGTATGTATTGATGATGCGGTGATATTGATGACTCCTTTACAGTTGTTTTCCTTGGTGCCGATTCCAAATATAACTCCCTTGCAGCGTTGTCTCGGAAGGCCGAGTTTTTGGGCGGCTTTTTCGCTGATTAGACAAGATTGAGATCCTTGGTCTATCAACGCTCTCATTTTATGATAGCTTCCGTCAGCTGATCTAACTTTGATCTCGGCGGTAGCTAACAGGATTTCAGCTATGCATTCCTGTGACACGTGCGTCACAGTTTTCTGTTGAAACCTTGTATTGTTAGGTGTCGCGCCGGCTTTGTTATTTGATAGGTATGCTTCGTGTAATAAGGTATTATGATTGTTATTACATTGTGCGCATCGTTTGTCCGAAAAACAAACTTTGCCTTTATGATCAAAGAGACAGTTTTCGCATAAATTGAATTTGAATACTGTCTTGCGTTTCATTTCTGGCGCTTGACCTAGAAATGTTTTGCAATGGAAAATTCCGTGATTATCATTGCACAATGGGCATATGCTTTTATAACGTGAATTAAATTGAATGGTTTTCGCATTCGTATGATTGATAAATGCTTTACTTGATGCGCCTGGATTTGCCTTAAAATTGTATGATATTTTAAGGTCACTTGATTGAAATTGCTGATTGATTCTCGGCGCCTCTTGCTTGCGTCGAGATGATTCTAATGCTGTGAATCGCATTTCCAGAAAGGTAAGGAAATCAGGCAGTGTTGGTATGTCTCTGGGGTTTTCTAGGTATTCAAAATAGTTGTTGTGAGTCTCGGTATCGAGTTTCTGAATTAACAGGTGTATAACAAGAGGATCCCAGTTGGATGTATCAATGCCGAGATTTTGAACTGCGTGCAGACACTCCTTAGTGGTGTCGTGTAACTTCTTTATAGCTGATGAAGATTGATGCTGTATAACAGGTAAGCCAAACAGAATATTCATATGTGAACTGAAGATTAATCTTTTATTATTATATCTATGATTTAAAATTTCCCAAGATGTCTCATAATTGTCTGAACTGATATTTAAGTGTTGAATAAGCTTTTCTGCTTCGCCTTTCACTTTGCTTTTAAGATATTGCATCTTTTGAGCGTCTGGGATTGATTTATTTTTATGAATAGTTTCTACGAACAAGTCCTGAAAGGATGTCCACTGCTGGTAGCTCCCACTGAATACGGGTATGTCCATTTTAGGTGTTGATTGATCTCGATGAGATGCGGCCCACATCTTGCTATTGATTGATTTCTTGATCTCGTTATACCGCTTCTCAAACATATTGTATGTCGACTCGTATTGTAAATCGTCATTGATTAGTTCACTGTCAATCTCCCAGTGGAGAGAATCCACAGCGTTCCAGCGACTCTGGACAGTACGCAGAGCGTCTTCAAACTCCCATCTCTCGGATAGTAACTCGATATCTATGCTGTTAATTGCTCGTTCCAATGCTTTGAAGTTACTTTTTTGCTTTCTGTACATTTCGTCAAGCTTGCTGTGGTTGCCGCTATCCATCCTTCTGATAGATGGTGATTGTTGTTGTTGACTCTCTGCTGCTGCAGTGGTTTGACTAGGTTTAGTAGCTGATGGCCCTGGTTTTGATTGCCATTCAACATTCAAACCACCTATCGGAGTAGCAGGTCTGAGGACCGACTTCTCCTCCTGATCTGAGCTAAGGTGTTGCTGAATGATTCTACGACTATCGTTATAAAACACTGATGTTCGCTCATAATGATTTTCAGTGAAGTAGGAAATATCACGTTCCTCGTACTCACATAATTTGATGTGATTTTCTTGAAACTCCCTCCAGTACTGATCTAGAGTATCCAAGCGTCTCTTGATGTTAGATGCAGTTTTTCTTTCTGGACCATCTTTTTTAAAGTTGATAAAATGCTTGTCCATTGCATCCATCAATTGATGTTGATTTGATACGATGTTTTCCATTTTTGATGATTAAAATAGAAAACTCAATAGGAAATATAAATATATAATAGAAAAATTCTTGATAAAAATGACTGGGGGTTCCTGCGCCCTAGTCACTGATTGGTGCCTAGTGTTCAAATATCCCTAATGTGATAATTGCGCCTTCTCAATCTTCGCGGTGAGACCCGCTGGTGGGAGGCCGGTCGGACCGATTCGCTATCACAAACGAGACAACACAAAGGCTAATTGATGCTGCTGACGAGACGACTGCTTGTCTCTGCCAGGACTGCTGATGATGATGATGATGCTGATAAGTAGGAATGAATTCACTTACTGCTTTTGATGATACTTATCCAACGCGTCACTTGCTGCACGTGGAAAGTCTGATGAACGAACGGTAAGTCACAGGAAACACATGCACTACGAAACCAGGTCAGGTTACCGAAACACGTGGCCCCGCTTTTCGACCTCACCGCGCGCTGGTCAAAATGCTCGAAGGACCATAAAGATGTACGAGCTGCTGGTTGTACAATCTTTAGAGGATGATAAAATGATAAATTAGATTTGATTCCACGATTTATTTGTTAAAATGATAATTGCTATGAGTACGCGCCGTCGCGATTGATTACGTACTGATTATGCTATATGATATTTAATGCAATAAGGTTAAAACGCTGATGATACAAAATGTACGGTTGTCGAGACCGTACAGTGGTAAAATGAGTGTCCCCCGTCCCCCCCCCCGTAACTTCTGAAATATGGGCATGATAAAACTGAAAAAAATATATCATGTGTATCACTATGAAAACTACTAACGAAATTTGGTTTGAATGAAATCTAGCCAGTAGTTTTTTTTTTAAACTTCATAAATCAAATTACCTAATTTTTTCATTTAATTAACTCCAATATAATAAAACGTAAAGAAAAACATTTATTTAGCTGTATAGTCCGACTCGCACTTGGCCGGTTTTTATGTACTTATGTATGCAACTACATATACTTATTAAGCCTCAATAGGCTATGCCTATTGAGGTTAAGCTCAATATCCCAATGGATACGGTAGATAGATATCAATCCCTTTATTGTCATAAACCTGATGATTACCATAAGAACGCTGTACCTTAACAACACAGTGAACTGCTGAATTGGGCGGGGTAACAATTATTTTAGTTTTGCTTGGAATGGCCGCATTTGAAGGTACTAGGTACTGGAAAACTTACGGCGACCCTGTTGTTGAGGGTTGAAGTGATAACTTCCCATCAGGACATCTTCAAGTACGCTTGCGCCCCCTTAATATAAAAAAGTCGGGATTTTACGCGCGATAGACAATGAAGAAGGCTTCACTGTCCTTTTTCTTTGAGTCAATTAACCAACTATGTATATAAAAAAGCGCATTGATACCATATTTCAAAATTCCCAGTTACTCTCGAGTAGGGCGCGGTCGGCAGGTTTAATTAAAACTTATCTGCAGATAGAATGTGGCCGGTATACTTCGGTACGCTCAGAGGCAGCGCAATGCATAATGCTTGCGTGTTATACCAAATGCTTATTTGCTGTATTGTTTGTTAGTACTGGTTGCACGACAGTCATAGTCGGCCGTTATTAAGAATTCGTTTGGTGAAAAAACAATTGACGATCAATACGTTCGAAGGCAACTAGGCTATGGTAGCGAATTCAAAAAACGGTTTGATTTGGCGAGCGCACTCCATATGCATAGTAGGCTCTAACATCGCTTATCATCAGGCTATAGTTGGGATCAAGTGGTACCAATTAACTTATTTAAAAAGAACTTTCTTCACTTTATTCCAGTCTGGGTACCATTGTCATCAACAGTAGTTTAGTCATGTATATATGGTGCACTAGTAGTGGGTATATTCATGTATAATTATGGTGCATACTAAGCCTGATTTTAAAATATTATTTATAGATTGCCTTTGGATTAAGTGTAATCACAACACAACATCAACGAAAGAAGCACCAAAATGTAATTTATTTCAGAGAGACTGGATACGTTCAAACTTAATTTAGTTAAGAAAGGAATAAAATGCAGAAGGACATTTTTTCGTTATAAACTAGAATTAAACGGTAAAGATTGTTACCATACATTTATAATTCAAGCATATTCTCAACTTACCTGTTTTTTATTAGATACTTTGATAATCTATGTAAGGATTTTTGTTACTCATATACCTACAGACAGTATTTTGTGGGGTGTTAGACCATAGGAACATATTCCTATTAATGTTGTATACCATAGCACAAAGTATTCCTATTTATCATTTTCATAAGTTTATATGCGGACGGTACCGTGGATTAGAACGTCGCAAGGGAGCTGGCAGGCAGCTTGCATATGTTCAAGTGATTTTTCACGGGTACGGAACCCATGTTCAAAGGGCACGCAGCCGGTGTCGCAATCACGATCCTCGATCACGACTGCTCCTCTAGTATTTATTTAGCATTATCACTAGTACTTTCCCACACATTCTCGACCCTAACACCTACAACTTAAGATTCACTATTACCGCAAAAGACAGAACACCGTTCTCGTTTTCGACTGCACATTTTTGATAATAGAAAGTGAACTTTATTCACCGCTAAACAAGGTTGGAGTGGGTGTAAAAGTATGTTTGCCTGATAGTAAAATGTCTCTAGACCGTGTCGCTACTAGCCTTAAATGCATTAAGTTTGTTCTAAAGATAATAATCGTTGCGAATGCTTTGTTTCAAAGATAGAGTTGTTGTCTGTGATTTATTTTTGGTCAAGTTTTGTCGGACTTAATACTGGTTGAGACAATGCAAATTATTATTTATCTATGCAACGTAATCGTTAACAATTCTAAATTACAATGTCTGCTTGTAAAGAAAAGGAAGAAATCATCTTTGTTAGTATAATAAAGAATTTAATTAATATTTTTGTGTGCACAATTTTGTTATAAATGTTGCGTTAAAACAGTATACTTTATTTTTGTGCACAGCACTCACTTTACTTAGAGTTCATTAATAATAACCTAATTAAGCCATAATAGTTAATTTATGCGTAAACAATACTGGTATGTGTAACATGCTCCTAATTTTCCCTTATTAAAAGCCATTGAACCGCTATAAATTTCACGTTATCAATAAAAACGGTAGTGTTGAAACGACCATTGTAAGTCAGGAAATTCCTGGAAAAAAATCCCACCGAATTTTCACGTTTCCCTTCAGAGTTGGAAAAAAAAATATCAGAAGCATTCACCTAACCTGGTTTATTAAAATAATTTCGGAGAAGTGCGTGCGTCTACCTTAAACTGTCTATTGACACGCGAACCTCAGAACAAGCATAACTGTACGATTGTTAAACGAAAACATCTCGGTTCTTGAACTCTATCCTTAGCTGCATAGAGTTGACTTTCGAGAATACTTTTTTCTACAAAAGCAAGGACCACATTTCGGGAACCTAATCAGTGGTTGAACCTGTCCCTCTGACTTATTGCGTCGGTACATTCATAAACATAGATTAGGATTACTTATGTTTAGGCAACACGAAAAAACTAATTAAGCTTTGAAATAAATCAAGCGACAGTTTTTTTAGTTTTATTCTTTCGATTTCGAAATCTATACCAAGGTGTTAGATGATGAACTTTAGTAGTGGATACTCGTATAAAATTACTAAGTAATTAGGTAATAAACATGGATGCCTTATTATTGTAAAGTACTAAACCCTAGAGTCAGAAAATTGGTGGTGAGATTACTTAGATCGTTTCAATCGACCCATCGGATTATTGAAGAGAGAAAATAGATAATTTATAAAAGAACGCACACAATGTCAACTACATATAATATCATACCTATCATAATATAATACTAACTTGGTTATTTTTCATAAAAATTGGTCGCTGAGACCTGAAATCTTTTAAAATGTAGTGAATAAATAGGTACTTGTTTGATATCTAGATTGGTACTTATTATCAAATACTCATGCAGCTAACGAAAAGTATATAACCTAATTTGGAGCTCTACCTACTACTCAAAAATCCAAATACAAATTTAAATATCTTTATAAGCATATAGATACAATTAAGAGAATCATTTATAAAATGTGAAATACACATATTCAGAACGTTGTTTCTATAGTAGAGAAGAACCGAAAAGAAATGTTGTTACTCTATTATAGACAACAAAAAATGCTTTTACAACTCTATACAAACACAATTTATGTAGAAATTGTCAAAACAAAACGTACACAATAAATTGTCATATTCGCCGGTTTGACACATCGATTTATTTCACAACATTGTCGCTGGCACACCCTTGCATCTTGCCGGAGATATTTCTCGCCCCCATCGAGGGGGTTGGACATAGACAGATGACTCGCTCCCTGCGCCCTGCCGAATGAACTATTGCCACCAATCGTGCGCGGTCGTGACGGCGGCCATTTTTAATTTTTAGGGGTAGGCTACCCCTGTCGGTATTATTAATAAGTGCGCTTAATAGTGTCCGATGAAGCGCCTGTGAATGTTTGATAATGCATTTTTTATTAATTACTTAGTAGTTTGACCTATTGGGGTGAAATTTTGCAAACATAAAATGTAAGTAAGTAGTAAGTTAGTATTTTGTAGGTTAGTACGTAAATGTAAAATGAGCGCATGTTTCTTTCATTTTGTGTTGATAGATATTTTAACTTACAAAATAAGAGGAATAAACATTTAAATATTGTGCCCGTAAAAAAATACGTAACAAACATAATTTAAATTTATGATGAATTGATTAAATAGGTATTTCAAAGATTTATATTATTATGTTGATAAATAAAATATTAAATGTGTTAAATGTCGTAAATAAGATAAAATAGAAGTATTCATTAAAATAAAATTTATGAACGCTATTCAATTCAGTAAATTCTCATATTCAAATAACTTTGTTATTAGTCATAATAATTTTGTTCTTTATTGATATCCTAAATGAAATGTGTAATATTATGATTATCTTAACAGCCTCTTTAGTTCATAATAAGTTAATAAGCCGCCGTCTACATCATGTAAACATTTGAAAAACTGCCCATTAAAATCAACTTTAATGCCTCATAAAAAAATGAATGCGTTCGTAGATGTCTATTCAACAAATTGTAGCATGAAGTGGCGCCCTCTAACGGAGCCATAGCAGACCACGCGTCACTATCGTCTCAAATCTCGCCCGGATGACAAACGACCCGTTTTATTGCGGTCCGGTTGTTTATTTACGGCTTTATAATAGAATTGTCAATAAACAACGCTGATAACGGCAATAAAATAATAATAAAACACAGCCTTTGCGGCGCGCCAGTGGTGCGCTCAGGCGGGTGACAGCGGAACTATTTTTGGGACAGTGACATCTAGCGGTACGTAGATGAACTTGCATGTGTTGCCTAAATATTGGGAAGGGCATGGATTTAAGCGTGGAATACCTAATTAGTGATGATGCGAATGTTTCAAATAATCTACTATTTTAAATTGGTTTTTACAATTTAGTCGTTAAAAATTGCCAAAAACTAAGAATAAATGTAATAAATAGGTAGACAGAATACGACTTTACCTACTTCTACTTGACCCTATCTTACAACTGTCAAGTTAAACTATACCTAATACCATAATCAAATGGACTAAACCAAAACGCTCAAACATCAACGAGCGACAAATTTCGGCGCGTCGATAAATAAAAAAAACAATATTAACATTCAGTTAACAAGTCTAGATCATTTATCAGGCGACGGCGCATCAATAATTCATCACTAATAACAGAGGATTGACGTAATTAGTGCAATTATACTGGCCCACCCAGTGTTTTCCGCCCGGCCCGATGTAAGGTAGTAATTGAATAATTTATCGCCTAAGTTAGGTAATGGCAAGATAGAATGCATCATTGCGATACAGGGTAGCGCTGGCGAGATACCGAGAATGGAACGGCGAGAAACTTAAATTTAAAAATGGAATGTGTGGTCGTCATTTTTTCTTCTTTTCAAAAACATGTTCTATTTTTAACCCTTTCATTGGTATAGGCAAAATAGTTGCCAGTCCATATTTTTAAACATAATTACAAAATTAAGCCTTATCAACCATAAATAAGGCTCATTACTTTTAGCTCCATATATTGTAAATACGATAAAATGAAAAGAAAGTCTCTGATTGGTTTATCTTTCTTGTACAACTGTCATTTCCAAAAATATGGCGTAAGTGTGTGACGTTTTTGTGCCGCTTCGTAAATAGCCGTTTAAATCTGAGGATTGTCCGAGTGAAAAGTCAGTATTCATCATTATTTTTACTCCTAAATAGTTTTCCTACTTAAAATAATAATAATTTCGCTGATTCATCTTTCTATTATAAAGTTTTTGACAAAAATCTTCGAGGTTGCCAATGCCCGTGAACAAAACATATAGGTGGCAAAATAATTGCCAATGCCCGTAAACAAAACTAGTGTGGCAAAACTTTTGCCGATGCTTAGGTAGTTACGTAACTATATTTTATTTGTTTTAGATACCAAATGAAAAGAAAATTATGAAACCCTTAAGTACATAACAAATAACTGAAATTTAAGAAGTCCCAGATGGTTTTATGTCAGAATATAGTCTTGATAACGCCACAGGATAGAATAAATAAATATAATAAAAAAAATTATAAAACTAAAACGATACACATACACCTATATCGACCTGGATTTATACTGCCAGCACGGCGTTTGAATCATATACTCGTAAGAGGGATAAGTATATAGAAAAAGATAGAAAAAAGATAAAAAAAGGGAATAAATATTATTTTAACTTGTTGTTTACGTTGAGTCATTTAATTTTAAGTTTTATATTCGTGTTTAGTGTTTTTTGACAAATGCCAATATTTTTACTGACTTTTTCATTAAATAAAATAAAAATTCTTTTAATTTTCTCCGAACACTGGCAATATAGTGGCCACGTTAAATTTTTTAAAGGTCATTGGCAAATATTTTGCCACGCCTGAAAGACCTATTTTCAGGGTTATTTTTTTTCTTTTTTTATATTGAATGATCTCCTCAGTCTACTATTATTCAGATTTAATACTGACTTTGCTCAAGTTTGGCGTAGTTTGCGATGCCCGTGAAAGGGTTAAGAATTGGTTTCCTTAATTTGTTTAAATTAGGAATGTACTTTTTAAATCATGTAGGTGTACCTACACAAATGTACATTACCTAATCTAAGGAGTAATAAATCGCTCTGCAGATTGGCCTTCGAAATAACTTTGGGTATGCAAAATAAGCAAGTACCTACATTATGTCGTTTCTTTATCAGGTCGTAGAGGTCAGTTGGCAATCTGTTCACTATAGATAGAGCCAATATAATAGCCACGACATGCCATATATTGGTTTTAATAGACCATGGATTTTGAAACAAAAGTGGAGGAAATTTTTGGTCTAAGTTTGGTTTATGAACAATCATAGACCAAACTTGACCAAAAATTTATACTAAAATTTAATACCAAAAAAATTTCTTCACTTGTTATTGATCTGATCTCATAATATAAAGTTAACTCAACTCAAATTTGATTTACACAATCTGACTCCAATCAAAAATGTCTGTTTGACTCCTAGACTATAACGCGAATCAGTTTTATTAGGTACGAAGTAAAAAAGCATTTGCTAACTTCTGAATTCGCGAGCCACCCTTTACAATTCCCTACAAGTAGGTACAAGATGAGAGTTCAAAGCGTATAATTAAAGGAATGTTATTAGGACAATAGGCTGCGGCCTCCTAAATGATGGTTCCGAAGATAAGCAATCTAATTCAATATAACTAACCAAACAACAGACGGTAAGTAATACGAAACGTAAGTTTTAGTTCCAGCTCGAATTAATTGAATAAATTTGAATAATCTAACGCTTACCGTTTTTTTATAATAAGAACGTTTTACTAAAACGTGGTTTATTTTTTGCGCTTACTTCATACACGTGGCTTAGGCAAATAAAGCGTCCGTTTATCCTTTTTAGCTACTTGAAAATATGTTATGAAATATGCCGCTTAATTATATTGCCATTTTTTACATACACACGTGTGTACGTTTTATAACAATGAGTTTTTTTATTGTTTTTTATAGTAGCTCGACATAATGGCTTCCCTACGCTTGATGGAAAGCGAAAGAGAAGACCAAGTCGCTGTGACAACTGGCAAGTAACTGGTCAGTTGCCACTGCCATGCCGGCCCAACCCTAACCCCCCACGAGCTCAGGAAACCCTACTCACCGGCAGAAACACGACCCGGAGGTTATTTGGCTGCGGTGTTCTATAGGGTGGAGGTCCTTCCCCGGACGGGCAGCACAATTCGAGCGAAGATTCGATTATATTTTATACTTGTCATCTATTACAGCACAATATGTTATCGCGTAGATTATAAAAAGAGATATTGCTCCTTTGATAATACCCATTTTTTTTATTATCTTTGATTTTTTTAGAATCTTCGTGTGGTTGCCGGATTTAGAATAGAAAAAAATACGTGTCTTTTATTTTTGAACGGACTAAAAGACGGACTAATTTTTAGCCATAATAGCCTATTAGAAAAGCCTGCCTGGACTAATAATGGACAATGAATGGGGCTAATAATGATGGTCAGAATGATTTTGCATTGATGTTAACATTTGATCTTCATAAATGTGTTTTACTTAACATTTTATGCTTTGCGTAAAGTTAAAATAACCTAAAGGAGCTTATTTATCTTCGTGTTCATTGGCAGATAATATTCTGACCAAATGCAAAGCGATAAATCAACCTATAAATAAGCTGTATAGGCCACCAGCCGATGATAAGCCTAAATGTTAGGACAGAGTTAGGCAATCAGATAGTGCGTATTTCATAGGATATAGAATGTATAATTTACTATCTAATGAAAAGTCATTTGAACAAATTATTTTGGTTTTCGTTAAATAAATATTTTGCAAGGGGAAGCAAAAATGTTTTTTTTTATATTTGAATTTTGAAATAATTTGGATAACTTCAGTGGCCTAATGGCTAAGCGTTCTCGTGTAAAGCTCGGCGATGCGAAGTCTCCGGGTTCAAAATCCTATCAGCTCAATTCAGGATACTATTCTAAATTGTTTTGGGGTGATCTGGGAGACGTCCTCATCATCTGCTACTTATATACGGGCGTAACCTTCGTTTAAGACCAGGTAGGTGTGCATTAATTGGTGTGCATTGAACTTATTCTGCCGTCTTATCACTAAAACTCTAAAAAGCCGTTAAGCCCAATTGATCATGTAGCTTAACGGCTTTTTAGTGATAGGAACGACAGTATTGCTTATAATACACACATTAAATTACAAATATCAGACAACAAAAATTAGACAAAGGACACAAAATCGGACGGATGACATTAATCCGATCCCAAAATAAGTAAATTCAGGACTTGTCTTTTAAAAAATAGAACAATGAAAAGGTTAATACTAAATGAGCAATCGGCCTAATATTAATCAAATAAAATGCAAAGTCGTATTGACCATACTGCAACCAACAACTTCACAGTAAATATTGCTCTGGAATATATCAAGGGTGCTGCATAAATCAACATTGTTCAGAAACTTGAGTTTAAAACAAAATCCGTAGCTAATCAACTGTTAACTTTGTACTAAGTTTGCAGCGAGTGTAAGTTAGGGATGCGACTGCAATCACGTCATGTCGATAAAATAATCATTAGGGAATGGTCGTGACTCGGATACCTATCCGCATTGTAATTTTAAAAACCAGCATTTACTTGTTTAACCCAAAATTTTCGACGGCACGCGCGGCGTTTGTATGATTGGGTTTTCGTTGAAGGTAAGAAACGTTTAGTACATTTCCAATAGTTGTCCGTAGACTGTGATATCGCTTACCATCAGGTGAATTGCAGTCAAGCGCATAGTCATAATTGTATAACAACAACGTTTCCAATAACCAAAACATGCAGTTTACAACAATAACCCAAGACATTTCGTTGCCGCTGTGATAAATATATAAAAATACTCGAATATTAATATTTTTTCTATTACATAAATTGATCATGATAATGAATTAACGAACAAAATGCTTACTGACTAAATTTTAAGTAAAATTAGAAAAATTACCATACTTACTTACAGCCATATTGTAGCAGTCCTAATGCAAGGGTTTATAATAACGAATAAAAAGCATACTGAATATTAAACAAAGTATCGATAAAATTAAAAAAACGTCGATATTAGCCATACTGTCACGGCCCTAGTGCAAGGATGTATTTTAACGAACAAAAAAGCATTATAGAATAATTAAACAAAGTGTCGATAAAATTACAAAGGTATCGATATTTTCTTACAGCCACACTGTCACCTCCCTAATGCAAGGGTGTATTAGGAGAAGGGTTGTGACCGCGGAGGGCCGGAGGCGCAATAAACCGCCGGAGGACTTCGCTGATTAATGGATGTGTAATTGTTCCCACATAATGTACAGTATCAATAGCTAGTGTTGCTACTGATACTCTTTGATTAATTACTAAACTGTAACATATGAAGGTAAATTAAAATTGAGCTACTTTTCCATGTAAAGCTATATGTGGCAGAAGTACATACTTGTTTATACTTTCTTCCCTATAACTGCAAGGCACGATAAAAGTCATTAGTTTTCTTTCAGCTTAATTTCAATTGAATAAGAAATATTAAAGGCAAGAAACACAGGCACCACTGCTTTATAAGTTTAACTGCATCTTTGGTTTATGATGTCCCCATTTAGGGAACCTAATAAATTTTGGGCCCAATTAAAATGTATGGTTTTTATAATACCTACTTTTCAAATAATTATAGACCCTTTTCTATTACGTATTCGTTTTTATATTTGGAATATGTAGGTCTTCATTTTTTGAAGCTTATTTCTACACTATTCCAAGCCGTGACGCACAAAACAATACAAAATTAATACTATTAGTTGCACACGGGTCTGAAACGACGTTTTAAAGAGGCGACGCAACGTACGCGAGACATTAATTATGTCGCCGGGAACAAATGACGCGGCTGATTAATGATTTACCGACACAATCCCGTGTTGTCCACAGCGGGCGTGCACTATAGTAACGGTATCCCTGGATATATAATTGCTGACGTGTAAGCATTACGAATTGTTGCAGGAATTTTGGCAATCGCTTTGGGTGAAGGTAAGGATTTATACAAATAGGTAGCACTTTTTGACGCTTGCAATAGGATGTTATGGTAGGGTAAATGGATAATGGCATATCATGACACTATCCCGGCGTTGGCGGGCTATGTCTAAGTATTTGTCCAAGTTTGTAATAATAGGCACCATTATGTATAGGTATGATTAGACCAGGATCGATCAAAGTGACGGGCATTGGGAGAGGCCTATGTCCAGCAGTGGACTGATATAGGCTGATGATGATGATTATGTATTATTTAACTGTATTTTTTACCAATATAACCTGGACTTATACATCACTCTTGTGATTAGGAATCAGAGATAGCCATAGGTAGGATTTAATACTTTTTAATTATTGAATACTGGATTTAGATTAAGGCAGTAAGTAATAGAATAGAGGTAATCACTACATAGTATAAAACAAAGTCGCTTTTGTTTCTGTCTATATATGTACGCTGCCATCTTTAAAACTACGCAACAGATTTTGATGCGGTTTCTTCAATAAATAGAGCGATTCTGGAAGAAGGTTTATGTATATAATATATGCATATACTCGTAGTATTACAACCGTGCAAAGCCGGGGCGGGTCGCTAGTAAGTTATAAATCAGCATATAATGTTTTGCATTGTATTTCATATGTTTTTATTAATGTGCGTACAACTTTGTCCCCAAAAAGGGGTATAAACGCCTACATAGGCACAGAAATGTAAGGCTCCGTGCACTCTGTACCACCAGACGGGCAATGAATAATTTCACCAGCACCAAATGACGTTGCTGATTAATGATTTACGTCCACAATTTCGTGTCGGCCAGCGTGTTCTGAGCTACAGCTACGTGCACTGTTCACGCGTAAATAGATTAGCGCGGACACGGCGTGATGTATCACGCGAAATTAGAATCGTGACAAAATTACGCTTTGTCATTTTGACTGCATTGGACAGTGGTGAATAAGTGAGTGAGCCCGCCGGATATTAAAACTAAAGCCAATGGCATGGATAGGTTGGGTGGTTTTCATCATATAGGTACATGTACCTCGTGGTCACTGAAAATTAACTGCCTCTATGGCAACTGCTACTGTAATACTAATTAGGGTATAGAAGGTTTTTGAAACACGTACCTACCTATATCACTTATATCATCCATTCACCGTTTGGGACCTCTGCGTCTGTCTTCTGACACAACAGTCGATTGAAAAGACATTCGAATTTGTCTAATATCTATAATTTAAATTGCATTGCTATAAGCAATTCTGTATTTAAAAGGCTCATGAATTAGGAACTTGTATGTGCAATATAGTAATTTTATTAAATTTCCTCACGCTTGACTTAAAAATGCAATATTTTCTACCTACAATGTACCCAAAATTCCACAGCCATGTCGTGACGTAATGCTGCGTAAGCCATCTGGTTAAATATATTGGAACAAAATTAAAACCGTTTGGTATCAATAAGGGCGCGATAAATCATGAAACCGTCCAGCTCGCAGTGACCCTTTGGAGGGCCCTTAAGGGACACCTGACCCGACCACTGCGAGGGACGTAGCATGCACGGTGAGGTGAATTTATAGGTGTATGTTAGAACAGATAATATGATTGCAGTTTTGAAGTAACGAATAGGTACAAGATCCATACTAATCCATACTAATCAATACTTAATATTATAAATGGGAAAGTGTGTCTGTCTGTCTGTATGTATGTTTGTCTTTCTTTCACGGCAAAACGGAGCGACGAATTGACGTGATTAAGTGGAGATAGTTGAAGGGATGGAGAGTAACATAGGCTACTTTTTGCCCCTTTCTAACATAATAAACACTTCTGTGACACACCTACTTACATGAACGTAGGCAAAGCCGCGGGCACAGTAGTAGTACCTACATAAATGTAAAAAGATCATTCGTTTGATGACTTCAGTCAATTTCGTATTGATATTTTCTAAATTAAATCGGGTTTATGCTCTGGTCTCCTTTGGAATGTAAAGGAGCGGTCTATTATCTTTTCGCTACAAGCCATCTTCACCTGGCCATGGTGCATCCTGCCGATTAACAAACGAGGCGCTGGCAACCTACTGGTGGCGGTAAAACTATCACAATTAAAGGCGTGGCTAAACACCACAGACCGATGACGGGCAGCAGAGTTACCGGAGCGAGAAGCTACGCCCTGCAATCGCCAGCCCGCCTGCCCAGTGTGGCGATTATGGGTATATCCTCCAGATGTTTGCCCTAAGTGGCGAGCACCTGGAGAGGCCTATGCAGAACTGCTCCAGCAGTGGACTGCAATAGGCTGACGATGGTATGCTTTGATGCGTCTCGCTATGGTTGCCAAGCAAATAATATCTTCAAGTCAAATATGACTTGAAGACATTATTTGCTATTGCTTTGTAATAACAAGGGAAAACGTTCCGTTGAGAAAACATACTCGTACTTAGCTTTTGACGGTTCAAACCCCGAGGTGTCAAAATGGCTAACAAAGCTTTTATTTTGGTACCTATAACAAAACTGCTTCATAATTTTAGGACTATTTCAAATCTACGCGTTAATTAACATAAATAAAGAAGTAGAGAGATGCTGGTAGTCTATACCTACCACAAAAATTTGGTTAATGAACGAACATTATCAAGATCGAATGTTAATTAAAAAGTAAAATGCAATTATGCAAATCATGTTAAATCTTTCCGTTAATATTGTGATTAATATTAATGTTACAGCCGTAAATTAGACACTCTTTCGACTGTATTTATAAAATTCATTAATTATTACTTTTTTCTTTGCTAAAAGATTGCTTCTCATGAGTAAAACAGATGCATTTACCTATCTAGACTATTGATTCATACAAAACCAGAATCATGTTTCTTTTTGACAAGAGCTTTTTACCATAAAATACATATTAAAACGTATTGTTTATGGTAGCGAGTAATTTAATAAACCCGACCCGTTATTCGGCCAACAGCGTACTTTTCTAAGTCCGTTCTTTAGAAGATTTAGTTGCCGTATAAAATTGGCTCCCATTTAGCATCGGCACCGATATCACAATACCGACTGCCAGCCGATTAAAATTTATTTCGGACGTCGGTAACTTCCAATTTAAACCTCTTAATCCGCTATGATGTATGTCGGTATTCGGCGGGATTAAAAGTTCCACGGAAAATAACCGGGAAAACCTTTTCCGGGGTCGGATGGACCCGGGCAGGAGCCGGATTAGGCGGCGGGATTGGATATACATAAATCTCGCACAAGGCTTTGGGGCTACGCAATTAAGCCTCTCGCACTGATATGTCATTTTGACGAGGAGCCCGATACTAATCACAAAGGGTTACCTACGTAAATAATTTCAATATTAAAATTCAGCCACCGCGCTGCGTTCGCACAATGGACGCTCGGCGGCGCATGACGTCATAAATAATTCAATTTCATAGTAATAAAATACGCGTGACCAACGCTACGGCGTGAAAACTTTTCAGCAATTACGGGTTGAATATAACAAAAAGCGTCGGTCGATCCGACACGCGGGTCTCAGCGACCCGGGGCGGCCCGTACCCGTAACTCATGCATCAGCTTGCGGGGAAGGGTTGGCCGCGAGTGCAGCGCCGATGACTTATAGTTTGTATTAATACGCTTCGAACACAGAAATCCAATTTGAATGGGTTTAATTAATTTATGCCGGAAAATGTATTGGGCTGATATGTGCTTAGTAGCCATTTTAATCTTATCATTTCGCTGTTTTAATGAAATGGTTAACGTTGGTGACATAATAAATGCAAAGGGAATGTTAATTTAAATATGACTCTGGTTTGATACTATTTTATTAATTTTTGGTCTATTCTTATAGTATACCAATCATCGACGGCCATATGGGCGAATTAGAATAACTGCATTTTATATGCTACGGGATTTATTGTTATTTTTATGTTTGATCACTAATTTCATGTCTACTCCTACCACGCTAAATTTCAAATTTTCGATTGTGTATCTAGACCATTTAATAAAGATAGAACAAAGTATTTAAAGACTAAATGACCAATTTTATTTATCTACTTCTCTTGTTATGAGCATAACAACAAAGGTGCCTATTAAGTTTTATTGTGACTAAGTATAATATAAATCAACACAAATTAGCTGTTCAAACCTCTGAACACGTAAGGCTGTTATGTCAACACCCGTTCAACGTTACGGCTCAATCACAATTTTACGAGATAGTTTAACTACAACGTATTAATTACACACGTTTTGATTCTGAGCTAATGACCATAAATCTAACAGAATGGAAAAGTGGAGCAATAAACACTGTTTATGCAATAAATAAAACTGATAAAGCCACAATTACTAAGAAATCCAGTTTTGTTCGTGAATTTAAAAGCAAGCGGACGATCTAAGTGTTAAGATTTCATATCTGCAGAGACGCAGAACAATTTCTGCTCATAGAAACAGCTGGTGTATAAAAACTAGTGAATAATTGCACATCTTGTGTGCTTGCCACATCAAACTAACCGATAAATGACTGATTTATGGCGGAATAATTATAATTATGGCAATTAGACACGCCTTTTGTAGGCGTACTACGAGAAACAATGCGATGTTTGTCATCGCTCAGATCACACGTCTATTTGTTTACTATCTTGTTGACGTAATTTAATTTCTAGGAAACATTCATTAAGGTAAGTAAAGATTGATTATGTGGATGATAATATAAGGGGATGCATGTTCAATCAATTTGATTGCTTTCTCTTCTACATTAATATAAAGAGGAAAGATTTGTTTTTTTTTTGTGTGTATGTAGGTTTGAAACGAATAAACTCAAAAATTACTGTGTCGATTTCAAAAATTCTTTCGAGATTGGAAAGCTACATTTACTCTGAGTAACATAGGCTATATTTCTTGCGAAAAAGATAAGGGATCCTTATTCAAGCGCCAATAATATTCGTATATATCCCAATTAATTTATCTGAAATACCCGAATCACAACTAGGCAGATGGTTAGTAAATCTACTATGAATTGGTAATCGGTCTAGTAAGTATATTTGAGCCTTTGTGAACTGAGAGTAGGTACTTTATCGCTTGGACAACATGCTGGAGAAAGCATGAAACGTATCTAAGAGACATTTAAAGAATTCGTGGCAGTTACCTCTTTAAATAATAATGATATTTGTTTTGAATATAATTCCAACTATTTAAAAAGATTAGGTAAGTAAGTAAGTAGGTATTTCATAATTCTAGCACCGCGCCTTAAAAACGCTCTTTAACAAACCATCTTTAACGAATTCCAAATTCAAACGATTCGAAAAAAGAAGCTCTACAAATAAAATATAACAAAAAGAATCTATTCCATACTTTGTTATCCGGATGTGACGCGAGGTAAGCAGCCATTAAAATTAGGGTTGGGCCACGAAACTTGCGACTAGGGCAGGGCCGGCCGCCGCGCCCCGGGGCTCGGAGCACGAACGGAAAAAAAACGAAACAAAAAACACACATACAATGAATAACTGCCGGGTACCGATACAGATGAGATGAAAGATTTCTCAATGTCCGACTGTTGTTCTTGTTACTTGTAACTCAATATTGAACTCGGTAATGTTTTCTTTTATTGCTTTTAATATTAATGTTGCTACAATATTTTGTTCTGCTCGGTGCATGGGGTTTCATTCGTGAATCGTTCGGGTGTACACTTAATGTTTTGTATTTACTTTAATATGCTTATGAAAATAATATTGAGAATAAAAAAGTAATAAAACTTTGTTTTCTTATTTTAATGATTAATACCGTTATAACTGTAATGATATTCGCATTAATGTGGTAGGAATGTAAGAAAATTAGACTTGAAATCAGAATAAATAATAACTAATAAATAATCATTGTTGTTTATCGGATGTGATATGTGATAAAGTTTCTACACTAAAATGGAATATAAGTACAATCGCAACCGACGGCAAAGCCTTTTTTGTATGAAAAAAAAAACACATTTTCTTTTTATTAATAAATACGGTCTATCCGATTGTATTGTGATCCGAATGATGAATGAAACCATCGAAAAAAGTTCGGCTGCCAAAATGACCGCAATCAATTCGATGCAATTACAAGAAAATCTCCGATGCACAATTTCACGATTACATCAAAGCAAAGAAAAAAAAGACTGGTTGTTTCAAAAACATCTACTTAAAAACGGACACGAAATTAAAAAGCAATTTGGTAACCGTTACTAATTTAGAACGGCGCAGCGTGGAGCTCTCAATTTGGGAGGGACGGGGGATGGTGGGGGGCCCTAATCTAAAAGCTGTCAGTTAACAGGCTCGGCAGCTGTGCGCGCCGCTCGTGTGTGCGCGCCCTTATATATTATACAGGGACACAGTGTAGAGAACACCAGTGTACCTAATGATAAAACTCACAATACGATAAATAGTAATATGCTAATAAATATTCTTATGACTGGGCACTTTATTTACTCTCTACATCCTACTAATATTATAAATGCGAATGATTGTTTGGATGGATGTTTGTTACTCTCTTCACGTATAATCTGCGGAACGGATTTGAATGAATTTGAACTTTACAGTAATATTGTTCCTACATCAGATTAAAACCTTACACACTATGATAGATATTCACGCGGGCTGCAGCTAGTAGTACATACATATAATACAGTTTTGATTAATTTTATGCAAGAAAAGCCGCTGGTGGGAAACTAGTTTATTAAAACTAAATGCGTTGCGATATATACGTGCGAAAAGGACAGCAATGTATCAACAAAACAGGTCAAACTAACGATGTGCGAGAGAAAGAAGCCAAGTAACATTAAATTTTCATACGTACGTTTGTGATGTTTTTATCTTTATTAAGGAAAGTCTAATTAATTTCATGAGTATTATTTCATTTAATTAAAACATCGCATGATTACTTATGAATTTATCTAAATATATGATTAGAACGAAGGTATCATACTGTTTATAATTCAATTGTGGTTGTAAAGCTTTCGAGACTTTTAAAAATTTTACTTTCTGTTGAAGTATATGATTTTTATGTTGTGTTATAATTTGCCACTTCATTTACTAGGCGTTAAGTGGTTCTTTATACCAAAACATGCTTTAATCAAACTTTCAAGTCGTTTCAATTATTACGAACCATAACAAAATTTTACTAAGTGCTTTCTTGTAATAATTTTTAATTTACTGCGTTCCGTCTAGAATTGTGAAATGCTATTAATTAACTAGCTGCGTCAATTTGATTTACCGTCAGAGGAAGGAATCAAGTTGTAAAACCTCATTAGACTCGAACAAAATATATTTTAGTAAAGAAAAAGATCAATAACTCACTGCCCACATAGAGGGGACAGATTAAAATCTTTTACGCGTCTGAATCGAGCGCCTACGCGTCTCTAAATTTGAAATCCGAACGTCGAAAATATGAGCACCTTTTTGTTGTTTAGAAAAAAAAAGTTTCATAATTAGCATAAAGTTTGTCGGGTGAATTCGGTTTTCCCATTTGCGGAGACACTAATAGACGTATCTATTTTTTATTATACGCCTATTCGTGTGTCCGTGTGTCCATCGGCCATAATTTTTAACATTTTATGAGAAGGCGCGCGTAGAAACTTGTCTGGCACAACAACACATCCGTGCGATCGCTAATCTGGTACCTAAATAGAGTATTTTGTATTAAAATTGGGCAAAAAGTGCATACAGGTGAGGTGGCATTTGACACCTTGTCTACATTTTAATTCTTATTTATTGCTCTTAAATTGTATTCGAGTGTGATAAAATGCATTTTGTATGCGCATTTTTCAACATAACATAATTTGTTAGCGTTTCTAAAATTATCGCTTGTTAAAAAAACCTTCTCAATATAATACTTTTGAACACTTATCGCTTTATTAATTCATTAAATTCTATTCAAAGAGACCTAAATAATAGTCACGCCTGTAGTGGAAAATGAAATATACACGAGTATTGACGTTGAAGACGAAAGGTTTCAGAAATTGTGATTTTTGCATACTTGTCGACTTAGGAGACAAAAACATGGAAAAATTCACACACACAGAGGGAACTAATTTCACATGGCAGTAAAAATTGCCCGAACTTGCACAATAGGCAGTATATATGCATGAGTAATATATGCAGTTACGAATATTCAAATTTTTATACAACTTTTCTTGAGAACCGCCTACAAACATATGGAACTAGATCATCCTATTGTTTGCATTCAAATTATGCAGCACATTTAATTAGGGACCGAATAATAGGTAATTAATAAACGGCGGTAACTCTCTTATCTAAAGATATACCTTCAACGGACTTTCTACTAATTTATTAAACTATGTATCTTTACAGAAGACTCACCCGACTACTAGAAAACTAGTTTTAAATTAAAGAAATAGTTAATTAATTTTAATAAGGCGGTGTGAAGAGGCATTGTTTCGTGAGCAGGTTCAATTAAATTCTTGATTGTAAAATTGTATTTAATAGTATTAAATTACGGCGCTGCCTAGTTTGATATCATCGGAAAAAGAGTGTAATGTAAAAAAATTAAATATAGTCTACCTACCAAACCAATAATTACAAACTTAGTATTTTTTAATCCAAATCACATTGTAGTACTTACATACCTATTTTATATACATATGTGTAGGTATAATAAATTCCAATCAATTTTATGAGTGCTGACGGTTTTAGATGTGAAAGAGGATAATCACATTTAATTATGTAATCAACACTGTGGTAAATTAACGATCTTAATTAAACAAATCCGTTTGTTAAAACTCCGTAGGCTAAACGTGAACTCTTTTGAAGTAAAGGAAGAAAAATATTGCTTTGCTACGAAAGTTTATGTTCGTTTGTAATTGCAAATAAATAATATTTGGAAAATTTGTTCTAAATCTCTAAATTTTCAAATTTATTTTATGTAAGTCAATAAACGCTAATTTTAGAAATGTAATTTTAACAAGTTCACTGTCCTGTGTATCACATTTGATACATAACAATTTAAAATACTATTGTGTCCAATCGGTGGACACAGAAGGGTTAAAAGTGTACCTAACTTTTCTATATTTCTTAGATGACAAGTCCATTTGAGTGTTTTTCCTAAACCAACAAAATTGATAAATCTAGAAGTAGGTAGGTATAGGGTATGGTAAAGTGAAAGAATTCGATTATCGGTACATTTCTCATTCAATCGTTATTCGAATGCTTATTGATAGTGTTGTTTGTACACAGCACAGGTCAAAAGTGACCGTCAAAGCTCGAGCGTGACCGGTTTGGGCCACCGCGCCCATGCGACCAAAAGCTCACATGGAAGCTTAATATTAGAAATGAGCCCATCCGAATATCTCAACATGGCTTTGATGATGCTTTGACTTAACACTTTCGTGGGAGTTTTTTATCAATTTAAGTTCCTGTGGATTGTTGAGATTTGTTATTGCTTGGAGAGATACGGTACTTCGGTACTACGGTACACTTCTTGTCAGTGTTTAATCTTGTATATGTATATATTTATTTAATTGATTGGTACATACATATGTATATACATTGGACATATTTATGGTACCATCCGTCAGATTTAGCTTTGGCGGTAGCTTCTTTTAAATTGCTTTTATTCACATTCTTACTTTACTTTTTGTATTTCTACATTATTTTTTACTTGACGATTCATAAGTGCTTATTAAGTCTATGTGAATAAAGGTATTTTGACTTTGACTTTGACTTTATTTTATTTTACGAGATATTACAATTTAAGAATAATTAAAACTTATTGTTACTCTAACTGGACTTAGCTTGAGATAGCTTCATAGACAATTGTCACAATATACATAAAAATCATACGTCCGCGTCCTACAAATTGTTCAACTTCATGTCATCAACGATAAAAGTTTTTAAGTGAACTTTTTTATTTCCAACTGTCGTGTATCCCAATTGACGCAAGGCGCTATTGTCAACACCGATCATTTTAACGTCCCACAATTTCGACAAGACAGCAATATCCGAGACCGTACAAAGGGTATTTGAATGAAAGGCGAAATTTCACTTCATTATCCCAACGACGTCCACTTTTTACGGCGCTGCTCAAAATTTACCCAAGCGACGTTTCAATAGAGTCCAAAAAAGAAACAATAGAAATAAAAACTCGCAAGGACGGACGGGCTAAATGAAAGAAGTTCGTAAAAAAGTTTGACACATTTTTAGAAACATCAGGCACGCAATGTTCCTCCCGGCCGATCGTAAATTTCACTGAGCGTCAGAATGAAAAAGGGGACATCATTGTTGAAAATTTTAAGCTCTCCCCGTGATTTCTGATTGTGATTACGTTTTGTTTGGGACGCGCATTAGCGTATTAGCTGTTGCGTTTGCTGCCAAATGCTTGGGCCAATTGATTCTGTTTATGTTTAGAAAGTTTATTTCGATGTAGAGTGTTTATTTCAATGTTGACTTTTTAATTATAACAAATTTCATAATACTTAATTTATACTATTGCCATTTTAAATTATACCTACCCGGGACAAACATTCGTGCGATGACTTATGTTTGTTTCGTGTATGGATGGGTATTTATATTTGTATTCAAGAATATGTTTGTGGTCCGTTTTCTGATACCCTTAACATAAAAGCTCAAGCTTTCTTTGGAATCATAGCAATGTACTTACGAGTACACATGTGATGTTGTCTGATATTTATTTATTAATATTAAAGTTTTCTTTCTCAGACTTTATTACAGAAGACTTATTCAGAACATTCTATTTATATAAGCGATTGTCATATAAACTCTGAAATTGACTCTGATCAGAATGAGCTAATGAATCATCTTCGATCTTCAAATACTTCTGTGCATGAACAATGAACATGTCTGTTTGATAAGGGTGTTTGAAAAGTTATATAACTTAGTTATCTAGTTCCCAAGCTTCAGTTTAGATTGAGACTTGCATTATTTATTTAATCGATCTAGCTTAATAAAAAACCATTGCGGAAAAGCAAACATATATCACATGAAATCCTATCTATTATATTAATCTAGCGTACTTGACGAAACCAACCGCTCCATCCACCCCAAAATATAAAAGGCGCATTTTTTTTGATCTCGCCGATTTAGCTGATTCCCTTCGACAATCAGACGGTTATTGCAAGTGACTGTACCCCTATATATTTCCGTCGCGGATAACAGAAAGAAGTGCGCCCCCGTACAGTGGGCTACGATAAGAATTTCATTTCCTCGATTCTGAGAGCCCCGCTATCTAAGGAAGTCGCAGACAAAAATACCTAAGTGATAAAAGCACTGAATTCTGTTCAGGTGCCGCTTGTATTGTGTGCTGCCTTTTTATTTTATATCGTTGTGGCTTAAGCGTGAGTGCTGGGAGAGGAATGCTCTTAGTGCAAGCTGCTTTTTTTGTTTCCTCTCGAAATCAGAGCAAAATACTCGGAATGATTGAGAATCTTCGTACGGGAAGTGCAACGGTGAATTATTGTTTTCGCTTAAATTTAGAACGGATGCAAATGCATTTTGCAAATACCAGGTTTTGTGCTTACAAAAGGTTTATTTTTATATAGGATTACAGTGAGGTTCTTCTTGGTGGCAAAAATGAGAATTGAAGGCCAAATTGTTGTGATAACGGGCAGATTACTATAGATTTTTGTCAGTTGCCACCGTCACGTTTGCTCGTGAGATGATCCTCATGCTTCGCTGTAGGATCTCAATTTGACAGGAACTAAATGACGCCGTAATACCTACAAGTAATGTACTTTGAGTACCTACAGAGTTATTTAATATATTATATGTATAGATGATATAAGATATAATGATTCCGTTCAAACCTAAAGCTCTATTAGTAGATTTGATAAATGAAATAAATGTAAAGAAAATGGAAAATCGGTTAAAAGGAACAACATTATGTATTCAAAAACTAGAGATGCAAGATTACTAAACGCATTTCTATTCTACGTGAAGTTGATTGTAGACAAGTTGTACTCGTATTTTATCTATCGTATATTTATGTAGACCTCTGCACCAAATATTTATTCCCATCTAAAATCATCGATTTATGTTTTATTTTAAGTCACATAATAAATAAGCAATCCGATATATCGAGTTCGGGACCATTTCGGGCTCATATCGAAAAATGTTATGTAGCGATGAAAAAAACAAAATTGACTTCGAGGAATAACAAAGCGACTCAGGGACGGTTTGATTTTATGAATTCCCAAAGCTAGGTCAGAACTTTTGTCTCAGTCTCCGGCAAAAAAGGGCTAAATCGACCTTTGGGTTCGTGCGAACGATTCTGAACTTTGACCCGGCGCATTAAGGACGGGTATCGGAACTCGATCCGATCTCACATATGATTCGGTTTTGCATTTAGGCCCGGCGATCCGGATGACATCCTTTATCGCGATACATTCCAACTCGGTCTTTAAAGAGTTTGAGATGGGCCGCTGATGTTCAATTTTATTTTTACTATGCATATATTTGGCATGCCCGAAATTTTAAAATCCATTACAACTAACAATTTAAGAAGAAACCAAGAAGAATCAAGTAAAAAAGTTTTCTGAAGTAGGTAGATATTGTTTTAATTAGGTATCTATTGAAGCTTATGAAAGTTATTAATTGGAAATGTATTTACAAATGAGATACATTAGACTATTTTAACTACAAAGCGATAAGAATTCTCTCCTCTACCTGAAGGTTGTCTGGAAGAGATCGCTATAAGCGATAAGACCGCCTAGATTGTACTTTGTGTTGTTTGTAATATGTTTCCTGTAATGTCTGTGTTTTTGTGCAATAAAGAGTATCTATCTATCTATCTATCTAATTCTGCAACTTAATGAAAATTAAAATAATTCTGTATATTTCAATCGCAACTTGAAAATGTATCATTTATTCAAAATCCGGAGTAATTCAAGTACAATTAGCATAATAGATACTAAACGGATACTTACAACCAATAAAAATCCTTTTAAAGTCTTCAATAAAACCACTTAATGAATATCTGATGACACTGATACACTATAAACAATTTTCAATAACACTAAACTCACTAATGCAGCTATAAAATTCCTCTAAGTTTCTTGTAAGATCACCGTTAATTAATTTAAATAAAATTAATTTTATTATCTCTATTATGTACTCAATTAAGTTCACATAAAATGATAATGGGCTATAAAGTCCGGAGCGCATCCACTTGAGCGATACGTATGGTCTATACAAATCCTTATTTACAACTGACACTGTTGTCCATACTATAACAGAATCGTGCGGCGCTCACCTAGCGGAGAAGGCATCTGCCCAGTACATAAAAACCTATGCAACAATAAGCCGCATCAAACCCGATCCAGAATTTTTTAACACAACTTCACGACCCCAGTTTAAAAGCTCGACTGTACAAAAAAAAGTCACGAGGTAGGGGAAAAATTTCGTAAGCTATTACCCGGCTATACAAAAGTTTTGACACGAACACTTTGCGCTTGGGCAGTCTATTTTAGTGGGGTGCGAGACGGCAATAGCCGGCGGGCGACTAATCGCGTACGTGCGACGAGGACGGATAGACGAATGTGTGTCGCATTTGAATAAAGTTTAGGGGACCGAGAACTCGGCGAGCCGCGGGACGCCGAGTAGGTGGCGGTGATAAAGCATTCGTAGCGCGTTCCCAAATCGAACACGATGAGTAATAATATTTAAAAAGCAAGATTTGTTACCTGTCTACCGCCAGGAGATAATGCCCCGTGTTTTTTTGGAGAAAAATACAATTAACTAGGCCCTGGCCGTAAATCATTTTGTTGTTCTGCCCTGTGCGCGGGATCAGGTTGTACAATTATAACGCTGGAAAAAAGAAAGGTGACGGTAATAGAAAATTGTGGCGGCAGTTTTTGGTAGAGCGGCTGAATGGAGCAGATAATTAGAGCATTAACCACAGGTTTTGAAGAGGCTGCAATTTTTTGGTAAATTGTTCACTTTTTGTGCAACACGTGATTATAGTTTTGGTTTGCTACATCCGCCGTTTGTTTGTCTGCAGTTCAATTAATAGCAACGACTGGGCTTATTTACTAGAATTTTTAGGTAACGCCGATGTACTTTTTAAAAATTACAAGCAGCAAGCTGTTTTCAAGTTTTGCTATACAATAAGAGGTGAGCACTCAATCGAGGTAATTTTCAAATTGCGACCTGCCCCAAGCCTCAATTACGATGTGGGGCTCAGGCACCTCGTACCCGATCGCACCAATCGAAAATTGCCCGACAAGACGTATAGGAAATTGTCGGGCGAACGTTTTCAGAATTGCGGCCCGCCGACAAATCGGGACCCGACCAACGCAAATTACGGGCCGTACAGCCCGAGCCGAGACGAAAATTGCACCGAACGGGCCCGCAATCGGGAGGTCGTGCACGGCCTAATGAAGACGTTAAGCTAAATCGTGGCAGCCTTTATAGAATGTTATGGTGTTTATATTGATTTTTATGAGAATATAATTTTATTACCATCGCGCCGCTTGCACTGTGGGCGTCGCGGCCGTACGCGCAGCCATACCATTCATTTGTTTTTCGGAACGGAAAGAACAAAACGCTCAGGTCCGTAGAATAAGCGGCGCGTAAATCTCACATAAAAAGCGGTGTCACAATAATCAACACCAGCAATTTAATTTAAGCGACATAAACACGAGACTATCTGGCACTGGCATCGATATTAAGGGTGTGTTAAATGACAAACTGCGGCCCGAAGAGAAATGCTTTAAAACGGTGTAATTTTTACTGTTTATCTTGGGATCTGGAAGGAGATTGCGCATTAAAAATACCGGCCGATGAGTGTTTAACATACTCCGAGTGCTACACGCGAATTAAGTGCATCTGCATATTGAAATAAGGGACGTAAGTATAAAGCGGGTTCGAGGCCGCTTCGCATTTTTAGCTACATTGATTAAAGGCTACAGTCGTTTAGATGCGCTCTGCTTTCTTGCTTTCTTTAATTGATACTTGGCCGGCATCTTTCTGTCAATTTGGATATAGATAAGAGTTTTGTCGAAACACAAATTGCATTTTAACCAGTGATATATTCAGATACGGCTTATGCTGTTACTTAAATGCAAATTTGATAATTGCATATTCCGTCAGCATCATTAAGTTGCATACTTTTGTTGTTTTTCATAATTAATTAATTTATAACATTCGTGGGTAGGAAGTTTGAAAGAAATGTACCTAATCCTAGAACGATAAGATGTCCCATTTTTTCTGGTCTGCTGATAAGCAATATAAAAAAGTAGATTAGATTTGATTTTAGCTAGCATCAATTTTTGAACAGAAGAAATCAAAGCTCTTTACTATTAATTGGTATTTCACTCTTTTCCTGACCACTGATCAGACACAATATAATTTTAATTGTTAGGTATTTATTATGAAACATGGAACAGGCAACCTTTAAAGATAACTATGATTGCAGACCTTTAGCATTACATTTAGGAAAGATACAAAAAGTTTAGGATCATGCGTTTTATCAAACGTCTTCGTTAACTATACTCTTAATAAATATACTCAGATTCGTACATATAATAAGAAAGCTAACACAACATTTTCAAATCAAAATATAAAGACATGCGAGTCCATTAATAAACGCACGTCTTACTATATGCAAGGGTATATAAATAAAGCATTGGAGCAGCATAATCGATTGAACACACCTCTTGATGAAGATATTACTGCGGACCCGGTTGGGTTATTTCTGGAACAGCGTGTATCCTATAGCTTAGATGGTATAGAGCACTGTGCATGAACTTTCGAATGAAGAGATTTAGTTTATCAATGTATGGTATCAAAGTTTTGATTAGGAAACTGATTTTGGCGATGATCAATGACACTTACTGTTTCTGGTATCTAAGTAAGTTTATCAGTTGTCTAGTAGCCATGGTACAAGATTCGGCTTAGTTTGGGGCTAGACGGCGCTGTGTGGCCCAGCGTGACATGTCATGGGTTACATAAATATCTTGGGTTATTCTGGTAAATGCAATAAAATATATTTCTTCAAAAAAGGTTTTGTAATGTACGAATTTATCTTTTGTTTTGATCTGATCTCACTTAAACGCTGTCGTTAAAATAACATTATTGTCAAAAGCTGTCAATAATGTTATTTTAACGTTTCATTGCAGTTTCTATGTCTTTTTTTTTCTTTTTTTTATTATTATTATTTTTTGTTAATGTGTGTGTGTTTTAATGTGTGTGCACCAAATAAATGAATTTTCTTTCTTTCTTTCTTAAACTTGAAATTCATGTACTCATAATTTAAGCACAATATAACATCTATTGTTTCATTATCAAAATCAGCAGATATGGCTTTGAAGGGTAAAAGGAACAGGAAAACATAAGATCACCGAGTATAGATACAATACATTGACACACCTATCGATAACATTACAAACTGTTGTAATTCTCCCACTTAACATTTTCAAGGACCAATAAGCAACCCTCCAACGCTTCTGTAATCTAAACGACCTTTTTTAAAACTAATAAAATAGCTCGTTAAAAATAGCCACCGAAAATCTCAAGTGTTCGACGGTGGCTTATCTTCAATAAACAAGAGTTGTGTTCTACGCCCGTCTAATGATAGGCATCCATCAAGTTCCTCACTATAAATATATTGTTGAGAAGAATTGTTTTTACTACGGCTCTTACCGTCTTTTACTAGTTTCCTCCATTTTATGCCCTGGTGTATTCCAAAGGTTTTGTTATGGTCGTCTTTGATGCCCCCATCACTAGTCAGTTCGACTTTTTATGTTTCATTTCGGATGGTAATTCGATTTAATTTATTGTTGTGAGTAAGTAAAGCAGTTTCATCCTTTATTGTCCTAAAGTTAACGTCGCAAACATGCGTTTTATTGTTACAGATATTTTTTTTCTTTGCCAAAAAGGTTTGGAAATGTTTTTAATCATTTGCAATCAATTTAACCTTTATTTGATAATCTTAACATCTGTTTTACAAGAATACTAATAAATCAAAGATTTTAATTAATTTATCTATATATATAACAAATCCAACAGCAAGTAATGAAAGTTCAGTACGTTATTTACTTTACATCTCGCGAGCAATAAATCTAAAGGGTCAGCACCTCATAGCTCGATTTAAAATCCTTCCTTTCAATGTTTCATTGAGATACAAGTCAGTATTAACACAGCCAAACCCTGCGGTGTTGCAACGGCTTTATAATTCTGCACTGATTACAAAGGGGAGCCGGCGGCCGCAATTTCGTCTTGTACCGATCGTGCTGTACATAAATTATCAGTTATTGATGAAGACATTAAGCTTACGTACCGTACAACAATTAAATATCGTTTTTTAGTTGCAGGGCTGGCTGGAAAGCGTGCGATAAAAAAAAGCACTCCGCCATGCCATGACCATCACGTCCGCTTCAATTCACGATCACAATATTAATTAACCCAAATAATTCGGTGCGTATTAAAAATTAATAAGTGAAGTAATACATCAATGCGCGCACAAGAAACTTGACGTGATATTAAATCGGTAACGAGAAAAATTTTAAGCAGCACTTTTGAGATTTCGCGTGCTGAAAATATGTTGTTCATTATTTTGCATCGATTTTAATTAAATTTTTAATATTATACATGGAAACAACTTCCTTTGGTTGATGTTATTAAGAACTTAATTAAGATGTTATTATTTTTTAAACCTATATTTAATGTAATTGTATATAAGGATGACAAATACAGAAACAATCAAATTCGAAGTCATCAAAACTAAATTATCGTGAATAAAGTGTTAAAATTTATTTAATCACTTTCTTGTTCTCTCAGAGATAGAGCATGGCATCAAAGTGTTTCCTTGTATTAAAGTTTATATTTTATATTTTTCCTAACCTTCAGAAAAAAAATAAACATGGCAAACTTTATTCTCTCAATCAATAAAGTCAAAGATGTAAATTAAAAACTCGATTCGAAACAATATTTTAGAGGGTAAAACGGTAATTGAAAGAGCAAATAAAAGATGTAAAAAAAAAACATATAAAATCTTCCCTTCTTACGAGACGATCTTAGCGACACGACACGACACGAGTCGTTTGTTTCGAGTTGTGATTCTTAGAAAATAAAACGTAGTCAAGGTTATATTTATGTAGATAGTGCCTATATGAAATAATATTTTGATTCATTTTAAAGATTATATACAGGATCTTTACGTCGCCATTTTATATCATATTTATTGTATTTTGTTTGCATTTTTTTTTTAAGTTTTACCAAAATCTCAACCGCCAACCCTACACCTGCCTGTTTAAGGAGTTTGCCCGCTACGTGCCACTAATGCGCTATGAGGACCAATTCCGTCTCCCCGCGACACATGTTTTGTTGGTCCATTAATAAGCGATTGTTTTCGCGTCAGCTTTTGCACTTCGCTGAATCTGAAATGAGGGCTGAAGTGAAAAAACATGCCGCTGTCACCAACCAGTTCTGCCTAAATTCAATGGTAATAAAGACCGCGGAACGAATTAAGATCGATCGAGTTTTGAGATCGCAATTAGCGTGTATACGAAATTCTCGCAATGGTACGGCAGTGTTCACAATTTTATACATTTGTATTATATCGCATAAAGTGGAACCCCTTCTCTTTGACAATAAGTTTTGGTACAAAAAAGTCAATAGACCTAAAAATGAGAGTTTACACATCCCGAAATTTCACGAATTTAATCGTAATACTTAGATGAGAAGAGAAGATAAGTATATGACAAATTTATTTAAATTGATACTTGCAAAAAGCCTTAATTTAAATAAATTATAAACCAGAACCCTTGTATCTAGAAAAAATACGTGCATTACTGCATATAAGTACATAGAGGATATTGCAATTGAACTGACTTTCTTTTGAAAACTTAAAAAACATGCAAAACATTAAAACCTTATTGCCACATTTATATAAGTAGGTAATATGTATTATGTTCAAGTTAAAAAAACAAATTTTATAAATTTTTGTTAATTTTTTTTCTAATGAAGTGTTCAGAAGATACCGTCATCACGATTACGTGAACGCATCCCACGATACCGCTACACGTCTTAATATCCATGATTTTTATGACAATTGACACGGAATACGGCAGCGTCGCAATTAGGCTCTTATTCTGAAACGTTTTATTCTTTAAATAATCGAACAATCGCAATGAAAGACAGTAAATGATTTACGACCATCGCGCCTTCGCTTTAAGCGCCTGTTCATACTAGCGTTTATTTTCGTTCACACTAGCGGTTGATCCGCCCGGCGGCTACCGCAAATCGACCGCCGATCAACCGCAAAACGGCCGAGGTGTTCACACTAGCGGTCGCGGTTTTGCGGTTCGGCAGATGGTAGTGTTGTAGATCGATGGTCGGCTATAGATAATAGTTGATTCTTTAGTGAGAATAAATCGATTCAAGTACCAAATGATTTTACAATTTAAACATCGATAATCGCTTTAAAGATAATTTATGTGTGACTTTAATAACTCTGTTTTTGGGAATAGATTACACGACTGTTTACTGTTCTATATTACTTTCTGGTCACCTTAAGAAGAAGTACAATTTAACTTATTTGAGAGCCATGAGTACTGAATTGATTGCAAACATAGAAGTAATATATAAGGAACAAGCTGTTGTCGGAAAATCGAAGCCGAACGAAAGCACAGTGCATGTCCCTTTTGTCTCTCTCTGAATAGGGTGACTATATTAAAATATGATTTAAGGACAATGACAATACATACGTACAAAAAAAAGGCCAACATTGAAAGCCAAAATATTTTTTATTCATAATCGTTTTTTAAATAACACCACTTCTTTTTGCAAAGAAACCGACTTCAATATGGCGACAATGGGACCAACTAGGAAGTACACCCTTTCGAACAAAAAAAGAATTCACAACTCTCTGAGATATGTGGTAACAAACTGACAAAAAAAAAACTCAGTCGTTGTCCTTTTTTTGAAGTCGGTTAAAAACACTAACAAATCGTCAAAACTACAAACCACCGCCGGTTCGGAAAGCAGCATTCTACCGATAAGAAACCGGCAAGAAATTCGTGTAGTTACTCTTTTCAACATAGTGTTTACAATGTTATCATCACATTTATAATTTTTAACTAACTACATACAGTCTAAAGCTATCTGAAATCATACAAAAATAGTTATGAATTAGACAAATTTAAGTGTAAATCAGATATTACTAAAGAGGACAGTCTTGTGAAGTTTCTGCCGTAAACCCAGCTTATTCCTCATATGTTTTACTGATCTTAATTTGGCATTATGTGTTAAACGTAAATTTAAATATGAATTGGCTAATGCCTTTACCAATTGAATATCATGAGGATCTTCAAATATAGATTGAGGAGGATGTGGTGGATCTAACAATGTATGCTGTTTGCTATAAAATTCTTGAACAACATACATGGTAATTTTATTTTTGTGTACATGATAACACGCGTTGAACGTGCAATAATAAAAGACACAGATTACGCTCTTTCCGATACAAAAAAACAACGGACTTTATGATTGGATAATAATGCATGGTCACCCTAATTCTTCATTAACAAATTATGTTTAAAAGTATTACTTGTGAAAAGACAAACTACAATCCGGATAATACTCGCTTTCACAAGCCCCCACGACACAAATTCTCCCCATTTTAATTACATATTAAGAAAAATATAACAAATTAAAAATCCCCGCCACCAACGTCAAAGTCGGCGATGTCATGTGAAGTTGTCAGAGCCCCTACCACCGGTTCGAGAGCGATCGTTCGTTGAACGGATTGCGTATTTTTGCAAAATCAATCCCTCCCATTATTCCTTTCCGTGTTTGAATATATGAATTAAATTAACGAAAATCAACTTTGACGAATTTTAGTTTGTATATTCAAACACGGGGGGGGCAAATGAGAGGGATTCATGGCTCAAGGGTAGGTACGCCATCCGTTCAGCGAGCGATCGTTTTCGTTTTTGGTGGTAGGGGCCCAGGTCCGGTGTTTCGTACTCTATCTAGCAATCTAGTCGCTGCTAGAAAGGGACGTTTTGTTCACTATTTTCCCTCTCATTGGTTACGTTCTTATTTTGACAAGACTTATTTTGAACAAGACTCTTACGACCTTAACATAAGGTTTCATTTTCTTTATTTTAGCTTCAATATGCATAGATAGAGCGCCTTCCTGTTGTACGAAGTACTTGATACTTCCATGATTGCAAATGAGAATTTATTGACGTCTACAAACTTCAAATATTACTACAAAAGTTAAGTTTTGATTAAATCATAATATTATCGTATCTTTATCTATAATAACATCTTCACTTAAGAAATAAATTTCATAAACTCACATTTAATACAGTTGTCACAATTGTCTATAGCGAACAGCAAATAAATAAACGATTCCAAGTGATCGTTTAACTTTCTGGTGTCCAATGCTGATTACAATTTGTACTATTCACATATCGATTAATCATTATGATCCATTAGCGTAACGATTAAATTGTAACAACACTAAAAATAAAACAATTACGTATCTACTAACAGAACGTAACCATTTTTGAAGCGCGTTGCGAAAAAAAACAATTATTGTATTTACTTCATACTAAAATTATGATGTATAATGTTGTATTCTACTACCTGTTTTTACGGTAGATCTAATGGGAGTTTTCGTTCCCACAATACTTATAGACATTCTTATCAAATATTACAATGCTTCTTGTATAGGAATTGAATAATTTAAACTTCCGATGTGATTATGCACTCCTGGTACTTTCAATTGGAGAAGTACACATCAGTCATGTCGGTGCCATCGTCGACGCGCACACAAACAAATCTCACAGGGTCGATAACGGTTCAATTGGGGTTTTTCGCTAACAAACAAGTTTATGAGGACACAATAAAAGATGTGTAATAAGAAACACAGCTTGAACATGGATACCACACTTGATGAAGCTGCTCAAGTGAGGGCACTGCTTCAATCGGGTATGCGGTGGGGTGATGGTGGTTGGCAACTGAACTCAAACCGCTTTTTGATTTAAGAAGTTTTGCCAGCGGTTCCTGGAGACCGGTGGCTACATTTATAGACAAGGATCAGGTAGATTTCGTTGCAACTCGGACAGACAGGACTGCTTTCTTGTTTCAATGTGTTAACGAAATCGGTTCTCAAATGTCATTGAGGTACAACAGGCAGCTTCAGACAGCACGCAGAAGAACCGTGAGTGTCTGTAGACACAGGCGAAGACTGAGGGAGGAGAACATCACGGTGCACAGAGCTGCTAGGGGTCCAAAATTAACAGCAGCCCATCGACAAGTCGCTTGTAATTTGCTCGCGACCATGTTGATTGGACTCTTGACCAATGGAGGGTTGTAGTATTCTCAGACGAGACGAAAATGTGCCTCTTTTGCTACGATAGACGCAAGAGAGTATATCGGAGACAAGGAGGACGTTTCACTCAAGTTTACATCCAGGACTGTTAAAAGAACTGACTGTCCTGATTTTAATAGGAATTAGACTTAATGAGAGTTAATTTAGTTGTAATACATATTTCTTTTTATGTTTATTTAATAATAAAATTTAAAATTCACAAGAATAAAGTGGTAAGAAGCTTAATCCTAATATAATCCTTTCCCTAAAGCCACATAAAATAGGTAGATATAAGTATTCATGAATTAATCATGTTCAGATTTCCATTATTTCGTATTTCATAGAAAATAATATTTGATTTTTGGTATAGAAAAATGCTAACTAAAAATGTATCCATAGTTTAATAACCATTTCTAAACAATTAGTGTGGGCTCATCGTGTACTTATATTTTCCACCATAATTTATAAATTCAAATAAATTTGTTTCATATTTTATTTTAACCGTGTAAAGTTACGTTCTATAAAACAGAAGAAGAAATGTCACTAGCTAGTGATGGAGGTATAGTGATATTAAAGTTTCGATAATATCTAAATATAATAAGCTGAAAAGTAAAATTCTTTATAGTTTCTTGAGAAAATATTTCGACAAAGAGTAAAGAATGGTAATTTTTTTTATAGTGCAAACGGGCCATTATTATCACTTAGGAAATAGTTAAATAACTTTCTCCTTAGCTGTTGTGTAATAATCGTCGTGGCCTCTCTCATCCTTTCTTTCCTATTCTATATTATCTTCGAGTACTGTTTTACGTAATGGGAGTTGAAGGCACTGGCGGAGTTCAGGGAGTGGTGGATATTGCTCACCCGACAAGAGCAAACCTCTTTAGAATTAACCCTTAACCACCTAGCACCTATTTCTGTCCTTTAACCACCTACGTGCGGTCTCAGAGACCGCTAATAAATTATTGCGATTATTTTGGAATATATGATAATAAATTAAAGTTCGGTTAAATGAAATGCATGTCTATACTTAATTGCTCTATTTAAGCGTCACAAATTAGCAAATGTAATATAAAGTTTTATGAAAATGGAATAATATCTACGAAAGAAGGAACATGGCATCAAAAATAACTATACTAAGAAAATGAGATCTTTATTGTAAAATACTTAAATTTTTCACTTTTTTGTCTTATTTCTAATAATTTGAATAAACTAAAAATAAAATCAAATGAAAAAACTAAACAAAAAATAACAAATTAAACAAAATTGCAAAGCCTCAACTTTCACATATTTTTGCGGCAGTGACCACACATTTTTTGCGAACACTCCAAACAAATGGGTACTTTACACACGAAACATAGGTAAGCCGTTTTGCGTTTCTTTTTGGGATCACACGTAGAGCATGTTTTAAGAACTTCAAGTTTTTCGGCAACAGATGTGCTTGGTAAATCTTCCTTTATTTGCAAAATACGGCGAATAGAGTTCTCGCCAGAAAGGTCATTTTCGTCCGAGATTTTTTGCTGAAGCCATCTTATAATATTTTTGTTATTTTTACTCATTTTGAATCTAAAACAGTAAACAAATAATTATAGCAAAAGTCACACAACCGCCTACGTGCGGTCACGGAGACCGCTGGCAAATTTAATTTACTCACCCTGGCCAAACGCGCACACGTACACACTCGCCGAGCGCTAGCGCGACGCTGAGTGGTGTGTAGAAAAGGTACACGAACGCGTTTTGACGCACGCCACTCACACGCGGAAATATTAGAATTTGAAAAATCGTTGCGGTCTCGGAGACCGCAGGTAGGTGGTTAAGGGTTAATGAATATGAAATTTTGCGACATTGACTTGTGGTAGAGTATATCTTCTAGCTAAAAATATTTAGTAGTTGAAAATTTTACCCAAAATATGGATAGTATTGCTGCCCACCAATTTTATTGTGAACCATTAATTACGAGAGTACCTACACTAAAGAACTTACGTCGGCACTAAGTTATTTTCCTAGTGACACTACGTAGTGCAGATACGCTTACTTTGCATATGTAAGATTCGCGATGGGCATTTGTCTTCTACCTTCATCGATATTCACAATTTGACTATAGAGCAGCCCTAGCCCGCCGATGTCAAAACGCGGCCGCCGCCGCCGATAGTGTGCGGATCAACCGCCAAACCGCAGTTTGAACGCCGCGCCCCGCCGCGTTCGTAGTGTGAACAGGGGTAGCGGTTTGACGGCGGTTTGATGGCGGTTAAACGTCAATCTGAAGGAAGCCTAAATAAAACATCGCCGTGAGCTTTCAACTCGGCGTCTACGAATGAAAGTCACGATTGTAATTTTAAAACGTCGATATGGATGTTTGACGATTTTATTATTTGCCATTGTTATTTATTATTATTAGCTCTAGGGTGTCGTCGGTAGGGACTGAGAGGAATTGTTGGCGTGCAAATGAAAAATCGTCCTTGTAACCGCATAAACGAAAGTGCAAAAATCTAATATCTTTTAACATCCTGGCAAGTTGCTAAGCGACAGAACTTCATGATATTTGGCCTTTGGTATAAGGGTTATATTAAATAAAATTTTATATGAGATCATAAAAAATCACAGCATACTATCTTTTGTAAGTAAATAAAAAGTTTCGTACTATTTGACGACGTTATGTGAACAACAATAGAGTTTTATGTGTTTGGTAGTAACTAACATTGTATATTAGCAAATATGTACTATCGATAATTTTATTCGAAACGACGAAATTATTACATCATCTGTGCCACCTATATACGCACATAAATCAAAATACAAGAAATTAAAAATGCTAATACATCTGTAAGCTTAGTTCGTTTCGCTATAATTGTGTTCATATATCTCATCCTACCACATATTCACATTGACCCACGCAACAAGCGTTATTATAAAGCACTCAAATCAATATTCATAAGATAAATTAACTGATAATAATGATAAAGGTGCTTTCCAATAGTCACAAAGCTTAATATATTTTGTACAAATATAAATCTACCGTCATTTACAAGTTTGACATCTTCATAAATTGGCATTTAATTAATAGGGAGGAGTTGAAAACTATAAATGCTCAATACCATTGCCGTAATCTGTCTTAAAATGAACTTTTCAATATTGGTATTTTAATTTCAAATAAATTCGAAAATTAACAATATCAAAAGCGTTTTTCCTAAATTGCCATGAACGGGATCGGGATTCGAACCTGGAATAGTCGGTGCTTTAAACGAGAGCACTTTATGCCACTAAAAGCGTCTAAACAGGGGTGGTCAACTTGATTAGACTAAAGCTCTTATACTTTTTTGTCGAAACTTGGCAAGATCTATTAATATTTCAATTTGAATTTACTTTTTGATTCTAATATCAAGTAATACATTTAACTTATATTTTGTCTTACCACGATCAACCCATCGGCCACCCCTGGTTTAGAGTTTCTGTACTAAATGTTCCTATAGCGACACCCAGATTAGGTACACAAATAGACAAGGAGTTTTTAAGCTACGCATTCATTATACATAATGCCTGCTTGTGAATAATTTAAAAACATGACACAGATGGAACACTAAAGCCGTTATGATTTTCAAAGGCGTGGTGACTACACATTAGCAAGGCACTTCTTCACACTTGTGGGAATCGTTGACCATACTTCATAGTATAACAAGTTTGGTGACTGTTTCACATCAAGATATATTTCAAGAGGCTGTCGGGCCTCGCGCTCGGGCAACGACTACATCTGTCGGTCTTTCTGATCTAGGGACATCGAGCATTGCGATACTGAATACGCGGAATCTTTACTGATCCCGTGGTCACGGGATTGATCAGGGTGATATTAAAAAATCTAAATTGAAGTGACAATAAATGCATTTTAAAAGATAATTTTGTAACAAGCAGCCCTGCCTGAACCCCGTATCAAGATTACTTTTTTTTATAAATATTTTTATTAATTTTTAGAAAGGATCTCTAACCTTTTCTAGCAATAGATAGCTTATATTTTATTATGTTATAATTCGGATAATCAGTTGATATAATATTCTGTGGTTAGACGATGTTAAGGATTTCAAACAAATCTCGGTAGCACAATAAATTATGACGTCAATCAATCTCAAAACAAGACATCGACATCCTGGGATTTTAAAAAATCCCGGGATCGATTCCCTACATTAACAGTCTGACAAAAAAGAATCGACAAATGTAAGTCATCCCGGAACTATCAAAAGTAGTTTCGAGGTTATCAAATATCTTACCATGATTATCGGAATCCCGGCATCCCTGGTTACCAGAGAGCCCGGGATCAATTCCCTATTTTAATCTCAATAGCTCGTTCTCATTCATACGTTATGCGCTGTAGGACGAGACACTCGCCCACTTGAAATAGAAGCAACGGCCGACGTCGGCGGGTTGTCTGTTCGTCTGTCTGACTGCACAAAAAGGATTAACCATTTAATGTCGTTATCTGCCGCGTGCGTTTACGATGGTATAATATTTTGGAATGGAATTCGCATTATTGTAATGGATTTTGTTTGTTTTCTTTGGATGTTTGGAAACTTTACCCTTGGCTTCTAAGTTCTAGGGATGGTATGGACCCTATAAACCTTGTGATTGAAGACAATTCGGCTTATAATTTTTAGAATGATTGTTACTCGATCCGTGATTCAGTACATAGTTATGTACAACTAATTGGAGCTTAGGAGTAATAGGGCCTAGCATAAATAATTTACACACGTACAGACAGCCTTTCATCAACCAATCAATTTTTTCCTACAAATTTCTTAAAAAAAATAGATGAATAAAAGACTATGCATATGCACATTATACTTAATACAAAATATTAACTTGGTTTCAATGAACACATATTGTACAAAAAGAAATTCCCACTTAAAGCGCGGAAACAAACATAAATTTCAACTAAAAGAAGAACGAAAAAAATTATCTAGTAGCATTCAACATTTACCAAATAACTGATGCACACAATCTGATAAGTCATACTTTATGTATTCCATCCAGTCTTATCAGCGAGACTTAGAATAGGCCTCAGCTGTCCTATTATAAAAGATAACATTTAAATGAATTGACTTAGATGGTAACTAGCTATACTGAAAGGGAGTTATTGATTTTCAATGAGCATCTATAAAGTATTAAGTGATTCAGAAATAAACTAGGTATAGACGTTCCTAGACCGGCGACATAATTATGTTAAGTTACAATTTCAAGTAATAATAAAATAATAAGTCAAGAAGCGTGCCTACAGATTTCTCAAGGGCCGGCAACGCACCTGTGACTCCCCTGGTGTTGCGGTGTCTATGGGCTGAAGTGATCACTTACCATCAGGTGACCTTCAGGCCCGTTTGCCACCTATGTCATAAAAAAAAAAAAAAAATATTTATACTATTTATTATTAGCGAAACCGTTTAGTCTGTAATGTTGGCTTTACATGTCTTGAAATAGCGCATACGCATATAATAGTTTATGTACTGTTGACATATTTAATGTATGTGCATAATGGTCTTTAATTTTCAGTTCCTCAGCCAGTTTACCTGCCTGCTGGCGACCACCGTACACTCAGCGAAACACCCGCCAAGTGACTTCGGTCACTTTTTGGCATTAGTCGGCTTGTAGCCAGAATAATGTTACAGACCAGTCTGGCGTTTTGTAGGCAACTAAGAAGGTATTGGTTTGGGTTACCAAGCCAATCCTATGAGGCACCAGACAAGTAATTGTCTGTTGCCTCAGCGGCTTGGGTCCCTTTTTCGCTTTCCATCAAATGACAAAGGCGACTTTGCTGACCTATAAAAAATTACATACTTTAGTTATTATTTGGCGTATATTATGTTATATCTTGGCTTAAGCTGGGTTTAATATAAAATCGATTCCGATTAGTTTCATTCCTTCTTTGGAAGTACCATAGACTAGCAGTAAACAATATCTGTTAGCTAAAAGCTTGCCAGAGCTATCTGCTTCTTTGCACGAAACGTCGACCCCTGAATACCTCATACTACATAAGACCGTGTGTTTTAATTTATTGGAACCCGCAATATCAAAATCTAATATTATCTGAACCTATTCCTAATTATTTGTGCCTAAAGAAAACGAATTCCATTTAATTACAGACCCGTTTTTGTCTTTAGCCAAGCGCTTCCTCTTACCACAGCCCGCGTGAGTTATTTGCGTTTTGTCGCTGCGTTTAGTCGCAGAGTCGCCCGTCCCCGCGCCCCGAGATAGTTTACGAGCGTCATTGTTTGCTCCAACTCTACATTCGTACCCATTGTGGACTAGCGGATCCAGCGCTATTATTTTATTGACTTCCTACCAACTGGTAGGTTTATTGTGTGCCCATACAATTTCACTTTATCATTGTATACCGCAAATTGTTTATGGCGGATTTTAACTTAGCATTAGTTAAAATTCACCTGCAGTTCTAGTAAGCGTTGAGAGGTCAGCTTTATGTGATGCTGAAGAATAATTGTCGCTAAAAACAGTTCTATTATCTAAAATATAGCAATAATTTTTTAGAGTCAATAAACTAGAAATCGATTGAACTACACCACCTCACTGTTCTATCTTGCTGTCCTCTACCCAAAGCTTGTCTTGGAAGAGATCAAAATGTGTAATACTTATTAAATAGAAATCTATCTATCGTACAAAAAGTATTTAAAACCTTGGAAGACAACATTTTAAAAAATAAATAGTAAGTTGTTAAGTATTATGCCTATTCGATTATGTCGCACCCATGGGTTCTACTATCTTTGATAACTCTACTTACCTCTAATAACTCTTACTATCTTTGATAACTCTATACCTGTCTAAGTAAAATGAAAATAAAAAACATTCTGCACACAAGTTCTGTTCTGATCCAGTGTTTATTATGCACATATCGTTCAAAAGTTTACAACACCCTTGCCTTAACTGATTTCAAAACATGAATGATCCTCTCTAGACTTCAAATATAGACAACAATCAACAATGAACCTCACCTTGACTCAGACCAAAATCATTTTAATCGCAACGAGCTCAAATTCTTAGTAATCGTTATTCGTTCATCGACATCGGAAGGCATTTCTACGGCGAATAGTTTGTCGCGAACGTCGTTTTTGTCGTCGCTCGGTTACAAACGGGTTTCTTGTCAAATTTTATTATGTATCAAACGGGAGAACTTTTCACAAAATTCTCGATGTGCAACTATGGTTGTCAAACTTTTTAAGGCTGACCCCTAGTCTTTTTTGGGCAATTTAATCAGTTATTTGAACCGAGTTCATTTACATCTCCAATTTGTAAAAAATAAGCACAAATGTTGAACACATTAATTTTAAAGAAGGCAGGGTAGTGGCCCTATCTATCTGGTGGCCGATTTGGCAGTGGCCAAATGAGCCACCGGTCAGACTCAGGCCTTACTACTCAACATTTAAACCTTAAAAATCATAAATAAGTTTGTCTAATAAAAAATATACAGCTTACTCTATTAGGTACTCTAGTTTCTGGACATTTTCCATATAAATTAACAACCCACAATTGCTATTTATGGTAATTAGCTATTCAATATTTTTTTTTTTTTTTTTTATAGTGGCTCGACATAATGGCTTCCCTACGCCTGATGGAAAGCGAAAGAGAAGCCCAAGTCGCTGTGACAACGGGCAAGTAACTGGTCAGTTACTTGTCAGTTGCCACCGCCATGCCGGCCCAACCCTAACCCCCCACGAGCTCCGGAAACCCTACTCACCGGCAGAAACACGACCCAGAGGTCATTTGACTGCGGTATTCTATAGGGTGGAGGTCCTTCCCCGGACGGGCGGCTCAATTCGAGCGAAGATTCGCTATGCCCTACCTCTCTTAAATGAATGTAGTAGAATGCAATTAATTCTGAAGTATTTTTAACATTGCTATCTTTGGTTTTAAAAGTTGTTACAAAATAAGTAACCTAACCATAAAATTTTAAGTCAACAAAGTTTGAGAAACGGGTCCCGATAGATTTATCGATCATTAAATCGATATTTAAAGCTTCCTCGTTTACCGATTGGAGATAACAAAATTAACTTTATGTACAAAACGTATTAAGTTAACTACCTATTAGCATTTAAGGACAAATATGATAATCTCTTGCCAAGCATTACTTAGTTTAGTACTTAAAATCGTGATGTACAATTTGCATTGATTTATTCTACCGATAAAGTGAAGGATAACAGAATAAGCATGTGTTGATATGATCAATGCATTATTATAAACGACTTTAGTGCTAGAGTGAATCTGTAAAGAGCTAAGTATGTGTATTGGGTATAAATAACTATGTTTAATTTGCTAATTGTAGCTCTGCTTGGTTTTAGAGATCCGCCTATCGAAATCCACTACTAGACATAGGAAATAGGTTCTGTGAACATTATGTGTTTTTTTTCACTCGTCAACTAATATCTTCGATTATTTGTAACTATTACAACGTCAGATGAAAAAGATCATTGTTCATCTGGTCGTTGGATTTTTGTTTTCACTGTATTCATGGGACATATTAATTTTTTCAAACTAGCTAGAAAAACATTTTGTAATTGTGCATATCAATAAATTCTAAACACACACTGGCCAAATGTGGGTACCTAGGTCGACTTTACACAATCTTCAATCTAGAATTACAGAAATAACACAACAAAATATTAACGAGTAACGGAACTTCAACCACTTAAGTAGCTTGATGATCGCAATGATTCAAAGAGTCATATTTTCTTGTTACAGTGTTGAAACAATTACATTGCTCCACTGTTATTACAATAGACGTGGCGTGACGTGACAATTGGGTACTTCATTCTGTTAATTTTCTCACCTTTTTGTACTTTCAACGGAAACAGATGAAGTTTTATAGCGGCCAGCCATTTTTATGTCCGGTGGATGTAGTTATAAGAGAAATTTTCATAATATTTGTTTTAATTCTTGGAAATTTATAGGGGATTCACACGCACTGTGTATTTTTTTTTAAATTGGTGACGTGGTTAATTGTTGTACCGGTGGAATCTCTCTTATTTTATAGGCACAGGTAAACATTTGCGTTCTTATAGCAACATCGGAACTGGAAAAAATTTGTTTAAAAGTAGGTAAAGAATGATCTTTTTGGACATCTTTTTTTAATAAGTGAATAGGTAGCGCTTGACCTCATCAACCTAACGAAAATCTGACGATTCTGAAGTAATGAAGTTCCTCGAAAGATATATCTTTCTAAAAATTATCCGTTCTGTTGACAGATGGACAACAAAATGTAGAGATATAGTATTAATTTCACGGTAGCAAAGAAATATTACATATTTATTACCTCCGAACTTTACTTAAGAAATACACATCAAATAAACATTAAGATGAGTCACGGTATACTCGGCAATAACAGTATATTATACACGTAATTTGTTTCGTGTTTTCATATGAATCGCCTTTTTGTTTTAATAGAAACGAATAAAGAAACACGTTCGAAAACTATTCGCAAGTTTTGTCTACTCGAGATAAAAATATTAGTAAAATATCTGTGAGATTATGAAAGAAAATGTCTGTTTAATAGATTTTTTTTGTTGATTTTGCGGATTCTGCGTTAAAAGCATTTATAACAAACATTACAATCATACGAATATTGATAAAGAACGCCCTTTTTGTAAATATTTGTGGTGTACCTTCGTTGTTATGATATATCAAACAAATAAATATCACAACATAGCTTGTTGTGATATTTATATATTTGTTCTGATATTTATTTCTTTATTAGTCAGTACAGTCGCGGACGCGCGATTACTGGGCGTGCTCAAATTCCCCACATTGAGTATTCTCTGTATGCGGGCGATGTCTAGCTGAGAATGACAATAAGAGTTGGCAGTGCGCCGGTCTGCTGGTGAACTCCAGTTATTCCATCAATCTTAGCAATTAGTTTACTTGGTGACGTGGAAGGTTAGAAACTCGCTGATACTCTTACTTATGAAGAGTACACCACAATTATACGAGATGTAGAATGAGGTACATTGCACAATTTGAGGGTAGCAAATAAGATATACCTACTTACTAGCCCGCCCAACCAGATGATCGCACGGGCTTCTAGTCTGCTCGTGACCACATAATGTGTGTTAAATGCCAATTGGACAAATCACAAGATCCTCTGCACTTTTAGCATTACGTGAGGGAAAAAGGGGTCTATACCTATATTAAAAGTAAGTAATTATGATTATTATTTTGAAATTATACCTATCTATTTCATGTATACAGTTAAGGTATCGAAAAAGTCTATTGGATTCTTTTGCTTTTTCCCCTACCGTTTGATTACATCTAGAAAAGTAATTCACCATGTGATTAACGATACTTATGTAAATTGAAAATACAGCGAAAACTAAATACTTAAGTTCTAATCTAATTAATCTTTTGTTACATTTATGCAAATTTAATATTTTCCAGACAAACTACTTAAAAACGGCTTAATCGAACTCCCGCGACACGTTTGTCTAAACGAGGAGGCTGCGCTGACGCACGGAATGTGAATAAACGTAAGTGATTCAATGCACTAGGTCCGGTCGCTTCCTAGATGTAGAAACATATGGTTAACAGAAGATATTCATTTGTATTCAAAAATAGACTTTACCGTATTGACTTAGGAATCAAATTCATAATCTACCTTTGCTGCCGACTGTACCGAGAGTTGTTTATCGCTTCATTTTTGTACTGGCTTCCGTGCGCAGTTATATTTTTACAGTCAAGAGGAAAAGTGAATGCTTGGTTCTATTCTCATATCAATGTTATTAATATATATAAATTAAGTTCTAATATTGAAGAAACTTCTGTTACTTAAGTATAGGTACTGCACAGTGCGTCGATGGTCGACTATGTCAGTCGAGAAATTATTAAAAATTTGTGAGGTATTATTCATTCATTAATATTCATTAATAACTATCTTAAGGACTAATAAGAATGAATTGATTAATATCAGGAGATTTCCTGGACTCTCTAATAGCACATTTTATGGAACTGTAGGTAGAATTTGATTCTATTATTAGTGAATTTTGTTGTAGAATAAGGACTATAACAATAAATGAGCTATGAAAAATTATATTATTATATAAATTTTTTTGATAGGTTCTATCCTAAAGTAAATTTCATTTGTGCTTGGCAGTTTATTTTTAGCTTATATAAAGAAAACTAATTTCTGTTAAATTTTATTATAGAATGAAACTTTAAAGCTTTAATTGTTTCATGAATTAAGCCTATCAGAACCACCACAGACATCGTGGGTGATCTGCCGTTTACACGCACGTCTAGCAAATTCAACTGAACCACTGATACGGGTAATTCAACAATTTCTCCAATCTTTCACTGAAACAGCAATTCCATACAATCATCCCATCGTCCACCCTACAATCCACATAGCATTAATTCCCCCAGCGTACAATCACTGCACAGGGGGCCACACATCGGACAAAAACCTTTAAACTGTACAAATTACTCAATCCAGTTCGACAAACAGTAATTTCTTTCAGTCTTAAACGTTCGCAAAAGCCGCTTATTTTTCATTCGAGACAGGTAATTTTAATGCATATTTAATGGGCGACTCTTGGCTTCAAATTCACTAAGATAAGGTGGGACTATAATGCATACAGTATGCCCCCGCGTTATTTATTATGCGATTTTTGGCAAGTGCCCGTTACACTGTGCTTGGCTTGGCTAGATGCGCAATCTTCATAATGCATGCTTTTTTTCCAGGGCTATCATGTGTGTTGTTTTTGACGTTTTCTGTGGATTCGGGGTTTGGACGAGAACGATTTTTTCCGGAATTTCCGAAAAAATATATAATTGTTTAACGCCGCTTGCTCTAAATACTTTATATGAACTTTAACACCTCATAATACCTCTAACTAAACATAAAAGATAAAAATCAGCGCTTACCAAAACAAAAAAGCAATTAAACCGAATAATTGTTAACCTTTTCAACTCGGAAACCTTTCTGGGTTAACAGTATCACACCACGTTTTATAACGAGGGTTATTACAGACAGTTATAATTACTAATGTGACATACCTTCTAATAGCTGGAAAACTTGCGGACTTTCTCAGAGTAAAAGTGTATGGAACGTACCTGCAAAAGAGAAGGGTTTAATTGGCATGTGTTTACATTAGCTTTATGGTTCCGTATCATAATTGTTACCTCGATTGCACATTGGGGTGATAACGCATGAAATAAAAGTTCTAATCAAATCAATGAAGTCAACTCCAAAGTCAGGGAATTCAAGGATAATGTACTGCGATCGCCAACCCGCCTGTGCCCAGGGTGGCGATTATGGATAGGTGTTTTGCCAAAGTGGCGAACAGCTGGAGAGGCCTAAGTTCAGCTGTGGACTACGATAAGCTGATAACGATGATGATCATTATTTTTTAATTCTAGATAAGCTTACCGGTGGTACAACTATAGGGTCGGCAAAATGTCACTTGCCCACAGCCGGTAAGAGGAGAATCGAAGCTACACCATTTATTACACACTAGCTGTGCTCGCGACTTCGTCCGCGTGGAATAGTTCCCCGTTTTTTTTTACATTTCCCATTATTTCTTCGCTCCTAATAGTTGCAGCGTGATGTTATATAGCCTAAAGCCTTCCTCGATAAATGGTCTATTCAACACAAAAAAAAAATTTCAATTCGGTCCAGTAGTTCTTGAGATTAGCGCGTTCAAACAAACAAACAAACAAACTCTTCAGCTTTATAATATTAAGTTAAGATTTACTAAAAATTCCATGAAGTTGCCATGGGCCTCATATGATATAGTAACGCCACTAAAGCTTAGGTACTTTAAAATTTCATAATCCATTGGGGCAAAGTTGCCCATTCATTACAATGTACCTATATTTCGCGTGAAGGAGTACCAAACAACCTTTCTTATTTATTATAGGAATGTACAGTCAAAAAGTGAAGTGTTAAACCCGGACAGTACATACCTACGAGACACAAATTGCGCATACACATTTTGAGCAGGTCTTAACCGTTTTTTAATAAATCATTGGGTGACACGTGGCCGGGCCGGGTCATGAATAATTCGCTCTCATGTCCGGTAAAGACGCTTAATTGAGAGACAGCGCGAATGTCGAACCCTGTCGTAAGTGTGTGAACTTTTTACCAAATTTCGATAACTCGATCCGTTGAGGGTTAAGATTTATGACTGGAGCCGGTTGATTAGAAATGCCTTAAAGTAATTGTTGTAGCAGGAATACAGAAATGGGAACTACAATATTTAATATAAGGTAATTTCAATATTTTCAAGAGTTTACTAATTTACTTTTAAGATGTGAAGAAGCATCTCATGGGTCGGCAAGGCGGTGGCAGCTGACAGGTGACTACCTGCCTGTTGTCGCAGCGACTAGGGCTTCTCTCTCACTTTCCATCAGGCGTAGATATGCCGTGCTACTATATAAAATGAAAGTAATGCTAGAATTAATGATAATTTAGTTATTTAATCTTAGTCATCTGATGATGATGTTGACACCTAGTTGACTATCTTCGCTGCGAAACTTCGCTGTGCAAATCAATCTGTATATCTATATGATGAAAATTTATTTTAATGTTACTAATATTACGCTCCTTAACCGAATGTTAATATCAGATTCACGATTAAACAAGATAAATATCAGACAACATCACATACATTGCTCCGATCCCAAAGTAAGTAGCTTAAGCACTTGTGTTATGGGCATCAGAACAACGAAGGTACCACAAATAAATACTTAAATACAAATATAAACACCCAGACACGGAACAAACACAAGTGTTCATCACACGAATGTTTGTCCCGGGTGGGAATCGAACCCACGACCCTTGGTTCATAAGGCAGGGGTCACTACCAATTGAGCCACCGAGCCAGATAGCGCAGATACTTTATGAGCTTAATCATACATAGTATTTTCCGCCATCTTATAGTCACCGATATATTTCGGGAGTCCGGCTCAACAAATCAAAACAATAAAGACCCGAAGGTTATTGTATTTACGCATTATGATTTATAGCTTTAAATCCGAAATGCCGATCGGCTAAGCAACGCCCACGCAAGGGTCAAAGATATAAATCATGTTGCGACATTTCAAAAATGCTAACTTGAAAAACATGTCCGCTGACCGACCGATGGAAAGACAAGAAAAACAAACATAAAAAATAAATTACTTTTGTATACCTCCTTTCTTTCCCTGTGTACGCCGAACGAGTCATAAATCACAGAAAGATAAGCATAAAAAGATTGTATGAGGTGGGTACACGGTGGAACTCGAGTTTTCGTATTCGTTATCTTGAGTTGAGCGGACTCGACAAAAAACCGAGCCGCCTACTCCACACCTTTCTCCGAAATAGAGAACACGAACTAACCGGTAGCTCGTACTTAGAATATAATAATAAAAATTATAGGTTACTTTTACGAGATGGTGGAACTTAATACTGTAATCAATTATGTTTATGATGCAGGTTATTTTTATGACGATAGATGTTAACTAATACTTAGTAATGTCCTATTCTATTTTCATTACTCAGGTCCCGAGAACAGTTGACAAAACTCCCACTATCTTTTTTTTATAGTAGCTCGACATAATGGCTTCCCTAAGCATGATGGAAAGCGAGAGAGAAGCCTAAGTCGCTGTGACAACGGGCAAGTAATTGGTCAGTTACCTGTCCTACCTAACCCTACTCACCGGCAGAAACAAGACCGGGAGGTCATTTGGCTGTGATATTCTATAGGGTGGCTGGAGGTCCTTCCCCTGACAAGCGGCTCAATTCGAGCGAAGATTTGCTATGCTACCTCTATCTATAAAAGTTATTATAAAACTTGTCTTTTTATGTCATAGGCGATAAAAACCTAAGTCACTCGATGGTAAATGATCACTTCAACTCCAAGGGAATCACAGGTTCGTTGCCGGCCTCCGACAAATTTGTAAGTTCGCTTCTTGAATGTCCCCAAGTCATATCATAGTCCTGTATAGTACCTAGTCATATATTTAATTTAAGATTGTGAAACTGATCCAAAGGCATAAGCTGCCTGTATATAAACCAAAGCAAACCTACCAGTTCTTGGATTACAATCAAACCTATTTCCTTACAACTAAGCTTAATCTTCTTAGCGAAGAATCAAAGCAATAATTTCTCAATTTGTTTTACCGTGTAGGTTTCAACCAACGCATATTCTTAAGTATCCACTAAACAAAGACATAATTTGGAATATCAATAAATATTAAATCAGATAACATTGCGATGATAGATTAGGTAGATGCTCAAAAACATTACCTACTTTCTTCGGTAGTGTAAAAAGATGCCTCGATTTGTTATAGAAATCTTTCTTTAATTTTGAAAATACTACTACACATCCTTCATTCTTAATTGTATAAAAATTTCTCAACTTACCATAAAACAGATTGATAATAATAATGTAATCAAAACTTTTCATAAAAATTATCTAAGTTTAATGAAACCAATATAGTACCAAAAGTATTAAAACTTAAAATATTTTTTACTAATAAATGCGCTAACCAAAACGTCTTTTAACTCATTTTACTAATTGATACATGAGTATTTTATCCTGTTCGTAACATAGTAACAGGCTGTTAATGTTTGTCAACACCCTTCCAGGGCCCATGTAAATATAAAATGTACTACATTTGTTTTAGTATGTTACATGTCCAATCAAATACATATATTCAAAAAGGCCGGTACATACTGAGTTATTTTATGTTTTGGTAGGTACTATCCAACTATCTCCAAGCGACATAACGTGTCTCTTTAATCACTTAACATTGTCTGAATTAATTGTGTTTACAATTTCCCTACTAAGCCTACAAAAAACCCGACTGAACCATATACGCAAACTTCAACGTAACAAAATGGGCTAGATGAGGTCGGCCGGTGACAACGGCTACCCGCGCTACAAAAACCGCCAGTGACCAGGTATAACAAATTACTACCCAGCCACCACATGAGACGCAATTTGTCAAGGGTCGTGTACCGAGCGCCTACTGAGCAATTAGATTTGTTGCTTGTACCTACCCCCGGAGTTTCATCACGCCCTCTCACAACAGATGCTTGGACTAATAACCTCTCGAAGTTTCCCCTCACCCCAGCCCTCCTCGGGGAACCCCAGCCTCCCAACCCAACCCAACTAAGATAGATTGCGCCACCATTCTTGCAATTTTCCTGTCGTATCTTGCCTCGTAAATTCCTAGTGATATATTGGTTTGGATCTCTCGCGATGCGGCCAGGAGCATACTCGAAATATGATAACAGTTATTTATTATTGTTCTTATTGGTTCTCTATGGGGTAACGCGCAATGTTCATTGGTTAGATAACGAGTTTTTATGTGCGCGTGTGACTTTGAAATTTTAGATGACCTAGCTTTCACTTTCAGGCTGGATATTTGCACCATTTCACCTCACAAACTTAACAAAGCACTTCGAAATGGTAGAAACGATAACAATAAGGAACTACGTACCTTCCTATACTTGGAAAATACATAAGAAGTGCTAGTAATAGTGCTAGTAATAGTGTAATAGTGCCCTTTATCTATTTATTTATTAGAAAACCAACAGCGATTATATGCAGAATTATACATGAAATGATATGCAAACAATAAGGCCAATAACAGGTTATCCTTAATTTAACAGTGAATATTGCCGAAACTCGAAATACAAATTAAATTAAATTATTTACAAATTAAGTTAAATTAAAATTTTAAGCCCTAAAACTTTAATTACTTTTTTTACTTTCCTCATCATCATCGCGATCATCAGCCTACAGACGTCCACAGCTGGATATAGGCCACCCGACGATTGTCATTTGGGTGATTTGCTACAGTCACCACGCTTGCCAGGTGGGTTGGTCACCGCAGTAGGTTTTCTTGTATCCAAGTAAACGCTGCAGCCCGTTTGCTGATAATCCCTTATCGTGTTCTAATCCATCCACAAAATGAGATGTGGTGACCCTACTCCAAATAATTAAACTCTAATTATTTTTTAATAAGTGAAAGAATTGTAAAAATTGAAATTCCAACATCTTGATTCTTGGAATTACTTAACGAAAATGTTGCTTTTAAACTAATCGATAAATCTACTTTAGTATATAGATATTTAATAACCTGTTTTTCATTAATTTCGGATGAAATTAAAAGCATTCAAGTCGAAAGTGCAGCCGGCGACGTATTTCCATATTCTAATGGCAATAAATCGCCATAGCCATCAGATGGCACGAATGGTAGGGGAGTGGGAATGTAATAAAAATACTCATTTTTGGGTGACAATAACGCTTCGTTTTGAAATAAAGGATTTACATTATTTGTAATTTGATGGTACGAAGTCTAGTATTTAATGTAGCGTTGAAGGTTGTATAGAAGGGTGAATGAACACTCTTGCTAACACTATGTTTTTACGTTAGTAGATAAAACACATTACAAACAAAAGGCAGGTACTAAATATGTTTTATTTGCCATCGTGCGTTTGATAGATGGCATAACATGATTAATTTAACTTGAACATTTTTGATACATAAAATGATAATCTATTGTTAAATATTCTATGACATTTACATGCAGCATGTATTAAATACTAGCTGTAGCCCGCGGCTTTGCTCACTTGAATGTCGTTTTCATATGGAATGATAATATCCTAATACATATATATTATAGCTTATCTTTTAATCTATTATACGAGCTAAATAAATAAATCATCATCATCATCATTAGCCTATTGCAGTCCACTGCTGGACATAGGCCTCTCCAGTTGTTCGCCACCTAGGGCAAACTTCTGGAGGATATACCCATAATCGCCACGCTGGGCAGGCGGGTTGGCGATCTCAGGGAGTAGCTTCTTGCTCCGGTGACGCTGCTGCCCGTCAACGGCCTGTGGTATTTAGCTACGCCTTCAATCGTGATGGTTTTACCGCCGCCAGTGGGTTTACCAGAGCCTCGTTTGTTGTTCGGTAGGATGCACCACGGACAGGTGAGGATGGCTTGGAGCGAAAAGGTGATAGGTCGCTCCCTTACATCCCCGAAAAGGTGATAGGTCGCTCCCTTACATCCCCGAAAAGGTGATAGGTCGCTCCCTTACATCCCCGAAAAGGTGATAGGTCGCTCCCTTACATCCCCGAAAAGGTGATAGGTCGCTCCCTTACATCCCAAATAAAATAAATAAATACATAATAAAAATAATGTAATAAAGTTTCATTCAAATCCGTTTAGTATTAGGTACTATTCGTGTGAAAAAGTAACAAATATCCATCCATCTGAAACAAACTTTCATATTGCTAACTCGTTATTGCTTTTTATGCCATCAAAAAAAAATTCTTTCCCCGCATTAAAAAAAAACAAACTAACAACACTATATAATTCTCCGATCGCTCAAAAAAACGCAGCGATAAAACAAATGAGCCCCCACTCGTCATTTAGCATTTGCCGAAGACATAAACAATCGGGAGGAAGCAGTTCCCTCGTAGACGACGGAAGCGAGCCGAGTGTCGGCGCCGGAACTGTTATTGCCGGGACGACTACTACGTCCGCCCGCGCAGACTTCAAGTCTACGGTGACGGCTATGTAGGTATTGCACTTACGCACCTTCGCGCCTTATCGTAAGATAAGGGATCATACCTTATCTTTTTTTACCTATTCATTTGTTTGATCAATTCGAACCTACAAACAGTAGGTACGTAATAATACAGATGATATAATAATAATATTTAATAATATTGCATAAAAAGTCACAGCATTTCGTACCTTTATGGTGTTCAAATTGTAATGTCGATAGCAGGTAGATACCCATAACATGGTCGTCGTAATAATCGAAAATCGTTTTGATTATAATTTTATGTTATGAATTTTTCTTTTTTTTTGTTTTGGTTTTTTTTTTGTTTATTATTTTCATTTCTACAAAATCCACTTTTCAATTTTTTCAGATTGGTATGTCCTATGTGTATGTATGTACTTACGCTTTTATTGCAATCCAAGGCAAATAAGAGTCCATTTATTTATTATTCATAATAAATACTTCCTACAGCTCATAGGAAAAGAAAATCTGTTTTCGAAATATGATATTCCGAAAACCGGTTCCAAAAATACCCGCGTATAGTCTTAGAGGAATGAATCTCACCCTACTATGATATAGATGACAAAAATACAGTAATTAATAATCGCGACACCATTGTAACAGTTTTACATACCTTTGTTCAACATAGCAGGGGCGCACTCCCAAACCACAAAAGGCAAAATAAAATCAAAAACTTTAATTCAATACGGGGGTTTGTCTTAACACTTAACCCTTCTATCCGCATCATAAAACCGGCGGAACGCACAAAAATACGAACATAATGGCATTTGCATAACGTTTCGCTTTGTTTTTTCATAGAGCAGTGGGTTTCAAATGTCACCGCAGAGTGGGGTGCGAAAACTGCCATTATACAAGGCCCTGAGTGTATTAAAAATCGTTTCAGGTTCTATGCGTTCTTAAGGTTATGGCGTTAGTGAGTTCGACCACGAAACGGGGTGAATATTTATGTAATAAATAAAAATAACGCGAGACGCGAAAGTTAAATGCAGTCGTAAGAATAAATTAATTTGTTTAATCTGTCTTGTGTTTTATTTTATAACTGGCAACAATAAATAATGGTCTCTATAAGACAAACAAAGCAACTTGATTATGCATCTTAAATTTAAATCTTAAGTGAAAATAGATCAACGTATAGGTATTTCATGATCAGATTTGTATGATACCAAGTCATGCAGTTGATCTAACAATAGGGCTTGTAAGCGTATATCGGAACTTGTTAATGATTATGTAGGTATTCTTGAAGGAAATTGATAAGTCTAAATCAATTTCCTTCAAGGCCTAAAAGTGGGCTACGTGATAAATGAGTGTTAGAAGATTGAACTTATTTTTCTAGGAGTAAATTATTGAGAGGTTCGTTTTTGTATACTTAGACATTTATGTAGGACGACAAGGAATAACATTCATGTTATTAAGAATAGGTAATGAGACGCATTTTAGCATATTGTAGTAAAAATGTGTTAGTACTATATTCATACAGGAACTTGCATAGTAGGTATACTATTTTTTCTATGATGATGTAAGTATTCGAACTTATCAAGGCAACTCTTACTTAAAGCATTAGTATAATGACACAAGTGACTATATACAAATCTCTAGCTCATAACATTGGTTAAAATAAGTCAAAAAAGTTAATTAAGTTCTATACGATTCCGTTATTAATGAAGTAGAAACGAGAAACACCAGCATTCCTTCCATATTTATGAAGTATGCGTTCACACAACGTTACTATCACATGTCCATTCGACGTCATAAAACATCACGAAACAATGCTAAATGGCCACTCTTTCATTCCATATCTGAGTGTAATTAAGATTAATATCTTAAATGCTTCAATCGGACAAGAAGATTGATTCTACTAACCTGCATTATCAATTGTCCCAACAATGTCTTAAATGGTAGCAGTATTTATTGGTTGGTCATTTATCAACTTTATGGTTATAATTTATTGTTCTGATTTACTCAGTTGGTTGTTGAAACGTAAGACTAATTATTTCATTAAGTACTGTGAGGTTTAGTTGACTTTAAAGATGATAATTGACCGGATCAAATGACGTAAACGAATTATTGCAAGCAATTGTAGTGTTTGAATAAAGCTACTTAACGGGGTTATTTGACTACTTTTTTGTACGTATTTTTAATGTTATTAACCTTGCAGCACACTACCTACATTTTTATTTCTGCTTAGCCCAATGGTTGACTGGTAGAGAATGCCACTGTTATAATTACGCAATAAAGATTAAATAAATAAAATACTTTGCTCCTGTGGCATCAAGTGCCGTCTAATTAGGGGGTTCCAGGTTTGAATTCCGAGTTGGGTCAAAAATATTTCCTATGTTTTTCTATCAATAAAATAACTCAGCAGCATCCCCGAAGTTACGAAGTTGGCGGTGCTTCGGGAAGCAGGCTCATCCGAAAGCGTGAAAACTATGCGAATTCATAATTTTGCAATCTAATAAAATCTAATTGCCTTAACAATTAACAAGACCAGTTAATAAAGGTCAAGCTTCTATCACACTGTTACTCTGGCTACTCTAGCTCCTGGTCCGAATGCGTGGAATAACAAGAGCGGGCTGCCTTCGCAAATGTTCACTTCCTTGACCTGGTTAAATAGACTTTGAGCTAAACACGGGTCATAGACAGTGCAGACCATGAATAATTTATACATTTGTCTCGGTCTGCTTAGAATTGGTGCTTATATCATCTATTTGTTTGGAGATTTACACTGTGCACTTTTTAGAATTACTATGAAACTCGGTTGTAATAAGTGGATGTTGTAAATGTATTGGAAAAGTATAATTAAAACTTAAGTAATGATTGTATAATTTATAAACAGTAGCGTTTCATATGAGGGCATTCTAGATACAAGTTGACTGTTCTAGCATAAGTTACTGTTAACCGGCCGAAATCGGCCGTATGTCTATTGATGGGCTAGCCTCGCAGTTGTAGGCCATTTTGGGGCTAAAACTCAAAATATTGGTTATACATTCTTCAACAAGATGGTACATTATACTCTCTTTGCTTATTCTCTTTGTTTATTACATCAATCCAATATAAACAAACAACTTTCTGTATTCATAAGTTCAACATTTTGTCCTTCTAATGTAAACCAACTACAGTTAGTTTCTACCAGCTGTTAACTTGCTCGACTTAGAATAATGAGAATCCTGTTCTTATTATTATCGCTTACATGTGTAATAGGGGCCTATTTAGATATCGTTCTGATAACTCCACCATTAAAGGAGGCCAGCTTTCAGACAATATTTCAATGGAGCCCGTGAGTTAGTGACACGTTTGACATTAAAAGAGGACGTTTTAGAAATGATCTTCATTAGTCTTATTCACACTCGTAGATACTACTAGAATTGACGCAGATGTTCAATCAATTTATGTAGATTGACACTTTAGATTTGAATAGCCCAATTGAAAAATGTGTTGATTAGTTTATTGTCAGAAATGGGTTAAAACAGATTATATGATTTCTTCAGTACGATCAATTAAGGATGGAGTTTTTGAACTGAACGAACTAGCTAAAGGAAGTCCGATGTTTTTTAGTTGTTATGCAAACAACCTCACAATTAGCCCATAAAGCTTACAGGGTGGCAATCATAACAAACTCGGATTAGACCGTATCTCACAATATATCGAGAAATTATCCAGCTACTGTACTTATATTTTCTCAAAAATGCTTACCTAGACACTTCTCATCATCAGTCTATATCAGCAGTTCCCTGCTAGACATAGGCCTTTCCAATTGGTCGATCGGAGGTTTCTCGCATCTAACACTTGCCAACCATTCTGCTCAAATCCGGACGTCACTTTATCTGGACTAAAGGCGTCCTACGCTACATTTTCCGAGAAGCGGCATCGACTCCTGAGCTCGTTTACCCCAACGGTTGTCAGTAACACATTTCATGATTGACATAGAGAACTATAACAAGGTTGACCGAATTAAAGACGCTTGTTAAGATATCGTTCTAATACGAGTCATCATCCTAGCCTTTTTCCCGATTGTCTCAGGGTCGGCTTCCTAAACTGAGAGATTTGGCGAGGGCTAAGCTTTTACACAGAGCGACTGCCATCAGACCTCCGCAACACTTAGGGTAAGCTATACCCATTCCCAGTTTAGGCGTCAGAGTTATCATCATCTCTGATATGATGTAACGACTGCTATCTGAGTTGGTAAAGATAGCACCCGGGACCAACTGCTTAACGTGCCTTCCGAAGCACGGAGGAAATCGGTGTCAAATTTTGGTCACCCATCATCGGATTGACCGCGCCAATGGTTGCACAACATTTGCGATCATGGTTAAACGAACAAGACCGCGGCGCCACCGAGCTCCTCCGTCGTTCTAATACGAGTAATTTAAGAATTTGCCTTCATACAATATGTCCAGTGGCAATATTAGCGGTGACGATGTTTGACAGGCATCGCGGAGATTTCATCAGAGATTCGCGATCTTTATAAATGGGTTCCTCAATTTAACCAGTAATGTCTGTCGGCCTGTCGATCAATTTACCCACTTGTGGGGCAGTCACCTACTAGGATTGTTATAAATAGTACTACTACTTGGTGTCACTTGCGTTTCTACTATGACATCTTCATGTGCGAAGCTATGTAAGTCTTTGAAGTATAATTTCCTACAATAACTTTTTACCTAACTATTTGACTATAACTTCCATATATCCATAATAAGATATTCTTAATTGCACACAATACAGTTGACTTAAATCTACGTATAATTGACATTTGCTATACAACTTAGCTTTGGTCGCCCTCAGACCAGGTGGAGTGACGATTTGCGCAGGACGGCTGGCAAGAGCTGGATGCGAGAGGCCCGGGATCGATCGAAGGGGCGAGTATTGGGAGAGGCCTATGTCCAGCAGTGGACTGATGATGATGATGATTAGCTTTGGGTAAAGGATAATTAAAAAGAAGTGGTGAATGGCACCACAATTTTCTTTAAAATTTTGTCCTTGTGAGTACTTTGGGTTGCAAATTATATAATCTAACTACGAGTATAGTTGCACCAGCTTATTATTATGCTGCGTTACAATGGTGAAGTTTCTTCCCGATGCACTCAGATTAACATTTTCACATTGTAAATCCATGTTCATTTTTCTTTTTTTTAATAACCATGTCATTCACTTAAAGGAGACATAAGTATAGTTTAAAATATGTGAGTTATAGAAAATAGTGAGCTTTTAACGAGATTTATTCCGAAAGAAAATTTATTGTCGCGTGACCAACGACTATTATAGAACTAATAGGTTAGCTTCAGATTTAACTATGTACACTCTTAATATACATATGTCTTTGAAGATATACATAAGCATAAAACCAGAGAGATATTTAATGGTTCATAAATTAATATTATGGTATTTGATTTTTTAATCTTTAAAAACTATAGAGAATTCTTGGAAATCTCGGTTAGAGCTCACTTGAAATTGAAAATCGGAAGGCCTTACTACAATTTTAATACTAATTGTTAAATTAGTTGTTGTCGCTACTTAACTATGCGTTATACAAAGTAACTGGCCGAGATTCCAGTTAGTACCTGATAGGTAGTGAAGTCAACATTCCTAATAATATAATTAATACCTATCTTTATTCTATTACAGCGTTACTTATACATATAGATAGGTATAAGAAATATTTACGCAATGTTATTTTTATACATTAGCATTTGACGTATTGTAAGCATTCTTAAAACCAATCTTTATAAAGCTATTCTAGACTTTGTCTTTAATGTAGTTTACAAATAAAGTAATTGTCGGCGCGAATAAAGTGGTCCGGAGTGGCATGGTGGGCGAATCTTATATCGCGGTCCTGTCATGCCTTACAAAGGTCTAATTGAAGGTGAGGTACTAAGCCCGAATGAGGTCATTCAGTGCACAGATAATAGCTAGCAAGTACGCTGTGCATTTTACACGATGGTATTTAGGTACAGTAACGTGGATAACAGTACCGCTTTTCGGTATTGCTTCAATCTGTGAAGTGAGTTCAAAACAGTACTTTGTGTATGTTACCGCAGACTTGAGCTTTCTTCCTATCGTAGGAGGCGATGCCTCTACTACTAAAATTATTAAGTTCGAACATAGACTATCCTTTGTAGAAAATACGCTTTTTTCAATTTGGCAATCACTACATAGTTTAAATCAAAGACGCTTTTTTCTGTCTGTCCAAATGTATGCTTATATCTTTAAAACTACGCAACGACTTATGATGCGAATCCCTCTATCTTTTTTTAATAGATAGAGGGATTCGAGAGGAAGGTTTATGCACATAGTTGCACCCGTGCGAAGCCGGGATGGATCGCTAGTATAATAATAATATAAGAAATCTTCATCAACAGCGTGCAAACGTTCCACTCCGGGATCCCCCCAAATCCCAATTGTGATTAGGCTTCCCTAATCACAATTATTGGGCTTCACTTTAGCTTCACTTTTTTGTACTGTGATTTCATATATATAGAGTATGTTATTGTGTATTGCACAGCTATGCAATATTCACTTCATAAATAAGAACAAAAAGTTATAAATAAATACATTACGTCATTACTCAACATCTGCGAATGTTTCAATGTTTTTGTCTTTGGTGACGGTGCTTTTTAGCTTTTCATACTTCAACATCATACTTATTTAGTGTAACATTGTTGATTAAACATATTATAATGCCCCATTTTGTAGATGCAGGTAGATAGTAGTTCAGATCCATAATTTTGGATAACATCAACATTGTGATTTGTGGTTTTTGATTTTTTCTAGAGACTCTATTGACATTCAAATTAGTATGTAGGTACAACTAGCCCATTTACAGTGTTTTTATTGTATTGTTTGCAATCTATAAGATAATGTTTTGCAGTTGTGTTTTCGAAATAAATGATGCTAAAAATATTAAACTACAAAACACGCAATTTAATTAACGTCAACAAGTCATCTCCACTATTTTGTTCGTTATCACTAAATAATTAAACGCGTTTACGAATTAAGCTCGCGCATTCAAAACTCCACTTCAGTGTGCACTCCCCATAAATTTCGCATGCATAGCACGTTTATACGTTACGTGTAGGTACGTTTCGCGCAATATTTTTGCATGATGTGTCAACGCGGTCGTGTCGGATTCTAAAATCAAAATTATCATGCAATTTCAGTTAAACCAAAACGCATTTAGTTGACAGAATGACGTATGCCAGCCACATACGTTTTGCGAGTCTTACAAAATGATTTTAATGTTATTTATTTTAACTGATACAGAAATAGTGTGCACAATGCGACGATTCAGATCGGATTCGTTCGATGAGGAATTTTAAGTGGTCGTATTAAGTCGACAGTCGCACACATAATTAATTATGTAATTCTTCGTTAATTTGGAATTGGAAAATATTTCAGTAGATTAGTTTCTAACGCTATGTGGTAAACAAATAATTTTGCTCAGTTTTATATTTCAACCTTTTTATTTTTGGCGTTGGTATAGAAACTTCATGATAAAATGGCATTAGATTGTAAACTTCTGTAATACTCGTAATAGAGTCAAAATTGTCACACAAAAGTCAAAATTGTTTTCACACGCAAAATTCTTGATGTGGCCCGTTCTTACTAACTATCTGAAATAATATGAAATTAATGAGCGACTTGCACTCTTTTACTTTCCAACGGGCTCCACTAAGCTTGTGCTTCTAAAAAAAATATATAATCTGATAGCAAGTTAGTACCTACCTACTACGAGAATTATCCTATTTATTCTATTAGGTAACTACATATCAAACGCACTTTTTAAAGTCATTACATATTTTTCTTACATAAAATTGACCACAGCCCTCGTAGGTACACGATACGCCTCTATAATCCGCCAAAAACTACATGCCTAATCAAGTGTATTGTAGGGCCGACATCCAATACGTCATTTGCATATCCCGCACATGTTCTCATAGACAAAAGGGCCAAACGGGCCCCGTATTTAATTTTCATAAAACGACTCCCATTTTAATACGTTTGCGGCGAATAATAACGAACCCTTTATGTTTTCAAATTGGCTTCGGATGCTCAACGGAGAATTTATTATTAGTTGTATATAAGCGCGTATTGTCCGCACATGGTGCTTTTAGCTTTTGTCTAATTTATAAGTATGCATTTATAATATTCGCTGCATCGCCACGCCATTCCATTGCATTAAGATGTGATGTATCTTTGATCAATTGGTCATTCCGGTCATAGTAGACCGTGGGCGTGAGCTACAAAAAAAATCAAATTGGTGTGAATTATTTGTAACGTTTAAATATTGGTATTTAGGAATACTTACATCTAGCTTATAAGTAATGCCTAATATAAATACATGAAACTAGCCCTTAATGTATCCGTAAAGAATATCCCTTCCCAACTGTGATTAAGATATAAACAAATAGAGATAAAAAGTTTATCGGGCGCGCTAGATTATTGCCGCGTCTGATTTACGCGGCAGTGTTATGACGTATTGAGAGGCAAAATGTACAATAGGAAGACTTTCACGTCCAGTAAATAAGTATGAATCTAGTCCTTAATACATCGCAAAGAACAACCCTTCCCAAACGGGATTAAGTTATAAACAAATAGAGATAAACAGTTTATCGGGCACGCTAGATTATTGCCGTGTCTGATTTATACGGCAGCATTATGACGCATTTGCATTTAGCGCGTCTGAGCTTCTCCTGCGGCTAGGAGATTAAATCAACCTCCTCTTGTTTTCTGATGCAAATGTTGGAATAGCCAGTGTACACTGGCTTCACTGAAGATGTAGAAACGGGAATACCACTCCGTATTTAAAGGGAATCTCGATGTATAATATTAGAATTGCAACAATTGGTTTGACGATGGCTTTATAGCATAATAAAAATTATTTATTTCATTTTAAGAAGATTTTTTCACACATATTCTATAAAAGCAGTTTTTAAAGTGTTGATCGTTGAACTGAACCGATCGAGATCTATCTGCGCGGCCATTATGGCTGATTTTTTTATGATTTTCCCAGAACAAAGTTTTGTATATTTGCAACCCATTTGAAAAATTACTAAACCAAAAATATCAAAAAGCAAATCAAGCAAAAGGAATCAAAGCAAACATTTTGTACCTTTTTATAATACGAGTAAGTAGCTTTTTGATAAATTGACTTCATTTGCAGTTAAATACCTTGTAGTACTAACATAGTCGTAAGATATGATGCGACAAACTCAACTATAAGTGTAATAATTTGCTATAATTTACTATGTTCTATTTTACCATACCTTAGTTTAAAATAGTGCGTAATGCCTGTATAGATTTAATTACAGACTTACATGACATTTTGTAAAAAATGCCATGACAAAATATCATTTGTAAGGAGACGTCGAACGCGTGTATAAACTTAACTAGCTGGAGATAAATAATAAAAGTTAGTCTTTAAAAAAAATTATAATAATTTTTCATTCATATTCTAAGCACGATAAATCAACTATGAACTTGTATCTTATCTCAACGGCTCAAAGCTTACAAAAAGCGAACTTTATTGCGTATTAAATGAAGTTATAACTACGTTTCTTAAGCCGTGTGTCTTAAAGTCGAATTTCGCGCGGTTTTCCTTAGACCACCTGCAAGCGATTCCTGTTTCTTATCCTGTACGTCATAAAGTTTACAATCGTGAAGATTTTTTTTGGTTATGCCCTTACCATCTTTATCAGGGTTGCCGATATGTCCAGCGAATTTATTGACCGCGATACGCGTTCAGTGTTGTGAGCTAAAAGGTGACTTTAATGAATATTAATTATGCCACACCTCTAATTAATGTAATTCCAAGATAAGTTGCGTGTCACCTGAAATTGACAATTAACAGGAATGACAGACAAATTATGGGCAGATCATTTCAAGGGCAGGTATTTTGATGAAGTATTGAATAGGGCAATGGATACAGGGGTATTTTTTCATCGGCATCAATTAATTGCAGTATCATGGATAATGTATGTAAATTAATCAGCAGTTACGGAATTGATTAATTACTAAATGAGTTCGTCGATCATGCAACCTTTAATAATAACCAATTTATCGCAAGAGTTAGTAATTAATCGAAAATAAATCACCTTTGATCAGTTTGTTAGGTAACTCTGTTCGAATGTCCTGTAGCTTTATTTTTATAGTGGCCTGCCTAATGGTCTCCTCATCTTCTGTCGCCTGACGGAAAGTGAAAGAGACGCCCAATCCGCTGCGGCAAAAGACAAGTAACCAAATCAATTACCTGCCATTTGCCATACCCATGTTAGCTGTAAAATGTTCTGTGTAGGCGACGGACACTGAAGTCGAAACGCAACTGAAATCACTTCTCAAGTGGTATGTCTAGTATATGATGGTCACATCGCAAGCCAAAGAGGAAAATATTACCACCGCCGTAAGAAGCTGAAATCTCAAGAAGTCTCTTTGTCGGCACTTACGATCTCCACAAGAAGATACGGGACGGTGATTAGTATTTTTGCAGTCACCGCAAGTGCCAAGAAAATATGACTTTAACTGCTTCTGCACTAGATTTCGTCTAATTGCTATTATTTTTTTCACAGCATATTAAATACAGAAGTCTACTTTTTAACAGGAGCGAGAAATATGCCCTGCGATCACCAACCCGCCTGCCCAGCGTGGCGGTTATGCGTAAAGCCTCTAGCTAGATGTTTGACCAAAACGTGGCGAGCATCTGGAGAGGCCTATGTCCAGCAGTGGACTGGGATAGGGATGATGAGGCACAACCCCAACATTTGTTCGTTTGAGTTTCTATAGCATTTCATAACCTACCCCAATTCAGCGCGGCAAAGTTCATCCTGCCGAAAACACCATTCGATCCGCCGCAAAACCACTATTCATCAAGAGCAACATATTCATCACTGGGAACAAGGTAATACTCATCGGGCGGGCAAGGAATTAATCAAAGTTCAAAACAATTCCATGTAGCGGAGCGCGGGCGAGACGCAAGGCGCGCGAACCCGCTCCAACATATCTTGTGTTCAACATAGTTCAATAGGGTTGCCGACACTTTTATGTAATTGAGGTTTTATATATTACATACATAATCATCATCATCAGCCTATCGCAGTCTACTGCTGGACAATAGCCTCTCCAGGTGTTCGCCACTTTGGGAAAACATATGGAGGTTATACCCATATTACCCATAATCGCCACGGCTGGGTAGGCGGGTTGGCGATCGCAGGGCGTAGCTTCTCGCTCCGGTCACGCTGCTGCCCGTCATCAACGTGTAGTATTTAGCAGCGCCTTCAATCATGATGGTTATACCGCCACCTGGGTCTGGTAGAGTTCGTTAATCAGCAGAATGCATCACGGGCAGGTAAGGGTGGCTTGGAGCGAGAAGATGATAGGTCGCTTCCTTACATCCCATCATATTACATACGAGACATATCGTTTGTTCAACATAGTTCAACTTTGGATTGACTATACTATCATGTAATTGAGATTTTATATATTATTATATGACATACGATCATTTTAAGACGATCGTTATAATGTACTGCCAAGTCAATTGATATGCATTAATTTAAGTAGCGGTCAAAATATGATTACTTCATATATTTTGTAAGGCTTTACACGTTTTGTCACGATTTTTTTAAGCCAATTGACTGAATATTAATCTGTTTTAATTAAATTATAAATGTTTTTTGTGATGTAGGTATATCTTTAAACAAGTCGTGAATGGAATTAAATTTAATATTATTATTAACTAAGGTGTTCCGATATTATTGGAGTGCCCAGCGTGGTGTTTTTTTTATAGTGAGTCGATATAATGGTTTCCCTACGCCTGATGGAAAGCGAAAGAGAAGCCCAAGTCGTTATGGGTTAAGCCTCCAGATGTTTGCTCAAAGTGGCGACCGACTGGAAAGGCTTATGCCCAGCAGAGGACTGAGACAAACTGATGATGTTGATGATATAAGCAATCGAAATATGTGAAAAAGTGACATAACTATGTTCCAACATCACCTTCATGAAATAAAAATCCATTTCAATTACAAAGTCTCAGAAGAAAAGGCGATGATTTTCATCTGTGTAAGTAAGTAGTTTATCTTTTACCAACCCTAACACACACAACGTATAGATAGAGCTTGTTTTAGAGCGCTCAAAATTAGTGTGAGAGCCAGTCGAAACCCAGCCGTGTATTCTACGAAATCCAGTGATATAGAGCAAGAGTCATTGCTGTGTTATTTTTTCTATTTCTAAATTAACCTTTATAAAGTAAAGCGTATGCGTTACGCTGCCATTGTTTCTGGGAACACGGTAGAGCTATGTAGAGATTAGACATGAAATGTGGGTGTGAAATGTCGACGGACGATAAAATAAGAACTCTTTTTATGACTTAGAGTGAATTTTGTTAATTAAATAAGACGATGTTTGTTTGTGATAATACTGTTTAACTAGTATAATATAGCTGTAGGTTTGTTCGTTAGGCTTTTTTGACGTAATACCTCCTCAGTTTCGCCGACATTGTTGATTTTCAATACAATCCATTTTCAGGATCTTTCATGGAAAATACTATACACCATCAACTCACATTATTTTCCTACTAAGGAGTTTGAGTCTACCCTAAACTAGGGCTTTAAGACCCCATTCAGATGGTAAGCATTACCTAAACGCATGTTTTAACAACGCTCTATAGATTTTAGCGCGCGTTGAAGTGCGTTGCATGTGAGCAGCCCATCAAAAATGTATGTAGAATGTATGTCATCTGAACGGAGTCTATTTTTTAATCATTAGGCACCTTCATGCCGCCTCCGGGGGGAGTCGGCATGGTGTGTGGGACTCACACCTCCCAAAATTCTCATTTTACACAACCATTGGACGAATTGCAAAAGAAAGTTATCGTCATATGCCACCAAAAGATACTTGACCCTATAACAAAAATCGCAATCATTACAATTTTACACACCAATCAAATACATCAACACTAGAACACAACGTAGGCAGGTGTACCCGTCCACAGATTCCCTTTGAACAATCGCCGTCTATCAACATGGCGGCTACATAGTTGGTCATCGGCCAACATCCCCGGATTATTGACAGTCGCCACGTGTCTTGATGTTCTGACTAATATATCGAAAGAATTTATGTGAATAAATTGTATCTATCTACTACACTATCTATTTACATCTATAAGCAACAGACTACGTCACATATCAATACCAATATTTCAAGCCGAATATGTTGTCATAAGAACGTTTTTCAAAAAATGAAGAAAATTTCAGAAAATGCGGAGAAGCGGGGTACGTGCGACTCCCCTGCCTTAAGATGGTGGTGATACTGGAAATACCCACTAGAACTTCGGTCCTTCCGTCGAATGCTTTATGGGGTGGTGCCATAGGGCATTAGGATAGTTCCTAAGGTACTATGATTGCCTGGTAACAGCTAAACCTGGCTAAACTTGTATCAGACTTCATTTCAGAAAAGGTTATCTTGGCCACGTCGTTAGCGTAGAGTACCTACTCATTGCCACCACATATGTTTCCACCTTCCTTTGATATGGGATCCTTTAAACCGGTCGCGATAGAGTATCTTACGAGCCGGCATGAAAGTGCTAACTGACAGATGACTAGATGGTACCTGCCTGTTGTCGCAGCGACTTGGCCTCCCCTTTGCTTTCTATTAGACGTAGGGAAGCAGTCATGCAGTGCTACAATAAATAAAAAAGTACATATAAAAAACCAGGCTAAGTATATCTCCCATCTTCATTTAATTAACTTCAAGCTATGCGCCAATGTTTAGCGCTGAAATATCGCCACACATGCGTATTTATCACACGGGTCTATGAGCGACATTTTAAAAAATTGTTGGTGCATCGTGCGTTTTGCGACTTTGTGCAGAACGCGACACGCGACAGAACGAAATATGCACATGTTACTTTGATGAATTGCTCTTGTCATCAATCGAACGTGGGCTGGAATGGTAGAATGAATTATAAAATACATATACGTTAGTATTAAATACATATTATAGTTACAATGATGTACTTTTTATTGTCATAATCGTAATTGATGATCCAAATATTGTATCAAATTGTAATTGTAATAAATAATACATTTTATGACTTTATCCTTATCGACTACTGAATTAATGAGGTCTACCCCGTCAGCTTTCACCACTAGAGGCGGTAGTGTAGCGTAAGGTCATAATTCTGGTCGGAGACATATTAGGTACACCTTTGTTTTTGCATTTAACCGTGCTGTAATAGTATTAAGTCGTCTAAGATACCTAATAAACATGTTTTCTTTCTTTCTAATTTCTACATTGAATTTTCGTTGTAACGACACTACATAGAAGCATAGACTATGTATATGTACGGTTGTCTTTGATCAGTAAGAAGACATGTGATTTTCGTTTCCTTGTATGGAACAGAAGTGATTTTTTAAATTGATCAGAAATTCTATTAGCTTACCAAACAAACCTCCAATCAATTTTACTCCTAATAAATCCTACTCGTATAACCGAAAGAAAGCTTCAAGCCTCCCCTAGGAAAAAACAAAACCTAAACATTACCCAAGGCAATAGGAAATGAAAGTCTTCGCCCCGGGAGAGAACAGGCCGCAAATAAACGAAAACAATATTTATAATAATAGAAATGCAATCTCATGCTAATCAGAGCCGCATGAGCGTCCCGATACTAGTAGCCTAGCATGCCGACAGAGCCTAACTAAAACAAAACAAAACAATACCGAACAAGTTCATAAAGGCGCGTACACACTGGCGCATAAATATTACGCACTCGGTACGCTCAAATTTCGCCACCGTCTGCTTTATATTGATATATTGTATTGTTTATGGCGCGGCCAAATCAAAACGTGATATATTGTACGCCGCGCGCGGCGTGCCGAGCAACTTTCATATTTGGAAGGGTTATGGAAATAGGGGCCTGGATGAGCTATAGTTTCACATTAAAGTTGGAGTGTATTTGTCTCTTTAGGGTGTTGATCTAAGGAAAATGTTTTGCAGACACTTGGTTTTTGGTTTAGACAAGCTTTCACAATGGATATACAGTCAGACAATATAGTAACCTATGTGTTTTAGAAAATTTTACACCCATTTTTCCTTTAAATGAAATGAACCTAGCCAAGATAATTGTAAAGGTAGAAAAGCTTATACCGCTCCTTTTTGCTTAATTAGTTAATTAACATTTTCAATGACTTCTAGTATCTACGCACCTATCTACTTAATTGAATTAATATAAGTTAATAATACCAACAATTTATCGTACGGATTTAAATATAAATAATTTTAATAACCTTAACTATTATGTGTACCACCTTTTACCAAATTATAAATTAAGTGTAGAAATTTGCGCGTTTTGGTCTCTATCATTTAAAAACATAGCTTAAAGTCTGTACAGTTTTTTGTAATATCTTGTAAGTAGAGGAACAGTGTGACTTTTTAGAACAAAGTGTATCACAAAAATGTTCAAATAAATATTTCTTGCTTTTCTCGCGACTCTTCCAGCGATTTTACCCAGTCGTCATTTAGATACATAGATGTATGTTTGAGCCGAGGGAATAGTTGGGATGAGAGGGATAAGTTATTGCTTTCTACAACTATGTGTCTGCACCATGTGTTATGGTACACACTGTTTTAACTTACGCCCTGAATTATGCGTTTAAACACGCACTATTTATTAGCGGTTTTAATTATATGGTACTTTGTATAGGCTTCGTCAACTTTCTTGATCTAGATATTGTAAAGGTTACCTATTATATGTAAAGGTTACCTAAATACATAGGAAACTGTCAACGAAGTCAACGGCTTTTTTTTTGTCTTTTCATTAAAAATATGTCGTGTCTAAATTGTTAGTGTTTATTAATCGGTAAGCTTGGATACGGCTAAGATCTCTTATGTAGATACATTTATTATTGTTTGAATTACTTTTCCTTAAATACGTAATAATTTACTTAACATATGATTATTCTTCATTTCCCATAAATTTACCTTTTAACACTGACAATAAAATGTTTCGAAATAGGTATTATACATTAAGTGGAATATATAACTTACTACTATTATTTGGAACTATTATTCTCTACATATTGCTATATTATTATTATGTAAACAAAAAGGCAACTGTATCATTATGGAAGAACAGTACCCTTAAAAGAGTTAAAAGGAAATTCCTACCACAGTAAAGTATATTGTAAGTTGTTGAAATTTACTTTCTATGGGGAGGTTACGACCTTACCGGATACCATTAGGAATAAAATGTGCCTAAATTAAAAATTTACTATTGATAGGCATTATAAGTAAATACGAATTCCAAACAACGAAGTTAATCGCAAAGGCCTTTTAAAAGTACATAAACATGCATCCATAAAATCTCATCCGCGTCACTAAAATTAATCTTAATAAAGCAATTAGTACGCTCGGACATCGGTCTCCCAACGCGGGCAATTCTTAATAAGTTCACATTTTGTTTCTTCATAAATAAAGAAGTTAATTAGTCAAAATTTTTCCGTATAATGCGAATGCCGTGTCCGGAGGGCCGGAGGGAACCCCGTGCGGGGTCCAAAGTTTTAATGCATTAAGTACGTATGCTGGTACCGTCGGCGTAACGGGCCATTGACGCGAGTATGGGACAACACATATACCTGATCTTAGTTGGTAGACTACCTTGGGAAAATGTAATGTTTTGGTGAAATTCTTGTTAAATAAAGTCACTTGCGAGTGTTGCTTCTAAGAAAGAAAGATTTTGATGTAGGATTTGATTTATGTCTTTTTATATGACTCGATATTAGGTATATGTATATCTAGGTATATTTTCGAGGTGGCGATATTGTATATCTAAAGACTAGCTGTGCTCGCGACTTCGTCCGCGTGGAATAGTTATTTTTTCCCCGTTTTTTTTTTACATTTTCCATTATTTCTTCGCTCTTAATAGTTGCAATGTGATGTTATATAGCCTAAAGCCTTCCTCGATAAATGGTCTATTCAACACAAAAAGAATTTTTCAATTCGGACCAGTAGTTCCTGAGATTAGCGCGTTCAAACAAACAAACTCTTCAGCTTTATAATATTAAGTTAAGATAATTCAATGTAATGCAATAGATAGGCTTCAACATAGATCACTAGATTCCATCAAAAGTATTATTTAAATATTTTGTGGAGGTACGCATTTTAACAATAGACCGACAATATGTCTTGGTGCAAAAGGTTTTCTATTACAGATGTACATTCATCCAATACAGCAAACGAAATAAATATATCAACGAACTAATAATAGGCTAATTCAAAGGCTCTTTTTGTCCATTGAATTTGTCGCCTGCTCCTGGGCCTAATTGAAATACTAACAATCCCTATTCAAATCTAACCGCTGTAGTTGAGTTGATATAACTATTAAGGGTACTTACATTCACTGTCGGATTTAATGCTTGTCAACTGACAAATAGTTAGTAGTAGATTTTTACTTAAAAATCTTAAAATTCATTAAATGTGTAGAGTGTGCCCGTGGAGTCCAGGAAATAATGTAACTTGCTCTACCGACCGTCATGCAATACAGTGCCAGATTTGGAAAAATGTGACTCCGGTCAGTGTGCACGTCAAGTTTAAAACATATCGTTTCACATCCATTACGCGTTCGGTAAGCATTTCTAACGCCCGTTTCAAGAAAGGCGCATAATAGAAGTGGATTAGAGTTCTTGTTGATGAAACGACACGCTGTGTGTTTGAAAATAAGACGTAACCGATATATTTCTGTGTTTTATCTGTGTAGCATCCTGTAAGAGTACTCACTGTGAGATGAGAAGACTGTTGCCCGCATAAGTACCTATTAGAAGCAAACAAACCGCTGTAATTTTCATCACGCCAAAAAAAAAGGAAAATGTTTACAAAAATAAGCCTAATAGAAAACACGCGTTGACATCGCGGCCATATATCAGTAGGGCGTTGATTCACTGGCGAATAAACGTCTACGCCGTAGGAGGCGTCGCGACGAAAATAATTTCATACATCCAAATATTTTCCGGGCCATTTGTGGCACCATCGACCGAAATGCCGCTCGAAAACAAGCTTTGACAGTTAATTGGACAAAAAATCGATCGTCGATTAGGTGTCACACTCCAGGGCGTTGGTGAACAATAACTTACGGTAGTCACAGGTTGTATTGTTTGGAGTTATAAAAATCAGGATAAACTAAGTCTAAGATGCGTTAGTACGATAGTGACTATAAGGCTTTAACGCCAATGATGCGTAGGGAACAATTTATTTTTTCTATGCGTCTCATTCTAGGCGGCCAAAGGGTTTTGCATGAGCGGTTCAAGTCGCAAGCCCTGCTACGTCAATACAAACATGTACTCGTACGTGTTTTTCAAATATGACATTACCTTTACCATGAAGGCAAACATAGTGAAGAAACCTGCATACTTATCCTGTGAAGTAATGTTAAGGTTTGAAGTCCATCAAACCATTTTTGGCCACGATGGTTGTTTTAGACCTTATCGGTATAGTTTTGGGATAGGATTAAGCCGATTATAATATAATCAAGTCTCGTTTCTCATTGGAACAGAGGGACAACGGACAACCAGCTTAACTCATCACCAAAACCTCAAATATCCTTCTGTCCTTAAGTGATTGTCATAGAAGATACCTACATTTTTGCACATTGCGAAAGAATTATACTTACATTAAGAAGTATTAATTTGTTGTACAATATAGGGTCTTATACCAACAATATTAAAGATTAACGCAAATTAAAAACACGATACACAGATTTTGAAATATATTCCATCCCATCTTATGTCAAGTGGCAGGTCAGACGCAAGATATCACTGTACACCGCCTCCATATTTCTCAAGGGTCAGAAAGGGGGGCAAAGCCTAAATGACTCTCGATACGCCCCTGTCTCAAACATTCGGAATGGGGAGGGCCCGATTGTGTCAAAAAAAGATAAAAATAATATAAATTGCTCTTTTTCTGTACTTCCCCCTACACTGTATTTCTGTTTATCTAAAGCAGACAACATAATTCATGAGTGTTAATAAATACTAGGCTCTTAAGAATACAATATTGTGGGAGATGGCAATAGTATCTATTAGGCTATACTAGAATGTATTTTTCGCCAACTATAACTGTTAAATTAACTACATACTTGATTTTGCGTGCATTTTTTCCGATTTTCCGGGTTCTTTTTCACCGGAGCTGTATGGTTAGATCATACAAGACATACTTATGACGTGTTCATAGGACTACCTTTTGTGATTATTCTGTGTCTGAATATTATGTACTTATTATTATATATTTGGTTTACATAGGTACTTGTATATTTGTTTGTGAAATGTATACTCGTTGATTCACTTGAACTACTTAATAACTAGTTTGATCGATATATATGTGATAATGCCTAGTATTTATTTCATTGTTTCAACAGTGAAATTCAAGAATATGCACTATTGTTTTATTAAATAACTTTATTCAGTAAGCAACGGATTTATTTAGTGAAATTTTTTACAAAGATATGAAGTAACTACATAATTTTAATAGCACACCGAATTTATCTTTGAGAGAAATGAACAAAACAGATTACGCCAACAAATATAGGTGAAGACGACATTTAAGTACATTAAAATCACATTAGTAAGATCTGGGGGCCGCGAAATTATCTCGCAGTTGGAAAAATATAAATTAATACAAACACAACATGCCATATCTCGTTTAGATGATTGTAGAAAAAAATATTAAATTGTATGGAAATCGAGATAAACGATGATGGAGTATTCTTTTTTATTAACGGGCGCTCTTGAAGGGTCATAAACATTTAAGGGATGATGGTAATAATTACAAGGTCGTTATAAAATGTGTGGGTAAATTTTACGCGTTTTTTTCAATTCGTTTCAGGAAACTTGAAGTAATTTCTAAAATGTCTATAGAGGTATTATTAAGAGACTTATTTTCTAGTTGGGCTGTTACGATTACCTACTTAATAAAATATTATAAGCTTGTAAGTACTTAAGATAAATTGAATTAGTCTTGAAATACTAATGAACCTATTAAAACCCAATGTATGTCGAAAATATGATCGAGTTTTAACAAATAATAATAATAATATATTTAATAACAATATTCAACTAAAAGGACGTCGATTTAATAAAAAAGGTGACTTTACATTAAATAATATCACGTGTTAATTAATATAATTAAGTGACATGAACTTGTATTATTCAACTACTAGACGTAATCAAGCTTTCGATCGGACATGAAAACGTTTATGCGGAAATAGTAGAGGGTTAAGTGAGATTGAAAGATATCTAGGTATTTAAATAATAAATTGTTTGTTTTGGCACTACTTTTTAATGCTTTCATTATTTATATTAAAAAGGGTATTTAATTTATGTCTTGGAAGATATAAATGAAATACAAAAATAATAAAGTCTTATTTAAAAGTGCTAATAAAATTTTAAATTCTTATTTTTATTATTTTACACCACGTTTATTTCATTCAAAGTAAGCTTAATAAATGCTTTTTTTTAAATAGGGTACTTAGTCTAATGAACGCAAAGTATTTTTAAGAAAGGTGCATAAACAGGAAATAGTTGGTATTTTATCCACTGATTTTATAACACATTTAACTATTGGTAGCGACCGCTATAATTATGTATGTAGTTAGTTTTAAATGTGGTACTTAGTCCGTTCTTTTCTTTTTCAAAAGTGCCAACGAACAAAGTACATGCTTGTCTTAAATTGAAAATGTTTGCATCCATTAAATGCCTACTAAATATAATAATTGTATTACTTCAATATTTATTGTTGTTCTATTATTATTTATTTTAAATTTTGTTTTTCAAACAAACTTTTTGGAACTCTACCCTATTGCTAGCTTCTGCTTAGCCCAATGGTTGACTGGTAGAGAATGCCTATGTGGCATTAAGTCCGCCTTTTGTACACTACTTTACTGTGCAATAAAGATTAAATAAATAAATAAATAATGTATTTATTTATTTATTTTGACATACAATTGTATATTTATATTATTTTGACATACAATTGTACCGCTTCAAATTAACTTATTCAGGTAAATTTCCTCATTCCTCCGCTCCGAATGAACATATATATCAAAAATCATAACCTCCAATTTCCCTATTGTTTATCACTGTCTCCCAATAAGGCTTTAACAATTACCTTCTCTCACAAAACAAAACACGTACGTAGGAACCCGGTAATCGCATCATCAGCACAGTTACCGTAACCAGCCGACCGCATGGTCGCAGACAGGCCCGCAATTTGCCCGGGCAAGGCACGTTTAATATTAGAAGTCCTGATTTATGTCCCAACCCGGTAATGAAGTGTCTCCACAGTGGGAACGTGTGTGCACTACACTAATTCACTACACGCGATTAATAGGGCGCTATGATGGCTTCGGTTGTGAGCGTACGCCCTCAATTGTTTTGGGATGCCTTTTTAAGAGTTCTTTTTTACTTCTTTCTTGCTGAGTTACGATGTTTGTTTTGAACTGCGAAATGCTTTTGTAAAGGAAACGAAAATTTATTTTGAGCATTTTTTAACAGTTGTTTACTCGATTCGATACAGTATTATACAGTTTGTAGTTTAACTTCAAGGCAGATAGATATTTTATTGTACACCAAACAGTGACTTATAAAAGTAGATACAAAGACAAATCGAGGTATAAATTAGGCGGCCTTTAACTTTTTTGCGACTGTGGAACCTATGGAATAAGGTGAGTAGTAGAAAAGATTAAGCATTTTTTGGGCGAAACTATGACATCAGCCACTCGATAGATGGCCTCAAAGAGATGTACAACATAAAAGATAACGTTACGACTTAGAAAACCATCTAGTGACAGCATGAATGTATCGGACAAACGAAAGCTTTGCAGAAATGAGGTTTAGGCCTTTTTTCATAAATAAATAGGTATCGTTTGACCCCAGTTCGCCTGATGTTAAGCGCTTACCCAACAAAAATCGATTCATTCACGCCTTGGAAATCTGACGATTGTAGATATCTATTGGGGAACACGTACTCTGATAAAGAGTTGCAAAGCTTAGCCGTCTAGGCCTTTGGTCAGCAGGCAATAAGAGTAAATAGAAAAGGTTCACAGGAGAAACTAACGTAAAATATATTTGCTTGCTACTATGAAGCATCTTACCAGTAAAGTTAAAAAAGTCCATAATAGTTTAAAACTGTACTACATTATCTATAGTTAAATATACCCTCATGTAGTATTCCTAACTAAATAATCGAAACACAAAATCAATTAAGTGTTGGCATCCGACTGGATGTCATTGGCTGGCAATAACAATTTGTTCGCGTAGATACCGCGTACGAGAGTTCTCTTGTTACTAAAACGGTCGTATAGGCCGTATATAGTGTCAACTCCATCAATTTCCTAAGCTTTATTTAATCAATCAATAGATGTACCATCATCAGCCTATCTACTACTGAACATATGCCCCAATAAAAATTGTTATTTGGGGGGATATTATGTTTGTTTGTATTGGTCTGGGTGTTTACTATGTATTATGTATTTATTTACAAAAAAAATTTATCAGTTTTCTTGTACCCATAGTTAAAGCTTCGGCTTAGTCTGGGGTAAGACAAGGCTGTGTGACCCAACGTGGCATGTCTTGTTATTATTATATTCCATACGCTTATAAGGGTTGGTGACGGATTTAGGTTTCATTTGCACCCAGTTAAACACTGCCGTCTATTTCCTGGTTCCATCCCTATGGCTTCCATTATTCTAGCTTAGGAAACCACTATGGAGCGATTAATGATTATATTTAGTGTCCAAAGTTATTTGAATCATATCCAGGTTTCTTCATTATGACTTCCGTTATCGTTAAGGGTAAATGTCACAGTGGAACAAGAATGTTGTAAGGTTTAAAGTCAAACTTCAATGTCAACTTTTGCAATAAGTCGTCTCAATTTTTATCTAGGTTTAGGCTGTTTAACTAAAAGTTATAACTATTCGCTCACAATTGATTAAAGCATTTAATCCATTTTCAAAACCAAAGATATATGAACGTAGGTAAGTACAGCGCAATAATTTATTTCCATTCAACAAAACACCCAAAATGCAACGAACCTAAAAGCGGACTGAAAGCTTCCAACTTTCCGCTCAAGAGTAACAAATAGTTTGGATTGCAGCCACTGGCTACATGAAGCCCATACATTACTGTCCACTGAACGAATTGATTTAATAGGATCTTAAGCTAATTGGATTTATACGCAACACTTGCATTTCGTCTTAGTCTCCAGATTAACGTGCAGTGTTTGCTCTCATCTCAACTTATCCTCTGCGAGACCTGTCAGGCATAAATTAGGCCTTATATACGGCATTGTCTGGCCTTTGAAGTGGCGTTTAGTTTGATAACGTTTGGGTCTAAATGAAAACAATGGGATTAATGTGGAGGCGATGAGTTTCAAAGATGTTTCTGTTTACGTATATCATAGGTATTTTCATTTCATTTCATCCATATAATAGACTTTTGTGTGTGGGATGTAAAGGAGCGACCTATAACCTTTTCGCTCCAAGCCATCCTCACCTGCCCGTGGTGCATCCTGCCGAACAACAAACGAGGCTCTGGCAAACCGATTGGTGGCGGTATAACCATCACGATAGAAGGCGTAGCTAATATCATAGACCGATGACGGGCAGCATGGGTACATCCTCCAGATGTTTGCCCTAAGTGGCGAATAACTGGAGAGGCCTATGTCCAGCAGTGGATTGCAATAGGCTGTTAATGATGATGAATAGACTTTAAGATATATTTTTTAAAACAATTTGAAAATCGTTTTAAATCTATCCACCCAATTCTGAATCAGTTGAATGGCACCGCCTAACACCATCTTTTACGTAAGTAAAAGACAGATTGGGTGGATGGTAACGTTACCCATGGTTGTTTGTCTGGAAAAGATCGCTTTATAAGACTAACTATAAATTAACTTACCTAAGTATGTAAAAACTGAAATAGTGAACACAGGAATAGAATTGCTAATAGCGATAACTATTCAAATGTCTCTATTCAATATGTGGTAAAATAATAATATGTATCTAAACCAAAACAGCGAAACGCTAAAACCTTGAAAGAAAACGCCGATAATGATGTAGTTGCAAAAGTTTTCGATAATACACGAGGACGCGCGAACATTAAGGTAACAATGTTAAGACAAAAATACCTGAGCCTTACTAATTACGGTTTGCAGAACGGCAAACATGTTAATCCATCTGGAAATATATTTCTCATTCCGGCCGATTCGATACAAAGGCCGGTAGCCGTTGGAGGAGCCATAAATTAGAAGGAAAGCTGCGAGCCAGGATTTCCCCTGGGTTTATTCTCACTCAAGAGCGCTACACCTAATCCAGAAAGCCTTATTATGCTACCCTTAATACACCGCTCAAGACTACTTGAAAATTTTCTCGGGAAGTAAACGCTTTAGTTTGGGATTCCGCGTTTTTCGTGGACTTTTTGTTTTGTGACTGTAAAGAATACAAAACGTTTTCAGCGGTGAGAATATCGTTAGGTTTTTGGTTGTTATATAATCAATAATCAACAACTAATTCTGGCATTTTTTTTTTAAATTTTATGAGTACCTATCTGTCCTAGATATTTTTTATCACACAGATTAAAATCGAATCGCAAAACAATGACAATACAGGCAGTCCCATCGCTAGAAGCGATCTCTTCTAAACAACTTTCTCAAATTAATTTTACTCAACAGAATGGCAATAGGTACATTAATTTATTAGTTATTAAATTGTAATAAAATGTATTTGCAAGTGTATACCTAATTATTTACATTGACAAAAATAGGTACACACATTATAATTCTGTACAAAGTCAGATACAAACAAAAATGTGTTTGTGTTCAAAATTTGTTTTTATTAATATTTTATTCGACTAGGCCTGAAGGGATGCCTAATTTCAAAAGTGTTTCGGATCAATTAAACCTATCACACTCAGGCTACATGATTAAATTGGAGTGTATAGTGTGCAATAAAGAATATCTCTTTAAATAATAAAAATAAATGTATCATTTCAGATCACAGCACCTCCACATGAACAGACAAAGTATCTAACACAAATTTGTAAACACTTTGTGGTGTAAACGGACAATCTTTGCGCCATAAATCGTACGGGCACCGGCGTTAAAAGCCCCATGCGCCAATTGTCAATCTCGCGTGCCCGATGCACTTTAGCGATTTGATGTCTAAGCACGATAAGACGCGTCGAACGGAATCACTGATGGAATAATGTTAACCTTAGTGTACAACAAAAGTATCTATGTAAGTTAGCACCCATAGTTCAAACTTTGGCTTAGTTTGGGACTAGATGGCGCTGTGTGGCTTTTTTTTTATAGTAGCGCTACATAATGGCTTCCCAACGCCTGATGGAAAGCGAAAGAGAAGCCCAAGTCACTGTTACAACGGGCAAGTAACTGGTCAGTTACCTGTCAGTTGCCGCGGCCATTCCGGCCCAACGCCAAACGTCCACGAGCTCCGGAAACCCTACTCACCGGACGGAACACGACCCGGAGGTCATTTGGCTGCGGTATTGTATAGGGTGCAGGTCTTTCCCCAGACGGGCAGCTCAATTCAAGCGAAGATATTATATGTAAGGCTTGGCCAACCTTCTAACTACACACACGTGGATATTGTTTTTGCTACTAGTAAGTTTTGCTTTTCATCATCATTATCATCAGCCTCTCGCAATCCTCTGCTGGATATAGGCCTTTCCCTTGCCCGATACTGAGCTTCTCGCATCCAGCACTTGCATTGTTTTGCTTTTATTAAGATAATTTGCTAATAAGCTGGTCAGTGCTAAACATAATTATAATATCAACTTTTATTTACGATAAGTCACAGCAGATGCGTTTTTAATACTTTCTAAGACGCTACCAAAGAATGTTCGTGTAGATTATAATATGGTATTGACATTCCAACCTCTAATTTATAGTTTTTATAAAGACTACCATAATTTTCTTCATGACCAACTGCCTTATTGGTAAACGGAAATAAATAAACATTAACCCGAAATCTACTTACCTTAAATTTTAAATCTACCTCGTTTAATTAACAACTCCATTACGCAACATTGCCCTTACCCTTTTATCAGTCATCTGATTCCCGTATCAATTACAAATCGACAGGTTACCGTTCCCTCATAACCTCGTATCGCAGCATCGGCGTCCGTTATTACCAGTTCCAGTTCCTCAGAGTAGCTACCAATTTCTCCAATTTAAATTGTCTATGAGCGCCGCCCGACTGAAGTCAGCCGGCGCATTCCGCGGTTATCGACGCGGGCGCAACCGTTGTGGGAGAGAGACGGTGTACTATTGCTAGTGTTGGGGGAAAGAGAAAGTGGTAGTGCGTTTTAGGGGTCGGTGTAGGAGGAGTGTGAATATCTAAAAGTTAGCGTTGGGGCACTGCATTATTTACTTTTTCTGCAGTTGAAAGTAGTATGCGAAAAAATATTTTTTTTCCACGATTTTTCAATAAAATTAAGGATTTCGTTGTGTCATAGACTTTGTTTTACTAGATATTTCTTCGTCCCATAATTGATTTGCCAAGTATAATCCGTAGAATACTTATAAAAAGATTATAATTAAGCTATGTATTTTAAACCTATTGTGATCACCAACCCGCCTGTCGAACGTGGTGACTAAAGCAAATCCCCCGTTTGCAAGCTGATAATACAATGATATTAAGCAAAGCTGGTTATTAAATAAGATGCTTATAATCATATTTGTAATCGATAGTACATGTACAAACCATCCATGTAACCATCTCCTTGAAGGTAGCTACGTTTAAAGCTGCTATACAGAACCCTCCACGGCAAAACCAAGCGCTCAAACGCGTAATGTTTTTTAAATAATTGAGTCGGGAATGACGATAGGCAGCGGGCGATGCGAGGCATTTCATCGGAGCGACAGCCCTAGCACGCTGGGTCGCTTAATTTGTACCCCGTGACTCATGCGCCGAATGAAAATGTCGTAAAATCTGCAATAACTACGCATATATTTCAATAACTTCTGTAGTAGAATCGTATTGTTTTAAAAATTTGCACATTTTTTTAAAGGTCTGTCTTCATCATGTTTTGATGACCATCACTTCTTAAGCGCCTCGACTCTATAACAAGAGACACGTGCTTACTTGAAAATAAGAGAGATGAAGGTCTTTACTGCGAACAAAGCTAGTTACGTAATAACTCAGCGCATCTAAGTAATATCTCTTATTTATATGTATAATGTGACTCTTTTGTATATGACAGGTATATAATGTTACCATTGGCAGGCAGTAACTACTGGTACATACAACCGGGCATCGTCGTATACGAAACCCGTCTCAGAAAAAGAATAAAAGAGAGTTCGCAGACTTGTGACACTTTTGGCTTGAATACTGTATATCATCATCAGCCTATCGCAGTCCACAGTTGGACATAGGCCTTTCCAGTTGTTCGCCACTTTAGGCAAACATCTGGAGGCTTTACCCTTTTTTTGTGTGGGACTCACACCTCCCAAAAGGGAGGGTATACCCACTAAACCCCCCTGTGTCGCTAGTGGGCAGCAAGTTGAAGGGACACGGGTAGCGCCGAAGCATACGGCCACATCCCTGCCTGCCCTGGCCAGCCGCAGATGATAAGCGGCCGGCACTCCTGGTCCGGGGAGGGCAAATACCCCTGCCCCCGGATCCGGGGAGCAAACGAGTGCTCTCCGGGTGGACCTCGTGCAACGGTCTGGCTGCACCCACCACACCGTTACGCCCCTATGAGTGGATCGTGCCCCCGCACTCACCGCTCGGGGCACAAAGGAGAGCCTCAGAGGGCATACGATGCGTTGTATGCCCTCCGGCGACGCTCGAGCCGGGGGCGACACGTAGAGCGGGCGCGTCTACCGCAGCCTTACGCTCTCTTTCCACCGCCTCCTTCTGCGAGATCACTGTCTCGCAGAATGCGAGCATCGCTCGTGGAGGCTTTGCCCTTAATCCAACAGCAAATGATAACTACAAACATACACAAGACAACCTTATTTAAAGGCTAAGATAAATAAATGATATAAAACCCACAGGCGATTAGTGCACACCTTTCAACAACGTTCTGTATCTATATAAAATACTATAAGCAATCAACTTGCAATTATGGTGCCATCTAATGCACTTTCCACAATTCGAAGCGTTTCATCGCATCGTCAACCCTGCCAGCGACAGTGGTCGTTTAATTTGTTCCCTGTGAGTCATGTACCGAATGAAAATTTGCAATTGCTCGGGGAGTTGCAAGTTTTATTAATTTAAAACCTAGTTTCGGTAAAGGTGCGATAATGAAGTTGCACACACGGCGAAGGTCGTGTTATGACCGGCATTATGTGTCAATGTTTCTCTAGAGGTGAAGCCATTTTAAATCTAATGTCTCGTAGGTTTAGTAGTCGCAAGGTTTAAATAGTTTCCCTTTTAGAATCTTAAATTGGATCGAACACGGCTTGATACTTACTCGACTTTTTACGACCACTATTTCTATGATTCTGGACAGACAGTCCATGTGCTATCAGTATCCCGGTAAGTTGCTGCTCACTAGCGATACAGGGGGGTTCAGCGGGGGTCCTATCCTGGTGGGAGGAATGAGTCCCACACACCACGGAGACGCGGTCGTGACGGTGCCAAACTCATTTTCCTCATACAAAAAGGCTTATGCTCGTAGGTAGGTATATACAGCACCGTGTAGGGCTAACTTAACAAAATGTATTCTTTGGCGTCCGTTTTCGGCTAATAAATAGTTTTGAAGAGTTAAGAAATTACTTATAGGTTTCGGTAGTTTAGTTCGGCTTAGTAATACGACAATAGCACACATTGAAGAAAACTAAGCTAAAAATTGTCTGTCAAAAACAATCCCTAGGAACAAGATTGACTGTGGTAGTGTAATTCAACCTCACCAATAAAGGTGTGAAGACATCTGAAGTGACAAACGACATTAAGAAATGAATGACGCGTATCAAGAATCCAATCAGAATCCAGAGTCACCGTCCATCAATCGCACACGCACGCCTAAAAGGACCTAAATTATTCAATTGCGCATATTTGAACCTAATGTGACAGCGTCTGTGTATTTCTGCAAGCTTCCGCGTTCGCACCGAGCCACTCAAAACAGCCATCTATCGACAGAGAAGCAAATAGACGCGTAAGGCAAAGATGCGCCTGAGTCGGACCAATCGCGGCTCTCGTACAAATATAGGCGTACAAATTAGGTGCGACGCCAGTAATTGAAAATAGAATTTGCTGATTTATATCTCCAAAGAAATCATTGTCGCTTCCACGTACTTTCAGTGGCTGGTTAAGCGCTAATTAAATGGACTTAAGAGGTATTATTCTGTAGATATGATTACGGAAGTGACGATGAGAGTAGGATAGGTACCTGCTTTGATTTATTTGGTGGACGAATCATTTTCGTAGCACGGTATGCAGTTAAAGGTTAATTAAAGGACTTGAAGCGCCGTCATTGAATGTAAAAGGCATATTTGTACGACTGTGTGCTGGCGTCGTTGCAAATTGTAATATGGTCAGTGCTGTGTCTATATGGGAGAAATGCATTACATCACATAGATTGTCTTCTATTAATTGCATTGAGATAATTATATCAGCTTAATAAATACGCGAGAGAAAGAACTTTAAAGCGCTATCGGTTATGAAACAGTTACATAAAAGCCATCATTTTTCTTTATAATATTGCTTACCATTTAAATTCTGTGAAACAATTGTGGATGAACATAATACGAGTAAGTACTATGTAGTTCCATAGCTAAATATTTTATACTGAGATTGGAATAGATTTGTGCCACCGCAGATATTATTAGTGAGAGTAGAATTAAGTAGTAAAACTTCTGGGTATATGGAACGGGTTCCATATACCCAGAAGTTTTGCTTCATAATGTGTGATTGGAGCATTATCCCTATAGATTGCTATCGACACGCTAAGGAGAAATTAGGCACAGGTCTTAGACTATATATTTACCGTGAAACGCAAAATTTGCTCATCCAATTTCTTTCATAATTAACAAAAAAGCGGCCAGCAATACACACATAGTCTACGGTAAGAGTGAGTCGCGTCTGTGGCGACATCTTTTATCGCGGTTCTCACTACCGTTTTTGTTCTGTTTGCTTGTTTTCGAACGGGCCAGCCATACTGCGCCAGTGAATTATTACTCGGAGAGATTTGTTTCTATAGTTCTGCGGCTGCGATGCATCAGAGTACCGGATGTTAGTTTATGCCCAGTCAGACCCGATGGAGACTTGACAGGCAGTACGTTTGATTGCGCCAGATTTTATAGCCGACGTCAATGATATTTTAAACTTTAGATTCATGACGCAATAAAAATATAGTAATGTACATTTAGTTAGTTGTTTGTGCAACTTCATTCATTTGTTCTCTTTCATCGACGGAGTCTAAATGTGAGCAAAATATGTATAATGTTACCTACAAGTGGTTTTCGCGGGATTAGTTAAAATCCCTACTTATATTTTAATTAGTTCATCAAGAATTATGTAATACTTACCTACGTATTTAGTTCATTAAGAAATCTGCAAGGAAATGGTGTCAGTATTGTACTATAGCTAATACCAAAATATTCCTACAGCATAAAACTAATTCTACATGAACAAAAGACCTAAATATCCCATAAATGCCACTAGATCGTTATTATAAAATTAAGCGTAATTTAATTAACTAATGATTAACATCAGACTCGAGCCAACTAGCTAGTGAAATAAGAAAAATGAATTTTGAGCAGCAGCCAACTACAGCATGAATACAAACTCTGATATCGCAAAAGATCGCAAAATCACAGCCAAACTAAGTTATACAAATTGAATAGAACTTATTGGTAACTCTTTTATTCCCATGAGATCGTAGCATCTTTTACTGTTCGGCAGAAACGTTCGCTAGATGATCCTAAACGGTTTCGCTTAAAGCATTACATAGAGTGGTTAATACGCAAATTGAAATAAAAAGAAATGTTTGACGGATAACGCATGTCCCGGGGTTGTTTATTTATTACACACTTTGTTGTCGCTTCCCGTTCGTAAATTAATTTATTGGGTCAGTTCATAAATTAACGAAAGCAGGAAGAGCCTAATGCACAAGTATTTATGGCGCGTGCTGAATTATTGAATACTGGTAGCGGGCCCGGAATTTGCAATAGGAGATACAGTGGATTTCATTAATAACGACCTCGGTTGTAACGACCTTTCGGTTATAGCGACGTCGAACTTACGTCCCTAGAATTTGAAGCATACTTTCGTATAAATCCATTCGGCAATAGCGACTCCGGATATAACGCCTAATTCGGGTATAACGACTTGTTTTTATGAACTATTTGGGACAGATTCCTAGAAATTCATTGCGGATATTGAGATGGAGTCGGCAAAGGCGCAAAGACTCATTCATCAACTTTAACTATTAAGCTTGTATTATGTAGGAATGTAAACAAAGGATAAGAATCTTTTGTTTACATTCGCAGATGGTCAAGTGATTTGTTTCTGTGTAGGATTACTTAGCACATGCATGAAGTTAAAATTATGAATCAGTTACGTAGCAATTTCCAGTGAGTAAACATCGTTTCTTAAACTTGTGAACATGGCTCCTAGACGCACATTTACTGTTAAAGAAAAAGTGGATTTCATTTCGAGACTGGAAAATGGTGAAAACAATGTTGATCTGTGTAAACAATTTGGGGTTTCTCATTCTACAATATCAACGATGTGGAAAAACCGCGCTAAAATTATGCAGTGTTTTGAATCAAAATCCCTGAAAATAAAGAAAAATCGTAATCCAACTCATCAAGATATTGAAAATGTACTTCTAGTGTGGTTTAAAGCACAGAAAAGCCAAAATGTACCTATAAGCGGTCCTCTTTTGCAAGAGAAAGCTAATCATTTTGCCAGACAGCTTGGGAAAACAGACTTTAAATGTTCAGAAAGCTGGATTTACAGATTTAGACTATTTCGGATATAGAGACCTCCGGATATAGCGACAACATTAAAGTGGTCCCTCCGCCGTCGTTATAACCGAAATCCACTGTATATTTGAAAATACATTGGCATATAATTTTATGGAAATAAACGACGTAAGAATGGACGTAATGTGGACGAATCCATTATACTCGCAGTTATGTATTATATTTTACTTGGAAAGTGTACAACAAGTGATACAATAAATTACTGTCTTACCTAATGAAAGGAAAGCAACGTACTTATACAATACTTTTATAAACACAACAAAAACATAAATAACCATGTTTTTATTTTATTTATCCTATAGTAAAGTATTCGATGTAAATATAAAATTACTCTTTTTTTTCATAAATGCCCCATTTTCAGTATCATGCGTTGACGGTTAGTAGATGTTCATATTTTCCTCAATCACACCTTTCAAAAACATTTTCTTCCTTACTAAACATTAAACTTTAAGGGAAAATTTTACAAAAATCAAGTTTCAAGGAGGTATTGACAGCTCCTTGTATATTTGTCGGGGTCGGCACGACTGCGTAATGTTTTACGGTATGGGGCGAGACAATAATGGCCTGCTCATAACATTACTCGTCCACGGGCCCCAGTACTCCGAGACCACACCGTCTCCAACCTTTTCGGTTATCTCACGCGATTCGTACCGCTAAACGGCGACAGTTTCGCAAACGCCAATCTCATGGTACGGGGTTTTCAAGAGCAGTCTTTCGCAGCGAACGTGCTGTTTATTTGGTTTTGAAAGAGTACTAAAATTACACCGAATTAATTTCTGTTTAGGACTTCGCTCTCTCACGTATCGTATAACTCAAGTCTGGTATGTGGTTTTTATTGTGCCTTGGTTTTAGCTACCTGTGTTTATGATTTAGAAAAAAATTACGCTTCTTGTAACTTTACTTTATGATGTCGAATAAAATTGTGTAACGACTTATATCGAATCCACAAATTAAAAACGTTTGTAATATTTAAAGTAACATAACAACTATAAAGAGTAGATTACAAGCGCCGATTAAAGTAATAGCAATTAGTTGCAATTAGATAATTATAACGTTTATGTTTACTCATTTTATCGTCACGTCACAGTCGCTACAGTAATTAAAATATTTTTTAATATTGAGATAAGACGATCTTCACTTGTTTTCGTGACTACGTAAATATATCAACTGATTGTGAATTCGAATCACGCCGTCCCGTACATTTATTTGTTTAAGCCTACACAAATCAAGATTGCCGCTACTTAGATAGTATCATTCATTCAGTGGGCCGGTTGAATTTACATAGAATGAGATGCCCGCCTAATTAGACTGCGTTCGTGATGCATAAATCATCTAAACATCAGTGACGTCAGAGCGCCTCCCGTCACTCCTGTCAGTCAACGCCGGGCTGTCAGGATACGACGTTAATGCCAGCTTAATTTCTGTGTTGGCTGTTGTTCTCGTTATAAACGCAAATATGGTATTTCATTGTTTAATGGTTACAGACTGACCAGGTATTTTCATTTTGTCTTAATAATCTACGTAGAAACTATTAGCTATTCTAGTTAGTAATTCAAATTTTTAGCATTTTATGGACGAGTGTAGTAGGCACATCATATTGATATATTATCATATTAGTTAATTCTTTATTTTAAATGTCAACAGAATAAGATCGCATGAATTTTCTCTATATATATATATTTTATCCTTCATTTATTTGGGCAAAAGCAAAAATGTGACCAGCCAATACTTAGTTATCGGCTTATAATTGTTGCAATGTCACTGTTGTGATGACTTTCTTTTACAAATATAATTATTTTGCTATATTTGAATCAAAATCAACCAAATTATATAAATAATATAAAATTGATGCGAAACCCTATACAAGCCACTGTATAATTATTAAGCTCTGTCTAATATCCCAATAACAAAAGTAGAACGAACAAACTTGCATTTACGAATTCGATATTTACCGTACACAAATTTTTAAATCCTGCGTACTCGACGTCGATCGACCGATTGACGAGTGAGAGGCTACACGGGCTGCGTACGCGCAGCCTTTGGGATTAAACCCGCTGACAATCACTATTATTACTTGGCATTTATTGAGACGCCTATAATGTTAGCTTAAAACGAAAATGTTAGTATATTTTCATACAAAGACTGCGTCATCATGACAGTTTCACCGTGAAGTGTGCAAGCGTTTCTGTGTGTTTGGGGAAAGTATACCTCTAATAAGCTAGTGCTATTATAAAGTCTATGATGCCAGCCTCTGTAGTCTTGTGAAGCAGACGAAGGCTGTGATTGTTTAGCTCTACATCTCTCGTAAGAAACCTGACTATAAACATTTTACTACATAATCTGAGTTGTCCTTTTTGTTCGAACAAGAAAAATCGCTGAGCCAGCGAAGTAACTAAATAAAAAAATGCAAATGAAACTTTCTAAAATAGGTTAATTTAGAATTTTTCTTTATAAAATACCGAAAAAGATATTGCATATCCTTTTCAATTTACCCTTGCCAACGAATGTAAAAAAAAATTACCGTGTTGCGTTGAGAGCTAAGATTTGAAAGCGTAACGAACAAACGAATTCACTTTTGCATTTATAATACCAGTTAGGATACGAAAAATACAGCTGAAAATGTATGAATAAAATTATAATTACATAAACAAATTAGTAATATGCTAAGACTATACTTTCATGTAAATTCATTCTTCAAGCAATTTAACTAAAGTGAACAATGAGATAAGTACACTTGTTTTATAATTAAACTCAAAATAATTTGTAAATACGAGTATCAGTTTCTTGTCTCTATGTTAAATCGCATCCGGTAATAAATAACTTTATGTAAACTCGTAAATAACCAACACTTTTCAGCATTTTGGTATTAAAATGATTTATGAACACTTTTTGTTCATGAAAGAATTTTCAGATAAATTTAAAATTAGAGGTTATTTATAGTCGTTTTCTCAACACTTTTGTCGTGAGGAAAAAACCTTTGAAGTCTTTTTAAAATGGGAAGTCGAACTGCACGTAAACAAGAAAGTACCTACTCTTAAAGATAATCTGATATAAGTACTGCTGATAGCATCAAATATTTAGTATGTCAGATGTCCGAAATACAAATGTCAAAAAATTGCAATCGAAAATCACCAATACATGCGATCGGCCGTAGGCGTATGGTATACCTGGACTCAATTAAATGTTTTTCTCATTTACTTACTATGATAATATAAGAGACAGCCTCCATTAAGTTTACATTAGAACTGAAATGGCAAAAAACCTAGCTTTGAGAAGGTAAGTGAGGCAGGTAGGTGAGCTGTTTGTGATTAGGACCCAGACTCTAGAAGGTACTAGAATATCTCTAGAACCATACCAACCTAGCACCATTGACAAAGAATTTCACGTGTTAATCATACGGTACTTTGGCCTTATGATTAAAAAGTGAAATTCTTTTTAGGAGCGGCTAAACTTTTTAATACGCAAAGAACTATTATGGTATCATAAGTTAGAAAATATAAACATGGCAAAATAGCTGTAGAAATATGCAAAATATGTACTTAAAGAAAATAATACGTGTGCCAAGAAAATTAACACTGTATGTATAGTCCATCAGAATATTTGTGTAGTCCAAGCAGGCTACCGCACCTCTCTACATTCACTTAACTTTTTACATTTCCATTCTATATGCTCTTTACATACAAATTATGCTGTCTGTCAAAATTATTCACGGTAGTCTGGTTCTAATATTACAAGGCGTGTATAGTACATGGTTCATAAAGTTTCTGGAGTGATGCTATCGTAGTTAGCCGGCTTCTATGTTGCCAAGTCGAAACCTGTTTAATTGGAGATTCTCATTTGGTATAAGATGGCTTACGGCTCTTATGTGATAATAACAGTTTTGTTAACTCGAAAATAGAATTGAATTAAATTAATTCAATTGTTCGTTGAGTTTTGTACCGGAACAAGAAACGGTAAGTTTGATCTTTAGCGATTGATAGAGTCGCTGAATCGATAAAAACATGTCAAACTTGTACTACTATTACTTACTATTTTTTTAATTTCTCAATTTGGCATTTGAAATTTGAACTTAAGAGCGTACTATTATGGTAATAGTGATACACCGAACAAAATATCTATCTACTTGCTATTACTTCCGTAACATTTTAATTGTGTACTTATATGTACTTATAAGTAATATTTTGTTATCTGAATGGTTAAAATATTTATAGTTGTTGATTATATCTATTTTATCGTTATCAGGTATATAATGTATTCCTATGGTTAAACTCTGAAAAATATACGTCACCATGCTTTGATCTATCTAAATAGTTATCAGTTTTTATACCTACTTTTATCTATCTATTCATCTGTCGTTCATAGTTACGTCGTAACATTTAACACACAAAAAAGTGCAGTCTTTCTTAACAAAATCATCGTCGCTTTAGTAACACATCAAGGATGAACTAACATTCAAGCCCCGACCATCTATGACATTACCAAGTCAAAAGTATTTAATTGGAGATTTTCTTTTCTTCGGAACGAGACGGGCTGTTTTTTAATTTGTGCCGGGCTCCCTTTAAGCTATCAATCAAGTATGTAAGCCCTGGGATTATTCTGAGCACCGGGAGCGAAGTGCCCACATTGTATAGATATGTAGGAAATTACCTGAGGTAAGTTCAAAGTGATCACGGTTGAAATGTTGATAGGACTATAGATATTGCCGCTTCGTGGAGCGATGGGATAAGTGCGCCCTATTTCTTCGAATTATTGAAATAGATTGATTAAGAAATGCGGCAGAAATAGAGCAAATGTTGCAATAATCATCATCATCATCAGCCTATTACAGTCCACTGCTGGACATAGGCCTCTCCAGTTGTTCGCCACTTAGAGCAAACATCTGGAGGATATACCCATAATCGCCACGCTGGGCAGGCGGGTTGGCGATCGCAGGGCGTAGCTTCTTGCTCCGGTGACGCTGCTGCCCGTCACCGGATACTATAAAATACCGCAATGATATAAAACTCTTATGACTCGATAGTCTACCGGTTTCAGGTGCCACCGATGGCCCGGCCTTTTCGAATCGTGGGTCGAGTTTAGGGGTGAGAGCCTTCCGCTCCCCCAACAGTCCGGTGATGATGACAAGGCCGTCCTGGCCATCATCGTAGTCATTTAGAAAAAAAAAAAAAAAAAAAAAAAAAAAAAAATGGGTCGAGCCAATAATATTACTAGGTATTTCTTTAAAAAGAATTACTCAGTAGCAATAGTCAGGAAGTTTGCGGTGATACTCCTTTACATCAGAAAGCACGTTCATCCTATTCCAAAGTGCAACTTGGATAAAGATTTCAAACAACATTACAAACTTTGATCCCAGAGTAAGTCACATAGACATACCTACCTACATTAAACACTTGTGTCAAAGAAATTGGGATCAATGAAGCTACTAAAATCTACTTAAATCCAAAATTAACGCCCAAAAATAGAACAAACTTACATGAATGTTTGTCTTGGGTAGGGATCGAATCCACGATCCTTAGTTCTGATGACATAATGAGCATGGCTTGATGGTTCAGTCATATACTAGCCGGGTGGATGGTTTTCATTCTAGTGGTAGTTTAAGCATTATAGCATACTTTTGTAGGTATATTCTCTATACTGTCTCATCATTTAGTTTACAAAAATATAAAGCATAGTTTGAAAAACGAAATCCGCTTCCAACCTATAGAATATCGTCATACCTGTTTACTATAAAGAACTAGTAGTTTAACAAGCTTTCCAAAACATGAGCTCCCAGCTTTCTTACACCGTGTAATAATCGTTATTACACTATTAATCGTTAATTTCTAAACAGAAAAACCAGTAACCCAGTTTTTGATAGAATCTGTATGTTTACCGACGCTTCAGTTGAGTACCGCAGCGGGTTATGAGAGGGAAAAGAAACTAGAATCAACCTCTTTATACACAATCTTGTGCAGATACACGTCTAGTATTCTTAGAGTTAGAGTGACTAGTATTCTTAGTTGTAAACGAAATTAAATAAATAAATATATATTTATTTAACAAATAATTTATGGGTATCAGAACAACGAAGGTACCACAAATGCATACTTAAATACCCACATGGAACAAACACAAGTGTTCATCACACGAATGTTTATTCCGGGTGGGAATCGAACCCACGACCCTTGGTTCAGAAGGCACCAATTGAGCCAGCCATTAAACCATTCAGTCAAGTAGTGATAGACAAATATTTGGCTAGTCTTTTTACTTACAGTTTGAATTTTATATGTCTAAGTTGAGCGTATGATATTGATATTGAAAAAATACTACAAATAGAACTATAACACGTCATATCCAAACATAATATTTAAATTTGCATTTCCTCAAATGGGTTTAATTTTGATCATTCTTTCTAGTAATCATAAAATGCAACATCAATCATAGGAAGTTTCGACCTTATTACGAACTGTTTTATTGTAAACACATTGCATATTCATAAGGCTCGTCTATACCAGTTCAACCTTAGGGACGTTATCACAATTTTCTTGTTAACGCTGTCTTGATTACTCATTGTGCCACATTTATAAATGTATGCAATGCGTAATTGTGCAGTCTGATGCCTAGATAGATAACCAGTTCTGCTCAGAACTTGGAACTATGTAGTTGGGATTATTGTAAAGTACCTAATCTGGTCTTAATAAGTTTATTATATTGTTTTCGTAAGCTAGATAAAGTAACGTCTCTTATAATGTCATTACCGCCATGGCTGTTTTAGAAGAAAAAGAATTTAATATAAAAAACATAATTCACTCCTAAAATATTCTGGCTTAATTTTGGCCATATCTAATCTCTAAGGAAGTCTCCTTGGCTAGTCAGCCAAGTTCTACATTGTACAACTGTGTGGTCCTCCTCATCCTCATCAGCCTATAGCAGTCCACTGCTGGACATAGGCCTCTCCAGTTGCTCGCCACCTAGGGCAAACATCTGAAGGATATACCCATAATCGCCACGCTGGGCAGACGGGTTGGCGATCGCAGGGCGTAGCTTCTCGCTCCGGTGACGCTGCTGCCCGTCATCGGTCTGTGGTATTTAGCTACGCCTTCAATTGTGATGGTTATACCGCCACCAGTCGGTTGCCAGCGCCTCGTTTGTTATTCGGCAGGATGCACCACGGGCAGGTGAGGTTGGCTTGGAGCGGATAGATGATAGAGGCCGCTCCCTTACATCCCAACTGTGTGGTACACTGGTGCATTCTGTGTCCCTTCACTCTCATAATCCGATGGGAAGAGACAGGACCAATGGCTTCGCGTGCTTTCTGATATATCGGTGTATGTTTTTCTTTCTTTTTCTTTCCAATTCCCCGATCCTCGGGTTGTTAACAAGTAGGTAATTTTTTTACAGACAAAGTAGGTAACACTTTATAGCCAAACCCTTACACGGGACCTATACTAGTTATATTAGTGAGTGATGAATTAGTTATCTACTATACACAACATGGACGTTTAAAAGTCAAGGTGTTGAACATTATTGAATTTATTAGTATAAGGGCATTCATCACGCACAATAAATACCTATGCGCAAACAAGAACAGATTATTTGCATTATTGTATCGGTAATTAAATAACTGCGTGTGTCACGAATGTCTTGTATTAATAGATAGATAGATAGATATTCTTTATTGCACAAACATAAACATTCGCAGGAAAGAGCATACAAACATATAGTAGGTACAATGTAGGCGGTCTTATCGCTGGGAGCGATCTCTTCCAGACAACCTTCAGGTAGAGGACAATTGCTAAAGAAAAAGGGAAGGCAGTGCAAACTGTGATAAGTAAGATAAAATAAAATAATATATTAAATACATAAAATAAACAATACAATACAATTAATTTCCTTATCTTTGATAAACTATTGAAAGTGGATAACGAAACTCCACATAAAATACTAACTAAGTGTTCAATTTTGTCCTAAAACAAATATTGAATCAAGAGGTTAGGTATTTTTAAAACGCCGCCCAAAATTAAACGGACTAAAAAAAGGTAATACATATACCTTATGACATAACTACGCTTAGTACTACTTACTGAATACAACATGATGTTTGCAGTCTGTTGTTTTTTCCTTTTATCAATCAGTTAAACTTTATCCGTCAATTGAAAAATCTTGGATCAACTTCAAAAATTACTCTACCTAAATACAAAGATTACATTGTCACATTTACAGATTACAAAAACATTTCAATCATTACCGACTCAGCTTTTTATATTCAAGTAATAAAAGTCAAGATAAAAACAACATAGCCTACCGAAGTAATCCCCGCGACATGAACTGGAAATGACATAAATGTCCAAAAACGTATTCAGTATCAACACTTGTATAAATTTTGTTAGTCTGTACGTGCCTTTATTATATTCGTGGCCACTCTCTACTCCGTCGCTTGCACCTTGTTCGAATAAAAACTTGAAACAATTAGCATTACATAATGAAAGGTCCCAACAACCAATTGGACTGCAATAAAAATTTAACGCTAATTCGTTGTGGCAAAGTTTAAATTAGATCGTAATAATGCGAGTGACAGCGATGATAAGACCGCATGTGGCATTCCGAGGCTGGTTTCTTCACTGCGATGCATTTTCATGGAATTGTCCGAGTTTTTCCGACACCTTACAATTGCATGACTCGAATTCTAGAAAGCTATATCGGCATCAGTATTTAAAAGGCAGGTATGTGGCTCACGGTCTGAGTATCTATCACTATAATTTGACAAATTATTACCTTAATTTCTTAAGCTACCATTTGCCAAGAAAATAAAGGAAATATAAAAAAAGAATGCAGGAACGCACAGGTACCTAAAAACCTATAGGATTATGGGCACTGTGCGTCCGCGCATAGTAGGTAACGTTTGTGAATACGGCAATAGGTATACTTAGATCAACATTAACAAAGTATTATAGTATTAAGGTCAGGTCATACCAAAAGCAAATAAAAATACTTAGGTATTTGCTGTCTTTAACGATAATGAATACTTTCATTAAGAAGATAGGAATGCTTAAAGTAGTACGTACCGAACCGTAGTTAGCTTTTATTAAGAGTAATGAAAAACTTTCTTTGATAAATCTTTTCTATCATGTAGATTTGTAACAACACTCTCACCTCACCTCTGTTAAAACAGTATTCCTAAAAATCTATCGGCTATAGGTAACTGATGTCACAGACAGTCATTTGCATACACGTTTGAATTCGACGAAATCGCGGTTTCACCCGCATCACTTGTTCACAAAGCCCTAATTGACACCAACGCTCATGGCGAGAAATCTTATAACACTAACAGTACATGCAAACCGCAAATGGTATAAGTAAGTGCATAAACAACATAGGGTTTTGTGGCGACTGCTAACGAGTGGCGAGCACTAAGAGTTGGGAATTCTTCGAGTTTAAAGCTAAGTTCGGTGCGGTCGAGACAAGTTTGGAGCAGAAGGTTTTCAATTTGAAGCCAGTTTCTTAAACGTGAAAGTTACTACATAATATAATAATCTACATATCGTGTGTGCACCCGGGTTTATTGATAATATTTTGCTTAGAAGTTGAAGGCAAGATGCTGAAAAATGCAATGGTTTAATCGAATACATAATTAAGATGAGGTTTCATGGCTAAAAAAGAGTGAATTGACAATAAGAATTAAGAATAGGTACTTCTAGTTTTCATAGAAGTTAACCTAGTCAATTTGAAGTTATTCTTTCCCCAAGGAAGTAGAAGGTTCCAGCATAAATCAACATAATCTCATTTGTCAGAGATGTTGAAAACAAAATTCTTGACCGATTAAATCATAATAATATTCGCTAGAACAGCACAGAATAATAATGAAGAAATAACAATATTGTAGTGAGAAATCTTATGAAAGATGCAAGCGGTGAATGAAATACGAAAGTCCATAAATACTCGGACTTTACCTCAGCAAGTAGCTAGAACCAAGAGTTTAGAAATCTTTAGAAAACGTTACGTAACCTTTAAGCCAATTTGAAAGGAAGAATGTTTTGTTAATTTCTTTGTGTCTGTAAATTAAAACGTCAAAGTGTATCATAAAGAAATCTTTTCATGAGTTTAATAATCAAATAAATATTATCAACCTCAGCTACGAAAAGTCAAAGAATATTTTGTTTTTAATCTACTTAAATCAAAGAAATTATTTGACACCAATACAATAAAAATAAATTTAAACTAACCACGATAACGTACCTTAACGGACACGATCTCGTCTTAATTACAATCGTTACGCAATGCTTTTATAACTTAATTAACTTAACAATTTTCATATTACAATGCGCCGTATCTCCGCTACCTATTAACTTCCTTAAACACACTTAGTTATTTCGTAACTGAGTTTTTTTTTCACACGAATGATTCCCACAGACGACAAAAGAGGAATTATAAAATCGTACGGAATCCTTCATGAGATCACCGATGCGGTTTAAACTACTGCAATATATTAACAGTAGGGAAAATACAGACAATGTTTGTAACCTAACACAACAAACCGTTTCGGAAAATTCATTACAAATTCGTAGATAGTATTCAATACGCCAAATATCTTCTTCTATATCTATACATATAATAAAAATGTAACGAATCGCTGTCTGTACATGGAAGATATATGTGAAAAAATATTATGGAAGGCCTTTATTAATGCAATAGTACCCAAAATAATGATTTTTGGAATTTTTGTCTGTTTGTCGGTTTGTCTGTTTGTCTGTTTGTCTGTATGTTTGTGCACGCTAATCTCAGAAACCGCGTATCCGATTAAGATGCGGTTTTCACTAATATAGTGCTGGAAGCTTCCCTTAACATTTAGTGTTTGTTTCATGTTAATCGGTCCATAAATAAAAAAGTTACGCCGATTTAACTAATCACGTCGAGCCTGCTGTACGTTTGCGCGGGTATATAAAGCGCGCCGAGATCTGCGCCGCGCCGCTGCCAGCTGCCAGGCACTGGGGGTCATTAAAATCACTACCCAAGAAACTATTCCACGCGGACGAAGTCGCTGGCACAGCTAGTAACATAATAAATATATAGCATAACTTTGACTATTATGTAACAACACATTATAAAGAGAAAAAATATACTTTTTCTTTAGTTTTATGAAGTTTTCTTAATAGTTACCTATTAATATCTAGTTAATAACCATTTCAATTGATGATTAATTAATTTTTTACAACATTTAGATACAATTTATTCTATACTGATTAAGAGACATATTTATAGTAGAGTACACCAAATCTTTTATGAACTGGTCTATATATAAAATATAAATAATCAAAATTATATAACTATTTCATGCCATTCGTTATTTAGGCGATATTTCCATATGAACGACTGTTTCTTTTCTGGTGGCTAGGGGCATAGGACCCATGCTTACTGTCACCATTTGTATACTGTGCTTTAGAGGTTACTAGGCCCTGGTGAGACCGGTTTGTCACATGGTGCGGGCCACGTGCGGCCTACAGAATATATGAGCACTTTTGTGTCAAACTAGCAAGGGCCGCCGGTTCGCTCAGGTGGAATTTAGTTGAATAAAATATCGATACTTGGTAGAGTCGACTCAAATATCGATCCGGAAACAGTTGAATTTGAATATGTATTTTTGAGTTTTGAATTCTGTGATCATCATTCTTATGTTTTTTATCATTTGACGAACCAATGCTAGCCCTTTACGGTTTAAATTTATTTATATATCACTTGGTATTTCACAGTACATAGCACCAAAACATACACAAGTTAGACAGTGAACACATATGACAGACAAAGAAATAAAGTATACACACAAATTATATAACCTGCTTCTCAACTGAGAACCCAGCCAGTAAATATCGTAGAATAATGAAAATACTTACTTTATTATTTTAGATATACCTACTTTGTACAAGATCTTGATCTTTTTTCATTCCTTCTTGCAGTAAACATTACTAGTACTAACTCATTGCATAGTAACACTTCTTTGGTTTTGTTTACATACTTACATACCTACATAAGTATAAGAAAACATTAGTCTGTATCACAGCCAATCATTAACATTCCTTAGAAGATGCAGCAATTGTATTTCTTAATTATTTGGTGACCATTTCACATTTGCATTGGAATCTGTATCATGTGTCAATTAACACATTCTCCTCAGATTATTACTATTGCTTGAGAAATTTGTACTTAGTGTGAAAATATATTTCATTGTTATTTTAGACAATCACATACACACTTATCAGTTGTCTTCAAACATTATTTATAATCTTATAGAAATAGCCTTTCTCCTGACGCTCACTTTTTTAGAACGATTGGTTCTGCATCTGATATCTTCGATGCCATGGGGTGATAATGAAGGAACAGAGTAAGTGTTTACGAACGCATTTATGCACTTTAATATTCTTGCACACTTAGTCTCCGTGTAAATCGGCCGCTGAGATCAAAATTCGGTAAGCAGATACAATATTTTAATGATCATCAAAACAAACGACTTTATAAGTATAGATTTGCCCTTATAAAGCATCAAAGAAGCGAGCGATGCAACCTAGCCGTATTGTCAGTTAAATCTTTATTGCTATGGGTAATAAGTACGTACTTGTACTTCCTTTTGAACAGACCGTTTGTGTTCAAACGACGGCTAGAATAGGCGTTTTAACTGAATCAGAATAAATCGAAGGTGTATTTGTATTTTTGAAATATGAGTTACCGTCCATCTTAATTGTGATTTCTAAAATAACGAACATAATTTCGAAGGATGATATGAAAGATTAGATATACCAGATAAACTTAAGCAACTGAGGAAAGCTGAGCAGAGGAGACATCAAATTTGGTTTATGCCGCGGCCACTTGGACCCAACTTTGCGTCCAATCACTGTCCAATGCCCAGGCGCTCAATGTCTTCATTGTGTCAAAGTACCGATACACACATTGGTGCATTGGGCGCAAACCGTTACCTACGTTGGTGCTAATATCTCCAATGTGTGGCCGCAGCATGAAACAGTGAGAAGTTGAGAACGGATTTTTGTTGACACTTTCCAAACAAAAACTTGACACAATTCATATAGTCCCAATCGTCTCATTACCCCGGTCCAAATGAAGTGGGACGTCGTGATATTTTGATCCGAGCCAGTAGTAGAAGTTCAAAAACAAGTCTTTGCTAAGTAGGCACGCACGGCCACCCCGCGGAGTTGCCGGGTGCGACCCACCCCGCAAACTTATCGCATTATTCAAGCCAACGCGACTCTTGAGTAATTTTGAAATATTACAATTTTCGAGCCGCTCCACCGCACCGTGCTTCGACGGACGGACGAAGTTTAGTCCACTTATATATAGTACAAACATTTTCATCATCGTTAATTTGCTCTTTTTCAACTAACCAAGACACTGGCATAAATATTTTGATAGCTGACATTTGGGACGAACCAGCAGAAGAATCGCACTGGCCAGCTTGGCGGTAATACTTATATACCCAGATCACAAGCTTCACAGATTCCGACTGTACCTAATACTATTTCTTACTTCTACTTAGAAAATGTATCCACCTTTTCTAACTCATAATCGATTAAGAAAAAGGAAGGCAAGGTACTACAATAAAAGAAGGTAAAAAAGTTGGTAAAACGGCAAAAATGTCAAACTTATTTCAATATCTCTATGTCGTAATACCTAATACGAATCTAGTTCAAAATTGTAATGATCAATTTGAGAGCGTTATAATAATGTTATTAATACTCTAAAAAACATTATTAAACAATTGAAACCTTCGTTTTAACTAAGAGACCACAATATGGAACTAAATTACATATTATAATTTGTAAATGTGCACAAACTAACGTTAATTCAATCCTTTTCCCCTAGACACTTTATTGTAGTCATTACGTTTGTACGTATGCCGTGCAAATTATATGTCCCCTCTATTTACGACGTGTATCTATTATCATAGCCGCTTCATAAAATAGAACAAAAGCTATATTTACAAAGTAATTCCTCTATTAACACTCAATAAAGCGACCCATACTTGTGTATGAACTAATAATACAGTCAATTGATCATTCATGCGTGAATGTACCCTAAGCAATATAAATTGATGCTTAGAAACAAACGAATTTACATCCGATAACGTCACACGATCGTAAATGTCTTTTACAGCCAATAAAAATAGTGACAACGCAATTTGACTCAAATATTTGAACCCAGATTGTTTCAAAGTTACTTAAAATTTATGGTTCGAAGACACGTATAACAAACGTAAAAAAGTAAACTACGACGAACAGTGACAAACAGAAGCATTATAGAACAATGCCCACAAAAGTCAGCTTTGTTTCAAAGAATAACAGAAGTCAAAACAACGCGACATGTGTTAGCATATTAAAATAACTGTATCGAGAACACCAACTACTAAGAAACGAGATGTAGCCGCGTCTCACAGCTAGCAAAAACGGCCTATTGTCGCCTATTGTGATGTTAAACAGTGAAAAGATGCAAATGCAAAATTCGCAGGCCCGTTATGTTTACAAAATTCTTTTAAAGACCGTTAAGTCGTAAAAAAATGTGAGAGATACTCTAAAATATGCAACTACAGAAACTAAGTCGGACCACAATCTACGTTGCACAAATTGACAATGGAAATTCAGACAAAAGCGCATTCCAAACAATTCACCTGCTAAGTAAGCAGGTAACCAATTATTATGCTAATGCGTTTGACAATGAATTTGTGCGCAATACTAATGTTTTGGAGAATTGTGGCCAAGAGGCTCAAATACTTATAACACCTTGAGCTAATTTATTGTTCTATTTGTAAGGGTCCGTAACAAAAGTCCGTTTCCGTGTTTTTTATCGAATATCGCTTATCATTTGACGTGAAAATTTACTACTTTGCGTTAATTGAAAAAGACAAAGAATCGCTGAATTTGGCATAGCACCTTGTGTTAAATTGTAAAAAACGCAAGTGAAAGAATACAATTGTGATAATGCAACCTTCGAGCCTTGGCATCTACAATTACTAAATTACCAATAAACTTAGGCTTCAAATTATTCAAGCGTTTAGTATTTTAATTAAACAATCAATATCTACTATTTGTACTCGAAACGAGTTATTGACCAGATGTGGTGAAGTTTATGATGGCTAATAGACTTTATGGCTTTTTTATTGACATTAATGTTCTCTTGAGTCGGGCGTTTACGATCACCTCATTCATTATCGAACCGTTGAGGTCGTACATCTGTAAATCATAGATGAAAATATTGTTAAGTAAATATTGCCGTTGCCGACTCCTATATTTAGGCTACTTAGTACTTCATTTACGATTAAATAGATAATTTACTCCTTTTGCAACCGTTCTTGAATAGTCGTTACAATATTACCGTACAATGGTCTGTAATTTAATTACATTGTAGTAAGTGAAACCGTTTATTAACCATTCAGATTATACAGTTTAGCAGGTAAGCAATTAGTCAATGTGTAAGAATATATTTCTAGTTTGCTGGCAAGGTGTCGCTCTTCGTTCGTGAGGTTGGATACCTGTTTTAATTTCCTGTCCTTATTTATAGGTGCGTTTAAACTACGACAGATTGAGGTAGAAGAATAGGTACAAATAGTTAAAACTGAGGTCAGAGAGTGCACAAATGAGCGGACAATTATTATATTCGCTGCACAGTCAAGGATGTTTCGCATCCAAACAATGGAGTACAAACTAACGATCCGCTGTGTATGTAAACAACGCGTGCAGTACAATTTATTGCCTATACGATAATTATGCGGATTGAAGCGGCGAGGTGGTTCGCCGTTCTTTACCGTTTCGTGCATTACGCGAATCTACGTTTTGTTACCGAATAGGTAAGATCGGCTCGTCGTAATCGTGACTCGGGAGCGAAACAATCAACTGTTTGCTTATTCCGCCGGCCACTGTGTCCCGCCACGTTTGAAGTGACTGCAATTTGTCTCAACGTCGTATTTCAACAACTAGATATGATCGTGTGTGCATAAAGTCGCGAACAGATGTCGGTTTTTACGCTTTCCTCGCGGGAGGCGACCGGTCACCTGTTAGTTTTAACACAGGCCGTGGTTTTTTTGCTGAAATTAAAAGTTCAGTAGTCCGTCTGAGTGGACGTGAGGGGAATAAAGGTGACGGGCGCGTTGATGTGAATGGCGTGTCTAGAAAATGTGGCGACGTGATGGTGGGGCTGCGAAAAAAGTTGTTTATTTGTCCTATTTGCATACTTGATTACTGCTTTTTTTGATTAAATAAGAAGGTTAAATCATCAGCTTTTATGCACACCGGAAATTCGAGACTCAAAATGACATTTATCGAATGTTAATTATGTAAGTATATAAAAACTATTTCACTATTTCTCACGTTCCGGTTGTTACAGTTTTGATTAATAAATGTGTTTGGATTTATTTATCTTCTTGTTACCGAACGCAATATCCGTTGAACTTGTTACAGATTAGTAGGAAATCGTCGAACCGATATTTTTGTCAGGCCATCTCTAAATGGCTGAGGAAGGCCCACTTGTTTAAATAAACACGCGATAAATAAACATGAAGTTTAATCAAATTCGATAAAGGCAGATGCGCGAACGTTTATGGTAATAACGGGTACGCCGGTAGCATTGCCACTTGTATCCAAGGAGGTAAAAAGCGAACTATTTGTGGAATCACTCATTAACTTATTAAGATGATAATTTATGACCGCGAGAAAGACAATTTCATGCCTGCAACAGTAGATATGAATTCACCCTATGAACTTTTTGTTGGGTGAATCGAAGAAGTGACCACCATGAGTAAAGTTTATGACAAAAAGCATCGGTCGATAGAAATTTCTCGCCTCGCTTAAGTAATACATTCAATTTGTGTGAAAACCCGACCGGCGGTGGAGCGAGTTCTAAGGTTTTGTTGATTATATTAACATACTAATCACAGGAAGAAGACAAGTGGAATGAATCCATCAATCAGTTGGCTCTTTAATGGAGTTTATAAACCAAACAACTTTATGGTTATTATCTATGGACCAGTGTTGGCTTAACGCTCAATCTTATTAGGTACGTGCTGTAACGTATTACTTTATAATCTAATATTGAAGTTAATTAACAAATAAAGACATACATTAAGTTTACTGCAATTTTCATACACTACATTTTTGTATAAAGCGGTCCTATTAAAATATGATTTCAAGTAGGTATAGTAGGTGAAATAGTTTAAAGTAAACCACGAATGGTTGGTGATGCTCGTTTGTCTGAGAAACTTAGCCTCATCTGAAGGTATGGTAGTCTTCTGCCGTTAAAAATCGAAAACAACATGTCATCCATCAAAATATTCCTTCGTGTTCAGTTGGACATAATTTACAGTACTCACACTTTATTAGCTCGAGTAAATAACGCGAGGTATCAAATGCGAACATCTCCCAAGAATCTGAGTCACTTTTGCCTACAAGGTGAGCTAAAACTTACAAAAAGCCCTGGCAGCATCACTGAATAATAAGCAGAGATTGAGATCTAACCAACAGGGTGATGTGAAATAAGACAAATATGGCCGCGCGCATGACCGGAATCTCAAATAGACGTATGCGCTGGCGCACTCCACGCACTCTTTGAACTAGTTTTTTTTTCTGGGCTCAAGGAAGTTGTTATTTCAAATAATGCTTGAACACCAGTTTTTGCGCACATTATAAAAAGTGCATAAGATATCCCGGAATCAAACTTGTTTGCGTTACACGCGGTGGCAGAGAATAAGCAGTTGTTGATTTTAAAGTATTTATAGAACGCTCACTGAAGCTAGATTTGTAGCAAAGGAACGGTATAAAGACTGATAACAGACAGATATAAATCTTGCAGAGTCTAAATACCACTTGCTATTATTAATTATTATTAATGATAGTTTATATCGGTGAATTATATTCGGGTTACGAAATTGGGTTTCAGTATAAACTGAAGCAATTTGTCTTGATCGTAACTTGCCGGTTTCAATTTCTCAAATTTAATCACAAGGTTAACTAGCTCTCTTCGTGGTCGCTTTTTGTTATATTAACGGTCATTCCTGTCTATAGTCATTTTGCCCTCATAAGTCATTTATTAGGTTACTTTTTCCATCATTTGTTTCTGAGTTATGACTGTATTTGCTGTGTTTATGCGCTTGAATGACCCCTTATACGGATGTCCTTTCTGCTAAAGATCTAATAGGAATTTTAATAGCTCCACCTACATCGTTTATAATTATGACACGTTTTCAATTATCGCGCGGTCTAAAAAGTCATTCCGCACTAATAACAGTTTTTGCTTTTTGAACAATGATACAATAAATTATGTTTTTGTTGAAATTCTTCAACTGTACGTTGGATAATTCGTATGAAATTGAGAACGGAGGGCATTTTATGAGTTTATGTACAGAAGGGACAGTTGCAGGTTGAAATGTATTTATCAATATTGCTGCTAACAAGATGCTTGGTGTTAAATGTCAATTCTTATGAAGTTTTTGCTCGTGATACTAATAAAATGAGAACTATTTGTCATGTTACAAGCCATTTTCAACTAGACTAGTGGATTTATGTGATACTAGTTTGGTAACAGCGTGGTGACTAAGGCAAGTCCCACCAAATGAACTGGTAATTGGGTGAGGCTGATATATTTTATTATTGGACTAGCTGTGCTCGCGACTTCGTCCGCGTGGAATAGTTATTTTTTCCCGTTTTTTTTTACATTTTCCATTATTTCTTCGCTCCTAATAGCTGCACCGTGATGTTATATAGCCTAAACCTTCCTCGATAAATGGTCTATTCAACACAAAAAGAATTTTTCAATTCGGACCAGTAGTTCCTGAGATTAGCGCGTTCAAACAAACAAACAAACAAACTCTTCAGCTTTATAATATTAGTTAAGATATATTTTTACTTTTTTTAAATTTTTACTTTCTTTATTTATTTATCCAATGGCATTCTCAACCACTGTATTTATATCTTTTGTGGTAACAAACTTTATTAAAAAGATTAAATTTCTTAAATCTGATACATAGGTTGACAACATAGTTGTATGTTCTAGAAATGAGAAACAACTAGAGAAGGCTTATTTATTTATGTCATGATAATAACTATGTAATTAAAGCTCAATTAAACTTTGTAGTAAAATAAATTTAGATGATTGGCCACATCTTTCTCATTTTATCTTATACTAGCAGTGCTCGCGACTTCGTCCGCGTGGAATAGTTATTATTTCCCCGTTTTTTTTTACATTTTCCATTATTTTTTCGCTCCTAATAGCTGCAGCGTGATGTTATATAGCCTAAAGCCTTCCTCGATAAATGGTCTATTCAACACAAAAAGAATTTTTCAATTCGGACCAGTAGTTCCTGAGATTAGCGCGTTCAAACAAACAAACAAACAAACAAACAAACTCTTCAGCTTTATAATATTAGTTAAGATAGTAATACTAGCTGTGCTCGCGACTTCGTCCGCGTGGAATAGTTATTTTTTCCCCGTTTTTTTTACATTTTCCATTATTTCTTCGCTCCTAATAGTTGCAGCGTGATGTTATATAGCCTAAAGCCTTCCTCGATAAATGGTCTATTCAACACAAAAATAATTTTTCAATTCAGACCAGTAGTTCCTGAGATTAGCGCGTTCAAACAAACAAACAAACAAACATACAAACAAACAAACTCTTCAGCTTTATAATATGAGTTAAGATTAACTTACATTGATTGTGAGGAGTGTGAGGCGTTCATGTGATTGTGAGGTCTACAGACTGTATGTAAATTGTAACATTTTTGTACTTACACAAGTCATACTCATGATGACATATTATTGTAATTAGGAAGAGCGATCTCATCCTAATACAGGTTTTTAACTTTAAAGGATGGGATCCATACCTACTCTGTAACACCGACTTGTTATGAAATAAATATTTTTGTATTGATATTAAACTAAAAATGCTTACATACTACATAATATACACCAATAAGTAAACCATAGATTTATAAAGAGATTTTAATTAATATTTTAGTTTAGTCATTGAGCTATTCTGTATTACAAACATCTGTATGTTATCCTTATCGACCTAAGTGCCATTGTAATGACCATAGACTGCCATTTTATTACCGTACAAATACAAACACATATCTCAACTACATATAACACTTTAATTGAAATTACTTAATTATAAACTACTAACTAATAAAAGTAATGTATATTTTGTATGTCAATTCATCAAATCAAGGCTTTTCATCATAATTATTATTGTATCAGCACTATTTCATTCTCATAACATGAAAAAGCCCACATATTTATAATTCAATATACACTAAGTACGTTTAGAACAAGTTATTAAAATATTTTTCGATGATAAGCAAATGATAGAACATTTATTCCATGTCGACTTTATAATGTAACCTCTACAATTTTATTACTTAATCTTTAATTAAGCTAAATAATTAAATTAAAAATCCATATAATAAGCCTACGGCTATAATCAAGGCGGCAGGATGTTATTTAAGAACCAGCCAAGTGTATTAACACCTGACTTCTAATGAACTTACTTATCTGAAATTAATTTTAAAACAAAGCTCTATTTATTATTCTAAAGAACACATCTCCCAATGGCCGTTCATTTCATTACTCTTCCTTGATTATACTATACGCTTCATATTCGCCCTTATGGCGAACATAATAGAGTTCAATTTTCCAATATTTGAGTATATTGGAAACTATTTTACAACTAATCAACTCTGTATTGATAATTAGACCATAAATTTTTACCAAGCGCATGATACTAGCATTTTTTAACATGGAAGATAAGTCCTCGTGTATTGTAAAAAAAAAGGTGACGGCATTGAAAAACAAATTGTTTGCATCTTGTGTACAAAAGAAGCGACAATGCAAAATAGAGAACCTTCACAACACTAATGTGTGTATTTATTGTGTCTGCAGGCTCTACTGATTTAAGTCCTTTTTTAATCTTGGTTTGTTTTTATTGAAGAAACTAACCTATGAGCAATAAAATTGCCTGAGCAGCGAATAAATGCACTATTTATGTCATTTTAAATTATTAGGTTATACTTACGTTTTACAATCATAAAATTAGTACCTTTTATGAAAGGAATAAATGTATTTACCTTATAATCATTCGAGAAATGTAATTTTATGTAGAGTCGTATCGTAGTTTAGATTGCATTTTCGATTGTTTGTCATACTTTTAGTGCTTATAAGAATTTCCAATCATTGTAATAACGTAGTAGATGTACCATCGAGTGAAATTAACGTCATACATTTTCAGATGCATATGTGCATTTCGAGATATGAGCGTTGCAACGGGGCGCGAACGCATCTTATGCGTCGCCGTCTCGCGCGTTGTTTAGGCTACTCCCGCGGCACTCCCATCAAACTCTCATAAAGCGGCACACGCCGCGTAAAAGTTTGCTCAACCAACAGACGAGACCCGAACCCGCCGGGGGCCGTAAATCGGCAATAAACTCACCTTAAACCCGGCCGCCAGCCGCCGGCGAACAACCTAGCGGCATCCCGCCAACTTCACAAGTCACAGTTCTGAGTTTCACTCGATCGGGTCACGTGTCAGCGTTTTAGATGGGGCATGAGAGTAATACTTAATGCGCACGTGGGTTGCAGGTTCGCGTTGTTTATGGTGTGGCGTTACGCAACGGCTTGTCGCGATGGAGCGCGTCAGTTGAATGTGCCGGCCGATGGTTTACGACTATGCGCACCCCCCGCCGTCGACGCCGCACGCCGCGGCGCCGCAGTAAATCTGCTACCAGAAAAGGACGCCACCCCCGTTAATCCCGCGCAGTTGATGCCCGGACAACGTTAATCGGCCCGATTAATTGGCCGGTGATCGCGATTTCGCACCGGCTGTACCACGGCCGCTCCGGGCAAGTGCCGTCGTAAAGTTTCTTCGTGTATCGTTCGATGCACCAGACGTTGATACCAGAACGTAGGCAGTGAATACGGCTCTACTTTGATTATGATTTTTGTAGCGATTTTTGTACGTTTTCGTCTTTTTTTCGAAAATGACTGGCTGTATAAAGCGATTTATGATCTTTTTGGTACTGGCAAGCAACAGTGAGAAAATAATTTTGATCAATGAATGTTTACGAATCATGACTGTTTAAAGTAATAATCACTAATGCAATGGAAAATACAAAAGTTTGAAAGCATTCCAAGTAATACCACATTTTTATTTTCTTTTATTTAAAGCTCCAATTATAGAGTTATAATTTTTAGTACGTAAATATTAATCCAAGACTGCTGAATAGGAATCTATGAAATTTAAAATTATTTGAATATGTATCTTTAATAATGGTAATTATCATACAATTATACAAAACCTAATATACCTACCTATTTATTGGGAATATCATTACATAAAGCCTACAGGTAAATGTTTCTTCACAAAGTTCGACACTTTAATAAGAAAAACTTATATATAAAATCTTATATATAAGAACAGAATATCAAAAAATATTTATAAGTTAGTATGTCATGCTCTTTTAAGCACTTATTGGAGTACATATTTGTATAAAATATTCGATTTTGATAGATAGATATAACCGACTTAATACTAGGTATAATAGACATTTTAAACAATATAAGTTGAATTCATTCTAGTAATTAACAATAAACGTACATAATCCGTATTATGATTATTATGAGAACATAGTAAGTATACACTAGTACAATTAAAAATTGTAGTAAGTAGAAGAAACGTTAGTAATATAAAGTCACAAAACACTTTTAAGAATTATCATTGTCTATAAAATAACCTCAAAGGAGGTAAGCGTCGTTTTTATTTACAATTCAACACAGAAAGTAGGGTAGAAATATACAATTACACACATAATTCAGCAACTGAAAGTTTATAGGTTATGATTTGTAACATTCCCACAACTCTATCAATAATAAATACGTAAATGGTTATTCTTGATTCATTTATAGATACTATTATCAAGTAAACCCAAAATTAATTAAGTAAATAAAAAAAACAGTGAAAAGTTAATTGTATTTTTAAGATGAAAAAAATACAAGTTGAATAAAGCTCTAAACACAACCTACATTTTGTCCTTTTACCAAGCATGAAAAATATAACAAAGCAAAGTTAACAAAGCGAAGCAACTCTTACCTGCTCGTGTTCATAATGGATCTAATATACCACTATACAGATTTCGATACAGAGCCAGCGGACCAATCAGAGTAAAGGAGACGCCGCCATTTTGTTTCCCCCGCCAACCGCTAACCTTGCGCTCGGCGCGGTAGTAATGACAGTTTCATTTGTCAACGTCAAGATGCTGCACGTATCAGGAGAGTGGTTAGCAGTAGGTAATTATAAGTTTTTGAGCACACCTGTTATCCCTTCCCATTCTAACTGTTAGACTAATGGATAAGCCTAATAACGCAGGCTTAATTTAAAATACTAATGATTGTCTAAGTACGCAAATAATATTGGATTGTTTAAAGTTCATGAAATTATATATGTCACCGGAAAATAGCAAGAATCGTAAGTTGATCAATTTCCTAGGTAGTTGATTAACTTCCGGAAAATAATAAACGGCAGTTGAAATGTATTATTTAACGTATGTATTTTAGTAAATTGATCATTTTACGGGGTCTTGCCGTCAAATCATCCGACGAAGGTGAGGTGAACGTTGATTGGTTCAATGGCTCACGTGGCGTTATCTCGGCAGCCAATCAGGGAACAGTGTATTAAGTTACGGGTAATAGTGCACCGTTAAATAGTACATTGAGCAACGATTGGCCCATTTGAGGACGATTTTACTTGTTTCAAAATAGTAAATTATTAAATGACTGTCATGCTACCGTAAATTGATCAACTAACTGAAATCCATTGCGTTAAATAATACATTTCAACAACCGTTTGTTATATTTATTTATAACTGTGATAGTTTCACTATAAGTCTCGACCAATGTTTGAAATCATTGAGCACTTACGATACAATTATTGCAATAGTAGGCGACTTGAATATTAATATAATTCCCCAAAACATTGATATCAACTCAGAATTTTATTTAAACACTCTTGCATCACATGGCATGTTACCTGCGCATGTTTTCCCTACAAGAAATGAGAACTGTATAGACCATATAATTTTAAAAAGTAATAAAATTGCAGTAACTTTAGTTCTAAATTCGTTATTTACGGATCATGCTCCCGTACTTCTTAGTCTTGACCTTAAAATGAAAACACATCTTACAAATACACAACATTTTAAACGAACTGATGTACCTTTATGTGTAAATGAGCTGGAAAATACAGATTTCTCAACTATTCTTAATTCACAAGATGCAAAAGTCTCAGCAAATTTATTGGTTAACACTATATCCACTATTGTCAATTCACAGTCTCGCAATATTAAAATACCATGTCGTAAAGTAACTATTAAGCCATGGATGACCCCTGGACTTTTGCGCTGTGTAAGAAATCGTGACAAACTTTATATTAAATTTAAAAGAGATTCTAAAAACGAAACATTAAAAATAACGTACAAAAGGTATAGAACATATTGCAATAATCTTTTGAAGAAAATAAAACTAGAATATCAGCGCACAGAGTTTCAAAAGTGTTGTAAAAATCCTAAAGCAACATGGAACCTTATAAAAAAAGTGTCAAATTTAGCAAACCCTAAATCCTCAGCTAATGAACTTTTAAATCTAGACGTAAATCCATTATGTTCAGTAAATAAAGTAAATAAGTTTTTTGCGGATGTGGGCAAAACTTTAGCAGCCAAAACAATGACTTTGACTTCGAATAATGTACCCATGACAAACTTTAACGATCCTACTCAAAGAGATTCCATGGCTCTTATCCCCACAGACAATGAAGAGATAAACAGAATTATCATTGAGCTCAAGCCGAATAGCGCAACTGGGTGGGATAATATCCCAACATCCTTGCTTAAAGCTGCCAGACATGTACTGGTGCCAATTATCTGTCATGTTGTGAATCTTTGTCTTTCTCAGGGTATATTTCCGGATGTTTTTAAAAAAGCAATTGTGCACCCAATATTCAAGAACGGGGACAGAAGCAGTGTGGATAACTATAGGCCTATATCAGTACTCTCAGCTCTTTCAAAGATTTTTGAAAAAGTTCTCAATAAAAGGTTACTGGCTTATCTCAGATCAAATGATATTCTTGCTGAAAATCAATTCGGTTTTATCACAGGTAGGTCCACTGAATCCGCAGTTCTGGAACTCACCACTTCGATCGTAAAAAGCTTTAATAATAAACATAAAATAATAGGAATATTTTTGGATTTGTCTAAGGCATTCGACACTGTTTCTGTTCCCATACTACTTAAAAAACTAGAACATCTAGGTGTTAGAGGTTTGGCACTTGAGGTTTTTACCAGCTACCTCACAAACAGATTTCAAAGCGTTATTATCAATGGTCATGAGAGTGAAAAAGAGGAGCTTAGCTTTGGAGTCCCACAGGGTAGTGTCCTTGGACCCACCCTTTTTCTAGTATATATAAATGACCTATGCAAGTTGGTGATTGAGAACTCACAAATTATTACATACGCCGATGACACAGCAATCCTTATTCATGGCACGACTTGGGAAGAAACTAGGAAAGCTGCAGAATTGACATTGCGTACTATTATGGGATGGCTGTGTAGTAATATGCTGACACTCAATCTTTCTAAAACACATTTTTTAACCTTTGCACCCACTAGATCTACGCAACCCCCCACTGGTTTTTCTGTCCATGCTCACACATGCTTGGTTGAGAACATTTCTTGTACGTGTACTAAAATAAACCGAGTGGATAGCATCAAATATCTGGGCGTTATTGTGGACAATACCCTATCATGGAAAGAACAAATTAGCGCTACTGTGGTCCGGATCAGAAAATTAATATTCGTTTTTAAGAAATTACGATCGATTGCAGACCAAACAACGCTTAAAATTGTTTATTTTGCTCTGGCTCAATCTGTCATAAACTATTGTATTGTAGCATGGGGAGGGGCTCCTAAAACGCTTCTTTTGCGACTCGAAAGGGCACAAAGGGCAATATTGAAAGTAATGACTTTTAAACCCATTTTGTTCTCTACGGAACAGTTGTACGCCTCGCGTAGTGTATTAACAGTCAGAAAATTATTTATTCTTAGCATTATTTTAAGAAAGCATTCAAAATTGGTGTATGAGTTGAACGTATATAAAAAAACTCGACGTAAAAATAAGGTATGCAAAACAGAGCCTTGTCGACTGGCCACTGTCGGCACTCACTATTATTATCTCAGTGGAAATATGTATAATCGTATTAATGAAATATTGAATATCTATCCTCTTACATATAATAAAGTAAAATTAGAAGTTACAAAATGGTTGCTACCTCTGAGTTATCAGGATACTGAAATATTGTTTAAACCTTAATATCTAAATGGAGTATACATTTAAATTTAGACAGCCTACACACACACACACACACACACACACACATACTTACACACATCCACCCACACGACACACACACGCACACACACACCCATACCACACACATCCACCCACACCACACACTTGCATGTACTTCCTATAGTAAGTTAATGTAAAAATAAAAGTAAAAAAGTAAAAATATATATGTATATATATAGAATCAGTTAGGTACAACACCTACATATTTTATGGAACATGTTAATTCTGAAGTGTCTGGAGGTCTGGGCGTTAATAACTGCAACACAGTCTACGACTACCGCAGTTGTTATCGTACATACTCAAATATCATGTATTATGTGTTATTGTTCCCAAATAAACTTTTTGAATTTGAATTTTTGAATATTCCGAAAGTTAATAAACTACCTAGGAAATTGATCAACTTACGATTCTTGCTATTTTCCGGTGACATATACAAATTACAACGTATTTAGCGTTTTTTTATTTTAAGTTTCTTATATTGATATGTAATTGATTTTATAGTGGAATATTTTGAGGGGGCAAAATGATCTGTTTAAAAATTGAGTCGAATTGAGAACCTAAATTTATTTCATTCATTCAACCTTGTCCTTTTTTTAAAAGTCGGATAAAAATCGAATGTGAATGTATCACAGGCATTTCTTGTTTTTTTTGCTTTGAGCTTATGATCCATTATATTTTAGGTGCCTCTAATGTATGTGGAAATATACATTATGTGGAATATGTGCATTCTTTATCTTTTCAAATAATTTTATTTCGACAGTCTAGTCTAGTATCTAACTTATTAGTGTAGCATCATATCAACGCGTCTCCGTATAAGCGATATTGTATAATTTATTTTTTTGTATTTGTGTGATTCTGACATTTATGGCTGAAATTTTCGTTTTTGGATATTAAATAAAATGACTTACTCGTTGAATTAAAAGAAACCATGCTACACTTTACTTAATATGTGTCGGAATCGGTATGTAATTGAAGTTAAAAACTACAACAGTAAAACCACACTGCTTTGGATGTGTCCCGTATCAAAATGAAGTATACCGTATGATGAAGTATACCCGAAATTTGTGCTGGCGAAGCCGATTTTTTACGCGTTAGTCTTTTATAAATAGAAATCATAAATACTAGCTTATAGATAATGAAATACAAAAGGCTATTTAAATAGAATTCGTTCGACTTCAACGCAAAATAGTAGACATCCAGTAAAAAATAATGTACCTACTTAATTATTCAACAACCAAACCATGTTTTTTATTCTTTAATAAGCTATACACTAATCGGTACTTTTCTCTCCTTTAGTAAATAATAATAAATATGATTATGAAAATATTGTAATTCTATTTTAATTACAACAACACTACCAACTACATAAATAACAAATTTGATTACACAGTTTTCCAGATTTGATTTTTACTTACAAAATATTTCTTGTAATCATTGTAAATTTAATCACTAAACACAGAAGCTCCTTATTAAAGCAAAACATTGTAATTACTTGCGTCACTACGAAAAAAATTACTGCATAACAGAACTTGCATTAATTATTACTGACATTATAATTCATGGTAAGGTCGATAAAAACAAAAGTAATAGAGTATAGTATAATATGTCGGTACAAATCAGCCTAGATTGGCTGAAACTATTATGAAACTTCCTCTACTATGTATAGGTAGGTATATTGTAGCCAAAGTAAATGTGAGACGATATCAAGACAGATAGGACTACATTATGGATTTACAAAAGTTTGGTTGTCCAAAATGGTAAAAAAAAAACTTACTTAGGTAAGTACTTACTAAAGTGTAAATAAAAAATAAATTGAAGTACATTATAGCGAAAAGGTATTATAAAATAACATTTGACCCATTGTAAGCCAATGCTATAGATACAATTGAAAATCGATATAATGTGTTTCTCACGTAGTAAATACGTAAAATGTAGAATAATTGCATTGAATAATGCGCGAATTGTTTCATTCGCATATGGTAAGGTTTTTGAGTGGTGGCCTCAGAAAATGTAATTAAAATAATGTCTTCCACTCCACAAGACAAAACCCGAAATATACACAGTAGACTAATTTTATTAGAGTAAAGAATGTCAATGATTTGTATCAGTTTATTAACATTTCTTTTTAAACTTTTTATAGGATATGAAATAGATATAAAAAAAACAATATCGAAGTAGAGCCACTTTCCTGCAGTGCACCAGCACATTTCGTTCGCCACATTCCACAGCGCGTTTGAAGCATGCCCCAAACAGCTGATTTCCCCGGCATACTCCCATCTCCTTTGTCGCGTACAGAAATACGCAATAAAACAGAGAAAACTATACTTTATGCGCTCCCGCTAGTATTGCGCGGACGGCGTGCGTAACCTACATGCGGCCATTTCCAGATTTACGATCTGGGAAATGTGTGTTAGAGGGAGATAAAAATATTAAACTCTCGGCCGACGGCAACTCGAACGTAGCTGATACTCCGAGGACAAGGCTTCCATAGTACACCCAAAATTCGAAGATGCTGCACGAACAACATAGCAATTTTAACCACCACTGCCAGAATGACCTCATAGAATTAAAGAAAAACGCCCTGTTCATGGTTTATATTTTCTTAAACTATCATTTCCAAGGCCACCGTAGTAGTTTTATCTGCAAATTCGGCATATACACGTCTCACGAGTCGCATACTAGCTCATCGTGTCGTGTTTGTGTGCGTAAATTAAACTATCCGCATGGGACCGATGAGCGTTATAGCTTTCCCTTTTGTTTGGCTAAGTTATGGGTACGTTAGAGCGAGAGGTCGTAAATCGCGGCGTGCCGCGTGAAGTGACATGTTTATGGGCGGGGTAGCGAGCGGGAGGCGCGCGGCAGTCGCGAGCATGGCGCCGCCGTGGCAGGATATGCACCGTTTTTAGGTTATTTTTTTTTGTTTTGATAGCGTTAGATGACTAATATGATATTTATGAAATGTAGATAGTTTCTAAATTAATGACTGTTTTTGACACTTGTTTCTGTGATGACTGGTTCATTTTGTATTTTTTTAATTATTATTTTTTTTTATAAAAAGAAACTGGCTAAAATAATATTAAACTTGCGATTTTTTTCAACTGGATCAAACCAGGCAAAATAAATATAATGAAATATTTGCTCAGAAAGAAATATTATAGTAACCTTAAAACAGAAATAAATAGTATTATTAAGTTCGTATTGAGACCACCTAGAGATTTTTATTAGTTAAAAATTAATTTGCACGTTACGACACCTGTATTTTTTTTAATGTACCACGCATGTTCGAGGTTAGTAAGAACACCAGAGGTCGAAATCTGAATTTACTGAATCATTTTTAATTAAAATAAAAAATCCTCCTATCCGCCTAATTACTGTGGCCCAGAAATCAGCAAAAGCACTAGAATAAGCCATTAATCTATCCGCACGGATCATTCTACAGGTGGCGAGGTGCCCTTAATGAGAGCCACCCTACGCCCTATAAATTAACACGGCATACTTCTCTGCGAAGTTGGTAATGTGTCACTTCTGCCCACTGTGCACAATTTTGTTTACACCCCCGCATTTATTTGGCCAGAATTCGAGGAATGCTCGTGAATAACATTCAATAATTAAATTCCATTTTGTTTATTAATTCACTGCCGAAGTTCGACTTTCTATAGGATATACCCCAATTTCAAATGGTTAACAGCTTTTGAACCGCTACTACATCTGTTAAATACAAAAAAAAAATACTTTTGATCTGCCACAATAACTTTATAAAAATTATAAATGCTTTTGTAATGTATTTCATACTTTTTTTATTTATTATGTATAGGTAAAATATCCATAATATAAACAAGAAGAAAACTCACGAGACTTATAGAAGACCTTAGTGCAGCAGTGTGACAATAAAGGCAAAATAAAAAAAATGGGGCTACTGCTGTATTTACACAAATAAACAGTTAGTAGAAGATCCCGCTATACAACGACCTTCACCGCGACGTTTATTGGATTAAACTTATTTTTTATGTAAATAAATATGTCAATATATAATGCTATGGGTTGTCCAGGGTATGATTTTATGGATAGGTCAACACAATAGGTTTCATCTAGTAACAATGGATATTTAGACTGCGTCAGTCATATAATATAAAAGTTCATTGGTAGGTAGTTAGTATGGTATCACCTCTGACATAATTTCTTTTATGAAGATCGTTCGTCATTTTTTTCCCACTGTCCACAATTTCGTTTACGCCCGAAGTTATTAAGCGAAAATTCTTGGAATGTTAAAACGTAAACAGCGCGGACAAATGATGAATTTCCTTTTTAATGTGCCAGACATTGGTTAAAATTTAGTTCAGGGTGAGAGAAACTACATTTCGAGGTTTTGGTTGGCACAATTAAAACTACGTTTTATATTACATACCTACTTACTCAAACCCTGAAAAAAAAATGCTTTTAGTAGAGTATCTTTTAATGTAAGTTTACTTTTTATAGTCATTAGTTGTCATTAACAAAATATTTTTTAAACTTGATTATGACTTTGTGGGGCATCATCATAAGTCATCCCGGCTTTACATTAGGTAGAGCCCTTATACTATAATGTAAAGAAATAATTATCCACTGGTTATGATTTTGTTTTTGAGTTGACTCTATAGGCAATATGGTTGTCGAGCGAAATAAATATCCATGCCGTATCATACATAGTTCTAATAAGTATTCATCCATACCATTTGGAAACCTTTCTTTCATGAACTGTTCGTTTCCAACGATCGTTCTTTCCGCGTACGTGTAAGCTCAGGAATGAGCTCCCAGCCGCGGTGTTTCCCAATCGCTACGACTTGTCCTTCTTTAAACGTGGTCTAAAGAGAACTCTTTCCTCACGGTAGGCAGCGGCTTAGCTGTGCCCCTGGCATTGCAGAGTCTATGATCGGTGGTAACCGTTTAACATCAGATGGGCCGCTTGCTCGTCTGCCACCCACAGTAACAAAAAAAAATCACTCTAAGTATTCATTGGGTAGTGCCTATGCACTATAAACGAAAGAAAATAGTACCTATTCAATTCAAACATACTTCAGGCAGTACCTATTCACTTCAGACATTACATATTTGCTTCAAATAGTGCATATTCACTTCAGACAGTGTATGTGTATATGTAGTCACTTAACAAAATGCTCATTTCAGCTGATCTTGAGTAAACTTAACCTAAATATCCACAAAAAAAAAGGCCATGAGTGATTGCATTTCACACGTTAGTGTGCCATGGATTCATAAACCTTCCAAATAAACTTGTACACTTGACACTTCCAAGCGAGCACTCCGCCTCTGAGCCGGTGAAACTGAGGTGGTGGCGTGACTTGCAGCGGAATCGCCGATTACCCCGGCACAGCTCTCGCGCCAATCTGCATATTAACGAACGGTCACGTCCCGATTTTTATGGTATACCGTTGTTTTTGGTGCGGCATCCTTGTTGAAATGTGTCGATAGTTTCACTGACCTCGGTGAAAGGATGTGGTGGTAGGGCCACGTCGGGAATATGATTGGACGGTTTCGTTGCAAAGCTTCGATCGGTTGGTATGGAAGCTGAAAACTCAAGCGCCTTCACTTTGAAACTAATCCAAGGTTCGATTTAATCTCACAATCAATCTTATCTCAAAATTATTCATCTCACAGTAGCAACTCAGTAATATGGTTTTTATTCTGTTTGTAATAATTCTAGTTTCAGTTAGTTTTAATGTATAAGTAGGGAAATACTTCGGCTTTAGTACATAAAAGCAGTACATTAAAGTAAAGGAAGGATGTACGAGTATGTGTAGTTTACATAAGAGATTGAGAAAAGATAAATTTACCAACCCACCTGCCAAGCGTGGTGGCTAAGGGAAACCACCCCTGAAAATATTGTCTAGAGTCCTATGTCTAGCGCTGTACGTTTGCAGAGTGATGATAATGATGGTGAAATAGAAACTTGATGTGACCTTGATATTGACTGGCTTGATGGCTCATTTGGTAGTCACCTCTAACCTCTAAACCAAGGGTTATGGGTTCGATTCCCGCACAGTACAAACATTAGTGTTCATGAACATGTCTGTTTGTATTGGTCTGGATGTTTACTATGTATAATAAAGATTTTTTTACAAAAAAAAGGATCTAAGTAAGTTTATCAGTTGTCTAGTACCCATAGTACAAGCTTCGGCTTAGTGTGGGGCTAGGTGGCGATGAGTGGCTCAGTGCGTCATGTCTTGCAGGGTGCATGTGCTGAACACATAGATATACTCGTAATACCATCCTGTATTTTACCACATGTTCGAATAAACCATTTGAACTTGATATTTATTAAAAAAACTTCCTTAAAGCTTGAATACCACACACTTTTATTATGGTCAGGTAAATATTAACTCAAATTTTAATTACTGGCTAAACAGGTACTTGCTGACATTTTCTAATGTGGTATAAGTAAGCAAGTTAAAGTAACTAAATCTTAACTCCTTAAATTAGGTATAGCACTGCACATTAACCCACTTCATATTCCCTTAACGTCAAATCCTTTTATTAGCAAACCTTACCGTAACCGTCATGCAACATTAGACGGATACTCTACACGCCATTAGCGAGGTACAAAGCGTCAGAGATTTTCCTTGCATCATGGAAAATCTTTTCTCTTGTTCACAATAGGCCGCGTATAACATTAGAAACATAAATATTATTAATAACTGAGCCTCGAGCTCCCAGGCTGAAGTTTCATTCGTTCACAAAAGAAAAACTCCGCTCTGCGTAACCTATGCATCGCCATCTATCTTTTTCCACAAAAGCCGGACATTATTGTTCGGTCCAAACACTCCTAAATCTTCGGAAAAGTAATATATATTCGTTTTGCCCAGTGCGGTGTACGGTACATAGACGGCAGTCAGTTCGCTACTTTTCTGTATCTACTAATGTTTTATACATCGCTCGGTGCGTCTGCCGCTCGCCGTTCGTTGGAAAAACGCACAAAATTTTCACGGATTTAGATCGTATTTTCTAAAACCTATGCAGTTTCGTTTACGACTGTTTCACGGAAACGTACCAATTGATGTGAGGCTGCATTTGTCGTTTGTCGAGAAACGACTCATCTCCGTTCGACGCGTGAGGAGATTTCTTCTTTGAAGCAACTGAGATAAGGGCTAGTTTAGAATCGCGGACGGGATGGCTAAATCCCGTCTGTCGAGATGTTTATTAGAGCAGTGTCGGTGCGTCCGGTAGGCAAACTTGCAAATGTGGTTGACTGAACGTTATTAAGATTGGTGATTCATATTGCGGGCAGTGTTTCATTGTTTCGTGCAAACACTTCATACAATTTGATGTCAACCTCCTCGGAGGAGATTTATGTGAGTGTAAAATTAGAGATGGCAGGCTTTCTGACTCGTGTAATTGCTTTTGGTTGTATTCTGATTTGGTTCTTTATGACTTGTTAACACTTCTTTATTAATTTCTTACGTTTGATCACACAAGTTTATTGAGATTAATTTATGAATTTTGTGAAAAATGTAGTCTCGTATTAAAGTAAGTACTAGAAGTACATTATAACAGTCAGGATTATTTCTCAAAAACATTTAGACCAATGAATGTTTGGTTGATACCAATAAACCATATTGGGCCATTCAACGAAAGACTCCGGATTTCATTTTAAATGTTGGAAAACAACATTTAAATTTCTGCTTTACAAATATGCACTACACATAATTTTTTCTACACAGCATTTCCATCACTTGAATTGTTTATTTATCATATTATACGTCGTCACTTTTTCTAAAACGTAACACAATAATGTATCTCCAACCTTCGCCCACTCCAGTCATTGTCAAACCACCCAAATTAGGCCCAAAAAACAAAGTCCAACAAACTTCTCATGTTACCAGAAACTTCTCAGTATTACATAATGGACTCGCGTAATTTGAGAATGAGGACCGTAAAGCAGCGTCAAAATATGTAAAGATTTTTATCTTTCCCGTAAAATGGCCTGGGAAAAAACATAAAGAAGGTGGTGTCACCTGATCCCGACAGGCGGGATTTATGTCGCTCGTGTGACCGCGGCCTTAGTTCAAGTTATGACGCTCGCTTATAATTTACCTACATGTGACAAGAAATATAAGTAGGTTAACTAATGAATGCGGATGAGTCAGTTTTATCGTGCCGTCTCTTTTTCTTTTTCCCGTACGTTGATTCCGAGTTGATAAATTACTTGATTTATCGCCTGAGCTTTGTTGCGTTAGGGTGAATAATGGTAACTAATTAACACGTGGAGTGGTTGATGTAAGCCGTAACTAAAAGTGGAGGCAATGTAAACTGTATAACTGTGTATCTAAAGCTCATTCGTACCTGTTTTTGAAGATATTTCTTATAAATTTGTGTATTCAAATAATCTTTAATTTTTTTACGATAATGCAATTTTATATTGAACGTCGCCTCTACAAGCTTAATTCACTTTATTTCAGTAATATTAGACTTCGTCGGCGCAAAAGGAGGAGAGATTTTCATTCCCGTCCAGTCAATTTAAAATGCCATGTTTTCTAAATTTGAGCATTCCTACATCACACTCCAATAAAAAATTGTAACAAACTAAGTACCAAATATATTATGCACACTCTATCGCCTTTATTTTTTTTATTATCGTATCTGATAATGATGAACAAATAATAAATCTAATCACATACTAAAAAATTTAGTAGGTACTTTTTGTTGAAATCCATACCAATCAACGATTAATTTACGACTTATCAAAGCACTTAACTAATGGTCACATTTCCCACACCTAAAATTAGGTGAAACGTGTTCAAATGCCAATTACACCCACAAATAACAATCAAGAGCCGTCAAGAATCAAATTAAAATGAGGAGCGCCACTAAAATCTCCTCATTACAACCGAAAGACATTAGTAAAGGGCGGGAAAAGAAATGCTGGGCCTAGAAATGTAACCCGAAATGCCCGCAATTTTGTAACAATGCAACATTTTATCCTGCACGTTTACGTATACGAAAATAAACTTTATTAATATGTGAATAAAAGTTGATTTTTATTGGCGCCAAAGTGAATATACGCCGTAAAGTGTGGTAGCCCTGAAAGCTCAAGTAAAGTGGAAAGAGTCCCCGAGAAAATTGGCACAAGTGGTTTTAGCCGAGACGGGCGCGGGCGGGCGGGGCGCGAGAAGTAAAGATTAAACTGTGTACAGAAGAGGCTGCGTGCGTACGCTTTATATTTATCTATGCGCACTATATAAACCTAAAATAGGTATGGTTCTGGGTATTCTGAGAAACACTCCCATTTGGTACCTAGGTACTTACATTACAAAGAAAAGCATTCTTGGATAAGAAATGTTAGCTTGTTATTTGGCAACAAGTTGCCAATTTTCACTATGTTTTTATTTATTACAAATAAATGAATTAGACCCTGCCGAATCAAAGGTCATGTATTTAATTTCCACCATTGACAAATATTCATGTGTCAAATGCTTGTGATGTTAAGTAAATTGTTATTATTAGTTATAGGACTCAGTAAAGTATACATTTGTCTTACCTTCGTTGATTCCGCTATCCTTTGTAATAAATAAATGTGACGTAGTCTGGTATCTAATATTCATATTGAATTTGCTCCTACTGAAATAGACTTTCAACTGTAGTTAAATCAAATAATACCAATTTCACATTTGTCACAACACGAACTCGAGTAACTCGAACGGTAAGCTCGAGGTATGCTTTTCCTCGGCTAGGCAAATGGTGTAATTTAAATTTAATTAACTTTAAAAAAAAACTTTAACATATTTATAATTTAGATAATTTGAAAGTTTATACACTTTAACCTATAAGTGTATTATACTCGTAATACTTAGATATTCTATTAAAGAGAGGTATTGAGCTGCCCGTCCGGGGAAGGACCTCCACCCTATAGAATACCGCAGCCAAATGACCTCCGGGTCGTGTTTCTGCTGGTGAGTAGGGTCTCCGGAGCTCGTGGGGGGTTAGGGTTGGGCCGGCATGGCAGTGGCAACTGACAGGTAACTAACTAGCTACTTGCCAGTTGTCACAGCGACTTGGGCTTCTCTTTAGCTTTCCATCAGGCGTAGGAAGCCATTATGTCGAGCTACTATAAAAAAAAAAAAAAAATCTTTTTGTCAACTAGGCAACAAACAACATTAAGAACGCGAGATGTCCGTTCTGATGCGCGGCGTACTCTCTGCCCGCGTATAGGGGTGGCCGTCGAATGCTCGCCCAGAGATAGGGCTCGCGGCAAGATGTATTGCTGCTTACGAAAAATTTTCAACAGTCGCCTCTATCGGATCGGTCTCGAACGGAAAATAAGAGGGGGCACCGACAAATAAATGAGCGCTGTAAATATCCCTATGACAATAATACAGGTCAGCAATAGATTACTTTTGGGAGATAGCGACGCATTATTAATGTAAGAAAAACACAGGAAAAAAGCCGATTGATGGCAACGGGAGATAAAATAATGGAACCTATTGACTAACTTTGCGGAGGATTCACTGAAAGTTGGTTATTCGAATGGGATTCTGTCATTATTGAACATAAAAACAGTGGGATTTGGAACGATTATTTCTATGCTTATTCATCATTTCCTTTTTGTGAGTATGATAAATGAGCTCTTTGCTGTAATTCATTGGTTTTAGTTTTGCAATGTCGCTGAAAGCGTAGTAAATGTTTAAAGATCTCTCTTACCCAACGATACTAAAATACTCGTACTAGCAACATATAGCTTTACATACGATAAAGTATATGTGAAAAAATATTGCACGTATAAAGTTGACATTACATATACCTACTTGCATTTACAATGTAAAGAATTGCTTATCTGAAAATGATAAAGACCGTAATCATTTTCAAAGAAAACAAATATGTCAACGAACGCCAAGATGTGTTCTTGGTTTTCTAAATAAGATACATAAGTATTTTCAGCTTTAGTATTCAATTTTTAAAAGGTTTTACGTGAATTTTAAACGATATCTAAACTTATAGTTGAACCGATGTTTATACAGTTTTTTTTTCAAGCGACTCTTTAGTACTCGTATTATTGCAAACCTATAATCACAATATCCTCTAAATGATAAGCAAGATGATAAACGCACCATAAAATAGACCATCGTCTCAATCCCGCTCAGAAGATAACAGAAACTAATTCAATTAAAAATCCAAATCACACATTCCCAGCGTAACCGTGGTGGATTTTTCTTTGGAAATTTATGTCCGCGGCTGCCTCCAGAGGGCGCGGTACAGCGGGCGGTGGGGGGTAGGGGGGACCGACTTCATTTCGCCCGCGTCGTTTATCTTGAGAAACATAATTCAGGCCCGAAGTCTCTGTCAACTTATTCCCATTCTTTCGCCTAAGCGTAAAATGGGTGTATGTTTTACTTTTTATATCTAAACGGATACCTACCTATCCCCTTTGGGACGTGCGTTATTTACGACAGAACGTGAGACGTGTGCGAAATTAACGTTTTTAATTATGTGCTCCAGTTTTGGGCGATGACAACCCTGAGTTTTCAAAGATTAAGCTTGTTGAGTAACAAGTGAATAAGTAAGTCTTAACAAGTTTTAAATAAAATTACCGTAATCATCTGCAGGGAGCTTAATTTAAAAATTAATTCAAATTATAGGAAGGCTTTTTGTAGTCGATTTTGTACGTACAATCATACCTATCTCTATGTTAATAAGATATGTAACACAAATGTATATGGTAAGGTAACAGAAAAACTTAAATGATTCCAAAAATTTACTTTATAAATAATCAAAAACGTACCTTTATTGTAGAGTGAAATAAACTGAAGTTTTTCTTTGACCAATAAGTATTGAAAAGTAAATACGAGAACGCTAATGGAATTTTGACAGCAAATATTATGATAAAGAAAATAATATATTGTTACTTTAAATTAAGTTCGGAACCTTGATATCAAACAATAGACATTAGAGGGTAGATATCAATACTATTGCTAAAATAATTTATGGCATTTATTATTATTCCCCTTGCTTGTGGGTCCTACATAATACTGACTTCTTATTTCCTGTTTCATTTTTTTTTCTTATAGGTTGATATCGCTTGATTAATATTAGGAAATATTAATAATCGTATGAACGTCACGATTTATTATTTAATAATATTATGTTAAAAATTTTACAGTTTTTATGAACAAATATATTGATTTAATGATTATTTTGCACGATGCACAATAATCACTGATTTGTACATGCCAATTATTATGTTAAACCAAGTTTATTAAAGTTTACTTTACTTCAAGGAACGAATCGTTCGGGATTTTGTCTTCACTTATTTCATTATTGTCAATGATCTGAAGCGTCTTTTAGAACCCAGACCAAAGGTATTTTTTTTTAATTAAAGACCGTTTGCTTAATTGACCCGATTGGAAATCGGACCCGAAACCTTCCACGTATTTAGAAGTCACAGATGAATTTCCGTGCGAGAATTAAATTTTATTCCATAAATTACCGCTATCTTACTAACCAGCCGATACTATAACATAGCTACTTCACCTACTAACCCTTCTTTTACTATAAGCCACTCCACTTCCAAAGAAAACAAGTCTCGAAGCTAATTTGTCCATGTTCTAGTAATAAATCTGCATCAACACATGATGGATCACTGCTAATGGAAAAAGAATTACTTTTATCAGTCAACATAATAAATGTCCTTATTACAACCAATTGTATTCCAAATGTAATGATTTCAAAACGACTAACGTTAGTTATTGCTATAATTACAAGAAAATATGGAATAGGTTTGTAATTAATTTACCCTATAAAGGCAATTACCCCACGTGGCATATATTTATGACTTCTTCAGCACAATCTTGAGAAAGGGCTTGAAGAGTTAATACCTCTCTTTGAATATAAATCGGTTGGCAATTTGATACGCAATGGTACTCTTAACTCTTTCTGACATTCGATGTAAGCGTTTCTCTTTAATATGTTTTAAATTTCCGTGTCGTGAGATAAGCTTTCTGGCTTTATCAGCAAAGCTGGTCACCACAACAAGTCATTCCATTACCATCAGAATATAGCAATTAAGTAGTTTTTTTGAAATAGCTAAAAAAATTCAGCCTTAGGTGCGAAGCCCGACAGAATATTTTTTAAATTGCAATCATTTATTAGAATGGCATAGTAACACAACAGTTATAACGTGCGATATTCGAAGTTCGAAAACAGAAACCTAATGTCCTATCTCTCTAACATGTGAGTCTAAATTGTAGAGCTGTGAGAGAAATAAATAGGTTTCATATTCTATGTTAATAATTTTTTTTTCTATCTAATGACACCCAGCAAATACACCTTTTTAAACATCCAATATAAGACGAACGTAACAGTAATTTATCTAAATCAGCTCGCATTACGCGTTCGTTATCCTTAACCTATCCGACAATGTACGACCAATACGTCATTTGACGCAATAACGGTCAAACAATAAATATCGCTTTGTGCAGACAACACGCGCAAAGTAATATATGAAGTTAGGAATAAATAGGCAATTTAGTGCGGGGCTCACGTCCTACCGAATATTGCCGAATATCGCCGACGACCGCCGACAATTTCCATACCGTATCGCGATTCGTGGGGCGCTTTTATGGGGTAAAAATTAAGTCGCGGTGATACGGCGTGTGTGTTTCAATTGGGAGATTTGAGTTACCCTAATGTTGTGAAAAACTCGAAGACCAGGTTGGTTCTGTGATAGCGACGGCTGCTTCTGCCACAGTGGTCGCGGATTCGATACCCGCACAGTACAAACATTTATCTGCATGAACATGTCTGTTTGTATTGGTCTGGATCTTCGCTATATATATAATACTTACAAATACACTTATATATAAGTGTACATACTTGTTCGTTATTACTTACAAACATTTGTGTACTTAGATGTAAATAAGTTTATCCGTTGTCTAGTATCCTTAGTTTGGGACTAGACAGCCGTCTAGTCCCAAACTAAGCCGATGTGGCTTAGCGTATCTAAAAAAATTAACTGGATCTTATACCGCGATAATAGTCCCGGAGATATCGGAAAGATATAATAGGTAATAGTCTCTCTTCAGCGTAAGAGAAAAAGCTCGACATAATGGCTACCCAACGCCTCCTGATGGAAAGCAAAAGAGAAGCCCAAGTCGCTGTGACAACGGGCAAGTAACCTACTAGAACCGCTTAACTAAAACACAACTACAAACGTTTTCATTATCATTCTTCTTAAACTATGTACTTACTAGTAAGTTCCTGGTGAGACGTAATTTAATCACAACTGCAGCGTAATTGTTGTCTAACAAAAAGTTCTTACGACGCTATTTTCCAACAAACACTGTAAAAAGTTTCATCCGTTACAGTATTTCAAGTGGAGACAATCTATTAGATAGTATTTATGTGTGCCAGTTTAGTAACTTGTTGATAAGTCCTTTATAAACTACAGTGCACCAATATAATAATAATATTATGAATACCATTCATTTAGTAGTTAAATAAATTTCAAATAGCATATTTTAAATAAGCTACAAACTCTCAAAAATTATTTTTCAGTTTTTTGGGAATACGAGTATAATAAATTGTTTTATTACAGTTACAGTTATTCTACACTTTACAGTCATTCTGGAACACATTCCAGTTATTCTGGAATATAACAAATTGTTTTCACGTAAAGACATTGACGTCTCACTCAAATATACCTACAAAAAAGGACAGTAATTCGAACAAAATCGATACTTTTACAAATCGAATTTACGCGACATAATAAATCCGTGAAAGTACAATCGTATGGAAAAAAGATCCTCGAAGCTCGTATAAATTCCGCGGTAAGACCCGATAGAAATGAGAGAACTCCCATTAAATGTCTAACAGGCCGATAGGTGGCGCTCCGCTAAGCACGGAAGATGTCTGGAAAACACTTTTTAATAAGGGATACGTCGAAGCGGGTACCGCGTCGTCCTTACACTAACGGTTTTGATAATTTGAATGTGGAATCTCAAGATTCGAACATCATTACAAATTTGAATATTCGAATTTTCAAATAGTGTTGCAACATTAAATGTGTTTGATCGACAATATAAATACAATGTAGGTATTTCAACATAATCCGACCACCTCATTATTCATTATATGAAATAGTTATTATTATAACATTTGTACTAAAGAATCAAAAGAAAGGAAAAATGTTTATCCTAATATTCCTACTAGTTTAAATTAGATCCAATAAAAGAGTAAAAAGTGGAAACATCGTTCAAAACAATTATGCATATCAAACAAAAAGTCGTCTAGTCTTTAAGAGCCTAGCCGGAGATGATTAATGATTAGTTTTCCCACTTGTCACATTATACAAACTTATTCGACTTACAAATTGCATCGAGTTATATTTTTTGCGTTTGTGTTTATTGCAACAGTATTACCCATTTTCAAGTTTGTTGCATTGTAATTAGGAGTTATTTCTCGCCGATGATGAATTGTAAATTGAGTTAATAAACGTTTTATTTTGGTACGGCTGTCTATCAACACCTGAGAAAAAATACTACAGGTATTCTCTACAAAAAAAAAAACCGGCCAAGTGCGAGTCGGACTCTCGCACGTAGGGTTCCGTACCACTATACAGCTAAATAAATGTTTTTCTTTACGTTTTATTATATTGGAGTTAATTAAATGAAAAAATTAGGTAATTTGATTTATGACGTTTAAAAAAAAACTACTGGCTAGATTTGATTCAAACCAAATTTCGTTAGTAGTTTTTATAGTGATACACATGATATATTTTTTTCAGTTTTATCATGCCCATATTTTAGAAGTTACGGGGGGGGGGACACTCATTTTACCACTTTGGAAGAGTCTCTCGCGCAAACTATTCAGTTTAGAAAAAAATGATGTTAGTAACCTCAACATCATTTTTAAATACCTATCCATAGATATATACCTATCCATACACGTATAGGTTCGATGAAAAAAAAATTTTTCAGTTTCAGTTCTATGTATGGGGAACCCCAAAAATTTTCTGATTTTATTTTAAAATCTTAATGCGGTTTACAGAATACATCTACGTACCAAATTTCAATAATGTAGCTCTTATAGTTTCGGAATAAACTGGCTGTGACATACGGACGGACAGACAGACAGACAGACAGACAGACAGACAGACATGACGAATCTATAAGGGTCCCGTTTTTGCCATTTTGGCTACGGAACCCTAAAAAGTCAAGCAGTCAATGTAATGAACGAACAATAAACCGACAAGGTACTTTTGCATAATAATAATATGTTATTTTCTCGTAGTAGCTTTAGTCCCGTCGTTTAATGGAAATCGCAAGAGAATCTCAAGTCGCTGTGGCAACGGAACAAATAAATCAGATCAATCACTCGTCAGTTTTCACAGTTGAGATAGATCTGGCTATACATCGACCAAGTTACTTGAAGTTCCACTACGACCTACGTTGTAAAGATAAATTGACATAATGAAAAAAGTAAATAAAATATGCGTAATATGCATAACTTCTAATAACATTACTACAGTCAAGTCTAGTCTGCAGCGGTCCACGGATAAGCACCAAGACTCCGCAGGCGAGGTAAGCATTACCCGAGGGTGAGCGCGCGAAACGAAATGTGGCTTTAAAAATTTGGAACACAATCCGGCTATTTGTCTTTCCAACGTCTCTTATAAATCAAGGAATAAAGCAGCCAACAATGCTTTATGGCCGAAAAAAAGAACCTACATAAGACGGGGAAATAGCATACAGACCTTCGCACATACATTATGAATGCTAGAGTTGCGTAACATTCAGTTTGGACGTTTCAACACCGGATGTGTGGTTCGGATATTTTAATTAGAGCTTAATTGGATGTAAATTACTTATGTGATTAGAAAGCAATAAATATTTTAATAATCTATTAAGTTTGGTTTGTTTGAATAATTTAGTCGATAACTGTACATCATTAGTTTTAAACATCACTACTGTTTTAAATTAGGAATGTGCTTTCTTAACCAGCTAGTACCTAATAGGTACAATAATAGAAAGGAATATTTTATGTAGGCATTTATCATCAGTGCAAAAATAAAAAAATGATTATTAAGTAGGTAGAGTAGGTATTATTGACATCTGTTTAGGATTAATCTTCTCATGCTAACTAATGATACCGGATTTCACATGTCGTGTACATAACCCCAACACAAATTAAAATCACAGCGAACACGGCTTAACACTCGAATTTCGAGTCATTAAAAAAATAAATTTATGTCAAAAACATTCGCGCGGCCATTTTAATATCGTACGTCATTATTTAACACACGTCACGGCAGTCCGCACTACTCGACGCGCCGTAGAGTTATTGCAGTGTTACGCACTATATCACGGCAAATTTACGAGAACCTGAATATGATAGATTTTCAATCCGGCCATCGTAATATACGGCGAAAAACGACGTCAAAATAGAGAAATAAATAAACTTGTGACAACCAATTAATAACTCGTAAACTGTCACTGTTGAGCGCAATAAAAAAAAACTTACTATAAAAAGGGACAGAAAAGGCGATCACAATGCCGGAATGAGGAGAAAAACGCCTGTAAAAAGGCCCGATATCGCACATAAATTTGGACGGATTCAAAACAAATCGCCCTTATTCATTACACGTATGACTTATCGGTTCGAGAGGCAGATATTTATAATGCACTTATGTAGGGGACACAAAAGAGTGGGATCAGATGCATTCACCTCGCGATTTCACAAAAACATGGGATCGAAAATGTGAAGCGAAACGTTCGGTTCATTAGTCACGTTTTAGTTTCGGAAACAAACGGACGGATTAGGCTTTGGGAAAAAAATTAAACGAGCCATTAGCATTCCATTGGAGGTTTTTTTTTATACTAATAGTGCGTGAAATATGTCATAAATAATGCGAAGCGTAAACACTTTACCTTTCAAACGCGTGGCTTTGTAAAAAAGCAACTGGGAGTTAAACATGCGTCAGTTACTTTCTATGGAAAAAAATAATACCTACTTAATATGAAAGGAAATCACAATACACAAATAAATGCGTCAGACATTTTAAACCAATCATCTGGTCTTAATTTAATGTTGTCCCTTATACTACAAGCTCTAGGTGACGACAGGGGGCATCTCTCAGAACACCCAGACCTGAGATAAATTAGAAAATTAATTTCCTAAATTGACCCTGAGTGGACCGCTTTTAGGCAGAAGTATCGTAGGACGCCGCGCTACCCGTTGGGCTAATGACCATAGAAGAACTGCTGGCAGTTGCTGGATGGGGAAGGCCGGGATATAGAAATGTGGCGCGAATTAAAGGAAGCCTACGTGGACGGACCAGAGCTGTTGATTGATTGGAATGGAACTTAAAATTGCGATATCGCTTACCATCAATAATTATTAAAAAAAAAACAAAGTTGTACCGTTTACCAACCAAACGACGCACCTTATGACGTCAGGAGCCCATCGATCCGCGTACACGTCATCACGATACATTACACACCCCGAAAACCACCCGAGAAAACTCGCATTCGAATCGACCCCAAAACATGCAAATCGAATCATCGTACGTACTCGAGCATTTTATTATCCGGTGCCCATAACGATACCTTCATCAACTCGCGAACGAAACGGAACGTCGAACGAAGAAATAAATGGCGTTTAAAAGTGTGATCCAAGATGTACAGAGGGGGAAGAAAAAAAGTGGTACGAAATGATAAATTTCCCGATGGTAGTGAAAAAGTGAGGGTATATTTATGACGTTGCGCGTCGCCCGTTATCAGATGTTGGGCCTGCATTTATAATGTTTGGATGCGCTTTGACAGAGGACATTGGGCCGGAGGTGTAACCACGAGACCACTTAGGTACGATTGTATCTTATGTGACGTTTTTACCTAAAGGTATAGATACATAATATAGACTTAAAAAAAAAAAACAAAGAAAGACTGGCTCTGTGGTTCAATTGGTAGCAACTCCTGCGTTCTGAATCGAGAGTCGTGGTTTCGATTCCTATCTGGGACAAACATTCGTGTGATGAACTATTAAGTTTGTTCTGTGTGGGTGTTTATAATAAGTATTTATTTAAGTATAATATAATATTTGTTGTACCTTCGTTGTGCTGATACCCATAATACAAGTGCTTAAGCTACTTACTTTGGAATCGGAACAATGTTGTCTGATATTTATTTATTGACTTATGTACTTTATTTTTTAGAGAGGAATGCATTAGGCGCCTCCGAGGGGAGGTGGGAGGGGACTCGCACATACTTAACTAAACTCCCCTATGTCATCAGTGGGCAGCGACTTGCAGAGATACGAGTAGCACAGAAGTATGCGGCTGCGTCCCTGCCTGCATTGGACAGCTGCAGTTAACAAGGGGTCGGGACTCCTGGTCCGGGAAGGGCAAATGCCTACCCCGGGCGTATTATGTGCTTGATATGTTACTAATACAGTATCAGAGCCTCTTCCCTGATGGGACCAAGCGGGTGGTTGGTGCAGAGGCACCTCCGTCTGCCTTGTTCGGCTCACGGGAGTTTGAGAGGTCTGGCACTCTCGATGGGTGGACCGCGTTGGCGGTATCATGGCTGTATGGATGCCCTAGGACCTGACCCCGTCCCAGGGAGCTAGACGAAAGGGCCATGGTTTTTAGTGGGTACTGGGTACTCCAACCTTCCCAACATCTTGAGGCACGGGTGAAATCCCACTTAACCAGTCACTCCCCGAGTGGCGCTGATGCTTAAACGAATTTTCCACGGTTTAAAAAAAGTATCAGAGCCGTTTGGTCTTATCTATGACTTTTTTTGGTTTGTTTAGTTTTAGTTTAATAAATGCTTAAATAAAAATGCTTTTTCGTTCTCAAGCCTTTTTAGATCGTCGAAAACTCCTCTTTTTAATTGTTCCGTCACACAAATAAACATGAGCTTAAAACAAAGACAAATTGATCCCAAAATAAATAAGATGAATGCATGTAACACCCCAGCCCACGTACCTGCCTACAACATGCCCAGATACATTTTTCAAGCGAAATCCCTCATTTAAATAAAACTTGTTATAAAATACCGGTCCTGTGGTATCAAGGTCACCGTAAATCAACCGCGACACCGTCTTTTGTCATGTCAAATTAAACCTTTCCCTAAAGCCCCAATATCGAAGTTATATGGCTATATGAATAACAATGCAGTACTAGGTCTTTCGAACTAACGTGCATCCAAGTTCAGTAGTATCGAAGTATACCTAGATCTTTCGAACTAACGTGCATCGAACCTTTGTGGCAACGTATAAGTGTTCATCGATATTTTGTGCGTCGACATTCCGTATTCGATTCTGTAGTAGTACGAGTCGGAGTTGAGTATTGACAAAAAAAGTATCTAAGTAAGTTTATCAGTTGTCTAGTACCCATAGTACAAGCTTCTTCTTAGTTTGGTACTGTGTGGCCAAGCGTGGCATGTCCTGGGTTCTTTATTAAGTCATTATTATCATCATCCTATCGCAGTCCACTGCTGGACGTAGACCTCTCCGGTTATTCGCCACTTTGGTCAAACATCTGGAGGCTTTATCCATAATCGCCACGCTGGATAAGCGGGTTGGCGATCGCAGGCCATAACTCCACGCTCTGGTGACGCTGCTACCTGTCATCGGACTGTGGTACTTGGCTACGCCATCAATCGTGATGGTTATACCGCCACTCGGTTGCCAGAGCCTCGTTCGTTATTCGGCAGAACGCACCAAGGGCAGATGAGGATGGCTTGGAGCGAAAAGATTTTTATTTTACATTTCGAAGATCTATTTTTATTTATATAGGTATGTAAATGATAGATTAAGCGTTAGTCATCTTCTTATATACTCGTATATAAAAATAAATTCCTGTTCGTTAGTCTCGCCTCGCCTAAATCGGTCCAGCCGTTCTAGAGTAAAACTCTTTGATTTGGCTAATTTTGATCTTGAATTGTTTGTGGAAGTCCAGGGAAAGTTTAAAGGTAGGTAAATAACGGGTGGTACAAAGTCTGCCGGGTCTGCTAGTCTTTTATATTCTTCGCCTGTGGTGTGTTGCCACCTTAAAGCAGGAGGTGTTTGTCGCGTCGCGACATCGCAAACACCGTTAATAGGTACGTGCGACATCGCTACTCGCATAAAGAGGTTCACGCATGTTTATTTTTCATTTACGAACGGGGCTGCGCAAACATCGCACCCATTATATGCGGCGGGCGACGAATTGCTATTTTGTAGTCTTTATTCTTGAATGTGTATGTGATGTGCTTCTGTTCTTTTTATGTTACACTAGCGACCCAGCAGACTTCGCTTCGGGTACTTCAGATATACATTTGAATCCACTATTGGTATTTTAGTAATTTTCTCTAATCTTTTTAGCAATAAATATAGCCTTTGTTACTCAGGGTGAATGAAACTTTCCAATGGTGAAAGAATTTTTGAAATCGGCGCAGTGGTTTTCTAACTTTTATTCATTACAGACATACACACAAAAAATAAATCTATCGATTTAAGAACCTCCCTTTTTTGAGTCGGTTAAAAACACAAAATATATCTTCTCTTTATATTATATATTGTGTAAATGAATCACTTAATCCGCGCGTCGATGGATAAAGAACTTGTGACTTGTATCACCGCACCATCTTTTACCGTGGATGTCGTTGGAATCGATTAAAGAACTACTCGTACTCGAGATTTTAGCCTCTGTGGTAGGTTTTATCCGCGTTTTATCTACCACCGCACTCTGTATAACACCCGTGTAGTGACTTCGGTCGAGTTTTTCATGACGTCATAAAGGTTGGACTCGTAACTAACAAACTTACGAAGCACCAAATAAATACATGAAAGCGCGAAATTTTCTTATTACCTAGGACGCGTATTAATATCACGCTTCACTCATCGTAAACCTCAATACATTCTAATACAGACCAACATTACCCAATAAAGTACATCTAATATCCTTATAAGCGAACTCAAAACAAATTACCATAGAAAAGAGATTCAAAAACTTCCTCCACACTCATCGCCATTATAAGTTTCCGAAGAAAAACACTTTTCGTGCACACGTCTCGCAGTTTTTTCGTGGCGCACTTTTCTAAGTGCCATAAATCTTTCTCGTAAATAATTGAAACGATATTTTATGCCAAAACATTCCGCGGGTAGGGTGACGTCGCACCACCTGCCCCCACCCAACTTGTACCACTTTCCCAATTTAATTTGGTTGCGTAATGTATTTTCAATTACTTATAGAGGAGCGCTGTGATTTGTGTACGAGCCGAAGTAGATTGGAGAATTATACCGCCACCTAATTTAAAGTTGGGGTAGCTGTGTCTTTTTCTGAAAAATGGCCGAGGCTTTGTTGCGCGGCTAGATAAGTACGTCTGCTTAAGCTTTAACTTCTCCGTAGCAACGTTTTCTCTTCTCCATTTACTGGTACTGCATTAGGGGTCGTTTATTTTTTAAGTAGATTGCTGCTTTCGAACAATTAATGAATGCAATGATGAATGAGTGGTAAGGTTGTTTGTTTAAATGGTTTATCGAATGCGGTAGCCCTACACGCATCAATATGCTTTCAAATTCAAAATCGACGCTGTTACTGAGAATAAATATCGTGTGGAAACCTGAGCATCTTCGAATAAATACTTAGGTTGTACCATTTTCTCATATTTGTTATGGTCTCCCAAGCAAATACACTTAGGATATTTTTTATTAAAATTATAACCATAATTTCTATGTCGATGAAAATAATTTTAATCCGTCACCTAATTTTTCAAACAACTCATAGCCTTTATAGAGATCGCATGAGTGTTTACTACCCCAAAGTATTTTACATAGGGTCATGCTCCAAAAAATATTTGTTTATTGACTTATCGTGCATTCAAAAATCGAAATCTTAGGCAATTTATAGTAAAAAAAAAGTTGTGAAGAGATGCGACAAAGCTTTGTTGGTCGAAACTAAACTAATTTCTTAGATAGGTATTATGATCTGTGGTTTCATAAAGATGTTCTATTAACAGTAGAGTTTTCTCAGATCGAAAAGTTTTATGTGGGAGTTAATCCATAAATGGCTTTCCTTTTTAAATTATATTGCAAGTAATAAGAAAAAATGTAAATAAATGTAAAACCATTGAATTTTGAAACTACATAAATATATATTAGGTTATCTTATTACATAAAAAACTAGTAGAAGTATCTCTTATGGAACACCTAACATTGAATAACACTAAAAAGGTTAACATTGTACATGAAAAGTGCCCTAGGCGTGCACCGTTAAAGCCTGAACGAGACTTAAAGGTTAGGTTCCCAAGTCATAAAGACACCAAGAAGATTACGGGGTGCTGGTTGATGATTTCCTGTTCTATAATTTTGGCGTTATGTGTCAGATAACTTTGTCAGTAACTGTAGGAGCCATTTTATCGAATTATGCTATAAGAATTTGTAATTTTTTTTTCATGTTCGTTCATAACAAAAAATATTGTTGGTTATGTTTGTTTGTTTAAACACATAAACATAACCCAAGACCATGTTGGGCCACACATTGCCATATAGCCCTAATCTAAGCCGGAGCTTGTGCTATGGGTACTAGACAACTGATAAAGTTACTTAAATACTTTTTTTGTAGATAAATAAATATTAAACATAGTAAACACCCAAACCAATACAAACAGAAATGGTCAAGAACACAAATGTTTGTACTGTGCGGGAATCGAACGCACGACCCTTGGACTGAGGACACAGAGGTCATTACTAAATGAGCCATCAGGCCCGTCATCTTTGACCGTAGACAGTAGTCTCTTAGGTAACTTATACTTGACAGTCGGCTTGAAGTCATGAGCAAAACCTACTGGATATTATACACTCACTTTGACCGCAGAAAATCAAGTATTTATCCATAATAGTGTCACGTTTTTCACCATTCAATGACTCATCATCATCTTCATCAGCCTATTGCAGTCCATTGAAATAGACCTCTCCAGTTGTTCGCCACTTAGGGCAGGCATCTGGATAATACATATACCCCTAATCGCCACGCTGGTTGGCCATCGCAGGGCGTAGCTTCTCGCTCCGGTGACGCTGCTATCTGTCATCGGTCGGTGGTATATAGCTACGCCTTCAATTGTGATGGTTATACAGCCACCAGTCGGTTGCCAGCGGCACGTTTGTTATTCGGCAGGATGCATCACGGGCCGGTGACGATGAGGTTGGCTTGGAACGAAAAGATGACAGGCCGCTCCCTTACATTCAAAGACTCAAATACTTCTAATCAATCACATAAATAACCAAAACTTAAATACAGTATTGATAACAAGATGAACGTTTACAGTCCGGGAGTATTTATGCCGGACAGCAACCAATGAGCATCTTATCACGCCGTTTCGCCACTTCGCGCCCCTAAAAACCGTGTAACTTAAACACGTAATCTAAGCCGCTACACCTCTGCGTGATAATCTCCAGTAAAAATTTAATTGAATCTCGGAAGTGGGAGCAGATGGGACGCGCATTGTTGCTTCAAGGGCCTTTGTATTGAAGGAAATATCCCTATATCCCTTAAGGGGAGCCTTTTTTAACGCCCGCTCCAGAATTCTTAGAGTTTTGAAGGATTTTATGGCCCGCTTTTGTCTAGTTAATCAAGCTGGAAAGAGAAAGGAAAAATGAATCTGTTTTGTTAGTGTGGAATGCTAGGATGTTTTGAATTTTTTTTTTTTACGATTACTTTTAAGGATATTACATAACATTTTGCGCCTTATTTTGTTATTTCAGTCCAGAATTCTATCTCAAACATCAAGTTCCTTGACATTTCGGGAATTTTCCTTAGTTACTACGCTCATCAGGCGGGTTGGTGACCGCAGTTTGTTTAATTTGTACCCAGATAAACGCTGCTGCCTATTTCGTGGTATTCCCTTAGTCGTCTTCTATGGTATGATATCCGCGGTAGGTGGTGGAGTGGTCCCATTCGAAATCCGAAAACCACACGGAGCACATTAAATTGTAATGTCCAAAAATGACAAAGATTTCTTAATTAAATTTGACTGAAATTAAGACTTCCACTGTCAGCCTAAGCTCGTATCTTGATGTTATTTTAATTGGAGGCCCTCAGCGAATTCTTGAAAACAGATAAGAAATACAAAGTTCACAAGTTAAGGGAATTAGAGCAAGGTGTCTTCGCGCCAAGTACCAATGAGCACCTGTAGATTTCAATTAAACAATAAAGCTTACAGCGCAAACGTCCGCGGCATTAACAATTACGATAAGCATCAAGCACAGTAAAGCGGCCCGCTAAATTACCCGCTAAAGTGGACGCGACAAAAAACTGTATCTGAGGACACAACGCCGTCGATGACAGTAAGTAACCTATAGATAGTAGATAGATACTCTTTATTGCACAAACACAGACATTACAGGAAAACATATCACAAACAAAACATAGTACAACTTAGGCGGTCTTATCGCTTGTAGCGATCTCTTCCAGACAACCTTCAGGTAGAGGAAACCAAGTTCAATAGGGATGAGTATCCTGGTGCAAAACTATCTACTGTTAAGTTAAGTAGGTACATACATAAACATAAATATACCAAGTAGTACCTATGTTACTCAAATGTAAGTAAGGATGTAAGGGAGTGACCCATCATCTTTTTGCTACAAGCCACCTTCACCTGCCCTTGGTGCAATCCTACTGAATAACAGATGAGGCTTTGGTAACCGGCTGGTAGCTGTATAACCATCTCGATTGAAGGCGTAGGTACGCGCCGAGCGATCCGCCTACCCAGCGTGGCGATTACAGGTAAAGCCACCAGGTGTTTGCTCAAAGTGGCGAACAACTGGAGGGAATATGTCCAGCAGTGGACTGCGATAGGCTGATAGCGATGACGCAAATATATCGAAATATTTGACTAGCCCGATGACTTAATTGGTAGTGACTCCTGCCTTCTGAACCAAGGGTTTTGGGTTCGATCCCCACCCTGGACAAACATGTGTGTTATGAACATGTTTGTTTGTTTCGTGTCTGGAAGTTTCATTGTATTTAAGTATATATTTATGGTACCTTCGTTGTTCTGGTACCCATCTTCTTCTTCTTATCGTGTCGATGGCAATCTAAACGAGTTCCGCCCAATATTCAGCCACACGAACCGCCCTCCTAGACGCCCTCATCAGCTCGTTCCGCGTACAACTTGATGGGCACGCCGGGCAGGCCGCGAGGTGAGCCATGGTTTGAGGGGAATACCCACAAGCACAAGTCAGGTCGGACCCGTCCGCGAAACCCCACCTCCACCTATTCTCCTTACTTCTACCGACCTGCGTCCGAAGCCGGTTCAGTGACCTCCACGTGGGCCACGGCAGCTCACGGCCAGGCGGAAGGCTCTCCGACGGTAGTACAAAGCGCTCAGGTGGAGGGAGTAAGTCCATCCACAGAGCACGTCGGGCGGTGGGAGGATCCACCTCGAGCGGCCGAACGCAACTAATAAAGCTGCGACGACTCCTCAGCCTTCGGGGTACGGGAGTGTGCAGATGCATAGGGTGTTCCTCGTACCGATTCATTTTGGTACGCTCGATACGTTCCGCAATGGCCCTGCGGACCGGTGGAGGAGCGATCCCAGCTAGTGGGTACAGCATCGACAAAGGTGTCGGTCTGGTACCCATAACACAAGAGCTCAAGCTACTTACTTTGGGATACTAGCAATGTATGTGATGTTCTATGATATTTATTTATCCGTAGGAGTCAGCGTGGTGCGTGGGCCTCACACTTCCCAGACTAGAAGAGCCCTTTGAACAGCTACAGCATTATCTTCGCCACAGACGCTTGTCGCAGTGTACATAGCTTCTTCACTGCAATTCCCTCTACACTGTTATTCAAGCGCTTTAATAATTCGCTAATGATATATAAACTCATAAATCGGGGAGGCGCGCGCGAGAATTTGTTTACAGCAGATCCACATTTAAGATATCGCAGAGGCTTTGTCGCTAATCTCCTAACAAGTTTTAAGCGAAAAATTTAAATCCAGCTGTTTGTAATGAAGAAAAACTCGAGTGGGGGTTTTCGTTGGAAAATATTTTTAGTTCGCAAAAGGAATGTTTGCTGTTGGTGAAAATAACTTAGTTTGCATTATAGTTCATTATGTAAAGCATATATTATATGGACTTATATACGTAAATCGTAACTTATTTATGTATTGATTCAGAGAAAATCTTGACTTATCTATCTCTCGTTAATTAAGGCAAACTTGGGCCACCTACGGCCGCGTCCCTTTTATTAGTTTGGTTCAGGGCTAGTGAACGGTGCTTTTGACACAGTGGTCATGGGTTCAATACCCGCACAATACAAACAATTGTGTGCATGAAAATGTATTTTTGTATTGGTCTGGGTGTTTGCTATGTACTCGTATATTTAAGTAAGTGTATCAGTTTTCTAGTACTCATAGTAAAAGCTTCGGCTCTGTTTGGGATTGGAAGAATCTTGGGTTATTATTTAGACTGGCTCGGTGGCTCAATTGGTAGCGACTCTTGCGGCGAGCCTTGCTTACCTACTTACTTTGGGATCAGAGCAATGTATGTGATGATGTCTGATATTTATTTAGCCAAGCTCATTACTCCTTGATAAACAATATACCTATTCCATATTATCTAACAGTAGTCATCGGTCCAGCCAAACACCTAATCCTTCCAAACATTAACACGCCCCGCTCCAACCTCCCGACATTCGAAGCTCATACACATTTCAAATTAGGGATTCCTCCAAGACGAATTGCGGAAGCATAGAATCCCTAGCGCCCCCAAGGCATTATGCTAAGGCACGTATCCGAATGTTTTCACGTAGACCTACCCCCGCCTGCCAACCCCACGATATAATATATCCGGCAAAGTTTACATATATTTGTCCTGTAAATCCTTTTAATATATCGCTCTATTTTTGTCCGTCGTGAGCGAGTTTAAGGAGGAATTTAATGAACATTGCTGAGCAATTGGTGAGGTTGCGGAATTTTGGTAGCTAGAAGTACACACGACGGCATATCAAGTTACCAAAATCGGTTAAAATATATCAATATCAATGCTTAATAATATACTGTATGCATTAGACATTTGGTCGAAAAATGTTTTAGGATTTTTGACAAATAAGAGTGATGTGTAGCAGCCTGTACATTGGGGGGATTGTTACACACATAATTAAACAGCATATAATATACGAAGTGCAAGTACATGCAAATGTATTTTATGCAAGGATTTTCGTTTTTAGAGGAGACCAGTAGGACTAAACATGAGGCTAGGTATTTTGGTAAATAGTGTCAATTTTCTTATAGATTTGACTAACAAAGAATCATAAAGTTATCATGTACTTAGTTAAGTTTAGAGTAAATTGTATTAGCTAAAGATGTTAAGCTCAGCAATGATAACTTCTGTCAAACATGCAATGTCTACCTAATGAAAGTTTAAACCAAATCTGTCTGTTAAATGATAGCGACATATATGTAGATCAATACAGATTTTTTAATGAATCTCTATTAAACTAAACAAAGCCAGAGCTTTTGCAGACAATTCTAAGGTAACTACCTATTTACTTTTCAACACTATCGTATTCACAGCACGTCGTTACCGACCTCAATTCCAAGTGTTTCACGTTCACACTAAATAATTCCTCGATTTATATGTTGCCGCAACTACTCCGAACTAGATAAAAGCCCAAAATTAAATATTATGCCAATAAAAAGGATATTAAGCCCGCCCCCGCTTCCGACCGTGCGATAATTTCGCGCCCGCCCAATAAATATACCTTCGACATTTTCAAGTTAGAAGGCATATTTCATAATAACCTGAGGCGAGACGGGAGCCAGGCATCCGCCCTTAGCCCGATACTGCAATAAAGGGAATCCCTTAAACGTACACTTGGCCCTTCGACTTATAAATATCAATTTATCCGAGATGTCAAACGCGTAGCCTGGCCATTTTCACATTACGGATTGCCGCTATCTGTCTTTTCGCTTTTTATAATGTGTTTTAGCAATATTTTCTTTATGGCTGTGGATTTGCGATTTTACATTGTTGAAGTGGGTTTCCGTTTTATCGAAATTTGTAGGTATATTGTGCAATGTAACACTTGCTTATTGTTCTAGTTTGGTTTCCTGTCCTTTGTCACAGCACCTTAAGCTTCTCCTCACTTTCCATCAGGCGTCTCTACGCCTAAAAAAACTTTATAAAGTTTTAGAGTTATTTACATTAATGTTACACTAGCCAACGCCTTAACCCTCCCCTCCCCTTATAGTATGGAAATTGATCTACAAATTTTTATTTGAGTACCTATCAGAATTTATTTCATCTATGAAGCAAAGCAAGACAGGTTGAGGCCTGCGAGGGTTATTAAAGAATAGCCGTAGAAGGTTTATTATACTCATAGATTAACCAATCAGATGCCAGTCACGGATAAATGCACTTTCCAATTGAATTTTATTGCACGTGTAATTGATGTAAACGATGGGTTAATGGTCAAAATCTTTACTAGTGCATGACTGAGAAAGTCGCAGTCCTATTTCTACCTGCAATCACTTGTATGAAAACATAAGAAGTAAGTACTTTTATTACTGAAAGCAAGTACTTATTACTAGTTATTTAAGTACTTGCTTGTTTCTTGTTCAGTAAAAATTCATAAATGCGTTCTATTTATGATTAATAACAAAACATACCTACAGTAGTTTTTTAACCTACGTAATAGAATAGGTACCTAGTCTGAGCCATTGTTAAATTTTTTTTCGTCCACGATAACTAATTTTTAAAAGCCGAACATGGCACATTTCAAATTTCAAGTCGATAAATAGAAAAAGTAGTTTTTACAAATTTATTTTTAAACAGTCTTTGTAATGAGCCTTCTATAAAGTATTTTTCAATTAAAAACACGTTTAAAAAATTATAGCGTGATCTAGTAGGGATCTATTTTTATATTACATATTTGAATAAACTTAACAGAGATAATAAAAAATAACAATTGCCTACTTATAACTACACCGTAATGGAACAAGATGTAGAGATTAATGAGAAAATCTTTCATTACAACTAACATTATAAATACCTACACAATAAATACAGCTTTAGTGCCAAGGATACCGGGTACTTGTGAATAGAGGTTTTCTATCTCAGAATTAGTTTATTTATTTATGCGACCGCCCTGTCGCCGGATAAGATCGGCCCAATGTTCGTGTGTAAATCAGGCGGACGGCAAAGCATGCGCACTCCGTCTAGCTGAAGCCAGTAAAATAGGTACCTACATTAAGAAGAACTTGAGTAATAATTTGAATACTTTGGTTGTATCGATGCTATTGACCACATTAGCTGTATCAACTATCTGAATACGAGCGTCGCAGTGCTTAACTGCGAGACTGAGACTTTTTAGGTAAACCCTTGTTTTCGCATTTAACCGTGCTGTAATAGTATTAAGTCGTTCGAAGTACCTAATAAAAATTTCTTCTTACCTTCTGAAAGTCTTGATTGTCACTATCTATCTGCTTCCGACTGTACATGCCGATATACACATTTTTAATAACTATCCAAATTTGTCTTCTTTCTGAAAACTAGCATTTTTCTGAAGTTATACAACAATTGTCATTTAGGGGTGCCTATGTCCAGCAGTGGACGTTTAAAAGCTGATAATGATGATCCAAATTTTCATATTATAATCGACTACTTATGTATTCTTTCTTTTACTACGAAAGTATTAAGATAATAGCATTACAGCGTTGTCTAAACCATAATAATTGGTTCGTGACAGTGAATTTATTGTAAAAATATTATTTAAATTTTCTTGCAGAGAGAATGAGTTATATTAACGATACTTAATGCTCAGAAAAAAAATGGACAGTGATTAAAAGTCTTCCTCTATAAGTTGGATTACTTTCGACATGACTAGCCGAGTACGCAAGAGATTGAAGTGCACAAGTACGTATTTTGTCCTTTACTCTGGTAATCCGATGGGACACTAGTTAGCGGAGTGAGATCGGCCGCAGGACCAACGGATTGCATTCTGATCTGACGCATGGAGTGAATTACCGCTTCTTGACTCCAGAGGTGCTACTAAGTAATTTTTTTATACAGAATTCATAATAATAACGGCATATACCAACTTAAATTATTCACAGGTCTCGGCTGCCTACGCATGCAGTCCATTAAATACTCTATCTACTTAATCGAATTCCCATTTAATTAGAAGATGCACTCACTAAAACCTTTTTTTTATTAATACCCACAGCAGTGGTAGTGGCAAAACTAGCGGGCATTAATAGTGATCGGCTGCAAGTTTCAGGACGGGTCAGAGGTGTCCGGGCGCGGGCGGGCAGCAATTATCGGAGGCGGAGATGTAAAGCTACTGGAAGAGAAGTTTTTATCGTCTGACGAGCAGGAATACGGCGAGTAGGCACCGATATATGGTCCAAAGAAGTTCAAAAGACACAGCGCGTTTCGCTTCTACCTTCATAGTGCGAAGGGCAAAACTATGGAACACTTTCCCAGTAACCTTGTTTCCCGAAAGATAAAAATTTATGATGTTTAAGGTTCATCGTAGACGTTTAGATATCGCTTACTTTCAATCGAAGTCGAATCGCACTCCCATTTCGAATATAATTAAATAAAAAACCATCACAATTGCAGGCGTAGCTAAATACCACAGACCGATGACGGGCAGCAGCGTCACCGGAGCGAAAATCTACGCTCTGCGATCGCCATTATGTTTATATTGTTTGCACTAAGTGGCGAACAACTAGAGAGGCCTATGTCCATCAGTGGACTACAATAGGCAAATGACATCGATGATGATTGGCCAGCAGTGGCACAGCAAAAGTTGGAAAAGAAAGAAGATATATCTCAGATTGAAGCCGCATCTAGGCAGTCATACATCCCCTTGCGTCACCCGCACACAGTAGATAAAGTAAAGGCCCGGGGCGCGTCACCCGCCCTGATTTATGCACCAGCCCTTATCCAAGATTACGATGACCGCCATCCACTTGCTTAGTTTAATAGTCGTATACATGATACATGTATAATTAAGCTATCTAAGTTATGTGCGTACACTTTCGCAAGTTGTAATTGTGGAAATTGTTTTATGCGTAAGCGAATTAGGTGCGGTTGTGGAATGTGTTGTGAAAGATGTGTGGTGGGTGTTCTTAATATTTGGGAGAGGCTTTAAGCTTAGTAGGCCAAAGCTGATATGTTTTTTTGTGTCGCTTTCATCCTCACTTAAATGCTGAGTGAGGCCTTACATTCGACATTCATGCTCTATGTAACACACACAAATCTCTGCATGACCTAAATTTTGACTAGTAGAAAATGGTTCTAGCATTAAGTTCGCCTTTTGTACCAATTTGTGTAATTAAGCTTACCAAAGTAAATTATTTAAAATTATAAATTTGTAATTTAAATACAAAAATATTTTTTATTTCTAAAACACATAGTTTCCAAAACTACATATTACCGATAAAATAAATATTTCTTGTCTAGAATTTTTACATAAGCAAATTCAAATATGATAAGGAAATTGCTACAAATGTGCTCTTGACAGAAACCCCAAATAAGACGTTTCCAGTCCGACCCTGGAACCAAACCCCAAACCCCAGTATATTTTTTTTAAGTGACACTCGAGACCTATAGGCTACTTAAACTGACACACAACTTCTAGAAGGCATATCCTTTATTTCCCTCGTAATATAAAATACGATTATACAACAAATTTTTCAAAGAAAATCTATAGTAATATATTTTCCTTGGAAATTCAACTACGAGACCGCACCGTACCCAGAAGCTGGTAACAAACGGTTACCCAACTTTCCTCACAAAATAAGAGTTATGTGTTTGAATTTGATTATAAAGATCCGACCGGATTTATGGGCGGTGCGTTTCAAAGGGTGTGTATTTATTAAAATGCTAATTTTCCTTCTCTCCTCGCAGGCTTTAGATACGCGCTATCGGCCCGCCGCACGCTTTGTATACCGCCTGTAGATTTATACCATACGTTGTGGGTTTACTATTAAAACTCGATTTGACTATACATATATAAAAACGTAGGTACCTTTTTTAAAGGAGCTCGACATAATGGCTTCCCTACGCCTGACGGAAAGCGAACGAGAAGCCCAAGTCGCTGTGATAATGGGCAAGTAACTGGTCAGTTACCTGTCAGTTGCCACCGCCATGCCGGCTTAACCCTAAACCCCCACCAGCTCTGTTTCTGAACTGGCCGTTTTAAAATATGTATTTCTATTTTTAAAAGAAAAAAAACATGACGATGGAAGTTTTCATCGTCATGTTTTTTGTCAAAAGGTTTGTTGTCGAATTTAAATAATTATTTGCTTTGTCATTTATCAGTGCATTTAAGTTAAAAGTTAGGCTGCAGTTCTACTGAGGTGGAGCGGAGGCCGCGATTAATCAATCCTTAAAAACCACATCTCTGAAGAGATAAAAAGACACCCTTCTATTTTTATGTTTTTGAATTGAAGTAAACGTTTCACTCACTCTCTCTTCGCTTATGTCCGTCCAAAGTGACTTTCCATCGAGGACAGCTAGTAGGCGACCATGATACATAGCCCAACGGTTTAGGTACTCTCGCGCGCGGAAGGCAAATTCAATCATGGTAGATTAGAGGGCCCTTAATATTTTAATGCTTGACCACCGCCGGTAACGCGGAATCGATCCCGCTCCCCCAGTACGGAACACACCACTGGGTTATATATCACATTTGCTAATTGGGGTCGCTTAATATGGCTTACGACGTAAGTACGTTATTTATTTCTCGACGGTTTAAAAGCAATGTTTTGTATGGATATTTTTAATTTGAAAAAAAAAGTGTAACCTACTGCTGTGTTGTCACAATATCTACTTTTAATACACAACTTCTGTAGGTAATATCTTTATATTGTAAAATGTTTGCCGAAAAAATTATTACTGATGACTTTTGACGGACGTTTGGTCAAACCTTGATAAATTTTATAAGTTTAGGACTTGTTTCGGGACATTAAAATGCTCACTAGCCTGAAAATCATAAACCAGGTATTTTGTAATTTGTGTCTGGAACTTGTGAAACTAGAACTTCCAATTATCAACCCCAGTCAGCTTCAATTAGACCAAACCAAACCATAAAATCTACTACGCATTTCTAAACCGACATGTTTCTCCTCTAACAATCCCATGAACGCCTTAGTCTTAATAGGCATGCAATTACTGATATACGCAACTAAAATCTACATATCGAACTAAAATTCACACCGCATCGGCCGCACATAATCAAAGCAAGCGATCTCTACGCCTTAACGCCGACATTAACAACACAATTAAAAAGTCGATCAATCCACAATCTTTTCCACTGCACCCTCACATTCAATAACCAACCTTAAGTGTGTAAACACAAAGATTATAAAAGCGTACAGAGAGTCTGGTCAAGCTAAGTGTCCTCGAGCTACGCACGCGAGCAGGCAGCATCTCAATAAGGTTACAAAACAAAAAGCAAAGTTAAACTTCGTTTAACATGCAAATTTGAGAGTCGCCTCGACAGAATAAGCGTCGATACTTAATTACTTGCTTAATCGTTCAATCTCGAGTATTATGGTGGGTGCGCGGTTTTCGGTCCGGTCGGCGTCGCGTGTCGACCGGTAGCTGGTTGGTTTTTCTGGTATTCTTTTGGTTTTATAAGAGTTTTGAGGCGGCCGTGTAGTAGACGGCTGTCAATGAAAGGCGAAGTTTCGATATTTACAATTTGATATTCTTTTTTTAAAGTAGACAATGTAGTTTTTAAAGTACCTATGTTTGCAATTTTAATTCAGGTTGCGCCTTTAAATGGATACGATCAAGGATATCCGTTTGGGGACGACCTACGAACTAACAAGATCGAACTTTTTCATGATTTTTTTATCGTGTTATCAAGTGGTCTGATGAACTATTAATTACTCTAATATAAATAAATGGCAAATTGCAAAAATTACATATGAACCACCTCATCCTTCCTATTAGCTTTACCCAAGGATTGTCTGGAAGAGTTCGCTTATAGCGGTAAGACCGCCTAATTTATTCAACAAGTGTATACTTTAAAAAAAAACCTTCTTCGAAAAATAATCAAGGCGAAAATGCTACAACACCATATATTTGTCATATCTGAACATGACCAAAGTTCATCTTTGACCGAACGCGACAAAACAATAACTGGGAACATGACAAATGTAGCGATCGCGATTTATTACTTATTTTGTAGTTTTTATTGTACCTTGCCGAGTACTAGCGTGGTCGGGTCGTGTTTACTTCAATAAAGAATACAGGGTGTTTAGGGCATCGTGTGCCAAATTGAAATCAGTGATGGTCCTTGGCTACCTCTTTACGGCCCTTAAAAAAGTCTTGGCCCAACCAATTTTTTTTTCGGAACTAAAACTAATTTGGGTGAAATTTGACGAAAGTCCACACTTTAATTATAATTATAAAAAAAAGTATCATGTCTAGCTTAAATTTTTTCTTTAACCTCTAAATTGTAATAGTGTACGCTTCTATCGAAACCTAAATCACTCACCTCACACATCTAGTTCTTTTTAAATTACCCACCAAAGTTTATATTTGTAAAAAGTATAAACTTGCACCTACTGAAATTTCGATGTCAATAAAAAATAAATTAAAAGTGATCGCTCTTCAGATTTAATGAAAATGTCTCTGGAGTGTCCCCTTTCTAGTGGTGTGTAATACGTTATGAAAAGTAACAATTCCTATCACTAATTTGCAATTTTTCTGTACGGGGTCTTATTTAGAAGAATAATAATAATAAACCTATTAAAAATGGTAATGGAAACAAACCTGTACGTTTACGCCTCATTTCTCAAAGTACATAATAATATATTGGTTTTCGCGTGTCATTATTTATACCTGTACCAAAATACAAATTAACCGCAAACAACTGCCTTCTCTCAGAGTTATAGCAAAACAATCCTTAACTGGTTATACCTACAGCGTAGAATTCGCAATTATTCCGTCGAAGAGTCCCCTCCTTTAATATATCCGTACCTACTCGCTTCCGAACTGAAAATAATCAAAACTTTGCTCATAAAAATCCAAAACAAAAATGCATTATTCATACTCGGCACTCCACGTATCAAGCTCCAGTCTAAACTGACCCCTCCGATACATTCGACAATAAAATAAGAAGACCAAATATAAGGAGATTAAGAATTGTCACGGATCAGCTTTGACTGGTCATGTTAGAACGGACGTCGCAAGCTAAGTATGAAACTGTCTGAAAATATATAAATATCATGTTTCGGACGCGTAGGTTCAGTACATGTATCCTGTGACTAACGGCTCAACTGCAAGACAGAGTTTCTTAGATGTTGACCAAATTGTTTCACCTACAACGGGTATATAGGTGTATCGGTATGATCAGTTTGAAAGTTTTATCTATTGGAGAAAGTAGTAATTATTTCTTATAGCCTATGAAGGCCCAATGAAGTGAACATGATAAACATTTATCTATTAGTTGGTTCACATCAGTATCAGACACTATGATGTAAGATGTTACAGGCCGGCTCGACAGTGGCAACTGACAAGTGATTGATTTAGTTACTTGTCTGTTGTCGCAGCGACTTGGGCCTCTCTTTCGCTCTCCATCAGGCGACGAGAAGCCATAATGCACCACCATGCTAGCTTGTAAGATTGCTCTTACCTACCTGGTATATATTACCTAACTGATCCCCAAACGTGGCCGACCGAAGTCACTTTTCGGGTGTTCCATGATCTGACGGGCTGAAATCTCAAGAAGTACGTTACTCGATTTTTACTTACTTATTTTTCTTAATTGAGGCAGTGATTCGTATTATTTTCCGTCATCCCACGGAATAAAAACACGATTTCAGTCGTTGGGTTTGTTTTCAATAAATTACTATCTTTTTTTCAGGCCATAGCCTAGGGGGGACGCTAGAATGGTTCAATTAGTAACTAAATCGTGCGTAAAATGGACGAAGAATGGCGATCTATTTAAACGCCACTTATCTAAATTCATTTTATCTAATATAACAAAAGCATTATCCGTAAAAACAAGATCGCAAACAGTTCTCTTTGCATCAGCGGAGTGCAGCCAATACGTTATCCGGCGGCGCGTCCGCCCGCGTCCGCATTGCCGGTTGCCGCTGATTTATACCGACTCCCGAACTCTATCAAAGAAAAAGTTATAGTTGCCAACCCGCTAGGCTCCGTGACACCCCTGGATCGGTGCGCGCCGTACACACTGGCCAGAAACCGCCGCGGTTTGTGGGAGACACTTTCAAAAGCACAGAACTCCAATGTGTTGCTCAAATGGAACAAAATCGTAAACCGCGGCGGTTTATGGGAGCCACTTTCAAAAGCACAGAACTCCAATGTGTTCCTCAAATGGAACTAAATCTTAAACCGCCGCGGTTTATGAGAGACACTTTCAAAAGCACAGAACTCTAATGAATTCCTCGACTAGAACGCAATCATAACCATAGACGTTACCCTAACCTTACCGTATTGAAAACAATGAGATGTTAAGCGACTTATCATCTTTTCGTTCCAAACTATCCTCACCAGCCCGTGATGCATCCTGCTGAACAACAAACGAGGCTCTGTCAACTGACTGGTGGCAGTACAACTATCACAAATTAAAGACATAGCTAAACACCACAGGCCGATGACAAGCAGCAGCGCCACCGGAGCGAGAACCTACGCCCTGCAATTGCCAACCCGCCTGCCCAGGGTGGCGATTATGGCTACATCTTCCAGATGTTTGACTAAAATGGCATGAAAAAAAACTGAAAAGCCTATAAAAAAAGATTATATGGAGTAGTGTTTATACGTATAATACTTACGCAATTCCTAAGAAAGCAGCCACTTGCTTATGTGTATACGAAACGCCGGAAATAAACATCTATAATGGAAACTGGAATGATTTTTTTGTATATTCGTATCAATCGTGATCCGAAATTGCATATCCATAAATATATATTTGTTCTTAGCACATTGTTGATTAGACCCTCCGACAAACTTATTTGGTTAAGAAGAAGAGAATCCCACTTGTACGTCGGGTAACATTAGAAGCGGTTCTCCAGCGGTTTTATACAAGTGTGCCATCCCCCTAATATTGTTTCAGCATATTCCTGGCATGCAGGGAGCTGTTTAATACACTGTCAATTGCATAGTTGCCATTTGTCGATTTAAGTGCCTGATCGTATTCTTTAGCATAATATAGGAGCTACTGCCATTTCTAATACAGAAGAGTAGTAAATATTCCATGTGTAAAAGAAATTGAACTGCTTTTCAAACTATAGAAATCATTTTCAAGTCCATAGCTTTTGTTCGGGTACGAATATGACGAGATACCCATAAAAATGTTACAAGAGCAGTACTTTTTCTGGGATAAAAGGTACATTTGGAGTACCTTCTGGAAAAATCTGCTAATTTTAAAGAAGATTGCAACTTGATTGATATTGAAGTTAAAGTATGTATAAGTGACAAGAAAGTAGGTACTTATTTATATCTACAAAAACACTTTATTAATATTAGGGGTAGGTAGTAAAAAAAATGCATTAGCAAATGTCTCCCCTTTACGATTATTATAATTCAACCCACATGTATATTATACTTTTTAAAGGTATTTTTTAAAGAAAGGTTTTCAAATTAATTATAAAAAAAATTACGGCACCTATTAGGATTAACGTATTGGCAATTTCGTTAATGGGTAAACACGATATCTAATTTGAAAAAAAAGCAATTAAAAGTAAATATTGTTGGTGGTTATTCTTAATTTATGGGCGTGAGAAAGTATGTCATTTACGTAAAATATTATGTAAATGGTTATGCTGAGGTAAAGAATAAAATCATTTTAAGTAGGTTACGGGACAACGGCAGGTATTATCAAAGACATAAATATAAAAAATAGTTACAATTAAAAAAACATAATTTAATTTTGTTAGTTTTTTGTACTCTAGAAAATTAAGATTTGGTATGGAATTTTAAATAAAATCTCGTTCCCCTGATATTATCTAAAATAAAAAATCAGTTTGCAGTATTCATAAACTAAAATCCAGTGTATGAATTACACCTGATAATTCTTAAATATGGCGTCGCATAACTAATGAAAATATGTATAAATAGTTTCTACTCGCAATTCAAATATCTAACGGAAGTGTAATCCATAATGCACTAAATACAAAAATTTTTACTTTCAAAAAGTTGTCAACCGCAGTTTAAAAGCCTCAGCCGCCGCGCAGATTTATGTTTACGCCCGGTCCAATGAATAATGAATGTTTATTTGTCAGTTTTTAATCGGCCCGGGTCGGGTAAACATGTTTACGCTCCGTATTCTGGCTATATTTCTATTTTCTTGTCGAGGTATTTCCACTGCGTTGTAGCTTAGCCAACAATAATGTAACTATTGCTGGAAGCGTCTGTGCGCTTTCAATATTAGTAAATCGAACGTTATTCGTTTCGTTGGTAAATTGAATTAATAAAAAATCAGAAATCGACAAATAGCATAAGCATAAGTATACCATGTATCTTTAAAAAAATATCGAATAATATTATTTAAATGCAGGAAATTTTAATTTTAAACAAAATTAATTTTATATCACGGCAATTTTTTTCGACGGCAATTAATCAGAAACTGAAATTTATTTAGGAACACCGTCTTTAGAAGCAGATGAAATGCATTAGGCCTCATCATCAACTGTAACATTTTCGCTTAATATTTGATTAGTTAAGTAATACAACAGCCGGTATAAGATTTTTAATTGCTTTCTGTGGTAGATGAGCAGGCAGACTGTCTGATGTTAAACGGTAACATCGACAATGTCGGAGGCACAGCCATACTGCCTACAATAAAGTAACACCTCTGTTTAAACCACGTTTAAAGGAGGACATATCTTAGGGATCAGGAATAATAAAATCATTCACAGTGGAATACGCATAAGGATGAAATCTTAATTCAAACACAAGGCTACATTAATATCCATTTGGTCGTAAATGAACGTACTCCAATTCCGGAGCTCGTGGGGGTTTAGAGTTGGGCCGGCATGGCGGAGGCAACTGACAGGTTACTGACCAGTTACTTGCCCTTTGTCACACCGACTTAGGCTTCTCTTTTGCTTTCCATCAGGCGTTGGGAAGCCATTATGTCGAGAAAAAATATAAGCCAAATTTCTATAGAAATTTCTGTATCGATCCCCGATTTCCTCTCCGGCCGTATCCAGCGGACTGACCTTTAGCTCCGGGCTGGCTACCATGCTATGTATTTCAGTCGTTTCTCTCTTGGAATATATTCGTTTTTGGTCGCTCTTTTCATGAGCTCGCCTGAATGTGGGCTGGTCTATTCATTCTGCCGCACCGCCGTCGGATCTTTATGGGGATTTAACGCGGATTATATTTGCTTCAACTGAATTCGGATAAATAACGGTATGGAAAATACGTTTTGTTTTTCCATTGGACGGTGAATAAAAACAATGCGCAAGTTTGTGGCGGTCGTCTATTGTTGGAATATTTATATAAGCAAAATTAAAGTCCTGTAGATACCGAACCATTGTTCGGCCTAACAGGAACGCACGAATTGGTAAATGGGTTGATCCATTTTCAGGATATATTTTTTCACATATTTTATTACTACCAGGGCCTTATATTAGAGATGACGTTAAACCGCTGGTCCTGTGCCTAATCTCTCTCCGGTCGTGTAGAACTATCATATCATATTGGATGACGAGAGTGAATGAAAAGAGAATGGTATTGCTACTGACTGCATACACACTTCACTTTAATATTGCACTGTGTGCACACACTTCAATTTAGATATTTTATCATAGAATGTTTGCCACCATGTCAGAAATACAGTCTGAAGAGCAGAAGACTTATTATCCTATCAGATATTTCTCTAGCTGTGTGGAATTATTTTCGTACTATTATTACTTATTACTGCTCTTTTTAAATGTAAAAGTACAAAAAATAGCAACTATTTTTTTCAAGCGGTAGAAATTCAAGCTCTTGAAACATTGAGCACATCTTCGAATATAGCGAGATACGAGCTCAATAAATTACAATACTTACATTAAAAACGTGCATCACAGTGCAATATTGCGCCATGCGTTTAGCGCACAAGGTCATTCTATCCTTGGGACATTTATTTGGGTAAAATGATGTAGGTATGTACATTGTGTAGCGAATAAATTGTTTTTCTATTCTAGTCCTTTTGTCAGTCTCCATTCTGGTCTGTCTAACTGTCTAGACGATTCACAAGCACGCCGCGTTCTCAAATCTATTTTTAGACGAGTGAAAAACTGAGTGCGGAACCTCTAAACTCACAATTACCATTCCTCACCGGCCGACCTCATATCTGACATGAAAACTGATTATAGTTGGAGGGATAGTTGTATGTCGTCTTAAGTGTTTAATTTCTTAGAAATTTTTCAGAGTATTTCTCATAATTCTTTCAAACAACAGTTGTTTTATGCTAATAAGTACTAATAAGGCAGGCAGCCTCGACAAATTGATGGTTGTGGGCAAGGACCGACGAAGGAAGGATGAAGACCACGAGGGAAGAACAAGAGGTTCCCGGTGATTAGGCCCGTAATTAAAGGTGCTGGAAACCAATCATAAATAAATAAGAAAAATTTACTTAATAAGTATGGACAACAGTTCTGTCAAACGACATTTTTTTTTTAGTTACTCATCACACTTCACACTCAACATTAAGAGTAAAATTTTTTTCTATTCTTAATGTTTTGACGTTAAGAGTAAAAACTATGAGTAATTAAAAATTCTTTCGCTCCCGTCTCTCGTCTTTGAAAATATAACACTAATAAACTAATAATATATTTTGTGCAGAACATTTTATTTTAACTTCTTTCAGTTACACTTAATTTAGTTTACCAAAATAACTTCGCACATCGACCAGCTCTCCGACTAACACGACTCCAATCCAGGACAAATCATTTGTTGTACCGCAATTTAATCTGTGCCGACTACACCCGGAGTGCACAATAAATTTTTATGTACGGAGAATCTTAATAGACCTCTGGAGCTATTTGTAATAAATGACGAAACAAAAATAAGGCCTGAATACCTAATGAGCACTAACGAGCTGCGTTTAATGTGGAAAATTAAGTGTTTTCTGTCAGCTGCTGGTAAAAGTTATGTACAAAAAGTTAGGTTACGATAATTTATTTATTCTATGTTAAACTAATTTTATGTTTGACCCATATGTATGTCAAAAAATAAACAATACCAAGTCTATTATCCAAATACCTAAAGCAGTAGCGGACATTTTCCACAGATATGCTAGTATTCGGTTCTTTGCCGCAGAACGACAATGGTGGAAGTAAACGATCTCTGGAGCGAATACTGCTTCTCGGCAATCGCTCCAGGGGTTACGAAACAAAAGTACGCGATCCGTTCAACGAACGATCGTTTTCGATTTTGGTGGTAGAGCCCCAATTTCGAGTAAAGTCCAGCAGTGGACAGTAAGAGTGTGATGATGATGATTGATATATTTAACTGTATAAGTGTTACATTCATCCGTGTTTCTAAATCTTGGGCTATTCTCTCTTGGATGACCAAGAGCCTTCTTTATTGTGCAAATCGTCTCTCCACCTGGCCTGAGGACATCGTTTCCCGAGAAGCGGTACCCACTTGAGAACTCGTTTACCCTAATGGTTGTCGGTTTTGCGGCTGATATGGCCAGCCTACTACCACTTTAGCTTGTTATGTCGATGACTTTGGTTCTCTGTGGGATCACTTCATTTTGAACTTTTTTTATGCAAGAGGCGGCAGACGAGCAAATGTGATGCCTGATGGTACAACACCGCATTGATTTCGCAAAGAAACGCTGAGTATATCCATTTCCATAGCTCACTAAGCAACTTTCAACTTATAGACCCGCCGTATTAAGTGTCCACGTTTTGGCTATATATGTCATAACCGCACTGATTGAAGACTTCTTTACGCACTGTGGGATCGACAATGAGACGACTCGACGAAGTTTCCTAAGCGATGCCACCCTAGCAGAATTCTTGGTGTTACTACAAAACGAAATATAGATACAGCCACGGCGATAATCTTTATAGAATACGCAAATAAATTGATTTATGATGCGTCAATTGCGTCAAATCCTATGTGTACGTACACAACAATTACAATTTAAACCTCAAAAATCGAAGTTAAAAAACTCGCCGATTAGAAGCATTGCCCTAATAGCCCCAGCTATTCACATCAGTTTACCAATAAATAAACAGATTGTGGCGATGTCTGAACCCGCAAATGGTACCAAGCCGGGGACATTAAAGTGTCGTAAAGTAACCGCCCCAGTGTCTGAGAGACGAAACTAAGCGGGCCGCACTTATTTGCACACTTAATGTCCTTATTTGAGGACACAGTATTGTTTGATTGTTGTTTGTGGGGTATTGACTTTAGTAGCTTTTTAATGTGCTCACGGCCTATGGAGGTTTAAGTGTAGTCCCGTTGTGGTTTTAAGTACTTTGTTTTTCTTAGGCAAAGTGGTTTTGGGGACATTATCTCTTCATTTCTAAGTAGTTCTAAAAAAGAAAATGTATTTTATGTCAGAAAAAAATAATATAGTTATCAAAGTTAAGTAGGCTCCGTTGGCCGTGTGGTTTCAGGACCACCCCAACACATCCCGTTGGTGTCGTAGAATACGACTAAGGGATATCAGGAAACGGGCAGCAACGCGCCTGCCAAGCGTAGTGACTAAAGCCGAGGCCACACATTGAATATATTTGCACCAACAACGTAACGTTTTGCGCCCAATGCACCAATGTGTGTATCGGTACTTTGACACAATGAAGATATTGAGCGCGTTAGTATTGGGCATTGGACAGTGACTGGACGGAAAAGTGAATCCAATGTGTGGCCGCGGCATAAGGCAAATCCAAGCTAAACCACGGTTTTGATCGTGGAGACACAATTTGTTCCTTTTCTTATCTTATTGCATTAAAAAAATAATGCAATAAGATAAGAAAAAGAACAAACAAAGAATTGAAACAGAAAATATCGTCAATATTTTGAGTATATAAATATAAACAGGGTGTTTCTTCTAAGGTGTGAAGCTGGCGCGAGCTGATAGTAGGGTGCCAAACCCGTCGACTTTACCCTCATGTATGTTCTACGATCTGAGAAGACACACCTAGTATATAAAGCTAGATCAACAATCTTCTCACGACATTATTTAACTGAACAATATTCAACTTTTAACGATAAAAATCTTTAACCCACAATACAGAGCAGACGCAGAAATCATGACGCAATGATAAATTACGTTTAATTTTAATAATAAACGAACATTGTTCTCTTTGTTCTGTAAATAGGAAACACAATTATACGCAGGGCCTGGGCGCGGGCATAAATCAAGGGACGAAATTTAATATTTATTTAGAAGAGAACGGAATGTTTAATTTTTTAGTGAATCACCGGTGGCCCATTTTGGTGATTAACTTTACACCCGTTACTGGTACTTTAACACACTTGATTATGTGATGTTTAGTAAGGATACAGCTGATCATGGACGATATAAACACCATGATTGGATTTCGAAAGAGCAAGTTTCACAACAACACCAATTATTTGATTTATTAATGTAAACGAAGAAAGTATTTACTGCCTATTTGAAATGTTTACATGAATTCAACTTGCAGAAGCAGTATTGGCAACTAATTTTTAACCGACTTCGAAAAAAGGAGGAGGTTCTCAATTCGTCTGTATGTATAATATTTTTTTTTTTTTTTTTATGTTTGTTCACCGATATCTCCGTCAATTATGGATGGATTTCAAAAATTTTTCGACAGTTCGATAGAAGATACTTCCGAGGTGGTCCCATTATCACCAAGTCAGGATCTGATGATGGGATCCTGGAGAAATTGAGGGCATCAACCGAAAATTGTATGCTCATATGGTGTTTTTGTTACGTAATCATATTTTACTCAGGTATATGCATCCGGGCGTAAACATCTGGTGCTGATGATGAAGCCACAGAACTCCTTAACGGTTAGGAGTTAGGGGACAGTACTGAAATTGGTCTATATTTAACTAGGTAGTAGTATGTACTTATGCAGGGCTAATAGGGCAGGTGATTTGGTAAGTGATATGCTTGATTCTAGATCGCAAAGTCTTCATTTGACTTAAAGCAAAATTTTTCATTCATAAGTAAAACTCTTAAGGACATTAATTAACCTTTATTCAAGGTCACAGCGAATTAACGCAACTAAAAATAGAGAAATAAAATTATTTTTAAAAAAAAATTAAACCGACTTCAAAAAAACACACAAACGACCAAAACTAAAAAGCGATAAATAACGTAAGTAATTATATCCTTAATACATAATTATTTAAATATTACAATTATCACTTATTTTTGAAGTCGGTGCCAGCCAAACAAATAAATATATATTGTCGTGTGGATTTGCCGCCCGCGGGCGTCATACAACAACAGTCTACGTTAGGTACCGAGAGGCTGGCACCGACTTCAAAAATATAATGTTTTACCTGAAAATAAAACAGTTATTATATGCAAAACCTTATTCGAGACCTATAGAGTGAGACAGCACTACTTCCGCTTCCGTGAACAGCCTGATTTCGCGCGCTTTTTGCGCACTTACGTCACTACCGGTTGTTTAACAAGCCGTAGTGGGGAGCGACGCTTGCCGCCATGGCAGCGCAGCGCGATTTTCTCGTCACATTGCATCTCACTGTAGTAGGAAAAAATATAGAATTAGGCCATCAGGCAGTATTTAAAAATATAGGTCTCGAATAAGGTTTTGCATATAATAACTGTTTTATTTTCAGGTAAAACATTATATTATATGCGTTGAACCGTTATTCGAGACCTATAGAGTGAGATGTGTTTGTTATCGCCTGGTGGCAAGCGAGATGAAAAAAGCCAATGTGTGACATAGATCTAAGTATAAAGATAATTGTAAAAATTAAAGAACCAAAATATGGAATGGAAATAAGTTTATTACTTAATTTTAATCAAATTTGATCATTGAATCGAACAAACAACTCAAAATTGTTATACTGCATGAAATGAGCTTGATAAATTATAGCGAGCGTCGCCTGGAGCCGCGCGAATTTCAGATGAATAGAAATGAGCAAACGTGTTAGGGGTTCGCCAGTTTCCTTTTGCCAGAATCTCGTCAATGGGGCATTGGTCGATCCAGTTGCGCGAGGCGGCGGCGCTGCGCGTGGAGCCGGCGCTAGCGTCGACGCCTGCCTCACGCAGTAGCCCGCGCACCCAACCACCCAGCACTGTGCGCGACGCTGGTCGGGCCATGCCTCGTGCCGTTATGAACAGTGCATTCAATGTATGGCCTTGTCTTCGACTGGTTGATAACTTTATTAATTCTTTTAACCAAAACACGGGGCATATCCTGTCGTCTTGAATTTTGATTAACTTCCATGAGGATTGTCTATGCGTGTAGTTATCAGTTTTTGAACCAAACCTTGGATGCATTATTATATGGCTCTGATGGTCCTCGAAATGATCAGTATCGATTTGCAATAGAGTCAAATCGTGGACCCTCCTACTGGAGGCGAGCAGTAGAATTAATGCCGTACGTCGTGACACTTCGTACAGTGTAAGATTCTTCGGAATATTAGATAACAACCAAATGACTACCTTAGTAGGATCCCAAATTTCAGACCTCACTTGTTTCTTGCTTATATTAGCCAAAGATATCGCTTTTAGAATTCTCTTAACGATAGGATTATTGCTTAAAGAATCCGAGCCGTAATTGGTCATAGTGGCTACGACAGATTTGTACACCAAGATAGTTTTGTACGACAGACCTTGTGTTAAATGCAGATGAGCTAAGAACTGGGCTAACTGAGAACCCGTTGGTTCGTGTGCATTTAATTCTTTAACAAGACACCAGGCTTGCCACTTACTCCAACATGAACGGTATACTGTTTTAGTGGACGTTCTCCAGCTAGAATCTAGTAATTCTATCTCTTGAGACGACCATTCTGTTAGGAGGTGATTCCACCCTTCACGGCCCATACCTCGAGACACATCTGATTCACATCTGGTGGTGGTTTCTGTGTTTTGGTGTCCATTAGTTTGTTCTTCAGATTCGTTATTGTCCACGGTGCAGCTATAGCTCTGCTCTTTAGGTCCGGGCGCCAAAATACCTTGTGCCAACGTGGAACTACTACTAGGTATATACCTTTGGCTTGGTTCAAGTGTGCTAATACCCGGGGTACCAGATGTGGTGGTGGAAAGATCCATGCCTTCTGGTATTGCCATTGTCTGCTGAATGCATCGTGGAATTCACATCCCTCGACACATATCGAGGGAGAATGTGAGCTGTTCTCGATGCAAACAAGTCGATTTGTGGTATTCCGAAGCGACGGAATATTTCTCGACAAACATGAGGAGTTAATGTCCACTCTGCCTGTACTTTCTGCCGTGAAAGCCTGTCGGCTTCCACATTGTACTGGCCGGGAATGTATTGAGGTATTAGGTATATGTTGCTCTGGTCCAATAATTGGAAGAGAGAGCGAGTCATACGATACAGATTTTCGGAGCGTAGTCCGCCTTCGTTCCGTATATAACTGACTACACTTTTGTTGTCGGATTGCACAAGTATAGTCGAGTTCTGAAATCGATACAAGTTGCTCTGTATCGAATGTATTATCGCCCACATTTCCTTGAGGTTTATGTGCCATTGTAGTTGGTCGTGGTTCCACTGACCGCCAGTCTTGTGGTATCCATTGATCACCGCTCCCCAGCCCGTGTCCGAAGCATCCGTGGTTAAGAACTGTGCTGCGGATGGGACATGTATGGGCGTGGTTGCCGTAAGCGCCTGTAACCACCACCGGCACTCTTTCAGGGCTTGAAGACAAATGGCAAACTTCAGATAGGGCTGATCTTTCGGTAGTGTGATGCAAACCCTCTGAATAGGACGGCAATGAAGTCGACCTCTGTGAACGGCAAACGAGGCGAAGTTCAGCATTCCTAGAAGTGCTTGAACGTCCTTGAGGCACCATAGACCGACATCTACGAGCTGTTCTATTTTCGACCTGATTCTCCGTATCTTGTCCAATGGAAGCTCTTTGATGTCTAGCTTCAAATTCCATTTGATGCCTAGATATTCTATTATCTGGGTTGGAATTAAGACTGATTTCTTGTAATTCAGGTTCCAACCAAGTAATCTCAAGATCCGGACGGCTTCCGCAGCCTGTTGTTTCAAGACCTCGGGATTCTGATTGACTATTAAAAAATCGTCTAGGTATACTATTACCCTCAAACCTTTGTCGCGCAATACCTGAGCGATCCAGTTTGTAATAGTCGCAAATGTTATGGGCGAAGACGAAAGGCCGAACGGTAAAGTCGTTATTTGTAAAAGCTCCGGTGTCATTGCATTTTCCGATTTGTACAGGACTCGCAAGAAAGGTAGGTGAGCCGGTGCTAGGGGAATGTGGAAGTAAGCTTGTGTCAAGTCTATCTTGATGGCCCAATCCCGTTGTTGAAGGAAGTCTGACACGCGGTGAACATTGATCAACCTGAATCGGAACTGCATGAGGTATTGATTCAAATTTCTCAGATTGAATATCGGACGGTCGCTCATATCCGACTTTTTGACTAAAAACATCGGACATACAAAACTTGGTGTTATTTCTGCCGGTATAAGTATCTTTTGTTCCTTTAATTGACAAATTATTTCTGTCATTGCAGCGCTCGTTGGCGTTTGATACTGTTTTAAAAGATTGTGACTGGACAAGTGGGGGTATTTTTCGAAAAGGAATCCGATAACCTGATATAATTTTTATTATATGATCCGGGGCATTGAATTGCTGCCAAATACGTACGTAATCTTTTAAGCAACCGCCGTAAAATGAGTCATTTGCGAAAGTGAGAAGTGGTATTCCTATTTGTGGAGCTATTGACCTTCCCATCCTTATATTTAGGATTGGGCTTGTTATTTTTAAAAGAACCTCTTATTCCTATATTTTGAGCCCTTGCTGGTGGAAGGACCAGGCATAGACTCTTCATAGTAGTCGGTTTCGCGAACCGCTGGCTTCCGCAGCCGTTTAACACGTGGGTTGTTTTGTTTCTCATGCATAGACATTATAGGCTCATCTGCTGAGCGTTTATTATTAGAGAACAACTTGTTCGTGCCGCCAGCTTTTGTCAAGAATGAGCTCAGCGTGTCGGGATTGAATAAATTACTGCAAGTAGGCGGAATTTTCCGTAAATCCTCCTTTACATAACGATCTTTAACGCTTGACAAAACGCTATCACGTCGCTTATGAATCGTATCAGCCCGTCTTCCGCACACCAGCTGAAGTATGTCCTCTGATAACTTAATGTATTGAGATTTTTCCGAAAACAGCTCGCTTAGCTTATTAAATACAGAATCGGAAGACAAAATAGTGTCTGGTTTGTGGGACCATTCGACCAAATGCTGTAAATTAGCCTTAAATACCTCATTTTGCTGTATAATCGCATGAGTAAGTGCCCCGTAGGAACGATCAAGAGATTTAAGCCACGACGAATCAGGATCATAAGATCTTAATTCGGTATTTACATCTAAATCCTTAAAACCTGGTCTAGCTTGGTATTTCTTCTCTGTATCTATATAACGAACTCGTTCCCAGTCGTGTGTGTCAAAATGATGTAATTTAGACAATATAGTAAGCCTAGATTCTGTAGCACTTTCAACGGCCGCTTCTTTTAAATTTGTGGAAATACTACAATCTAAATTCTTTTCAGCAATAGGTTTTTTAAACAAGGGATCATTTGACAATAACGAACTTTTCAAATCGTTTGACAGTTGTAAAGGTCGAGACTGAGAGTCAGAATCCGTATCATAAGATTGTTCTTTTCGTGATTCTACTTTATCCTGATCTTCTATATATTTCAATATCGTACTCACTTGACGTGACAACGAGTCAAAGTGCTTCTTATCCTCCTTTCGGCGTTTCAACGCTCGCCGACGCGACGATCCTTTGTTGTGGCGGCGTCTTTCACCGGAACTGGATGAAGATGGGGATGATGATGAGGTAGATGATCTGTCACTCGAAGACTCTGATGATGAGCTTGCGACACGTGTACGTTTTGGTGGCCTAGGAGCCTTTTCATGTCGCCTGACACGGTCGCGGGGCCTAGAAGCCCGATCGGGAGTTTTTTCGTGTTCATAAGGCCTAGAAGCCCGTTTGACACCATTCCCATGTTCCAGGGGCCTAGGAGCCCGTTCGGGAATCTCATCACTATTTTGGGGCCTAGCAACCCGCTCGGAATCGTCGTCCATTACTAAACACTATTTGTAAGATAAAACTTTTATCAGAAAGCAAAATAATTAATAATTAATTAACGAACAACAACGTTGTTAAAAATAGGTGTTCACTCGACGAAAGTCGATGCCAATGTGACGAGAAAATCGCGCTGCGCTGCCATGGCGGCAAGCGTCGCTCCCCACTACGGCTTGTTAAACAACCGGTAGTGACGTAAGTGCGCAAAAAGCGCGCGAAATCAGGCTGTTCACGGAAGCGGAAGTAGTGCTGTCTCACTCTATAGGTCTCGAATAACGGTTCAACGCATATAATAAGTGATAATTGTAATATTTAAATAATTATGTATTAAGGATATAATTACTTACGTTATTTATCGCTTTTTAGTTTTGGTCGTTTGTGTGTTTTTTTGAAGTCGGTTTAATTTTTTGATATAATTATATATAATTTGATAGTGCGAACTCCGAACTATATTAGGAAATAACGTTTGACTCTAATCACGGATTTACAACAACCAATACCATTAAGCTGCTATTCACTATTCTCTTATGGGTAGATGCAACAAGGGCAAAAGTAAGAGACGAATAAGATTCTTAGTATAATGAAGTAGACTCTGTTTTTTTTTTTCAAACAACTGATCATCTACTTTTGATCTAGACGCGGAGTTTTATGCACTGTTCTGTCTATGAGGGTTGAAATAGGTATACTTATTTAAATTTTAGCATTATTGATGATGCCGTGGCCATATCGTACTAACTTCATGAAATACGTGAAGAATTTCATGAAAAGATCGCATTTCACGAAAAGATCGCACACTGACCACAGAAAAATTACGCTGATATACACGTATAGAAGTAGTCCATAGAGAAATCGGGCGTTTCAATCCTCTTGTGGACAAAAGACATAATATTCATGATCATTTGGATATGCTATGACCGGGAGAACTATGCATGTGTAAGTTAGCTATGTCACAATGTTTTACTTCACTTTCAAATGACTCGTGCATAGATAGCGTATATAGATTTTTTAATAGATACGCCTCGGGTTTGTATCAACGGACTTCGAGGAAAATCTCAAAGGATTTAACCGAAAGAGGTACCGCCGTACCAGAGTGTTGTAATCATTATTCTTCGCGAATGACCAACATGACAGCCTAAGGAGCTCACATTAGAATTGTGCAAGGCTACAAAACCGCCTAATGTTCTGTCAATCATCGCTCTTCCAACCTTTGTTGCTTGCATTACAAGTAGGTTTTTGTTTGCAATTGTTGGCGGTGATGTGCTTTTTAATAAATAAATAACTGTTATCGATAAAGTAAACAAAAAAAAACGAAAATTAAATCACTTAATGAACTAAGCATGCTATGTTTGCATACTTGGAACATTGTATTCATGGTCTAAGTTTCGAATTAACTCAATCTAGCTTTGTAGCTTATTGTTAAACGCTTAAATTTGAATTTTATAAGTCGAGTGATTACGACTAGTACCTACCTACTCCTAAAAAGTTATGACCATATTCATAATTTTCAATAATCAGATTATAGGTATTAACACTATTAACTAGCTATGTACTGGAAAATTTATAGAATCTAATAATGACTTAATATTTTTATATCATAAGTAATATTATCCGTTCCAATATGACTATAAATTTTTACCAGGTTAGTAAAACCTCAAGCTAATAAATACACGTGCTGAGTGAGCACAGCCTATTTCATATTTTCTACCTGCTGGCTGCTGACTGGTTCGGTGGCTCAATTGGTAGTTGCCCCTGCCTTCTGAAACAAGGGTCGTGGGTTCGATTCCCACCCGGTACAAACATTCGTGTGATGAACACTTGTGTTTGTTCCGTGTCTGGGTATTTATATTTGTATTTAAGTATTTAATTTGTGGTACCTTCGTTGTTCTGATACCCATAACACAAGTGCTTAAGCTACTTACTTTGGGATAGGAGCAATGTATGTGATGTTGTCTGATATTATTTTATTTATTTATTCTACCTTACTTAATTTAATTAGACATAAGTTGCCTACCAAATTGGGTAGTATGCTTCGAATAAGCTCATTTTCATTCTCACATACCTATGGAAGTACGATTTCCCTATATATTTCTCGAGTAGATCACAATGTCATAGAAAAGGTAATTAACAAATCAATCCAACACGTCGATATCCCAAGAAATCATTGGCGTCTCCTCAAGTGGCTCAACACTAGCCCGTTCCTGTGAATACCAACTGTGATGTGTCATGCGCGGCGTATTGGAAGCACGTACGCAGAAATCTGTAGGTCTTTATCTTGATGGACGTGTAGTTTCCAAGCCGGTAGCCGTGGAAAAATGCCTCCTACATATGAATAGGTATTTAATAGTAACATAAACTAGATCTAATCAACTAAAATGAGGCAATCAGTGTCATAACTAACTTAAAAATTGACTATGTATTTTATTTGTGGTTTGAATTTAAGAAGAGAATGGCCTAAGAAATAAAATAAAGGAGGTCTACTCTTTTGTTCAGTTATATAGCCAGTGATGACAAAAATAATATCCTCTGTTGGATATAGACGACGACCAGTTAGGTTCAGTGGTTGAGAACGCTGTCTCTGAAACATTTGTAGCGGTTTCGATTAGATACATATTGGACCCTGCACAGTACAAGCATTTGTGACCATGAACATGTCTGTTTGTATTTAAAAAAATAAGATGTAAACTTTTCAGTTATAATAGTACCCATAGTACAAATATCGCTTTCTTTGGGACTAAATGGCGTATATAGCCCAGTGTGGCACGCTGTGAGGATATTTCATTTATTTATTTGCTAGTCTCACTTATAGGCACGCACAAAACACGCAAAACTGCTAATACAACCATAATAATGTAAAATCAGGATTTATTTCTCAATAAATCCAAAGTATTTAAAAAAGCACAGAAAAATCAAGAGTCTGTATGAAGTTCATAATCATTAAATTGATCCATTAATCAGAAAACTAAAGTAAATTACTTGTAATACGGTCAACATTACATTACGGGCAGCAGCGTTTATCTGGGTAGAAGTAAAACCTGCTGCGGTGACCAACCCGCCTGCAGATCGTGGTGACTAAGGCATAACCCCCCCAAAAGAGAATTGTCATTAGAGGAAGCCTATGTTCAGTAGTGGACTAAGCTAATGATGATAATTATTATTGGCTACATCACATTACCTAATAATCTTGGTGGAACTCGAACACACGAACCCAGACTGAGAACTTGGTGGTCCATTGCTCCATTCTAATGCAAAACACATGTGTAACTAATACCTACCGTCATTATCATAACCACATTACTATTCCATATAACTGAAGAACAATACTCGAAGCGAGTTTAATCGGGGGCTAAAACAAAACATTATTAGCCACGGACACAGCGGTAATGAAAACATGTTGTTTTTAAAGCAGCTTATTAAACAGGACATGAATAACGATCGGACGCATTACACACACAATAATAAATGTTCGAAAATAATACGGAACCAGCCATTAATGAAAGCACGTAAAATCCATTTGGCGTTTTCATTTCAATTTTATTTAATTAAGGCTTATGCGGTGTTGTGCGTTAACGTTCCGTTTGTTTAACGAGTAGTTGTAGTCTTCAAATGCCTTCCGACTAACTAATTATTATAATTAAGATCTGTATATTATACATTTGGGATGACTTTTTTACTGATTTGAATAATTATGTGGGCATATTGCAAAGTTATTGCCAATTCTGCTATATAACTAGGTGGCTGTTTCTTGTATCTTCTGCCATTATGAAGTAAAACATTAGAGATTTGTATCGCTTTTTTAGACTTACGACATATAAAATACGTGTCTTTTATTTTAGCCTATTCTGTACATGAAATATTTTTCAAAATAATGTGGTGATTAGTGATCGATACTTATGCCAAAAATGCAATCAGTAAAATTTTTGTCCGTCTTTTTGTCTGTATGTCTTTTATAGAAACAAAAACTACTGAACGGATTTTAACGAAACTTGGTTCAATTATTCTTCGTACTCCTGGGCAGGTTATAGTATACTTCTGATCACGCTTTAATCAATAGGAACAAAGCAGTGAAGGGAAATGTGGGGAAAACGGGAGAAATTTTTACCTGTATGTTTGAACGCGCATCACGTGAAAACTGCATGGATTTGAATACGGTTTTCACCAATGTATTGCTAGAGGTCTAACTTAAAATTGAGGCACCATTTTATGGAAGTCCGTTGTTTTTTTAACCCGATATCCACGCGGGCGACGCCGCCGGCACAGATAATGTATCTATAATTGAAAACACGTAGGTAGAACTAACAGAAATGTTTTAATAACGTGTATGCTACTTACCTAATATTACGAAGGTTAATCTCATAAGAAACGGTTTTATCAACCACAGTCGCCAATTACATCACCACGACATCGAAAGTGGCATCAAAATTCCGATCGCCGTTAGCGAATCTAACCTCCAATTACCAGACGGGTACTTCCACCAGCGTTACCATGACGTCACCGCAGGCGCCAGACAACACTAGCGCTATTAACAGTCGGCTCACACACGCCGACGTGACCGATCAAGCGTCAATACCGATCGGATATCTCAAATCTACGCGTGCTGCCTACCGCAGAGTCCGCGCAATTGGAGTTCTGCCTTCGAAAGGAAATTGAGAAACCTTGAACTTGATGCGCGAGCATCGGCATCAATTTGATCAACAGATTAAGTTGAACCACCTTCTACCGCATAGAGACTCGAGCTGTGGAGCCGTGTACCGATCAAGCGTCAATACCGATCGGATATCTCAAATCTACGCGTGCTGCCTCTCGCAGAGTCCACGCAATTGGAGTTGGTAGGGCAAACCTTGGTAAATCCGTGATATGGAGTAATTCGGTGATAGTTGTTTATGGTCATATAGCGGAGTTATCCGATATCTTTAGGGCTCAGAATAATTTCCAGTAGGTGGCGGCACTGTGCTTGAACATGCTAATGTATCACAAGTATCCGAAAGCATCCGTCAAAATGCGTCAAAATTAAGAAAAAAAACTTATGTCAAGTCAACAGATGAAAGCGTCCTAAGGTTAGTTTGCCGGTTGACATTGGCGAATTATCCGCGTCAACATAAACGCGTGAGAGAGAGAAAAAAAATAGTTTGCCGGTGAAAGGTGTAAAGAAAATTGATATTGTCCTAAACCAAATGAAAATATAGCTAAACTTGACGCTCGAGGACATGGGGATCAATTTGATCAACAAATTAAGCTGAAACACCTACTGCATAGAGACTCGAGCTGTGGCGCTTTGTCCGTCAAAGGAAGTCAAGAAGCCTTGAACAACGTTTAAACCATTATTACTCTAAGGCCATTGCTTGGAGACATAAGAGTTCCATTTACTTATATATTACTATAGGCCTCTCCGTGTGTTCGCCACTTGAGGCAAACTTTTGGAGGATATAACCATAACCGCCACGCTGGGCAGGCGGGTTTGCGATCGCAGGCCGTAGCTTCTCTAGTGACGCTGCTGCCCGTCATCGGTCTGTGGTATTATAGCTACGCTTGAAAGTATAATGTCATCATCATCATCATCAGCCTATTGCAGTCCACTGCTGGACATAGGCCTCTCCAGTTGTTCCCCATTTAGGGCAAACATCTGGAGGATATACCCATAATCGCCACGCTGGGCAGGCGGGTTGGCAATCGCAGGGCGTAGCTTCTCGCTCCGGTGACGCTGCTGCCCGTCATCGGTCTGTGGTATTTAGCTACGCCTTCAATTGTGATGGTTATACCGCCAGCGCCTCGTTTGTTAATCGGCAGGATGCACCACATGCAGGTGAGGTTGGCTTGGAGCGAAAAGATGATGGGTCGCTCCCTTACAATGTACCGCTCTTAAATCGTACTGCATTAGATTTGTACAGTAGATTAGTAACAAAAATCCTCTTGTTACACTTGCCCTGAATAAAATTTCAAAGAGAACCCTCAGATTTAAACAGATTCGTTTTCAACCAGTTGTTTATCTCGACATGACTTATCACCGGCCGTCCACATTCGGTGACGGACATGTGAATTACGCATCGATCCGATGCATTCGACCGATTTGTTGCAGCGATCGAGGTGGCCCGGACGATGGACGATGGGAATGCAACTTATTCTATCCGTTTAGTTATTACTTGCAAGTATAAAGTGCGTGGGGACATTCAACTGTACGTTTGCGGATTAATAAGTGCGCTAGTTATAAGGAATGTCATATAATGTATGTGTAGGATATCAAATAGTAGGGTGACAACAAATGACCTACATACTTTTAGACCAGGTTATGATATCATCATCATTAGCCTGTAGAAGTCCCCAGACATAGGTCTCCTTTAATGACATTTGGGGGGGGATCTTATTTTTTATTTTTTTAGTCACCAAAGCAGGCGGGTCGGTGATCGCAGTAGTAGCAGTTTTAATTGTACCCAGGGTAACGCTCGTTTTCTGATATACCCTTAGTCATTTTTTACGAGATGGGGTGATCCTATTCTAAATCCAATACTAGGTAAGTATATAAATGTTTGATATGTTAAGCTGTAGCTATCAATCACAATATAAATCCTAACCCCAGACAAAGACTATTTTCACGAGATATTGTCCGATTCTTTGTAGGATAACCGAACGAGTAACATGGTTTTTGCTTTCTTTTTATCATTATAATTAGCTCTAGTATATAAATTTGGTGTTGTTTTGTGCCCTAAATTTATAGAATCAATATAATACGAGTATATGTGTACACTTGTACAGTCTACGAGCGTGCATCGGATGTCGAGCGACTTGTCCCGAGGACTACTTGCTTTGTACCCGAAGATGACTCGAAATCCGCTTATGGCAAGAGTAATCTCCAAGGAAATAAAACATCGTGTGATAGCGATATTAACTCTGAACTGTGGCTATGTCAATTTTTATTGATATACTTGTACTCGACATTGGCAGAACGGATGACATTAAAAAAAGACTACTGACAGTCGCACAGCTTAAAAACAACAACCAAAATCTCAGAACAAGCGATTCCCCATTCAAATTTTACTCGGCACTCGTAATGGACAGTGGAAAAACACCGGCTTCATAGGACCAGCCGCTCACGGAGCGAATGAAGACGAAAATAAGTGAACGCATGGAATTGTTAACGAGGAAAGGATTTTAACATTCGACGCGAACATTCACCCAGTTGCCGCACAGTGCTACTTTTCACCAGGGTTCCCAACTTAGGAGTTTTACCCCCAGATTTAGGGGATAAATAAGTGTGATGGGATTTTCAAGGGTTTATAATTTTTAGGGGTATAATCTGGGACTTTTTGACTTTTTCATATTTTTTTATTTATTATGGTGTTTTATTCTATTAATATTTATTTCTTGACCTAGCGACTTAAAACAACATCTAGTACGTAATTCTACGACTATGCAAGATAGGATTCGGCCAAAAAAAATGTCTGCAAAAAGTCTTACGAAGATTGTTAATTCTTTTTTTTTATAGTGGCTCGACATAATGGCTTCCCTACGCCTGATGGAAAGCGAGAGAGAAGCCCAAGTCGCTGTGACAACGGGCAAGTAACTGTTTAGTTACCTGTCAGTTGCCACCGCCATGTCGGCCCAACCCCAACCCCCCACGAGCTCCGGAAACCCTACTCACCGACAGGAACATGACGCGGAGGTTATTTGGCTGCGGTATTCTATAGGGTGGAGGTCCTTCCCCGGACGGGCAGCTCAATTCGAGCGAAGATTCGCCATGCCCTACCTCTCTTGATACCTAATTCGATTTTGTTATGTGTCGACAAGAAATAATTTGTTTTAGGACAACTAAGTACCTAATAAGGCGATTTTAGATGTATTTGACTAGCGTCAAGTTTGTACTTTAGGGATAAATATTTTTGAAAGTTGGTAACACTGTTTTTCACGTCCTTCTCCAAGCGTGCGTTTAGAAACATAAAGGGCATCGCTAAATCCTCTTGGGTATTTCCAGATACCGACCGTGATAGGGATCGGTGAGCTTGTTATTGTGAGCAGATTCTATCTCGCCGTGATACCGATGATCAATGCGCAATATCACTTACTATCTCATGGGTTTTGACTTGAGCTAAGCTGGGTTTACATTGAGCAAAAGTTGGAGAACATTTTGAAGCCTATAAAATACCAGCAGATAGGCACCATCAGATTTCTTCCCAAATCAATGAAATTCCGGATGTAAAAGGATTGATTAATCATATAAGTGATAGTCAACACTAGCAATAGCTAGTAAAAGAAAAACCCTTTATCATTTGCATCGTAACTTCTTTATTAGTAAACTTAATATCGATTATGTACCCAATATGGCAGATTTTGGAGGAGATCAATTCTCTTCTAGGCGCTAACGCCGTATCTAATCTGGTTGATCGGACCTCATCTTGATATGGAATAGATCCATTGAATAGCGATAACATCCAGAATAACATCACAATGTTCTTTACTGTTTCAGTTCCATAAGTAGCATTTATGGTTGTTCTATATGCCATAGATACATTATTTTTCTTCTCACTGTCAAGCTTGATATACGAGTTTCAATATGTACAGTACGACATGCAAAGGTCTACAATCAGAGCAATAACCTTACAATTCGAACAAAGTTCGTTAGCCTATTTATTTTTAATATTGTCTATTCAAACTGCTCTTTGATCTTCCTTCATTTACAGTATCTACAAACGAAAACAGACTTTCAACCGTTTTCAATACACCAATCCGGAATAACTCTTTAAATTCGCTCATCCAATCCAACACAGTGTGGTACAATTTAAAAAATATATATTTATTACTCTCTAAGTTGTTTACCAAACAATGTCCCCGAAACATTTGTTAGGGGAGTGCCTGTGTAATTTTTTACGCGAAAAACACAGCAATGCGGTACGTTTTACAGTAAAAAAAAACGAGATGAGAATAAACAGACGCGAGGAATGGCGAGAGGAGCTCGAATTTTGAATACAAATGTAAATTAGTATCTCCACTAATTACCTCCACAGACACGTTTCAGGCCATACGTCTTGCCGGCTTACTCGGCACGTCCAATTTTTTTAACGGCTAGGCGAATCGTTCGACTATTTTTCTCATTAGGCCCGAATCAAAGTGTAATTTGTAGGTTGGTGCTTTATAAGCGTGTAATTAAGAAGTATGAGAGAAATTTCGGGTAGTGGTTGAGATTTAAGCTGCAATCAAGTTTATGCTTTGGACGTGACTGCGCGTGATTTTTTTTTACTAATATTTATCACGTATACACTAACTTGTTTCAACGCTTAGACGTAAGGTATAGGTGTACCTACATTGAAACTAAACCTTCTATCAATGGTTAACTCTGAACTGAACTCTTTACTGGTATAAGCGTTTCTTACTTTATACAATATGGGATAATTTAAAATAGGTAGGCAAAGCGTTACGAAATTCTAACTTCTTAAAACATAACTAATAGAATGAATAAGGATTTTTATGGGAGTTTGCATACGTGCCATATTATTATATTTTAAACAGGATAATAGAGTATATAAATAGATCAATTATCTCTATGGGCACCGAGCAATTGATTTAAAAATTACCTAATAAATAAAAAATGAGACATACCTACTCGTATATCGGCAGTGTAAAATGATTATGGCATAGTATATTATTAACGTCATCATCATCAGCCTATTGCATTCCACTGCTGGACATAGGCCTCTCCAGTTGTTCGTCACTTAGGAAAAATAACTGGAGGATATACCCATAATCGCCACGCTGCAGCGCGCTGGGCAGGCGGGTTGGCGATCGCAGGGCATAGCTTTTCGCTCCGGTGACGCTGCTGCCGTATTATTGCTGTGGTATTTAGCTACGGCTTTAATTGTGATGGTTATACCGCCACCAATAATAGTGTATTGATAAATAATCCTTACGATGCTAAGTGTGGTCATAATCATAACACTTCTAATAAATATTTATTATCTAATTCAGGGTTGTATATGAATTTTGCTTTGACATAAATAATACCGGTATAAAGTAGCAATATAATTATTATTTAAAAGAATAAAAATATATTTATAATATGGTTTTTCTTTAAAATGCCCTAAAGGAAAACGGTCATTGAAAATAGCTAAAACACACAGTTATTAAAAGTCCTCATTATTGAATAGATAGTTGTATATTAATGCACTTGCTACACGCAAAATATTTATGAAAAATTCCACTATTGATTATATTTATAATTAGCTGTGCCAGCGGCGTCGCTCGCGTTTATATAATTTTTCAAAAATTACGGACTTCCATAAAATGATACCTAAATTTTAAGTTAGACCTCTAGCAATACATTGGTGAAAACCGCATTCAATTCCATGCAGGAGCTTTCGCGTGTTACGCGTTCAAACATACAAATAAAAATTTCTCCCGTTTTCCCAACACTTCCCTTCACTGCTCTGCTCCTATTGATTGTAGCGTGATGAAAAGTACATTATAACCAACCCAAGAGTATGAAGAATAATTAATTGTACCAAGATTCGTTAAAATCCGTCGCGTAGTTTTTGTTTCTATGTATAACGAACATACAGACAGAAATTTTACTGATAGTTATTTCATGTACAGAAGCGACCTCTCTACAGATTTATTATAAGTATAGTAGATGTAAATTAAGTTGTTGGCGTTGTTGCCTTTATAAATACAATTAACAGTCGTAGTTACGAAGGAAATTGTGACTATAGAAATAACAGGAGCGCCTGAAGCTTGGGTATTGGTTACTAATTAATAGTAAATAATGAATGCAATGAGTTTATTGCACGGAGAATGCCTTGATTATCATGCATTACCCAAGACATTTTAATTAGAGAAAAATATATAGTGTAGGACTGTTTTATGTATTCTTGAATATGTTTATGATTACGGAATTTTAATCATAACTTTGGCGATGGATTTTTGTTAATTTTAGTCTTCTTTTTGCGTGTCGATGGCAAATAAAAAAAACATACCTGCCGTACCACCTATATTACATCTAGAAAACTATTCCTGCTTTTAAGTCTTTGTGGTATAGGTACTGGAGTAGACATACATGGGTTGCTGGTTGTGCTATGTTCATTATTCCTGTTTCTTTGAACAATAACAAAAATCGCGTTGTACCAGTCAGTCTAATTAAGAGCGCACACACGCGTCGAGCCAAGTCACGCGCGCGCGGTACATATTTAACGCGTTGTTTGTCATCGTCGCCTCTGCACCCTTTCGGCGCTTCTTCGCCACAGACCGTTGAAGTTGTTAATTTTTTGAGGCTTTTACATGGTATGATGTATGTCGCGCCAGCATAGAATCGTAGAATGTAAGCGTTTCGGGGTGTTCCGCCGTCTATGGAAAGTTTCATTATCATCATCAGCCTATTGCATTCCGCTCCTAGACATAGGCATTTCCAGTTGTTCGCCACTTTGGGCAAACATCTGGAGGCTTTATCCATAATCGCCACACTGGGAAGGTGGATTGACGATCACGGGGCGCAGCATCTCGCTCCGATGACGCTTCGTGTGGTAATTATCTTTGCCTTCAATTGTAAAAATAGAAAGTGTATTAAAATATTATTGCCTTACGAAACCCACTGGTTATGAATGAAACCCACTGGTTTACGCTTATGATTAGCAAAAATCTGCTAATTTATACCCGGGTAGGACCATCCAATTCACGCACGTAGATATGCTTTTAACAGCTTAGAGAATTTGCACTCTGCGGGTTATCTCCATTCGTCAAAAGAGTTTTCAATACTTTATTGTCTTTAATTTCCAGTTTAAAATGTTATATTAATACTAATTTGTGGTATATATTTTCAAGTTAAATAGAGAGTCACCTCATGTCATCTGTGGCTGGACAAGGCAAGCAGGGAAGCGGCTGTATGCTTCGGTACTACCCATGTCCCTATAACTTGCTGCCCACTGGTGACACAGGGGGGTTTAGCACCTAGGATGTTCCTAGTACCTTCCATTCTGGAAGGATGAGTCCCACACACCATGAAGGTGCATAATGCATTCTCTATAAAAAACAAAAGAGGGTCACTCCCACTTAGGACCATCTTCCTTGTCGCGACTCATCAGTCGCACTGTGTGAGCGCTCGGCATCCCTCGTCGGAAGTGTATAAAAACGTTATCGTCTTTTATTTTTCACGCTCACAAATTTGCATGTCCCGTTTCAGAGATGATGTACACTGGAATTATGCGCTCGCCAACTTATTTATGAACTCTGCATAGGTTAATGAAGGAATTTAATTAAGTGTAATAATACAATTTCATGAATTCTCAAGTGATAATTAGCTCGCGCCGAATGTTGTTTCGCTATGGAAGCTAGAGTTTTATTAAAAATTCGTTCAATTCTTTTAGGTGTAAAATGGTTTTTCTAAAGCGAGGATCACACTGAAAGGTGATTTTGTGAGGACAGTCTCACATAGTCGGAATATGTTTGTACGAAGTCGCAAATCTACATCAACACATATGATACAACATGCTAACGATTCTATGAATCAATACAATAATAATAAATGAACTGATATTTTGTTATATAAGTTTAGCTTTTCCTTGCACCAGGCTATTTGAAAATACTTTTTAAAAAGAAAGTTGTATTCGAAGACTCGATGTATGTCAATAACTGTCTACAAATTTACGCCAAATATAATAAATAAATATCAAAGCAATATTTCGTTAAGCTTATGTAGGTCGTTCGTTTTCATATTGAAACAATAGTTTTAATTATTTTAATCATTTATTTCTAGAGGCCCAAGGTCAATTAAAGTGTCAAACCATTGGATGCGCCTATGTCCAGCAGTGGATTGCGAAAAGCTGTTGAAGATGATTTATTTCTAATGACATGTCAGCTTTTATTTCTTGTGTCAAATTGGATATGGATCCAACATTATTAATGGTAATACAACTGAATATGGATTTTAAATCTGCACACAGCACTTTCACGGTATTGACATTACATACATATCAAAAATCTGAGAGACACGCAATTATTTAAATTTAACACTTCGCGGATAAGGATATTTTCAAGCAGGCATTGATTTAGTGCCTGTTTTGACCATTACTTTTTAAATTCACCTTGCATTTTTATTGCACGCAAAAAGTAGTCTTTGTGGATGTTAAAAAATACTTTGGAAAACACGAAGAATTCCTTTGGCACCACCTGAGGATAGCGGGTGGTATGGTCCGACAATATCTGTGAATAATCAGACCTTACACCTCAACAATCGCTCACGGTACATCTGAATTTTAACGTGCTACTTTCAAATGACCTTTATATCGTTAGCAGTAAGCTCCAAAATTATTGTGTCACGTTTATTTGACTGCAACCGCACAGTGGGAAGTTTCTATAGTGAAGTGGAACAGTAATTTATCGTCGTCTTTGCAAGATAATTGCGTAAATCATACATTTATGACAGCCGGGCACAAGCGGTGTTGTCTACCCGCAATATTCCTGGTGCGGTCGGTTTGTCATTATGGACAACGTAAACAAGTGATTCCATAGGCATTGTTATAATTTATGTTAAAAATTATATTGTTTGAACAGGTTATATTGTCTGTGCTCACCTTTACGGCATTCTTGTTCTATTATTCAAATTTTAGAACCGTTCATTTTGTATCCTGTTCTTGTTACAATAACTACGTGGTAATATCTAGGTCTGTTGTATGAACAATAGCTGTGCTCGCGACTTCGTCCGCGTGGAATAAGTAGTTATTTTTTCCCAGTTTTTTTTATTACATTTTCCATTATTTCTTCGCTTCTAATAGTTGCAGCGTGATGTTATATAGCCTAAAGCCTTCCTCGATAAATGGTCTATTCAACACGAAAAGAATTTTTCAATTCGGACCAGTAGTTCCTGAGATTAGCGCGTTCAAACAAACAAACTCTTCAGCTTTATAATATTAGTTAAGATAAACGGCTTAGTGATTGATGCATTGTGCAAGTCATTCGCTCTAAACCACGTAAAGAAGGTTTCAGGTTCGATCACGAATCGAACGTTTCCGAAACGTTTTTGCAATTCCCGATTGTCATGGTCTAAGTAATCATTATAGTACGAGTACCTACAACAGAAAACCTTAGTTTTAACTAATCTTTCAGATCACATGTATACTTTTCACCACGTCACACAGTCTAAGGCTTTCTGAAACCTGACAAAATAAGTATGATTTTTTTTTATAGTAGCTCGACATAATGGCTTCCCAACGCCTGATCGAAAGCGAAAAAGAAGCCCAAGTCGCTGTGACAACTGGCAAACTGGTCAGTTCCTGTCAGTTGCCACTGCAAGCCGGCCCAACTCTAACCCCTCACGAGCTCCGGAAACCCTACTCACCGGCAGAAACACGACCCGGAGGTCATTTGGCTTATACTTATTCTATAGGGTGGAGGTCCTTCCCCGGGCGGGCAGCTTAATCCGAGCGAAGATTCGCTATGCCCTCTCTTTAAATACGAATTAAACTAGATACAATAAGACATACAAAGTAATCAGGACATACACGAGAGTCACAAACGAGGTTCTCTTTGAGACCACTCATATGGAGCTCCCAATATTGCAAATTTGCTTCCCGGGTTAACCTTGGAAGGCATTTATATGAAGAATCGATCACCGCGTTGTTCCGAAGAGCGCGTTAAACAGCGGGAGTCCATTGTAGATGTTGGGTTACATGCCCATTCAGATGCCGTAAGGTACTTTGATAGCAGTAAGATTGGTCTATGGCCTCACATAACCAATTGAAACGATAATACATTCAGTTTGAGAAACAGATGCGAAAGGAGAAGAACTAAGGGCTTATTCTTTAATCTTCGGATTCGGATAACAAGAGTTATTATTATTTATTATGTAAAAAATAATAGTAGGTATGTGGCGTCATGTCATAGGCTTATTTATCAGACTGGTAAAGTTTAACCAGCCATTGATAAATCAGACCTAAATAATATTACTAATATACTTTGGCATTTAGATTGATTTGGCCTGACTGTTATGATGTCGGATATGAGAAGTCAGCAGTAAGGAAAGCCTTAGTTTTTTATTATCACTTTTAGTTTGTAGAGCTCGGATGGCAATCGCTCTAGTGAAAAATAAGATCTTATACGATTAGAAAATCCTTAGACGAAGAAATGGATTATTTTAAAAAATGTAATGCCAATGCGTCTTGGTCACACTTATTGTTATAACAAATAGGCATAATATTTATGGACAACACACATTTTGATCTAATTTATTGTCGACACAGAAATCAATAGGTACTGAATGTAAACTTGAATAAGCTATGATAAATCTGGAATATAGGCTTCGCAAGATGTAGCACGGAAGAGGTCCATCTCCGTTAGTGGGTCGGGATGTGCTTGATCGAGCCCTCAATGTATTAGGGATGACGTATGACTCTCAGAATTGTGTTGAGACATCACGCTAAAGTATTTTCAAAACAGATTTTGGTTTTTGTTACTAACTGATTTGCTCGATTTTCTCATAATTATGTCATCAGTCATAGTTAAATTAAATGATTTATGATTGATTGACACTCCCTTTCTATGAAGTGATTCTATATTCAAATAGATGGATTTCGTAGGCACATCTATATAGCAAGTTATATATTTCCCATTATAAGACCAGGCGCGCACTACGAGTTTTTCGCCGCGCGGCAGAATGTCGCACTGTAGTACTCTACCGTGCGCCGTCAAGTGCGCGCAGTACAATTGGTACAGTATTACAGTGCGACATTATTCCGCTGCTTTTTTCTGCCGCGCAGCGAAAAACTCGTAGTGCGCGCCTGGCCTTAAACTTGGATTAAGTCCGTGATAGTCAGAAAAAGCCTACAAGTCAAACAAGGCGGTGGCAACTGATTGATTTAGTTACTTGTCCTTTTCCACAACGACTAGGGGGTCTCTTTCGCTTTCCATAAGACGACGAAAGGTCACTGCTATATTATGTTATCTATACAAAAAAATACAAATAGAACAAAAAAAATTTCATCACGCAAAAGTTTGTTCCGGAATTACGACGATGATGATGAAAACCACGTTACCAATATCCAAACTTCTCTTAAACCTTCAAAACAATCTATTAAAGTACGCACTATAGGCATAGCGAAATCCTAAAGACTTAATTAGCCGTCCCGGCGGGGCACCGCACGCGCGGCCCGCGTTTATCTTATCTGGCGCGAGCATGTCTTCGCCCGCCGTCTGCGCAGGTACCGACGCGATTTATGTACCGAGAGATGCTGAATATTGGTATAATATCCGATTTCGGTGTTTTGTGTAATTTATATGGAGGTTACTAGCGGCGTCCACATGCCGCCCTTTACTTGCTCGGTCGGTGGCGATTCCGCCTTCTGAACTGTAAGTTGAGGGAATCTCGTCGGGAATGTTTATTGTGTGTTATGAACATTAAAGATGGCCGTTTCGGATTTTTGCTGACTTAGATTTCCATGACACAAATTACGTAAGCTACTTACCTAGTCAGATGTTGTCTGATATAAACATCAGAAACTCATATAGACGTACTTTTTTTATAGTAGCTCGACATAATGGCTTCCCTACGCCTGATGGAAAGAAGCCCAAGTCACTGTGTCAACGGGCAAGTAACTGGGCAGACGCCTGTCAGTTGCCACCGTCATGTCGGCCCAACCCTAACTCCCCTCGAGCTCCCCGGAAACCCTACCCACCGGCAGAAACACGACCCGGAGGACATTTGGTTGTGGTATTCTATAGGGTGGAGGTCCTTACCCGGACTGGCGGCTCAATTCGAGCGAAGATTCGCTATGCCCTACCTCTCTTACTAATACTGATATTATCTGAATGAGAGAAGACGTGATAAAAATTTTACGAGACTTTAAGATTTTAATTAGCTTAGAAGCGTAAATGTTATGTTTTTCTTCAACTTTTTAACTCAAAAATTAGGGCATTTTTTTAATATACCTAGTAGTAGGTAACGATCAAAATATTTCTAGAAATCCTACGAAAGCGAAGATTTACGAGTAAGTTACTACTTAAGCTGGTTGGCATATAAATCATCGCGCCGTTTAACTTCTGTAAGGATTAGTTTGTATAATATACAAATTCATAAATTCTTGCGCTGATTTGTCCGCCTGCTTAAATAAATCGTTCTACAACGACAAAACTGTGCTGTGATATTTCAATTTCCATGAATAAATCTGTTAAATATTACGAGTAAAATTTTCGGTCGGACATGTTTCTAAATCGGAATAGGAATAAATATTACTATACTGTTGGAATAAATTTGTAACAATCGGACTACATTTAAATATTTGAGCATCGAAATCTGTATATCTATATCTATATACTTATAATAAATCTGTAGAGAGGTCAATTCTGTACATAAAATATTTTTTCAAAATAACTATCAGGGGGTGATAAGTGATCGATACTGATACCAAAAATGCAATCAGTAAAATTTTTGTCTGTCTGTCTGTCTGTCTGTCTGTATGTTCGTTATAGAAAAAAAAACTACTGAACAGATTTTGACGAAACTTGGTACAATTATTCTTCATACTCCTGGGCAGGTTATAGGATACTTTTCATCACGCTACAATCAATAGGAGCGGAGCAGTGACGGGAAGTGTTGGAAAAACGCGAGAAATTTAAACCTGTATGTTTGAACGCGCATTACGCGAAAACTACTGCATAGAATTGAATGCGGTTTTCACCAATGTATTGCTAGAGGTCTAACTTAAAACTTAGGCACAAGGTATAGATGGGTATTATATGGAAGTCCGTTATTTTTGAAACCCGATATCCACGCGAGCGACGCCGCTGGCACAGCTAGTCTACAATAACAATCTCAAAAATATGACGATGTTAAGACCTTTTGAATAGGAGAATAAATGACGGGTAGCAGCGTCACCGGAGCGAGGAGCTACGCCCTGCGTTCGCCAACCCGCCTACCAAGCATGGCGATTATGGGCATGACCTCCCTTCCGCTCCCCCTACAGTCCGGTGATGATGACAATGACAAGGCCGCCCTGTCCATAATAGTAGTCTCTTAGGAAAAAAAAACCTCCAGGTGTTTGCCCATAAAGGCGAATACCTCGAGAGGCCTATGTCCAGCAGTGGACTGCAATAAGCTGATGATGATGATAGTTTATAGTGTATGATCCCACTGCTGGTATTCTCTCCGTTGTTCGCGATCCATCGCCAATACTTGCCAATCTCGGACATATCCGTAGTAAATTAACATATTAAAAAAGCACCTACCCACATTTGCAACTACAGTACCTATACATATCTACAGTGATGAATGCTATCAGAACTGGATCGCTTGGGTGGTGAGTACGCCTCCGCTAATTAAGATAACTCAATATGTCCACCGTTGGAAATATGGGTGCGCTCACGCACGAGATACGGTGCGCGGGCATCGATCGTGCGCAGTGGCAAATTGGCGTATGACGCCGCTGAGATACGATGATACGATTTGTCACTAGATAGATAATAGCCGGGGTAATTATGCAAATAGCATGAATAAACCTTTAAGTGAAATAGTGAGTGCGATAAATTGTAGTACAGATGTTTCGTATCGCTTAAAGGATATTGATGACAAGGATAGTCAGCCTTGTAAGTTATGAGCTTCCATTGGGGTTGGAAAATATTGAAGTAAAAGAACGTTTATACTCGGCTACAAAAGGGATCTTTTTCAGCCTATTTTTATGAGTTCAAATTTATATTACATATTTTAAGAATTACATTTGTATTAAGTACTTACTAGTTTGAGTTAGGGGGTTTGACATCTAAGTCGCCAGGTTTTAGACTGATTGTATTTGAGGTACAGTACCATTAACTCGAGAAGAAGATTAAGAATTACAAGCTTATCCGACAGATGCTTTTTTGTTTTTATTTCCAAGATAATGACTAAAATTTATTATAACTCTATACCTAAAAGAGCTGAATCTAAAGTTTTATTTAAGCTAAACTAATGTTCTTACTCAACAACCGAACACACATTCCTTACATCCATTCTGTGTCTACACGCCTAGATACTTCCTATTTCCCACCACACGAGTATAACAAACTTTGTAACATGAAAATACCTAATTAAAGTAGTACCAAAATCCGATATCAGGCACATCGTGGCGTCACGAAACCCGGGACTACCTAATAAACTGTGGAGTCTCACGTTCCTAATTAGCTCGTTAATTATAAGCCTTTCATGGGAGCTTTAATTCCTACGTAAAACACTGCCCCTGAAACAGGCTTAATTTTTGACCGGATTTTGTTACGCGGATTATCTTGCTAGTTAAGAGGTTGGAAAGTATAGTATAACTTATTTATTAAAGTTGTTCATTGTCGAAAATTTTGGTAACTAAGTAATTGGATTGTGAAAGGAATCCACATTGTCTTTTGTTCGTTTTTATTAAGAGGTATCATTATAGAGAAAATCTGCATCAAGTAGCGAACTATTGGAGAGGCCTATGTCCAGCAGTGGACTGCAAAGGGCTGATGATGATGATTATAGTGAAATTTTCTATTGTGAAAAGCATAAATCGCTACTTGAGAAGTTTAACCCAATCTAATGGACCTAAGGGTCAGTGAGTCAAGTCTAGAACATAGGTACCCTTCGCTCGTGTCTGACGAATAAACTGAAGGAAAACGTAGTGACGCAATACATTATATGGATAACTTTTTGATACCTAAGTACGATTGAAACGCTTCAGTCTCATAATGTATTAATAATGTACCTACTCGTATCTTATTTTTCTCAATAGGATTGCAGTCACAGCCGTCAATTTCAACAGGAGACAACTAAGGAGAAGAGGTGACGGAGGCAGGAGGGTGGATAAGCGTGTGCATAAACACAGTGCATTCTCTGCTCCTTCATTCCCATAATCCGATAGGAGGACAGTTCAACACAGGCAGTTAGATTAATCGCTAGACCAATAGCTTAAATGTGCTTTCATACGTTTAGCCTTAGAATAATAACACTTATTCTAAGCGTATAGCAAAGTAAATGCCCTGACTTTGGTCAACTAAACAATTTTTCGCCACAGAATCTTAATAACTCATATATGGGTATAGCCCTGTAACCTTATGTTTTAATCATAATTGTCTTCGTATTAGCCAATATAACGGACAGGATTGTCACAAACCAAAGAGACCCTTTCGTAATTTGAATGAGCATTCTAAAGTTCAACCAGTTTCACTGAAATTCTAACCTTAATATATAATCCGCTTAAATGTACCTACTATAGAACTACTAGTTTTAGCCCGTGGCTTTGCTGGCGAGGATATTGAATAGTTACATAGAGTCTGTATCATGGTCGACCATCATTCCATGTTATATATAATTTTTTAACGGCTGAATCACGTGTTTCGTGGTTCAGCTCTTAAAGCTCTCAATTTGAAACTAAAAGCTACATCAAATATTAAGTACATATTATGTAGCTTCCAGACTTTTTTTTAATAACATTTTATCCCTCATGTTCATGAGGATTGATATTCAAAAAATAATGTCGATAACTTGAGAAGATTAGTTTCAGAAGTGTCAATTTTCTATGTAGCATTTCATTCCTCATTTAATTTTCAAAAAATAATAAATATATCCAACATTTGCAAACCTCAACCTCAGTTTTTCATATTTGTGGGTTCACTTTAGAAACAGAAAGTAAAGCATGTCCTTTTCCAGTGTCTCAAACATTTTTGTAACAGAAAACAAATCGAATTATCCTTGCAAATCTAACTGACAGACAAACTTTGGTACCTAAAATATTAGTACGGATACGAAACGAGACGAATTCCCGATAAATCAAGGCTTACCTTCCCACTTGAAACGCTCGGCACCTCGATAGTCACGAAAGACATTTCGGTTACACTCAGGATTCCGACATTATTTATAGCAGTGAAAACTAAGCCGTATTTTTTTATGAAACAGCTAAATTTAGCGGTCCGTCTACGGGCCCTCATATATCTTGGCGTATTCGGGGATTACCGAAGAGTAATGACTGGAGTCCACATGGTGAGGGACTGCTATTATTTAGCTATTTGCTCAGGCGTTCAGTCCTTTCTGAGGAGGCTGTGCGTCATCTTGTATTTGATAGTGCCTTTGGATGTTTGCTGAGGAAACTTGGCTGGGAATAGTTGGAGCAACGAAAATGTTTCGAGTTTAGTTATGAAACATAGCACATACCTAATAGGTACATATTAAAATTTATTGGGACGATCACATTTTCGCCCAGAATGAAAATGACTTGAAATGTTATAAATTCCCATTCATTTGTCATAGTATATAGATAGATTTACATGAATGAAATGAAAACTTGTAAATACAAATTTCATGAAAATAAAATACTTGATCTTTTTTAAATTTACTTGACAAATCCGATTATTACTTGACGTCTCGTTAGTATAGTAGTTGAAAGCAAACGCAGTCTACAGATTATAGTTGAAAAAGTTATTAATAGGTATTTTCTATCTAGTAGGTACCTACTAGAGCTCTACCTGGAGTAAATATTTTGGCGACGATAGACTTCCATTCAAAGGAAGAAAGTTTCTCAACTACAACTGAGAACTAATCACAATCTAGAAGTATTTATTTTTTGATCTTGGATTGGATGGATGGATCTATTTTCGGATTTGACTTGAACCCGGAATCTTGGTCTTCAGGATGCTCTTGCAACTAAGCCAAAGAGGCAGCCAATGAGAATAATAGCACCTACGCAAGATATGTTGGTACGTACAAATAAACATAAAACGCAGAAGAGCCGAGTCGGTATAGAGGAAAGTAGCCGCGGTGTCGTGCCAAACAGGAAGTGTGCTTGCAAGGCCGCCACGGGATGTGAGGTTCGATTCCCCGCACGCGATTTTGAACTTTATGAACGTTAGGTCAATGCAACGTTCTTAAAATGCACCAGAAATATATGTTCGCATTTTTTGGACCTACTGACTTCCTTGCGGCTCATTCTACTTGTGCGAGTGGTGCTTCAAAAGATAGTGCTGAGTTAATAAATAAATATCTTATAAAACACAAGATACTGAATCTTAAAAAGACTAAATTTGCTTTTATTTCAGTGTTCATTTCTTTTTTCAAATTTAAAATGTTAAATCCTAGTTACTTACTACACTCCGTTTATTTAATTGTGTACACAAAGAAGCAGTGTTAATAAACTGTTTTCTCGTTTAAATATAACAAATTACAAGCATCGAACTAACAAACGTTCCTTTTAACGTTTGCGACTTCTGCTTTTTGGTCTTTTATAGTGAAACACTTCCCGATTAAAATTTAGCTCGACATATATATAACTATGAATATTAATTCAAAAAAGACTCATAATTCATTCTAATGTTTGCAACAAAGGAAGTATAGGTTTAATTTACTATAAAGGTTTCGTCCAGGTAGATTTAGACAGCATTTCCATATTTCGAGAACAGAAACCCACCTACGCAATTGCCTATAATATGTCTAATAGAAATCAATTATGTATTAATAACTAATGATTCTTTGACACTATGGCTCAGTAATTTATACTGAAAGTAATCAATTGAAACGTATTCATTTTGCCATCCGTCCACACATTCTGTCTTGTAAACCTGACTTGTAATTACAGATAACAAAGTGATTTCCAACACAAATGAGGAGTTAGACGTGAAGAAAAGGTTTATAATATAATTTATATAGGAATAATTTTCCTACTAAATAAGCTACTATAATTCAGTCAGTAAAAAGTCAAAAGTTATCATTACTATAGCAAATGCCTATACTCGTATAATCATATCGCCTCAAATCTCAAGTTGATACAGATCAAATTAATAAGATTTGACCTTTACGAAGATGATGAAAAAGTATCAAGTCATATCTAGACAAAATAATAGTCATATACGATTCTAGACATGCTTAAGGCATGACGCCTATACACGTTATTTTGAAATCTCTTCTTGATAATTACTTAATTCTAAATTACAAGAAACACAAATTATTGGAAACATAAAATGTTTCATTTCAATTTTGCGCATGAATGTACGTTACATTAAGCTAGGTTCCACTTAAGTGACTCCTACGCTCACTTAGCAGTCAATCCTACGACCTACGCTTAGCTGACACATCTAAGATCTGTTAGGCTCTTGCCGTCTGCTTCTAGTGAAGATCAACTAAGAATCGTCCGGGCTTTTAATGAGGAATTCGCAGAAATGCAGATATGTTTCTGCTCTTTGTGATTACTTACTTCTTGAAAAGGTACTTATATGAATAAAAATAATGCAGCATGGCAAGGCTGACGAGTTTTTGAACTTAGGCAGAATATGAAGTTTTCCTACATTGTTAGTTTCAGAAGGTACCTATAGATAATAAGATTATGGTCAATAGGTACAGGCTCAGTCATCATCCTAAGTGATTAATTTACTTCCAAACCGTTTATATGAAACCTTTATACTACCAATAATTCATTAGATAGTGTGTAAATAAACTTGTTTTTAAAAATAAAATTAATATAATTGTCATTTTGGTAAACACATATGTACCGCAAAAGTTGCTTAAACTTTCGATAAAGACTTTAATTCGCAATTTCTACAAAAATCAATATTAATTCATTCAAAAATAAATTTTAATAAAAGGATTCAATGACCTATTACTTACTCATATTTTGCGATTGTTCAGCTAACTCTTTCGGGAAAAAATCCTACTAATATTGATGCAAAAAAAGTTGTTTGATGTGAAAACTTAAATAACAAGTATCTTGTTGTATATGTGCATAAGTGATATATTGTCTTACATTTTACTGCTCTTATAGTAAGTATTTTTCTTTTTTTAATTTTATAGGCTTTCTGCTAAATCTTTTCATATTACCAAAGGTTTTGTTATTAAAATAAAACATTAAATACAGTAACAGAATTTTATTTAATGCAAATCCATTTCGCACTATAGCCGATATTGTACAAAAAAATTATAACGCTTTCATCCATAATGATAGGTAGACAGGTAATAATATAATATTACACAACTCTTCACACAGTTACAATCATGAAACACAAACATTTAATCATTTTCTACACTAGAATCCCTCGAGCTTTTTAAGTATTTCATCATTTATTACTATTTAATATTAATTAATTATGTTACATTACAATAAATTGGGCCTACCTAGTATTTACGTATGACAAATGCTTCGTAAACAGGACAGATGTGTGTTGTTTTATTCGTGAGCACGTTTCCAGTAAAATAAAATAAATAATTTGTTTGATTGCAAATTTATTGCCTCACATCAGACGCCGATAATGCTGTGATTTTTAAAACAAGTGTTTGTAATTTTAAATTTAGATCTACAAATAAATTTTCCACAACTGCGATGAAGCTAGTTATATAAATAGTGTATAAGTATTTACAATATATAACAAAAATTCGATACGAAAATTTTGACGAAGATCCTTTCAAGTATTAAAATGAACTGAAGTAAAATTAAGCATTATAATTAATAAAATAAGGAACTATAAGAGGTAATTAGATGAGTCAATGATGATTTTCTACCACATATAGATTAAATACGAAATTATTTTGGCACTTCGAAGACAAAAGAAAAAGTTGAAAGAATCTCGACGAAAATTTTGCTTATTAAATTACAGAGGATAAAATTACGTATATGTTTATAGGAATCCAAAAATATTAACGCTACTGTATCTTAAAATAAATTACATTATTACTTAATTTAATTAGCTATTCGTATACTGGGCACAACTAGTTTTGATTCTTGTCATTTTTTCAAGTGACTATAGATAAACTATGTTTCTAATAATAAGTTAAGCTATCGACTAATAAATGGAATATTTTCTCATACTAAAGCTTTTGCATTTACGTATATAGGACCTCTGGCAAACCGCATGCGAACAAAATATTTATCAATTTTGAAATAGGCATTTTCTTAATTAATTCAATATCTATACTTATAATAAATCTGTAGAGAGGTCAATTCTGTACATAAATTTTTTTTTCAAAATAACTATCAGGGGGTGATAAGTGATCGATACTGATACCAAAAATGCAATCAGTAAAATTTTTGTCTGTCTGTCTGTCTGTCTGTCTGTCTGTCTGTATGTTCTTTATAGAAAAAAAAACTACTGAACAGATTTTGACGAAACTTGGTACAATTATTCTTCATACTCCTGGGCAGGTTATAGGATACTTTTCATCACGCTACAATCAATAGGAGCGGAGCAGTGACGGGAAGTGTTGGGAAAACGCGAGAAATTTAAACCTGTATGTTTGAACGCGCATTACGCGAAAACTACTGCATAGAATTGAATGCGGTTTTCACCAATGTATTGCTAGAGGTCTAACTTAAAATTTAGGCACAAGGTATAGATGGGTATTATATGGAAGTCCGTTATTTTTGAAACCCGATATCCACGCGAGCGACGCCGCTGGCACAGCTAGTATTGTATAAATAATAAATAAAAATTCAAATGAAACATAATAATTTACGACATCACTCCTTTATAAAGTTGTCAAATAGTAATTAATTATATTTAGTAAACATTTTGTCCGTGCGTATTGCCAGCAAAATAATATTTATATTATGTAGAATCGCTACTGGTATCTCTACCATGTATTTCAAGAACGTATACAGACGTTGTACATCAGATTTGTGTTACATACGTATTAATATACACTAGACTTAATATTTACACTAATAGGGTATAACACACTCAGTGTAACAGGCAGGCAACGAGATAAAACACCACGTGTGAGGGTTGTTTACGTCATAATGACTTGAACGAAAGATTGATGGCATGTGTATTACTTGAGGAGATGTTATTGGTCGTTAACATGGATGCTTCATTTAACAAGGGATAACAAATTTAACGCATGCACTTTTCGACAAATTGCCTTACACAAGTATCAAAATGGGTTATAGATAGAAATATTGCAAAATAATTTATAAAATCGATGTCTATCTCGTTGTTACATATTTTGATTATCGCTTAACATTACAGTTTTGATGCACGATGCACCCCACTATCACTACCTCAGTCTGTTGAAACGATTATTAACATAATGTGTTTAGAACTGTGCTCCGCAAAGTACCGTAGTTATCAGTTGGTGGGAATCAATCATCAATCAATCAAACATGGAGACGAGATGCTGTGGAGAGCGAGATATTATTTTTTATGAGAATAATGGACTTCGAACAGTAAGCCGAAATTAAAAAAAAACAGCCAGAATTAATTCCAAATACAAATATTTGCTGGTGAAAACTTAACGAATGTAGCAAAGATAAGCATACGAATTTTGGCCTAACCGTTTGCGGAGCACTGGTATCTAATTAACTGGCTAAATAATAAAACCATATCACAGTGAATATGCAAACAATATCTGCGCAACTAAATAAAGTACGGTACACACGAGTGAGTAAGTATAAAGAGCAGTAAAGCCCGCGTCGATTCGGCTCCGCGTTTTGGCAGATAAAGTGCGATTTCGAGTGAGCGATAGTGGGGCACGATTCGCACGATAAATAAAAACACAATTCCATTTGAAGCTCGGAGCTGTGGCGCGGCCGCGTCCCGTGTGAGGTACACGGGACGCGGCCGCGCCGTCCCGTGTACCTCAGCAGGCGTTCAAGATTTATACACGGAGATGCGGAACAATATATCACGGGAGAACGCGGGAACCCGACCTATTCCTAGCGCCGAACAGCCACTGTGCCGAGGCTACACGAGAGCAGATCAGCCGATAGCTGCTACTAACATCACTCGATACTCAATCTAGATACTAGACGGCTCATTCGAGAACGTTCTCATCTCCAGACTCATTTCTAACAAACGCGTCTATTCGACATTCCGACGTAATATATTCATTCACAAGTTAAGGTGAGCGATAAATAAGCGGACACCGAACCGCGATTTTTCATCCGAGCTTCATATACAGTGGATTTCGGTTATAACGACGGCGGAGGGACCACTTTAATGTTGTCGCTATATCCGGAGGTCTCTATATCCGAAATAATAAAAAATCACGTACATTATGTGTATATGTTGCAGTCAGAACCCTTAACCAGTCAAAAGTACTATTGACTAGCAAAATCAGTCAAAAGTACTTTTGACCATATGCTTTGGTCAATAATACTTTTGACTAAAATAACAGTTAAAAGTACTTTTGTCCAACGGAGCTGGTTAAAAGTACTTTTGACTAAGTTATTCCGCCAAAAGTGGTTTTGACTGGTTATATCAGTCAAAACTCTTAAAATTGGTAGTCGATAAAAATAACGACAAACGCACATATAAACTTTTATTACTCATTAACTTTTATCACTCAGAAGAAGAAGACCTTTTGTCTTCTTCTCGAGACTAAAACTCTGAGATCACTCTATGTCTGGCGGTCAGCAAGTTTTCGTGCAGACTGAACCAGGTGTGCCATAGCTTCTGGAGCGACACCACATCCGCGCCGATTGGCAAATGCGTCTAAAAAGCCTCACCTTGACAGATTGTCCTTACAGCGGCCAACCTAAGTGCGCAGCCTGTTCAGAGTCTTCCACATTAGCCAGGTCAAGATGTACCCCAGCAAGCTCTTTAAGGGTATAGTGAATGTGGCTGCACCCACCACACCGTTACGCCCCAATAAGTAGATCACGCCCTCGCACTCACCACTCGGGACACAAAGAAGAGGCTCAGAGGGCATACAATGCGTCGTATGCTGGTCAGCTGTCTGGTCAGGCGAAATCGTTTATTAGTCATAGCATAAAATGATTTCACATTTATTAATAAATCACTTTTGTATTTACATCTAATGAGTTAATATTACTTTTGACTGATGCTTGTTTGCAGTTAAAAATACTATTGACCAAGAGCGTTAGTTAAAACTACTTTTGACCGCAAATTTGCAGTCAAAAGTATTAATAACCAATATTTTTCAGTCAAAACCACTTTTGACCAACCTGTTCAGTCAAAAGTACTTTTGACTGATTTTGCTAGTCAATAGTACTTTTGACTGATTAAGGGTTTTGACTGCAACATATATACATAGTTTATATACAACCGCTTATAGGTACATTTTAGCTTCTCTGTGCTTTAAACCACACTAGAAGTACATTTTCAATGTCTTGATGAGTTAGATTACGATTTTTCTTTATTTTCAGGGATTTCAATTTAAAACACTGCATAATTTTAGCGCGGTTTTTCCACATCGTTGATATTGTAGAATGAGAAACCCCAAATTGTTTACACAGATCAACATTGTTTTCACCATTTTCCAGTCTCGAAATGATATCCACTTTTTCTTTAACAGTAAATGTACGTCTGGGAGCCATGTTCACAAGTTTAAGAAACGATGTTTACTCACTGGAAATTGCTACGTAACTGATTCATAATTTTAACTTCATGCACGTGCTAAGTAATCCTACACAGAAACAAATCACTTGACCATCTGCGAATGTAAACAAAAGATTCTTATCCTTTGTTTATATTCCTACATAATACAAGCTTAATAGTTAAAGTTGATGAATGAGTCTTTGCGCCTTTTGCCGACTCCGTCTCAATATCCGCAATGAATTTCTAGGAATCTGTCCCAAATAGTTCATAAAAACAAGTCGTTATACCCGAATTAGGCGTTATATCGGGAGTCGCTATTGCCGAATGGATTTATACGAAAGTATGCTTCAAATTCTAGGGACGTAAGTTCGACGTCGCTATAACCGAAAGGTCGTTACAACCGAGGTCGTTATTAATGAAATCCACTGTAATTTATAGTCGACGATGATATCGCGACTGGTTCTTTTATTTGTGAAATAGTGATACGCGGAGTGTGCTCGGTAAGCGTTACTAACGGGAAATTTTGACAATAAATCACTGGCAGTCGATTGCCTAAACGTTCGTGTGGGCTGGCAGAAAAATTTATTCGATAGTCAAATTTGATATCTTGATCTACCGACAGGCCATGTGGCGTGCGAAGTGCATCTGACAACGTTCCGATAGCACGAAACGCGGGGCGCGCTAAATTACTAGTGTTAACTGCCTAACACCTACCCAAGCATTGACAACGCTTAACACGGCGACCACCTGGAACAAAAGAAAAAGCAAAATTAATCGAAATGCCAATTATAAAAAATTATAAAATGCGGTAGCGTGTTTGGACTGGGCGAATGATTGAAGAGAAGCGGTGGGAACGTTACTGCTTCGGAATGACACAGAAGTTATCAGACGCTTTTACCTCGGCTAACTCTCATTGTAAAATAACGTCATCTCGAAATACGTTCTCATAAACAAGGGCGGACTTAAAATGCAAATAATTTCGCGCGAGCCCCATGGGCATGTTAAAACAAACTCAGCATTCTAACAGCTTTCCATTATTTATCGCTTACGCTCACGGAAAGGCGATTTTTTTTTTCAGTTAAAGTTAATTTCTAGCGTAATGCGTATTTGATAAAAGGCTGTATCTCTGGCAGGCAGGCTCCGGCGAGCCCGCTCTGAAATTAAGATGTAACATGATGCGAGAACGAGCAAAAGCTGCTAGATTTATTGCTATACCACTTTGCATATGCTGATTTACAAAGACGACGGACACAACACCGAGTTGTTGCGTGTAAGACAGCGATAAATTTATTGTGCCAAGGTCTATTTTATTTCAAGTGGAATTTTTTGTTTACACATTATTGATTAGAAATGTTATGGAAGCCACACGGCATACCTGAATAAGAAAACATTATGAGAGTTAGAATGCGAACACTTAACAACATTTCAAATTAACATGATACCACTTCTTTTATTCAGAAAAATTAACATTTTTAATGTAATGAAATTATTGAATACTAGCGTTGAAATAAAATTTAGCAGATGCATGTAAGTGATTTGAATAATAAGTTTGACATTAAAACCAAATCAGATGCAGTAGGTAGTACAGCAATTCAAGCATGATATAGATACATACATGTTTTTATAAGAGTCCTAAAACGAAATGTCCCATTCAACTATGTATTCCAATCCAACATATCCGTAATCGAGTCTGGATGTCTCGGTATAAGAGGGTAAAAAGCTCCGAAAAAACGCATATCAGGTGGTACCCTAAGCACGGAAGTTTCGTCAAGAATATGACTCATTTATCGACATCCGTCATTTTTCATGTAAACGAGTTCTTAGAAAGATATAAATGTCTGATCCCAAGAACGAGATACATGTCAAAACAATTAGTAATCATTCAAATTTGAGTATAATTATTTGTTCAAACTAGTCCGGATATTTTAAATATAAGATGTAGTGTTCAGAGAATCCTAATCGAACCTTTAGCGAAAAGAATAACAAATCAAACGAATAAAATAGCACCAAGAATCTTCACTCTACTTTAACACCGGGGGGTAGTAACAGCTCTATATGATTCTTTTATTGCTGATGTAGCCCATTCGCGACGGCGGGCGCGAGCGGGACGACTGTCTGGCGATCTGAACTCAGCAGAAAGAAACACATAACAAAATCGTTCGTGAGCGCCTCGCCTTACGATATCTTCGTCTCCGGTTTGTACCCAGCTTAAAAATTATAAGTACTTATTTGAACATGAATATTTATTCGATTTCCGTAAACCAGTTATGATTTGTGGACTCGTGTTCGCTAAATGTGCTCATGTAGAGTTTCGGTAGGTTGTGTAAATAAAAAAACTGTTTTCCAATATTCGATGGGCCAATATGTTTGGTTAATAAATTAATATCAGAGCTGAATTAATAAAGGTCTGAATTAAATGTTGTTTCCAAATAAATCGTCGCGTTTTGTAGTTGACAAAATTTTGAATATGATCGAAACTTTTATTAGTCCGATAAATAAAAGATATCTCGAAGCGAAAAGCTTTCCGTTGCTTTGTCCAAGGAAAACACAAAATAAAGGCAAAGTTAAGGAGAAAACAAAAAGTCCACGTATGCTGGTGAGAGATAGATATAGTCGTAGCCGAGGAAAGTAATAAAGAAAGACGCCAACCGAATAATTGATACGATTATGTGTTACTACTACAAAGGAGATAAGGGCTGGTTACACACATAACATTTCTGCCTTTTTTTTATCTGTTTTTAGGTACATAAGGGGCATTGTAGCTAATGATATCATTGGGTGCCTATATGAGATCTACACTCGTATCTATGAGATCATACCCACTGAACATTCCTGTCTTTATTTACGCTTTAGGTCCATAAAGGGCATTATAGCTAATGATATCATTGGGTACCTATATGAGATCTACTCGTATCTATGAGAACATACACAACGAACATTCCTGTTTTTATTCATGATTTAGGTCCTTAAAGGGCATTGTAGCTAATGATATCATTGGTTACCTATGAATATGAAATTTACTCACATCTATGAGCTAAACCCACTGAACATTTCTGTATTTATTTAATACTAGCTGTGCTCGCGACTTTGTCCGCGTGGAATAGTTATTTTTTCCCCGTTTTATTTACATTTTCCATTATTTCTTCGCTCCTAATAGTTGCAGCGTGATGTTAAATAGCCTAAAGCCTTCCTCGATAAATGGTATATTCAACACAAAAAGAATTCTTCAATTCGGACCAGTAGTTCCTAAGATTAGCCCGTTCAAACAAACAAACAAACAAACTCTTCAGCTTTATAATATTAGTTAAGATATTTAGAAGGAATTGTATCACGAGATATTGAGTACGTACTCATATGATATGAGATCTACTGTACTGTAGTTATGAGATCAATTGAGTAGTACCTATCGTTGGACGGATATTACCAAAGAAGTAGTAGACTACCATTTAGATTCAACGGTATTAAATGCTAGTGGTTCGATCCCTGCACAGTACAAACATTTGCGTACAAGAACATGTCTGTGTGTATTGTTCTGGGTGTTTGATATGAGCCCTTCAACTGCTGATGAAGTTCCAGATAATTATGTCATCAGTAAAGCTATTACTTATATTGGACTTGGTTGATCTCTCGAAGATCATGTGCTGTATGGGCTAACTAATCAGATGGTCAGAATTCTGGTTATTTGAATTAGCTTGAATACGTTGATATTTCTAATTTCGCACAAATAACCGGCGGCCGCCACATCTAACTCACGCGGTCTATTTATAAAAGTTTACCGACCTCGTCTAACGTCCGAAACCTATTTCTATTCGCAGATGTCCAGTATGAACACCGCAAGAACAATGGAGGAAGGGCAGGCATTCCGTCAGGAGAGAAAACCCATAAATCTAGCAGGACTCGCAATTCGCTGAATTACAGCATGCGCCGCCACCGGGCCGGCGAAATTAGCCCCGGAGATAAATTGACGGCGGGCTAAATAAATTATTTGGGAAAACCGAGAAAAAACGGGCGTCTTCCCTTGATAAGGGTTGCGAGCAACCGACCGTGGAAATAATGAATATCGACCGGCTCGAGCAATGTTTACAATTGCCGTGGAAGTGATCATGATTGTTGCTTTTTGGAGGTTATTTAGGTTAGTCTTGATAATTAAGTCGTAATTGGTAATTTTTTCTCAAATAGGGGCCTAAAAATGCGGCGAATTGGTTCCAGTAAAGGATGGTACGGCAGTGTTTGCTTCGCGCTCGACTTGGCGGGGGCACTACCATCCCCGTTTAAATATGGGTAACGCCTCCAGATGTTTGCCCAAAGTGGCGAGCAAGTGGTTCAGCAATGGACTGCGATGGGCTGATGATGATGAATTAATTTACAAGATCATTCGGGAAGGCCCTGTGTAGGTACTGTGGACGCCCTCTACACAATATTATGTTAAGTAAGTCTCTTGAAGAGTACAAGTATCAACTAGGCTATCAAAACAAGAATAAAAACGAGAATAGTTTCAACTCAACAAGTTTCACTGAGACAACATGTCAAATGTACGTAAAAACAACATGTGTCGTTAAAAAACTCTATAGAAATAGTCCATGACGTAAATTAATTTGCTTAATTAATTAAAAGTGCAAAATGTGGCATCAAAATGTAAAAAGTAAATAAATACTTAAAGTAATTATGTAATAACTCTTACTATTGGGATAATAATATACGTATACGTACAGATAATTTTTATCATTTTTGGGTTTATATGCAAACGCATACCGCCTACCTTATACCTATGTTATACATATTTAAGCATAACACAATATTCATAATAATTTTATAAGCCAAAAGTGATATTTAGCGGAAATATTATTTGCAGGTATCACTTAGTCAGTAATAAATAATTTGAATTTATCTTTCATAATAATTATATACCCCCTACGAGTATGTTTGACAAATAATCGATATGATTAAACATTACCTTACGATACGCATTATTAAGATCCCTTTTCGCTTTCCGGGAAATTAACCCTCAACTGCACATCGTAATGAAGTCGTCAACTTTAATGCACATGTTCATTTGGTCATTCAAATCTGGTTAATGATAAAGTGGTCAATTAACACTTAGTAAGACGTTAACTGGCTACTTCTCACGCCATTAAAACGGTTGTTTGGCCACGTTGGTAATTATAATGTGTTTAATATGCCTAAATAATGTTTGTATGTGAAACTATTTAAGCGATTTAAATGAGATCAAGATTCCTTTGTTGTTACTTTTTTATGTAGGCACATAAAAGATTTACTTGGAAAATTCGTAGTACAGAAATGTTTGAGATCACATTGGAGGAATAAAAGAAATAAATCTATGCATTTTTATAGTACCAGAGCATAGTAAGAGATGAATAGCGAAAGATATGCCCTAGTCGCTACGGCAACAGACAAGTAACCAAATCAAACTCTTCTGGTTATTCTGGATATACACCGACTGATCCCGAAACGAGTAACTTCACGGGCGTTTTGCCGAGTTTACGATGATCGCCAGCCAGGCGGGTAAACACTACAACCGATTGAATAGTTAAAATCTCAAGAAGTCCCTTAGAATACTCTGCCAACACCAAATGAAGCGGTAACTTGTACTCTTTCCTGCGACACCGCACGGAAAGTTGAATATTTAGGTAAATGTGCATAATACCTACTTAACTGTAGCAATAATGATAATTTCATTTGCTACAGCACTGTGTATTACCAAGACACAATAACCCTAAACCGCGTGTAGTCTGCAAAAGTGAATTGTAAAATGCAACAACAAAAGTTATTGCGTTTCAACGGCATCAAATATTCAAGTTATTTTTCTTGCTTACCGCGCAAAGGGTTGCAACACCCTTTCTTTCGCCGGGATTAATCTTAGTTGTATATTCGGGATTCAGCTGGCAATAAGAAAGACGCATAGGTGGGCTTAAAGGGGCGGGAGTGGCAAATTGTCTCAGATTCCCACCCCCGTATCGGGATAAGGGTTTTATTACATTCGTTAACGCATTTTAGATTAATGTGCAAACGTTATATTTGTATGTTAATTCTGGTTACAATACCGCAGAGATTTACTGTTGTGAAATTTTTCGAGTTTTGTTTGGGCGTACGATAGGTATTTTTCGTTGTTGCATTTACATTTTAATTTTGTTTTATGTGTGTATTGCTATTTTGGGACAAATTATGGCCTTTTTTATTGTAAAGTTAATTCGGATATTTTAGATAAATATGGTTTTGATCAATATTAAAAAGCACGGCAACGTTATACCAATGAATTATATTTATAGATAAAAGTAATTTAATATGATGATTATATTAATTTAGTTGTATGTAGTTAGTAATGTATAGCTAGATGAATAATGGACTTTATGCCTTGTAAATTTAATACAATGAAAATTGATTGAAAAAATTTGACAGTAAGTGGTAGGTAGATGTGCGGAAGTCTGTACTGCCTTGCTTAATTATAATATTTTAATGACTTAATTTATTATTATGGAATAATTTGTAGCATTGTAATAACAGATACCAACCTATTTCGATTCAAAATAAATACGTTAAAAAAATTACTAGCTACAAGCATTTTTTTCTATCCCTTATTTCTTTTGTACGCCAAGATCCACTAAGGACTCGACACATCCCATAGCTCTTTATTCCACAAGTCCGGAATTCGGGATCCATATTTAAAAAGTCTTGGCGGGGGCACCCCACCTGCGTGGGGCGGTCAATTCGTCCCCACCGTTCGCGCACGCCATTACTGTACGGTGTATTGTTTCCCGATTGCCACTTTTGAAGCTCTAGTCATAGTTTGTGAAAAGGTTTATGATTTTTGGAATACAATTTTGGTTGGTTTTTAAAGGGTTACATGTGGTTAATAATTTTGAGGATCTTTTTAAAATCTTTGTTTTTATTTGTACTGATGCCTAAAAATAATATGGTCATGTAAGCTTCATCATGTCATAAACTTATTGACTAACTTAAATTACGACTAGATATAATAAAATATATTTCACCGATTTACTATTAGTTAGTAGGTATTCAAGTTCATAATTTTCTATAATTTGTGTATGGAAAAGCAACTTGTATGGAGAATAGATTTACTGGAAATACAGCTTTCGCTTCTTAACGTCGCCTGTATAGTACAACCTTAACATCATCATCATCGGCCTATTGCAGTCCACTGTTGGACATAGGCCTCTCCAGTTGTTCGCCACATAAGGCAAACATCAGGAGGATATACCCATAATCGCCACGCTGGGCAGGCGGACAACCTTAACATTCTTAGTAATCTATCAAATGTCTACCACACAAAGCATTTCATGGTGACTAATTTCAATTGAACAAGAAAACGGCAAACCAGTGCTTGGATTTCAAATGTTCGGTGAATTCATATCTTCAAGTAAGTAAACTATACTAAGTGAAAAACTGTCAATTCCGCAACGCTAAGTGTGGAAGATTTGTGTAGATCCCATACGCATATATCGCAACAGTTGATAGGTCAGCAATTCGTCTTCTTAAAAATTTATTGCATAATATTCTAATACAATTTAACGGGCAAGCGATATTAATATTAAAGGGCAGGGTCACAAGAGGTTTTTTCGCGTGCATGCCCTCCCCCTCCGCGGCCATATATCAGGATTTTGGACGGGCGAAGCTAAAATTTTGGACGGTTTAAGCCGGGCGTAAATTTCGCGAAACATGACACGATGGAAAAAAATCCGACCAAAAAGTTACTTCAAACATTTGCTCTCGTACACGGATAGATATGGGAGTGAAATTAAATATTTAATTCCCTTTTTTTTGGAAAATTAAATACTGTTTATTGTCATAGCAGGCTATTATTGCTTTGTTATATTGTTTTATACGTGTACGATTCTGCATCACATGACAAATTCAAGGTTTAAAATTATCAGTATTACAAATATGAAATACAGTAATAAATGCCTCATATGAAATCGTAAAATCTCTAAAATTATAGATGATGGCTAAGTTCGACGTCTATTTCTGATATAAATACGAGTATGTTAAATTAACGTCTACCAAAAAGTATGTTTTTAAATAATGACGGCCTTGCATTTGTTAAAGAGTTAAATACATCATCACTTCGATTGCGTATAAGTCGCCATTAGGTACTAAGGCAAAACATAGTCGCATTAGTTTCAAGCCACATTGAACTTTCACACTTAACATTAATTTTATTTTTGGACCCGCTAATGTCCACGACGTGCTCAGACTAATCTCCCTTTTTTCTTGTTCTTGCTAGGCGTTTCTGACAATTTGTTATGTGCCACTATTAGGGTTAGCGTTTGAGGGTTAACAGTAATTCTATTTTGAGAACTCCACGCGTCATTGTGTTGTAACTATTCGAAGTGTTGTACCTTTTTGTGACTTTGCCAACTTTTGTTGATCATTTTAATTATATTAACTATTTTTGCTCTTGTGGATTAAAGAGATCATATTATGATTTCGTATATTACAAACATTATTTCAAACATATTGTAGGTCGAACCAACATGACGTCGAAAATTGTTCGACCGATAAGTTACAACAATCTTAATTTTACTAATATGATTATTTCAGACTAGCGAAGGAAACTTGATGAACGCCAATCACAGACAATGCAGTATCTAACTGTATAATAAGCAAATATACCATCTTATTTTTGCTGTTGATTGACTATTGCATGCCATTATGTAACTAGTTTTGAAAAGTCAAAATACTTATGAAATTATGATAGCAAAACTTGAAAATTGTACCTATATTGTTCAGATACATTAAAAGAATTACCATAAAAAAGCATATAGCTACAGATACACACACTCGTTGCGTACAACCGCAATGAAAATGCAGATAGGTGGAATAAATTAAAAACGCAGACGACGAAAAAAGCGGTAGCGAAAAAAAAAAACAAATTTCGTTGCCAAATATTGGAACGAGAAAAACTATTTAATCCGAAAACTTTAGTAGGTTGGTATGGAGCGATAAATCAGGGAGACGTCGCCAGCGTCGATGCCAAGGAAATAAGATGAGGTCGAGTTGGCAACGCGGTGGTACCTACATGGTGCATGCGTGATCTGTCTTTGGAACTTGGAAACCCCAGAGGTAGGCCAAACTGAGGAATATTAAAAGGTAAGGTGGTTGGGTACAATCCAAATGAATTACTTGTCCATGACCCAATACAGAGTATTAGACATGCTGATGCATTGGCATAATATAGGAAGAATATATTACTATAGTATGAATGAAGTAAAAGAAATAAAACCTAAAAATTGCAATCTAATTTAAGTTTTGATTACCAATTTAGTATCAAAGTAAGTACTAGGTATAACTATTTAATAGATTTGTTAATTATATATTCAGATATTTGAATTGAATCCATTTATCATCTTGTCAAATGTGATTCTTTGATTAATTACTATTATTAATCTATAACTTTCAATGTCTACTACATTAGGTAATAACTAAAACCTTGTATTTTTTAAACCACAATTTAAGGATTTTATTAGTATTGCATCTCGGGGACTGGGTTTATCAATTATTTTTAAAATCATCGAGATAATGACTAACTAGGTTGCTGTACATCAGACTTTGATACTAAAATACTTTTTGAATCGTATGTAACATTACATACGCAGTAAAATACTCAACAATTCTCTCCCCAGAGCGTATCACACATGACTGAATCCGCATAAGGCTGTTTATTTTTCAACTGTTTAAGGAGATAGTTGCAAGTCGATTGCAGGCACCTCGTAAATCCAGCTATGATTTAGCTCTTCCCGCCGATCTCCAGCTGGTATAACGTCTCGACAAACTGCAGGCTTTGTTGCACTCGATACAATGCACTCGGTAAGTAAGTATAAGATTGAAATGGATGAAGGAGATAATGCAGTAAAGGTTGATGAAGATTTGTTACCTTTAATATTTTGGTTGCGCAGATGTTTTAAGACTAACAGTATTTTTTCATATTAGGTACTGTCTGCAAGTTTGTGGGCAAGTTTACTAGCCTTTTCATGGTAAATGAAAACTACAAATCTTTGGCTCCCGTATACATAGATTTATATAGAGTCATAGGAACGTTGCCAGCTTTTGAAACTTTAGTTGATGCAACTCCTAAATCCAAAACCAATATTCCGGCAATAGTGACTCATAAAAAAATATTTGGAAAAAGTATTTATATTAAATTCAAATAATCTTAACAAAATAAATAATATTTTTACGATTAAATATTGAGTACAAATCAAAGACAGATTTTTAGAAAAAGGTTGTTATGCCTGGCCTTATGTGTGATCGAAACAGTTACTAAACAAATAATATCATCTATCCATTGATTGGCTGCATTTAACGGCTTTAAGACAATGTTTTACAAGACAACCAATTACTTTGAAGGAAGAATATATCTCGCTCACATGCTGAGACCCACAAGAGGTGCTCGACCTCCTACTACACCAAATTACATACTTCATCCGAGAACAAAGTCTTGAACACGAAACAATTTCCCGTACAAAAGATTACCGGGACTCCCTAGAAGCATTCTATATTACACCCGATCACGTGATACGGCGATAAACTATTTTTCACTATACTTATTTAGTTTGATCTTCACACTTTTTCCCCCAGTTCCTAGGAAAAATGGGAACGTGACCATTGATCAAAGTCAGAGATGCTCGTTACCGAAATCACGTTTATCATAGATCACATTTGTCTAAGGCTTTAGTTAGATTCTTTTCTACATTAACAACGTCCTATGACGGTGAGTTAGTACAAACGAATTTTGGCTTTCTGCTCCTGAGTTTAAGCATTGATTTTGCTTGCTAAAGTTCCGGTATTACATCGAAATTACAAGGAAACTGGTAGGGAAGAGTCGCGAGCCACACACGACGAGTTACGGGTGAATCCGGGACGCGGGGTTGAATTATGTTACCGCGATATATAATATTTATGAATTATGCTTCAGACTTAGTAAAAAGTGGTTTAAATTTCGATAGCGTTGAACTCAAAAATGGTGAAATTATACGAGTTTTAATAACAATAAAGAGCTATTGTCTTTGCGTTTTTTAAGTGAGGCCATTTTCAAGACAATAGAGAACTTAGTTAAGTACAAATCGTAGTTACAAGGTCTGAATTATTTAATTAATTGATGGCTTCATCATCATTAAACAAATTTGTCTTTTCACATCACGAAGCTACCATCTGTTTCTAACTGAGTATTGTAAATCTAAGTAATGACTAAAGTGTAAAAATTTTGTTGTAGATTCTATAGATAGCAGATACCCCAGATCTAACATATTTTAAAGGAATCGCGCCAAAATCAAAAAACGTGGACTTTTTTTTTCATGCTTTTGTCAAGTAAACGATTAATTTGATCAAATGACATAGAAATAGAAACAGTGTAACAAAACATGAAGTAGGTAATCGAAGGCAGGACTTGGAATGTATTTTTCATAGTAGCACCACTGTACTTCTATGACAAATACATGCCCAATAAAAAAAAACAGATTCCTATCCATATACATATTTGTATGTTGGATGGATAGGAATCTGTGTTACCACTCACATGAGTGGTTGACCAAAAAGGGGCCTGGAAGGATAGGAATCTGTCTTTTTTAAATTTTTGAATCTGTAGTCTTTACCTTTATTTTGGTCTAATCAGAATATTTTTGGCTGCCGTAGATATTTTTATGATAACCCAGGACAGAATGTTCCGGCGAATAATGACTAGGAGAGCCGACCCCAAATGATGGGATCGAGGCTAGGTAGAGAGAGAGAGAGTAGATATTTTTATGATTATTTTCTGAGCCGAGGCAACAACAGTTCTCTAACTACTACTACTCGAAATGACGCGAGACTGGCTCGGTGGCTCAATTGGTAGTGACCCCTGCCTTTTGAACCTAGGGTCGTGGGTTCGATTCCCACCCAGGACAAACATACGTGTGATGAACACTTGTGTTTGTCCCGTGTCTGGGTATTTATATTTGTATTTAGGTAGACATTTATTTGTGGTACCTTCGTTGTTCCGATACCCATAACACAAGTGCTTAAGCTACTTATTTGGGATCGGGGCAATGTATATGATGTTGTCTGATATATATTTTTTTAATCAATTATTTTCCTTAAGGCCCCTTTATGGTCAACCACTCACATAATTAAAGGAAATGCCTTTTCGTAAGAAATCCGTAACTCATAAAAGGTTATTCGACTTATCTATACTGCAGTTGGTACACATAACACAAGCCAAGTCACTTCTCAGAGGAGCCCGCAAGATGGCGCCGGCACGCGCCGCGATTTGTCAAACGAAACAAACAGAACCAGAAATAGTTTCAGTTGACAAGTTTATGGCGAGCGCTCGCGCTCTCGTCTCCGTTACGAAATTATACGACTATGGAATTTTATTCAACACTACAGATTTTCCGGTTGCTACTCAGCTGATTTACAGTTCAGCTGATATTTATTCTCTCAAAATGGTTCAACCTTTTTTGGGCTGGCTACAATAAACCTTTTGGGGCCTGAACGTAATCTTGGGCCAACGTTTGTGATATTTTTTTCGTTTCCAGGAGCGGTATGTTGGTTTGTATGCTAAGCTAGCTGAAGAACGCAGCTTTGCACGCTTGGATATCGGTGATATATTCACAAAATTAGATCTCTTTAAAAATTAGAGCCTGTAATACAATCTGAGTTATGAGCTACATAACTGTAAATTTTCATTCAAATCCGTTCAGTGGTTTTCGTGTCAAGGAGTAATGAATATCCATCCATCCATATATCCAAACAAACTTTAACATTTATTAATACATATTATAATAGTATACATATGAGATTCTTTTTTAAACACAGCGTGTTGGCAGTTATGAAATATTTCAATTACTTATTAACTTGGTTGTTTTGTTTAGGTAATTTATGTATACTAGCAGCCTGGATTATGAAAGGTGGATACGATGCACTAGAAAGCATGTTATCATGTTGGGCCTGTGTGCCTGATCTCTCCTGTCGTCCTGTCCGATTAAAAGGGAGGCAAAAATACTTCAAGGTAGGTAGAGATTGTTAACATTAAAACTAGGTATCATAGACATCTGTTGTACGATGTAGACGGTCTTATCACTATAAGCGATTATCTTCTGCATACTTAGCTAACATGATACCTATTTTTCTTTACTAAATCTTGTCATACCTAAGAGATTACGTAAAGAAGATTTGAAAGAGAAAAGATTAGGTAAAAATTTGAAAGATACCAAATAATCGGGAGTATCCAATTGCCCTAAGATACAGAAAGAGATGGATCACCAAGATTAAAAAGTATATGTGCCCGGGTCCAAACACGTAACTAGTTTCTGTGGATATTTGTCTAAGCTGAAACAGTCGGAATGGGGAGACGCCCGAAGGCCGCCCACACAAAAACGACTTGACGCAAACTAAAATACGATAAAAGCAATCTGTGCGACTATTTATAAATTAACCAATATCGTTGTCGTTTATCTCGTTGGCTTTTGAATTAAAAAAAAACACCTACGTATCATTTTGTGGGACTTTATTATATATACACTTTAACAAAATGATCTCTTGTCTATCGTTAATTTTGTTCATAAGATACATGAGTCATGTCATCCCATTCAGCTTTTCTAAGCATATTGTTTAGAATCATCCATTTTTTTGATTCACGGTTACAGCCTCTTATAGCCAAGCTGCATTTTAGGAAGAACACTCTTTAGACCACGTTTAAAGAAGAATAAGTCGAACCCATCAGGAAACAACGTAACTGAGAGCTAGTTCCGCACATACAGAAAATATTGAATGGAGATATTTCCAGATGAATTAATGGGCTCTGCCCTGCATCGGCGTCTCATGTACTGCATTTTAAAGAGCGATAAACTGCTTAATCTGCTCTCGTAGTGAGCATCGGAGAAAACGTATAATGTGGAAATTATGACGTTAATAAAAATCAAGTCGCACTCCGACTAATCGCCTACAAATCAATGAAAAATCGCACTTACTCCTCCGCCCTACCGAGGGTCGTTCAAGTTACGCGACCAGGAGCGCAACAAGAATAATACAAAATGTTTTTCATTTTCTTTATGTCACCCCCGGCAGTCGTAAAGGCATTAAGCGTGACCAAAGTTTTGTTTGATACGAAAGATATAAGTATGAACACAATGTTGTAGACGTGCAAGTTTCCAAATGCCCTGTTGTTACACTGTATGCACATTCGAGTTTGCATTTTAATATGAAAAATGTGAGGCGAGACGTTCATTAAATATGTTTACATATAAATTGTGAAGGAAGCAGGAAATAGCACGAGGTTGTGTAAGTGAAAGAAAAAGTTATAATCATGTTGCGAAGAGAAAGTTCTAGTTGTATCTACCGGAATAGTGTTCTGTAGATAAATGTTTAAATTGAAATATACAACAAGAAGTATATTGAGTGTATTCTAAATATATATCCGTTTAGTTGCTTTTGATTTGCTTTAGTTGACAATCATTTATCTGTATTTAATTTCATTGAGTAGCAGTTATCCTTCCACGCTTGTCTTTTCGCTAATAATCCCATATTCGAAGGGTAGGAGTTTAATGAAATTTGGATAACAATGCGGTTGTAATCCAAATTTCATTAAACTCTTTCATTAATTTACATTATTACATTATCTACATTTTAAATTTTTATAGGGTTTGGTGTAATAGAGTCAAGAAGAAAGTATAGTAAGTAACCTCAATGTTTTTATTAAAATCCAAGTCTGAATTTCTTTAACATGTGCAATTTAATTTTTAGTTTTTGAACAGATTCTCAAGACGCGGTCTAAAGTCCTTATAGTCTGAAGCTATAATTAAGTAGGTAATGGTTAAAAACTACGAATCGACATTGTATAATCAACAAAAAGGCAGTCATTTAAAAAGTCAAAGAACACAAAAACTACTTCTCATCTTGTAATCAACAACCATTTTATTTCCTCATTAAGAGCAACTTTTGCACATTTATAACTACACAATCTTCACAGCCATTTATCTTCCCATAGTAAGTTCAGCCAAAGCACATAAGTCCCTTCAAGTGTAGACGTACACCGATCGCCATAGGAACGAGCTTGAATAGATATCAATAAAAGTTTCTCCAAGGAATGCTTATTTATTTGGAATCGCCGATTTTCCCTAAGAAGCTCTATGCCCAACTAAATTCGTATAAAACTATGTATAGAGACCAATCTCCGTTTCTACTTCTCCCCTGATTGTGGGGCGGTTAAGTAACATATGTATGGGGATGTTTTCAGTTTTGTCACGAATCCTGATTTTGGGGTAGCAACGCGCTGTTAATGGAAATAAACTATCAAGGTTTTGTATACATTTGTGTGCTACTGAGTGATACGGGAATTAGAAACCCATAAAATATTAATTTAATATTATATTATCTTAATTCAAGTTCTCACATTCAAGGTGAGTTATAAGTGATAGATGATAAATGTTTAGGGTAGAATATAGAGACCTAATCCACTATTATAAAGTGGGTGTCGTAGAAGACCAAAGGAATATCCCGAACCGGCTGCAGCGTTTACAAAACCTACTGTAGTCACTAACCCGCCGAATTGTGATTGGGGGACGCCTATGTCCAGCAGTGGACTATTGCAGGATGATGATAATGAATGATCCACTACGATTCGACTTCTATTGGAATTAAAATTAAAAATATTCTAGCCCTAAAATGCGTATCATTGAACATCGCTTACACAAAAGTGGCCAAGTTCAGTTCAAACTTCATTTATATTTATTAACGACATCAATTATTAAGAAAGATTCGTTAAGTCACTGACCCGTTCCGAAGATGTTACGGGCATAAATCTGTCATATCGCGGCGTGAAGATACACGTACTATACAAACCTAGCGATGTATGTACCTACGTAGATTTATTAGGTACCTATATCACAGCCTCTAATTAGTGAGGCGTTGAGTGGGTGTCACTAAAAATACTCGGGAGACACGAAAACGCTGTTATGTAATCCATTTAGTTAGAAAACGTAGCTCTGTGACATCAATAAATAGCTTAAAATTGGAACTTGCTTTATTAATCTATTTCGAATGAAATCTTGTGATCTCTAACTCGAATTTTAGAATCTATGGATATAAATAAGTTAGATACCACAACAACAGGGTGTATTCTCCTCCTCTTATCATTAAACAAACATACATTTACATTCGTCAATAGCTCATAATAATTATATTCGTGCGAACCGACTACTAACCCAGTATTACTGGGTAGCAGCTCCGAAGTCGGAAAGTTGGCGGTGTTACACCCCCGTGTATCACATAACATTTCTATCAAAAAAAAAATATTTTTCTTAAATTGTGTCCAACAACTAGATATTCTAGATATACCTAATTAAAAAAAGTTCCATTTTCAAAATATCGTAATGTAGTAGAGTAGTATTCTTACCGTATCGATCGAAATTCTAATTCCAGTGTCAATCGCGAGCACCGCTGTTCGTAATGGAGTAACTTTGCCAACAATTTACTTTTCCGCATTATTAATTGAATATGAACTTAAAAATATCACATTAATCGGATTCGTATTTGAAATATTTCGTTAAATTAATACAATAACATCGAAATTGAGATCATACTCACGACACGAGTGGCATTTAACTTCATTCGTTCCACGTATGTACCTATTTCTCATTATGTTCATATTAAAACAGGATACATTTAAAAATATCACATCTATCGTATATGTGTATCGCTAATTTTTAATTTTAATCTGAAACAAAAAATCGTCTTCATTTAAACCATCGAAACCTGTCAAACAACAAAATTGTTTCTTTTTGCTACGAAAATGATTTCTTATTTGTTTTGTAAATGCATAAAAAGCTGTAATTTCGATATTTGTCACCTTCAATATTACAAAAATTAACATAATTGAAAATGCTTACTTGTCTTTACAATAACTATATAATCAAAACTTGTAATCAGTAATGGTAAATGCTAAAAAGATTTTTTCCGCACACTTTTGGACAACATTAAACGAAAGGGCGTCGCCGTATTTTGCGATCGGTACTTTCCGGGCGACCGCAGTTCGAACACGGAGGCAGAGTTACTAGAGTAATTACTTTATTACGAAGACAAACCACCGCGAAATATGCCCTTGTCATTGAAATACGGCTTTTTCTTAAATTTGTTTTAGAAGTGGCAAATGTGTTCAATTAAATTCCAAAGTGGATTAAAATTGGACCCTATGTCTATTTATTTATTATAAAATGAGCATATAGGTACTAAACGTAAAAGCAGGTTATTATCTATATCTATACTTATAATAAATCTGTAGAGAGGTCAATTCTGTACATAAAATATTTTTTCAAAATAACTATCAGGGGGTGATAAGTGAACGATACTGATACCAAAAATGCAATCAGTAAAATTTTTGTCTGTCTGTCTGTCTGTCTGTATGTTCGTTATAGAAAAAAAAACTACTGAACAGATTTTGACGAAACTTGGTACAATTATTCTTCATACTCCTGGGCAGGTTATAGGATACTTTTCATCACGCTACAATCAATAGGAGCGGAGCAGTGACGGGAAGTGTTGGGAAAACGCGAGAAATTTAAACCTGTATGTTTGAACGCGCATTACGCGAAAACTACTGCATAGAATTGAATGCGGTTTTCACCAATGTATTACTAGAGGTCTAACTTAAAACTTAGGCACAAGGTAAAGATGGGTATTATATGGAAGTCCGTTATTTTTGAAACCCGATATCCACGCGAGCGACGCCGCTGGCACAGCTAGTTTAAGAAATATAAAGGGCTTTTTTTGCTTCGATTTTTTTTCTTTTTAGATTTTATTTAATCTGGTTTCTTCATATTATGCACACGCCATTACAGACAGTTACATTTAACTCTTATCTTTCTAACGTCCCCAATGAACTTGTTTAAGTTATCTGCTTGGTGCAAAGTAGACACAATTCATTCAGTACGAGATAAGTGGTAGTAAAAAATAAAAGCTACAATCGTATCCAGTCATTACAGATCAAGTAAAAGCATTTCACTTACAGAAAAAAAAACAAAAGTATGAAACACCACTGCACCTAAATCACGTACGAGCAACCACGAACCACGGTCCACTTTAAACGACAAATTAACATCGTCAATTACTTACAACTACCGCTCGCTATCGCGAGAATGAACTAGCAGCCGACCCGGACCTACCTGTGGCTCCTAATAGCCCGGTAATAATATTTTATGGCCATTACCTTTGTAAACACGGATAAAATGGTCTTGCGGAAAAAAAACGAACGACAATTGCGTTAACGGGGCGCCCATTGTGAAACAAAAGAAAGCTATTGACGTTCAAACGGACGTTCCTTTTTTAAAATGTGCCACGTTATGCAACAGTAAAAAGGTTCTTTTATAATTTTTCGTTCGAAAAAATGGACAGTGCGATTATAGACAATACGCTCTTTTTGTTTCTTTTTTCGAACAGGTACGTCTGCTACAATGCAATTTTCTACGCTTCTTTTTTCGATTTTTTAAAACGTTTTGAAATATAAAAGGCGGTCGTATTTTTTAACTGGCAAAGGAATATTAACAGACTTATCGGACGTGCAACTTCTACATTATTGTACAACGAGTAAAATTAGATTTTTCCCAACCATTAATGTTAAAATCATGACGTGGTAGTATCGTTGTAGGAAGTCGCCAACGGGATGGGGATGTGCCAAAAAGAGATAAAGTAGTTTTATTGATCTATACGGACGTTCGGGCGGTGCGAGTGTGAGTTGAATGAAACGAAGATAACTTACCGCCCCAAGTTCACCCGTCCTCTTCTGTCGCATACCTTTTGGGGTATGGCCATCCCTCTCGGGCCACGTGACCTAAGCAGGGTGTAACTCACCCTACAGCGGCCATAACTTACTCATAGCGATAGGCGGTACGGTCGCGAAAAACATGTCTACTTTTTATTTTATTTTTTTGTTATTAAATTTTTTGGCAATGCTCTGTTGAAGTCGATTTTTATTTTTAATTGGCCTTTTATCTTATCGAAGCTTTATTGTTAAAATCATTTAACGTTTTTTTAAAAGTCAGTTGCAGAAAATTAAACCGTTTTTTAAGTTACTTTAAAGCTCGAGGCTTGTGTAAACCATTTAGGTTAAAATAGCATTAAAAAACTAAAAAAAATAATTTGAAACTCTCTGTGCATATACTATGATATATTTGTATTAAAAAAAAAGAAAGCAAAACATGGACCTTTCATAAAAACAAAATGTGGTAGAACTATACACAGAGCATTAAAACATTGCACGTAAGAAATCTTGCCATACAACGGATAGATTTTTCTTCAGATTTGGTTTATAAACCCTGTTATATTCTACAAATTGCAAATCATACAACATGCACTCAACAAATTGTACATACTCGTAAATGTTTCATTATTAAAAATCGTAGTTATCAAAAATAATTCTAAAGCAACGTTAATATCGTAACCTTACCAAGAAATAACTTTTTATTTGGTACTGTTGAGCCCAAATGTGCATCACATAAATCATGGCGCTCCTTCACTATGCCTCTCCTTTTCTAACTGGTTTTTTGTTTCGTTCCCTCACTTTATTAAACGGCTAGGTCAATTCACTGGGGTCCTATATCTAGTTTGGAGCTTCAAAAATATAATTAGAAATCTGTTGCCGCAAACTAGAATAGGTTATGTTGAAAGGCTTTTTGATTAATGTTTCGGAATGATTTGTTACATTTTTTAACGTTATTATTTCTTTACTTTATATGTTTTTTTATCTAATGATTTTTCGATATCTAATAGATCGGCTCAGGGAACCTATAGAACGGGATCTATAGAACGGCTCAGGGTTATGTTTTTAACTTAATTTAATTGAATTTATTTATGGATCTTTAAGATACAGAAGCACGATCATATTTCCATGTACGTACACTATACCGACTTGCTAATGGTGGCTCTTATTTCATTGACATGATTAATTGTTTTGTAGTTTTTAAAGCTCATAGGAAATTTTTTTAGACAAAAAATAAAGTAGGTACCTAGTTAATCTCAAATTAAAAACGCGTATTCCCTGCAACTGGACTTTCCTGAATTAACCTTAGGCAGAACTTTACAATAATATAATAACATTTTTAATACGTGGGTGGATGTTTAAGTCCACGACCACGACATCTTTTCACCTGCATCACTGGCAGAATGTGGCGTACAACCGGGAGCTGTAGAGAGACTTACAAGAGCCCTTTTTTTCAGCAGTGGGACAACAAGGATTAATTTTTTAAAATACTAACTTTTTTACTTCTTAATTTTGTAAAAAATTAAAAAAGGTAATAAAAATCTCATTAATGAGTTTAAACATACAAAAAACTACAACCAAGTGGCAAAGGTAGCAGCCCATAAAGTTCTGTTTACAAAACCGCCCGCATAAAGCCATCCACAATCGGTGCGACGTCGATCGTAAACGTCGAGTTTACGGTCGCGATCATCGTAAACGCGTCGTAAAACAAATAATTAGCGGCAGTACCGGTTAAGTGATCACTTGTTGCCGGCTCAACGTGATTTGTACAGATTTGAATCGATAACAATGTATTGTAAACGATTTTATAAATCGTTATCGATTTACTCTTTGCGTTTAATGCAGTGTTTTTCAACGTTTGTGACCCATGCGGATTTTGACCCATTTCAGCTTCGTTATCAACATATCGCAGTCCACAGCTGATGTTCGCCATTTTGGGCAAGCATCTGGTTTTACATTTTAATCGCCAATGGGCAGGCGGGTAAGCGATCGCAGGGCGCAGCTCCTCACTCCGATGACACTGCTGCCCGTCATCGGCCTGTGGTATTTAGCTACGGCTTGAATTTTATTGTGATTCTTCTCAGCATTATCTGCGTCATGTCCGTATGGTTTCCGAATTAACGATAGGACCACCTCTTCTCATTCCGTGCGGGTGTCGTAGAAAACTACGGGAATATCAGGAAATGGGCGGCAGCGTTTACCCAAGTACAAATAAAACCTACTGCGGTCACCAAGCCGCCAGCTACGACTATTACGACTTCCTACCTACCCTCAGTATGTCATTTTAATTTTAATAGCTAAGCTAAATAATTAACCACTATACCTACATATTCAGGAATATTACACCTAAGTTTATATACCTACCTACTGAAAAAAAAACAAATGAAAAAAACAATCTGGAAACAATAATAGTAAGTATTTTTTTATCCATTCACTTCATATTTCTTCACAAATGTGTAACGAAGATCATTCGCTTTTTAGATTGCCGAATTTTCTACGCCAACTGTTACGAATCAATGTTCGATGTTAGTACCGCCATCTATCACGCAATGGCCGAACTAAACTCGACTTACGATCGAAGTTTTAATTTTAATACTAGGTACTCAAAATTAATTCATTGGAGTATCAACACCGGTTTCAATGCATTAAATTAGTTTATAAGATAAAAAATTGGCAAAAACGTCTATTCAATACCTGAACAATATTATAGACTTTCCAACAAACATTCAAATTCAATATGGTAGGTATTGTAACAAAAACAGAATAGGTCTAAGTACCTCCTACTTCGAATTGTCCAAAATAAAGTTACTACCTACCTACATCATTTACATTTTAGTTTTCTTTCTTAGTAATAAAATAAATAATAACAAATTAATTTAATAAACAGTTCGTAATCATTCAGCATCGTATTAAAGGACTAATAAATTATATTGAACATACCTATAAGGGCAATAAATTAAAACGGAAAAGTATTAGCACATCAACATTCTGAACGCAATGTGACAACCCGACACCCATCCGAATGAAGTTTTATTGCCTCATAAACCACCACTTGCCGTAATAAAGTGATTTATTCCATAAAATAACAGCTGATCGCCGTGATTAGGCACAATACGACCGAACTCATAATTTTACAGCCAATTTACAAACAATAAAAGTCGTTCTCTTGTCTTACACGCCCATTCGCCCTCAGATATCTCCATATTCGAAGGCCGAGAGTCGTAACTCGCAACTTTATGCCCCAATAAAACCATAACCTCAGTCGTTCGAGCGGTACGTCACTACGGCCGTCACTAGATGGCGCACGCCGTTCAACACTCGTGGCGCCATCTGTGAGTGAAACAGTGAAGTTTTTTATGGGCCATTTGAGGTCGTCACATCATAAAATAGATGTTTTACGACGGCGAATGATGACGCTAGTGTAGCACGGCGCGCGTGCTTGTCGATGAATGAGTGCTTTTTAAGCTATTCAATTTATGGGACGCGAAAATGCGAAACTAGGTGTAGTTTTGTACTTTTTTCTATTTCATAACCATAATAAGCACAGTAATGTTCAACAAAAATATAAACTAAAAGACAGAAACACTGTTTGTATTAAGAGCTTTAGTTACACTTACACATCATGTTAAATGATAAGATAGAAAACAACTTTTTTTCACAAAACGATAATGAATCCATCACATGTTCATTAAAAATTTTCATTACCTTTCATTATGTGTAAATTGCCAAAGCACTAGGTTACATTCAAAAGTAACAAGTGCTTCGACCGAATTTATGTAATTCGGACACGTGCACCCACAAAACGCAAAAGAATTCTCAGTGGCCGTGTTCATCCGTTTAAAAAGAAACCGAAACAACTTGAAAGGGAATTCAGAAGTGTATTGTCGTGTTATATGAAGTGCCTCGCAATATACGAACTGTAAATTGCATCATAAACATCGTTTGCCGCCCGCCGGAGCTTTTCCCTCGCTTTTGTGAAGCGGCCGTGTTACCACATTTTGCCGCGGTCGTCACATGGCGCTAGCGAGTACAATTTATGGTGGACGCGACATCTAGCGGACAGCGGCTGAACTTTTACGTGATGGATAACGTTGCTTGGTTTACGAGCAACACAATGTACGGCTTATTATATTTTTAGACCGATATAGTATACTTTCATGGAAGAACACTAGTCAAGTAAAATCATTAAAATATTCGTATTTAATTGTTGTACACATCATCTGTGTTTTAAATAAAAGTAAACAATTCTTACAATTTAATCGTCATGATGACTCCGTTCCCGTGGTCGCCAGATGGCGCTACTGTGATTTTATTAGTCAAAAGCCCAACTAACCTTTTAATTAAACTCGGAAATTTTTATTTTCACATGTAAATTAAAATTAAATATCTACTTGTGCGACATTATACTATTATTAATAAGCTGCGTGCGAATAAAAGCTTTAGGAAATATTCTAACAAGACAATCTGCTTATTGGAAAATAATCTCATTAGACATTTATTTTTTTCATTGTAGGTTTATGGAATACTTTTCTAATAAGATAAGACTGGTTTTTTATAATGGATATTTTTCTTCAAAACACGATATTCTAAGATTAACGACTTCGCTTTTAAGAAACGTACTAAACTTAAGACCTCCCCTTTACCTTCACCCACTGAGTAGGACAATGAGAGCTTTGTTTAAAAAAGGTAAGACTAAGAATGCACCACGTCATTTGAATACCTATTAAGTAGTTACATCTTTATACAACATTTTAAGAAGTCCATAAAAACAAACATTTCCCTTGCACTGCAAGACCACCGCGGTTTATTATTACTAATAAGGGTACATAACGACGCAACTTCGCCCTGCATTAAGTAGCCATTCCACAAGTTATCCCTATTATCTTAAGCTTAGATTACACGACCCCCAAAATCTAATAACAACAATCCCGAACGGTAATCTCCCAAAAACCGAAACCGAAACTGTCATAAATTGCCTGTAAAAAGTTATTCGATATCGGGGGTAATTATAAAAGCGGTACTGAGTGACAAATCCCCGAATAAAACAACAAGGAAATAATTCCGGGCATAAATCGGCCCCTCAGTGTGAATAGAATAGCAATTATTTGGTTGAGTTGCTACTCCTCCCGGTATCAACGGAACTCACTTTGAAGTCGAAAGAACGTCCATTTTTTAATGAAATGAAATCATGAAATCCTTATTCTTACTTCATCATTACCAACCCATCACAGTCCACTTCTAGACATATGCCTCTCCAGTTGTTCGCCATTTTTGTCAAACATGTGAAGGCTTTACCCATAATCTGACTTATTGACTCATAACTCATAATTACCTACTTATGCCACATTTTAATGCGAAAAAGGTTGTTGTCAACAAATCATACTCCTTCCATGTAGAAAAACGTCACTTAAATAAAGTTTTTCGATGATGTCATATTTAAAACGCTATGAAATTATCATTATTACAGTTTCACAACTAAATCAATATTCTTGGCAGTTAAGTAGGTAAGGTATTCTATTGTAAAGTTTTAACGAGTATTAGCTAAGCATGCAGCTAAGTTGCTTACCTAAGTATGTCTTATTGGAATGTATCTTATTAGACTTAGTTTAATCAGATTCGTAATGAAATTCTTATAATAGTATTTTTCTTATTCAACTTTCAGGAATGCCTAGTTTTAAGTCTAATGTTTGGTCTGCAATAAACCTATATAAAATTTTGAATCACTAAAAATATCTTTTTAGATCTCATTCTTAAGCTAAATCGAATACCATTGGTACTACCGCAAACAGTCACCAACCAATTTAGTGAGAGCCCCGACGTACTCCTATCCCTTAATCTTATTGGGCTCAAAAGAGTGTTCCGGCCCTATGACGCGGGTCTCCTTAATTGGTCGGTAAATAAAGGGACACAGTAGGTATGTGCTAAGGTCCCGTTACTTTGTTTAATTAACATTGACACGTCTTACATTCTATAGCAGCCATTAGTAGTAAGTTTAAATTATTCACTGCATATATGATAACATTAAAATTTATAGTTTAATCATCATCATCAGCCTGCAAAGTCCACCGTTGGACATAGACCTGCCCCAATGACTGAATTATCATTATCATCATCATCAGCCTATTGCAGTCCACTGCTGGACATAGGCCTCTCCAATTGTTCACCACCTAGGGAAAACTTCTGGAGGATATAACCATAATCGCCACGCTGGGCAGGCGGGTAGGCGATTGCAGGGCGTAGCTTCTTGCTCCGGTGACGCTGCTGCCCGTCATCGGCCTGTGGTATTTAGCTACGCCTTCTATCGTGATGATTTTACCGCCACCAGTCGGTTGGCCAGAGCTTCGTTTGTTGTTCGGCAGGATGCACCACGGGCAGGTGAGGATGGCTTGGAGCGAAAAGGTGATAGGTTCCGAGTGAATTATCATTTGAGGAGATTTGCCCTAGGCAAGCGGATAATAACAGCAGTAAGTTAATATTTGTTCCCAGGTAAACGCTGTTGGCTATTTCCTGATATTCTTTAAGTCGTGTTCTACGACACTCATGAGATCAGATGGTCTTATTCAAAGTCCGGCTACCACGCGCTAACTGACTAATGAATAAATTGATGGATTATAATAAACATTTATAGTTTTTTAAATCTTTTTTGCACAATTTTTTCTACATTGTACAAGAGCAGGGCTTGAATAAACCTCTTTTAAATCTAAAAATACAGTTCCAGCCCTTAACGAACAACAAAAGTACGTAATTAAGGGGAATGCACATTTAATCGCTTTTCTAAACAAAGGTAGATACGATCGCGCACACGCCTTAATCGGACCCTAAGCAATACCGCGAATAAGGAATCTCCTGCCCAATAAAGTAGAGCGAATAAAGATAAATTAGCGTATCTCCAGAAAAGACGGATGGGGGTCGCGCGGGCCCCGAGAAAAAGCTTGGGGTGACCGGGTGTTTCAACCCTTCCCACTTATTTACTGGCCCTCCTCAAGTTTGATAGAGTTTTTATTTATCCCCTTTTGGGACCCTAGCGTTTTAGTGTTAAAATGGAAGTTGGGACGTGTAATTACTAATGGGGTAATTTTAATGTTGGTAATGGAGTGTTTGTTATATTTTGTTTGGCGTTTTAACGTGTGTAGGCGGGAGTTATCTCCTGTTGAAACGATTCCTACTTATGAGGAAGTTTGAATTTGAGTCCTTTTTCGAAAATAAATAAAATTACGCGCATTTATTTTGTATGTGACTTACCCGTTTTTCTTTCTTTCATTCATTGGTTAGTCGTCCGTTACAACAGCGACATGGGTCTCTCTTTATAGTTCATTCGCGTTAAGAAAATAGTAACTGACAGGTCACTGACAGGCCACTAGCCAATTAAAACGCTAGAAATTATAATTCTAGCGTTTTGATTGGCTAGTGGCCTGTCAGTGACCTGTCAGTCACTATTTTCTTAACGCGAATGAACTATAGCTTTCTATCAAGCTACGAAAGTCTGTTATGCTGGTAGTTTATTCATTTTTTTAAATTTTCTTTCATTCCTTCTTTCTTAAAATCTCACAATATGAATCAGGAAATAAATAACAGATGTTAGTCCTACAAAGTCTTCAAGTGAAACAATAAAGTTTGCGGTCGACCGCAATACGACAATATACACATATCGTACTTATTTAAGTGTTAAGTATGAGATTAGTAGAACAAATTGATAGAAACTTAAACCACCTTCATTTCATTTAAAATGAACAGCAAGTACTAACGAGAAATGTGAACTGATAAATATGTAATTGAAACGTGTTCCTTGTAAGTACGATAGATAAGACGCGATAGAAAAACCGCTTAAGTAATGAATTAAAAATTAGCGACTTGTAATAGGGGATCGATTAATATTCAACAAGAAGTAAGAAAAAAATATAAATACACCTACCTACACCTATAATAAATTTACACATTTGTATTCCTAAAACGTATTTATCGCGTACATAGCGTTAATAAAAAGTGATCCGTAATAAACTTGTAAAGGTGAAGATGAGCACATTTTGCGTGTGTGACTTCTATGCTGAAGTGGTAAAATATATTCTAAAACTCATTATGTAACTATTATATTATGGAGGTCCTTCATATTATAAAATACACCATAGCATACAACACAAGTTAATCAAGCTTAAATAGTTACTGAATGAATTGATAGATAGATATTCTTCTACTCCACTAGCACACTAATCAGAGCACACTATCACTAAACACTGTTAGAGATAGTGAGGTGGTGTAGCATTGATATGAACCATAAAAGTATGTAAATTACGATGTACCTAATTAAATAAGCGCTAGAATTCAAGATTTAAGGTTCAAGACTACTTAATTTGAGAAATGTAAGTTAAAAAAGCACTCCTTTAAAATTTGTTACAAGTGAGTTATCATTTTAAATTATGAATGATTGTAACAAGCTTCCATTATTAATATCTGTTCTATGCATCCCTTATTTGCATACTGAAAATGCAGGTGCGCAAACGTGAGTTGGCTCGATAAATAGGCGCGATTGGCATAAATCACGTGCGACGCATGCGCACAACGCGCCGCAACGCTCACTCAATTAACTACTGCGATTTCAATTAAAACGCCTCCGGGGAATTTACGACTTTTCTAATTTATGCACTTTTGCCGTTCGGCCGCGCGAACGTAACATTAGTTCGGGACGATACTCCTGTTTCGAATTTCTTATTTTATTAGACGTTTGTACATGCTATTCTCTATTGGCAACAGATGGGTACAAAATTTGTACTCCTCTGTAAATACCAATCAAATATAAGTACAATTGTAAGTAGTTTGTTCGTATATTTAGAAGGATAGTTGTAAGCAGTCGTCGTAAGCCCTTGTAATGAAGAATCTTTCGTTCGTCGTTCTAAGCATTTTTAACAATAATTGGTATATTTTGTTTCTTTATTAAGTTCACATGTTTGGAAAAATTGAGTAATTCTTATTATCAAGGACACCTGGAAAGGAAGAAGGTATTTCTCAAAAAATCCGTTAATGTTCATATTGTAAGTATGTTGTATCAGCTCTATATACCAACGGGTTCGCAAAATACTTACTTATATAAAAGACTGTCTTATATAAAAGTATGTCCCAATCTTGATGAGCAGCTGAAATAAGATCATATTTCAACTATTTCTCGCAAAATACACTCTCTCACTTTATGAGGATTTATTGTCAGCCCAGTCTATTGTTTGTCTCTTCAAAGCAAAAAGATGGCGCCCGGAACCGGTAAAAAAATATGGCGGCGATTTAAGCGTTGATCAATGTAAACCTACTTGTTGAAATAAACATTTTTGAATTCACTGTTCCTTTAGAAAACTGTTATTATTAATAAAATAAATGAGTATAATATAATAAAGATCCCCTCAGGCATTTTAGAATTATTCCATCGCATGTCTATCGCATATACCTATGCCAGTAATTACAAAAAATAATTATTGTAATATAGATGCCTCACATATCAAAAAACAGGCACAACTAATTTAATTTTACTATAAAGGGTCCAACATGATGCCAGGACACATTAAAAATCTTTTTATTTTGCAGAAAATTAATCAACGGCTTTATATTAAACTTCACTCACGACTAGTCTCGTTTAAAGCAGCGATTACACTAATTTGAATAATTAATTCATTGCAATCAAACTATCAGAAGCCAGTACATAAAGCTACCCACTCATCAGAACTCCTACTATGATTCATATGCGCTATGGTGTGTGCATAAAGGCTGATGTTTGAATGAACAGTTGAGCCGGCGATCCACCAATCATAATCATTAAGTGTTGTAGCAATTAGGTAAGTAGCGGTCAGTTTATCGGTGGTTACTGGCGTGTTACTGGCAACTTGCAACTGTTCGCGTGGGGATCGTCTGCGTTTTGCATAAACGTTTCCACGCCCACAAACGATCAAATGTCACTTGGCTGAGTCGTGTAGGTAAGTAATGCCCGCGGGCGTCTTGGAGTTCCGCATGTTGGTGCATTGATGAAAATGTTTTGTTTTTTTTTGTCATACTTATTTATGTCGATTTAAGAATGTAGGACTTTAGAAACCAAGGACGATTCAGATCAAATTTAAACTTCAAGAAACTAAATACTTACCTAATTTCTTTCATATGTACACTTTGGAATCTAATAATGTATTCTTATTAATTTAAAATTTTATAATTATACACTACGGGTTCCTCAAAACACTATAGATCTACTAACTTTATCTGATCAATGTTAAATGTAAGACATAGAGGACAAATATTGGTTTCATTTAGGTATAAGTATAAAAAGTTTTAAAATGAGATGCGTCACTTTTTATTTATATTATTTGTACATTTTATTTAAAGATTCGTTAATAATAAACCGGCAAAATCTAATAAATCGCGCAAAATTATGTCCATCTATAAAATTCTAAAGTAAATAAATTTAACCGCATATTTTGCATAAAATTGCTTTTACTGTTGTCTAATACTACTTACTTGGCATTAACCTTTTGACCGTCATCGCGCTTATCGAAATCGATGAGAAATGTAAAAACATTTTAAAAAGTAGTTATTCCCACGCATAAACTACCAATCAATACATTAAATGAAGAACGTGAGAAGTGCCACATACATCAAAAGTCATGTTCTCGCTGTTTTAGATTAATTAATATGAGAACCAGCTACGGTAACCCATTGATGACTATAGGAATGCCGTGGTGTTAGTTATGACGATATACGTTCATGAATAAAAGTGAATACGAAAAAACCGAACAATAAATTTCTAACGGTGATTTTTGTAACTGGTTTTATAAACTTCGATTGTGTAGAGATCTTCATAGTGTATTTTTTGCATAGCTTAATTAGGCGGTCTCTCGAATAGCCTTCGCTTAACAACAGCTTGAGAGAACATGATGTGATATGGCGTAAATCCACACTTACATATTAAAAGTTGAACATAAAAATATAATTGAACTTACTGAACTAATGTATTAATTATGCCAAAACTTAAATCGCAATATATTAAAATACATATTTACCCAATAATCTGCGAACCGGTATACGACCTATAATTGCTTTAAATCGTGGTGCCAAAACTACTGGGGCCAGTGGAACACACCGGGTTAACTACAGAACTTTACGACTCCACAATGTCGTAAACCAATAAAATAAAAGTTGGAAGCGCGAACAAGCCAATAGATAATGAACTTTTATGGTCAGTTTTACAGCGGTCCCACTGTGATTGTAAGTGGCAAGTCGTAAATGGGTGTAGCTTACCTACGTACGACCGACCCTCTCCGAGATATTATTGGTAATGCGCAGTTAAAATTTTATTGTTATTAAATTATTATTATGAGTACTGACACCGTCTATTATACGTAAGATTATTATTGAATCGTTTATTTTTGGAAACTTCTAGAAAATGGAAAACACTATTACAATTAAAAACGAAGTGGAGTTCATGTATTATGAAAATATATTTTCATGTATTCAATATTTATTACGAGTAGTATGACAACGGTAAGGTTATGTTGGAAATTGTTCCAAGTGGACTTTTGCTGGTTATATCGTTTTTCGTGGTACATGATATTGAAGAATACATTATAACCATAATCTCAAAATAAATCATAATATAGTCTGCCTATATTAACGATTTATAAGATGAAACTTTTATTAATGGGACTCATATGCAACATTTATGAAACATAGTGAAACATTTGACTGGCTCGGTGGCTCAGTTGGAAGTGACCCCTGCCTTCTGAACCAAGGGTCGTGGGTTCGATTCCCACCACCAAACATTCGTGTGATGAACACTTGTGTTTGTTCCGTGTCTGGGTGTTTACATTTTGTATTTAAGTATTTATTTGTGGTGCCTTCGTTGTTCTGATACCCATAACACAAGTGCTTAGGTTACTTACTTTGGGATCGGAGCAATGTATGTGATGTTGTCTGATATTTATTTATTTATAGTACATGTACCTACTTACATAAGTTTAGAATCTTATAAGTACTATTTATTTATATAATAAAATTTAACGTCAAATGGAGTTTAATTTTTAAATACTAATTCAAAGACCTTTCACCAGCTATAATTGGAAGAGATCCAAAGGAAAATAATGAAAATGCGACGCATTATAATGCGCAAGTTATGATTCTATAAATTCAGAGTAGAACGCAATAAACATGACATTCTGTGAAGACATATTTAATACATTTTGTGCATCTAATATAGATATCGATTGTCACAATAAACCTATAATATTGACACGTTAAACCTAGTCAACCGTGACTGTTCTTATTATAAATCGTTTTGGCTAGGTCTTCAAATAATAATGGAAATACGTATTTAAAATCGGGAACAGCAATCACAACGAAAATATTTCATTTCATCAAAATCTCTTTGATTGCTTTTTGTCACTACGTCTTTTATTAATTTTCTGTCACCATGATTAGATGCGTATTTTGAATCCACAGAACATGTTTATTTAACTTTCCTTCCTTTTTACTTATAAGTAAAGAGATTTTTTGTGGACTCTATCATGCGTGTAGAGTTAACGCGGATAATTCGCCAATGTCAAGTGTTTAGAGAGACACGTCAAAACGCAGTTATTCTAAAGATTTATCTACACTAATAAATATAAAGAGGAAAGACTTGTATTTTTGTATGTGACTAATAAACTCAATTAGTAGATATTTTTTTATATAATCCGATTTTAATAATATTTTCTTTTAGAAAGCTACTTACATTACCACCGAGTAACTTATGCTATATTTAGTTTCCCGAAGCGAAGCGAGGGCGAGTCTCTAGTAATCCATATGCCAATGACATTGCATTAGATGTTATAAAACCACGTGTCGCAGTTAATGTTCCGTCTTTGATTGCACAATATCATTGAATATAAACTCTTATCATACCAGTGCGCAAATTATTATTTATCATCGACAATCTATAAAGAGGCCACATCTAAACTTTGTTTATTGTCCGGGCAGATACAGTTGTCTCTATCGCGGCATCTATACACATTAATATAGCAGTTAACTATAATTCGCATAGTCCGTAAATTCAAAATGGCGAGTAATTTTATAGGGGTTAACTCGATAACGGTTAAGTGTCGCTGTTTGTAATAGTTCGTGTGTATGGTTTATTGGTGTCATATAAATGGTATACAGAAGCCACAAATACATTTTAAATGAAAAGACTCTCTATGTAAAACGTTTTCAAATACTTAAGAATACCTACTATATATATACATACTTGTTTATGAAATTTAACTACAACTAGTAATAGGAAGGACAATTTAAATCTTTTATGTATAAGAGGTCTGGTCGAAGGGAGCTCTTTGGAAAAATCTGTGTTGGGGGAGGCTTTTGCCCAGCAGTGGGACAGTATAGGTTAATAAAAAATGTATAAGAGGTTGGGTATACCCATTGTACATACGATAATATACCCTCTTTACATAGATGCTGTCTAATAAAAGATAATGGACAGTTGTCCAGTATCTTTCTAAACTTTTTGTGTAAATTGATACGAAAGTTTAGTTTCATTAGTGGTCGTCTGTACATTATGTTTGATAGAGTATGTTAGAGCAGAAATAATACAACTCTCAAGGAGCAATATATTATGCTTCTATACTTTCCATCTTCTTGAGAGATTAGCCGTTACAGTTCGGTTTTAGGTATTATTATCATTTCTAATTGAATTCCTATTCCTCATGTAATAAACAAGTCTTGTTAGAGCCAGGAAATTCCCGATTAACGGCGAACACGACTACGTTTCCTTAGTTCGCCACATTCGGTCCAGACCACATTTGATACCATTGTCTACTTTGAATGCAAGAAAGGAGTTCAACAGTGCCACCCCGGGGACACGACTTGCCAACTACAAGGCACAGTACAGTTAAAAGAGTCGTGTTCAGAAAGCCAGGCCAGGTCGGGTGATAGATACTATCTCCTCGCACGAAGTATCCTCGCCGGGTGTTATTCAGATCTGACCCCTATGTCCTTCACGATTAGGTCTCCACCCTGGTAAGGGTGTACGTGTAACGACGTGAGCTATTAAAGCACTTTGGAAGCAGGTAATAAAGTTTACATTGCATTGGTAATTGAATGTTTGAGATATTGCACTGGTCGGGTTTTAGAGAGCAGATACCAAAATAGTGGAAAAGCGGTTTGGGTTGAATAAACTTTTTCGATTGATAGATTTGTTTGTCGTAGTGGTCGATCAACTCAGTCATTCAATGGGTCAATAATGATGTTCTCTAATTTCAAATGCGACAAGATGAAAAGGAAGCATTAATTTAATTCCCTACATTTGGAGAATCTCTAAGAATGGAGTGATTGTCAATTGTCATAGGCTATGTAAGTTACATTAAAAGACCCTAATATTATATTAGAGTTCTAAATATCTGAAAAAATAAATATTAAAACAAAACCTAAGTACTTATATGTATTAAAGAGCCGAAAACATGTCAACAATGCGTAGCATTAAGTCACCTAAATTGTCCTAATTTGTAATAAATATCGTCTTCTAATCATTTTAGGCAATAAAGTGTACCTATCTATATGTGTCTCTATTGAGAATTCTGATTGCAAAGACTAACACGCAACTGCAAAATCCTTTTCTAAACCAGTTTAACATTAATTAATACTTTATACCTACAAGAGTGAACCATTGCGGAATAAACAAGATTTAGTTCACGCAGCAGGAGGTTGTGATAAGTTGGAAAAAAAATAGATAGGTACGTCGACATGTTATCTCGAGCCTCATAAAGGTTGTTTAAATAAAACATAACCTAGCGGTGCAATGTACGGTACTAAGGCCCCACCGCGTCCAGAGATCTCTCATCTCGTATACCGGACCGGACCGGCGCACGAGTACATAAATGATATATAGCCGAGCGCCGCCCGCGCACCGCACCTTACCTTATACCTTTTATTACAAACAGGTTCCAGGAGCCTTATAAAATTGCAATATTTTAATAAAAAACCGCCGCTGAATATCAATTAATTTAAATAAAAATAAAAACGTCAACGCATTGATTAATCGGTCATGCATTATTCACGTTTTCGTCTAATTAACTCGAAGGCGCACCATGTCCTACTCGCAATATTGTAATAAGCCCGATTATATGAAAATTGGCGGCCGGCTATGCGAACTATGGCATTATATGTATATTTTCAGCCTGCAGCGGAACGGGTTCAGAAAAACATATAATATAGTAAATTGGCGGGGCAGTTTTGTGTTGGACAAAAACTTATGCACTGGCATTATTGAGTTATAGGCTGATTAAATTGATTTAAGTAGGTAATCATTGGTGAAAAAGTCTAGTATTTATATGCTTGTTAGAAAAAAAACGTCGAGCCTTCGTCGGGACGAAGGATGAGCCACAGTGAAATGGGCGAATTATCAGCGAATATATTGAGTTTTTATCGTAGCATCTGCCTTACGGTGTATGTTTTAATTAAGTTAGAAACGTTTATGGGTGTGGTTGTTATTCCTAATTGAAAGCCGTTATTGGCTACTGGTCTCATTATTTTCTGTTTGTTGAAGGCGTACATACTGGTAGAAATGTTTAATTTACAGCTTTGTGCGCTTAATTATTGCTCGGCTATTGAGCGGTTTTGTTAATAAATGAACATTATTAAGTAATAAATAAAGTAACATTTCGGGAATATTAGGTTGACATTTGAAATTGGTGAGGCTCCGACATCTTGATAGTCTTCGGCATTGGAGCAAGGAAAGCCGTTACCTTTTAGGTACTTTCATTGCACGTACTGGGCAATTAAGGCTTATGTATTAGCCTTGTTATGTGAAAGAAAGTTTTTATTTACTGGAATCGAAAGTACACTTAAACTTTCGTTAAAATATACTCGCAAAATTACATATTTACTCGTATTTAATGATACGTTCACCGTGTCTTGCCTATCTATTTAACACATGTTGTTTACACTTCGTTGTTTCTATTATGTTTTATTCATATTTCACACCTATTATATTACTCGTAGCTGCTCCGTCTAGTACAAAAAAAACGCGGTATTGAGTGAGCCTATGTACTTTGTATCAGGGGGCTGGTCACTGTAATTTTCTGCTTAGTACTATAGTTATACTATCACTAAGAATTTTTGATGTGAAAGAAGCTAATATCTTCTGCCTTATACAAAGCAGAATGAGAAAGTAACTACAATAGTAGAACGCCAAGTCGCATAATGCCGAATGGCAATTGTCCAGTTAACAAATCACGGAAAATTCATATTACTATACGCGTACGCCTAGCGAGAAACCTGAACAGAACAAACAAAAAACAAGCATGAGTATTATCACGTCCGCTAAATATGCCAACAAGCTAAAATTAGAAGGATACTATCTCAATTTCGGGCATGCCGTGGTGAGATGAAGACGTTGAAAATTCGCATCTCGCGATACGCTCATATCGACCCGTCCAATAATTTTTCGTATCGGCTAAATAATTACCTGTTATCGTCGTATCGGCAGGTTGGGTCGCAGACCCGAAAGATGGCCGCCGAGTATGGACAGCAGGGGAGGCAAAAAGGTGCATCGGTAATTTTTATATTAAGCGATGTTATTTAAAATTGGAGATGCATGTAGTGGTACATTTAACACGCAAACGTTGTTAACAAGCTTTTGCCTTATCCCCTTCAGGCTGGTTTTGAAGTCTGCATTTATATACGACATTTATAATAATACTCTTAATCATCTCAATTACCGTACAGATCGCCTCAATAATTATGTTCTGAGCGCTTTCAATAACGTTTTATGTTTCTATGTGAATAGGAAAATAATAAAAAGCAAGAATAAAGTAATAAATAATTTATTAGTATTATTTGATTATATGACTACATAATTGAATTAAAAGACCAGCGATGCCAATACAATAGATAATAATATTTTCGAGTAGCATATATCTTAACAAGTGTAGCGTTTGCGTATACGTAAGGATACACGATACCACAAGAGAAAAACAAACGAAACACACTAGTTATAGCTCCTGGTTATCAAACAAAGTCTATAAATAGTCAAATCATTAGCGGGCTAATGTGAATTGTGCTTGTTGGCCTGTGTTTACAGGCAGTGCTTTTGATGACTGGACATAGCTCGCCTATATGTTTGTTTAGTACAAAAATAGTACAAAAACATTATCAAATATCTAATGCACACTTGTTTTAACACACCTTCCTCCATAACAGAATCAGCTTGACTTAGAAATAGCTCAGGCCACGTACGATTACTTTTTGCTTGTCCAAGCCCCAAGATATGAGATTTAAATCCTAATTTAACCCGCTGACGCGTACATATAATGCTATTCAACATTTCTCAACAGGAATATCTGAACTGAATAGGTAGAAGGCATTCGAGTTATGTTTTTGTGCTGTCGGTACACCGTGCGGCGCGGAATTCAGTTTTTAGCGTTCGTTTGACTCTTTATCGGCCATATACGGCCCTCGAGATGAAACTGACTATAGTCAATCCAATTAATAGTTTCCACCGACCGTTCGGCGAGTCAATGAAGTCATTATGCATGCTTACGAAATATAAACGCCTCGGTGCGACCGCATCTTTTTTCAACGACTATTAGACACGTGGTAACAACACTTAAGGCTTGTTAGCTACGAACGGGCGGTTACTATGTGGAACAATTGACACAATAATACTTCTTTACGATTATTAGTACAAGCTGCACTGTCTCATTAGACAGGTGCATAGATAAATTCGCGTGAAGACGGCCGGGAAACATCAAACGTTGATATAACAGGGGAACGGGATACGGGTGCCGATGGACGGTACGATTTCAAAAATGGCGTCGCGCTGGTGACGAGTCAGTTTTTCGCGGCCGTCTCCACTCGATAAATAATGGCTGCGGTGACTTTGACAAAAACTTACCTAGTCTTGTTCGGCGTGCGGCGGCGCGCGCTCCCTCGCTGCGACGCACGCTCCGGCTTTTTCTGCCCATTCCACATCGCCAGCGCAATCGAACCGCACTTCAGACGTAACCCTAACTATTTACACGGCTACCACCTAAATAATATCTACTTATATTTATGGCAATTTGTTTAACTTCACCGACTATTAAAACTGCAGGAACACGATCACGTTTACACTATACTTATGCGAGAGTATTGAAGGGTTAGATGGCGCGGAAGGTTATTCTGTTTCACACACGAGTCCGATAGAATAGCGGTTAATTAATTTAACTTACGACTCTTTACTTAGCTTTATGGGTACGAGACCGAGTCTCTTTGGTAGGCATATTAAATTTGTACAATACAGTTCGTCTCGCCGATGCCGTGACGGGCACGTAACTCGAACGCACTACGATACACCTACACTATTATACACGGAAGAGATTCCTACAAATTGCACTGGTTTCCGAACGCCTTCGACGATTGCGAATTAAATTATCATAAAAAAAATTCAATATATAAAACAACAATTAAAAACAAAACCCGAAACACAAAAATAATACGACCCGTTTCTAGTCTAGCATTTAACAGTTTATTGTTCGTTCAATCAATTGTAAAACATTGTGTCTAGTTAAAAATTAATTTAAAAAAATAATAATCACAACAACCGAACAACACTTAATAACGAAAAATAATTACAAACAATTTACAGAACACAAAGCTAGTTTAGTTCGGGGAGTCTCTGAGGCCTAGTGCTCGGGGTGGCCTGCGGCGGCCGCCGCTGCCGCCGCCGCAGCCGCTGCAGCCTTTTGCGCCTGTGCCTGCTTCTCCTGCTCGTTCAACTCCTTTATAGCCTGTATCTCTTTCTTTAACTTCATCCGCCTATTCTGGAACCATATTTTTATCTGCCGCTCCGTCAGGCACAGCGCGTGCGCCATCTCTATGCGTCTCCTTCGCGTGAGGTAGTGGTTCGTGTGAAACTCCTTCTCTAACTCTAGCGTTTGATATCTAGTGTACGTTTGTCTTCCCCGTCTTCTCAGGCCGTTCGCTCCTGCAACAAAAAGAGAACATGTGTTAGAGGTCGTCGACTCGTGCTAAGTGTTTCGAGTGGGCACTTAAAAAGTATCGGTAGACGGTTTAATGCATTTGAATGGGGGCGGTTGTCCCGCGGCTTAGCTCAAATGACGTTACAATTGCCGGTGACGACAGCTTCATTTCGTTCAAACGTCGATATTGATGCATGGCGGTAGAAGCCTTTGCCGCGCCGACCGACCGCTCAATACTACTTGCAAACTTGATTAAGAAACATAAGCGTGGGACTGTATACGAATGTTGCACGCAGATATCAGATCCGATAGCATCTTTCAATGCATTCTTTTACCACCAACGTAGTTTAGGTAATGCTCAGTGTTGGTAACTTTCATGAAATAAATTAATCTCGTGTGAAGGTGCGTTTTGCTTTTGAATTTCTTTTGAATTGGTTACCGGGAATCCGATTCGCGGCCGAGATAACTGAAGGCTATTGGCCCGACTCGCGAAAATTCGCCCGGCTATGACGTAGGTAGGGTTGGTAAACGGTAGGGGACGGAAATCCTTAGCTATAATAGTATATTGACCATCAAAACAACATCTAATAAAGCAAGATACAGAAATATTCTTTGGTATGATTGCAAATAAGATATAACTAAGTCAAGGCCAGCGAAAGGGTTTCAAAAATGACCTTTTTTTAGATTTTTTTATTTCACATGAACGTAGCCAAACCAAAGCAAATATTGCGGTTAAATTGTATGCTGGTCAGTGTATTGATTCAGTTCTCTTGCAAATATGTACCCATACTATATACGTGTTTTCATTTAAGAAAATAAATTAATGTAAAACATATACTATTCCACATCCAATGTCATGTGGATGAGGGATTGACCACGAGAGGATATAATGAGTTAATAAGACGCGTTATAAGGGTACCTATATCCCGGAAGGTATCCAGATATTATTATTACCCTCAAGTGAAGCAAATACTTCACCTTAAGATAGGTACACGCAGATCCCAAGAATTTGGTATCGCACAATTCTGAACATATAAAATTAGACAGCCCTGCAGTATATTGACCCCGGTTACATACGGGATCTTTGGAGTCGCCGCGTTGCGTGCCCCTTAATGTATAGCATTTCGATGCACTTTCCTCTTTTTGTGTCAGTACTCTCTCAATAAGTACCAGCATTAACGGAGCTCGAAATTATATTTTCGAGTTTAAGAATCGTGTTTAATAGGTGCAAGGGTGTAGTATATACGAGTAGGGACAGGTTTCGGCGAAGTGAGACGAGTCAGTTTGCGGTCTCTTGAAAGGTCACTGTGGCATGGAATTTACTAAGAATTTTATTTTTTGTAGCGGGGTATGTTAGTTCTGTACACATATTGATTATATAATATGATATTAAAGTACATATACATTTACGGTATATTCATGATTTATATAACGTAATTTGAAATAAAGAAAAGAAAGAAAAAGCGTTTATTAGAGTCACGTCAATTAATTCTTGGGCTACACCTATTGGAATATAATTAACAAATGCGATGTTCTATGATCAATCACAATTAGGTTGTCAAGCTTCTAAAAACAATTGGACTCGACAATAGATTGAGAAAAATACAATATTAAGCATGTTTCATTAAATAACAGATTTTTTTTTTAATTACGAGTAGGTATTATCAATTTATCAATACTTTTTATTATGAAGACGAAAATAAATGCCCTTAGAGATACAAAAGCATTTATAAAACATGCTTTGTTACAAGTCCCAATGGGGCACTTATCAGTTTAATCACTTATGTACCTAAATTAAAGCCATGTACTTTCAACGTTGTACAATCCGGAGCGGCCCATACAAAGCAATACAAACATAAAACAATCACGTGTTAAAATTAACCCACTCAGACCCACTCGAGAAACACATTGCCGCAGAACAAAACGATGTACACAAATAAGAGCATCGGGAATCGAACCGGCGACCGCTCACACGCGTCGGCTGCCAAACGATTTAATGCCTTCATTAAACAGTATTGAGTTTACGTTTGTATTGGGCATCTTTATTTGGAGATATTTAGTGCGGTTAATGTTTCGTTAACCTTTTGGATGATAACAAGAATCGTACCTATATACAAATGTAGATATTCGAATGTAATACTCTTCTGAGCAAGCTTCGACCACAGCGGAAAAATCTCTAAGAAGACTAGCGAAGTACTAAGATTTTCTCCTGGCAGCATTTCATACACAGCAGTCGAACTCTTAAAAGACCGAGCAGCTTGAATTGCAAGTGTGTGCACAAATAAGTGCACTCACTGTTCTTAAACTCTCATCATTGGATGGTACAAAAGAAGTGAAATATTTAATAGTGCAGGTACTATGATGCGGCATTATTTTAACTCAATATCACTATATAAAAATATATTCCTTAGTCCTGTAGCGCATTGGCGTTGGCCTAAATATCCTAAGGATTTTCTTTCCCTTTTCATCGGAAGCCACTATACTGTGTTACTTTAAAAACCTTTTGATTCTCACTCTAAATAATTTTAAAAAGGAAATCGAATCGGAATTGTGTCCTAGAAGTCATCCCTAGTCAATGTTTAGTACAAACTTGTGCACTGACAAGTTTGAGAGTATTTTTTTCTAAGATTTTTTTTTTATAGTGGCTCGACATAATGGCTTCCCTACGCCTGATGGAAAGCGAAAGAGAAGCCCAAGTCGCTGTGACAACGGGCAAGTAACTGGTCAGTTACCTGTCAGTTGCCACCGCCATGCCGGCCCAACCCTAACCCCCCACGAGCTCCGGAAACCCTACTCACCGGCAGAAACACGACCCAGAGGTCATTTGACTGCGGTATTCTATAGGGTGGAGGTCCTTCCCCGGACGGGCGGCTCAATTCGAGCGAAGATTCGCTATGCCCTACCTCTCTTAAATCTATTCGGGAAAAATGAATAAGATCTATTCGGGAAAAATGAATAAAATCTTCAAGACTATTAGAAAAACCAAATAACACCATACCACAGCCCCCTAAAAATAACTCTGGACCTTAAAACGTCCTCCGACCGCTAGCCGTAATTTAAATTACCCTCACGAGAGCTTAAGTGCAAGCTTTTTAATTATTAACAAAAATTCACCCAGGCTTGGGTAGTGGTTAATTGAGTGATACTAATTACCTAAGCCGTAAGAGGCTTCGCGTAAATATTGAGGGACCTTTCTTTCTACTGTACGTTGTTTAAGAGATTAGGACCTCAGCAGTGTTTATGGTGATTAGTCGAGAAGTGAAGTTTATGTGGATTTGGAAGCTGGTGGAGTTGAGGATTGTGGAGCTATATGTACAGTTTCGTTCTTTGTTTAAAAAAATTTACTACTAAGGTCTGATTTTACAACAACCGGATCAACTTCTGTCTCATAAATGGTAAGAAAGTCTATGTCAGAAAGTCATTTAGTACTATTTCTTACTTACTGCTGGACGCGAGAAGCCCAGGATCGATCAAAGTGGCGAACATTGAGAGAGGCCTATGTTCAGCAGTGGACTGATATAGGTTGATGATGATAATGATGATGATTTTATTTAATTACCTACTTTTGTGAAAACATATGTATGCAAGAACATGTCTGTTTGTATTGGTATAGATGTTTGCTAGTATGTAAATAGTAGCCATAGTACAAGCTTCAGTTTAGTTTGGGTCTAGATAGCTGTGTGCAGGCCCAGTATGACATTACTCGGGTTATTAAAAAAAATAACTATGTTCTTCCAGCAAATTTTGTTATTCTCAACTGCCAGTACCAAAAGTGGGCCTCCAATTTCGACATCTGGCCCTAAAAGCTCACAATTCAACTCTCATTACCAGTCACTCCTCGTTCCACATAAGTCACGCCTTGTTCTGTCGCATGCAAACAAAAATGTCCACATGTGCCAACTAATTAGGCCTACAGTTCCAGTGTCAATTTACGCCTTGTAAATTCACCTCAAAATCTTGAGTACGCCATAAAGGCCAATAAACATGACACAAATTGCTTCATTAAGACCATGGGCGGGGTTTGCGGCGTGGCAAAAAAATTCTTTAAGTGTGACCCAGGCCTTAATAGGTATATAATGGTGTCGAATGTTTCCTTTGACGGGAATCTGGCGTACGTCATATGCGTGGGCGCATTTCGGTTTCCGGAGGGTGTCGCGTATCCTGTTACTGATAAATCAGCAAAAAACGACGTCTTTTCCGTGATGAATGTAGATTGCAGCACGTGTTTGTAATATTAGAACATGGAATTAAGAACAAGAGAGGAAGGGCATGGTGAATCTTCGCTCGAATTGAGCCGCCCGTCCGGGGAAGGACCTCCACCCTAAAGAATACCGCAGCCAAATGACCTCTGGGTCGTGTTTCTGCCGGTGAGTAGGGTCTCCGGAGCTCATGGGGGGTTAGAGTTGGGCCGGCATGGCGGTGGCAACTGACAGGTAACTGACCAGTCACTTGCCAGTTGTCACAGCGGCTTGGGTTCTCTTTCGCTTTCCATCAGGCGTAGGGAAGCCATTATGTCGATCCACTATAAAAAAAGAACTTTATTTTATTTATCAACAAGTTTACAACAAAGTTCAAAGGAAATCAGATGTTAATTTCTGTTTATTTAGTGTAAACAATGCCATGTTCATCACATGAACGTTTGTTCTGCGTAGGGCCTTGGTTCAGAAGGCTGGGGACTATCATTAGCCATCGGGCCAGTTAGAAACCGGGCCAGAATGCGTATAAAATTTCACGAAAATTCATATCAAAATCCTTTCAATATTTAAAATATCCCCTCATTTACCAACATGTCTTAACTACACGCCTAAGGGCTGTTCAGCAAAGAACACGAACAGCAAAATGTGTTCCGTCGTAAAACGAGCAACTTAACTACAGTAATCTGACCCGTAAAAATTTGACTCCAAAAGAAAAAGACAAAGAGCGCTTCTACGGAAATCGGTCGGGAGCTTCCCAAGATTCCGTACGGACAAGTGTCGCCAACCCGTTTGCAACACGTGCAAACAAAAGAATCCTTCGTCCCCCACACCCCCAACGACAAAAGGATTGCTCAACTTACATTAGTCGTAAAGAATTTAGGACTAAGATCTATAGCTTGTAAACCGCCCTTAAATCTCAATGGTCCCGCAATTGCGGGGGACATTCGAAACAACTGTTGTTTGCTCCAACGTTTTAATTGTTACTAATTTGTGAAAACTTTTGCATGTGATTTACAACTGTTGTTTTAGTATCGGCGGCTTCGGTCGCACTTTTTAACGCGCACTTCCCGTATTGTTAACGATTGTTGACACTCGTAAATCGTTTGACGACGCAAATGAGCTATTCGGTTCTTTTTATCGCTTTGGAGACGGGATGGTCGACATCTGGAACGGGTACCATAGAAGAGTAAATTCTTAAAGTTGTTTGTATCAACCATCGGGGGTCCTATTGATTTGTTTTTTCACATATTTCACTTGAATAGCAAACCGAAAGGTTTATTTTAGGCAAAAAAATAATTTGAGATGCTACAGGGCTACTTATACATATATTTCGAGGGACAATATTAATTAAGTTACTTAAATATTGCTATTTTAAAATGCAAACTAAAGGTTTTATCATTTTGGTTTTATCTAATTTCTAATTAGAACAGACTTAGTATAACTACGTCTTTATCAAACACCTAAGTACAAGGTTTTCGCCTTTCATCGTGTGGACGTATGTTTTCCTTGATAAAATAAATAAGAAATAAATAGAATAGGAGTAAATATCCGTACCATAATTAATTCTCTTAGTATTGACGTCAATTAATAGAATGCTCCACTTTCTTGACGGGGAATGTCATGTTCTAGCGCTAACCTTGAAATATATAAGCAAACTCTACTAGTTTAAGACATCCTAGACTCACACAAAAGGAGTCTATGTATGGTATATATAGTCTAGGACACAAAAATCAACACGTGTGGTCTGGTCTAATAGACAAAAAAGTTTGAGGACCTAAGACGTTCGCGTAGGCCGAAGCAGGCTGAATGTGGCTAAGTGATTCTGTTTGCATATTTCGAGGAAGGGTCGCATTAAAACGGATCACGTCGGCGACTGCCCACGCGCACAATTTTCTTCGATAAAATTATGTAAAGTAGATATTTGCGCGCCGTGTCTAATGAGACGAATTAAGATAACATACTGTGTTTGTGCTCACAACCCGTTTCGCCAGTCAATAAATGTGTCTAGGACTTGTCCAGACTGGGCTGCGACAGTTATGCGCCTCCTGTATATAATTTTTCGTTATTTATAGTCCCGGCGAGGTCGCACTTAACAGACATTATGCGTATTATATAATACTGCAGATTTATGTATTCAATTACATACCTTACTGCATTGATTTAAGATTCAAATATTATTCTGCAACCTCTTGGTCTCGATGACAGACATGCATATTGAAGTTGTCTGCAGTTTAATATGCAGTTGCGAAATTAAGTGTAGTATGACTGGGGTATGACCCGACGCTGTGAGTAATTACAGAACGATGTGTAATAAGGATAATTTCATTATTCCAAAAGGTAAGTGTGTCAGTCAAGTCAAAAACATATAAGCGGCGATTGAGTGCATCATTCATACTTATGTATACCAATTTTTCACATTGATTTTGAATAGCTAAATTTAAGTGCCTTTTGAAAAAAATAAAATGTGGTGCAATTGTAATTGGTATCCAAGATACAAGCCTGCTTAGTTTGGATATCTCTGGAATTTCTGTAAATGATAGATGTTAGTAGTTTTACTATTTGATTTTGATTTGATTTGATAGGAGACCCGCCCATCATTTGCAATGTGAAAGCATATTAAAGCGCATGTGTGAAGTCGTGTGCAATTTAGCTCTCTTTCATATAAATATCAAAATTGACCAGCTAAAATCTGGATCAGTACATCGCCCGTAGTACATCAAACTTTCGCGTATTGTACATAAAAGAACCAGTTACCAAAAACCGCCAGTAAGTAATACCGCGCAATACATAACGACCTAATAATTTGACGCATTATCTCTGAGCGTGTTCATGTTTTTTGTTTCCGAAAAATTATCATCTCATTTCCCGCGATTGCGGCAGTAATGGGCGGTCATCGGAATTTCCCTTATTACATATTCGCGGTCGATTCGCCACAGTGTATAATAAGTCAAATTGGTGACTCGAAATTACGAAATTGCAATCGAGTCTGGTGAGAAGATGGCCGAATGCCGAATTTCTTGGCTGTGTTCGGCCGTGCTTGTGTGTGCGCGTAAGCCCTGCCTTCTGGGTGGTCCAAATGCCTGACGTAACGTAGGCACGTATATAAAGTGCGTGTGTGGTGACTCCTGCGCTCATATCTGTGAGCTATGTAAAATAAGAGCACTTGGGAGTATCAATGTTCGCCTTAATTAAAGCTGTGAAGAGAGTCAGCAGAAAAATTTGCATGCAGTGATTTTGCTTGCATAATTTAGGCAAACATTATTGATTAGTTCTTAGTTCACTCGCTGAAATATATTGTAATTTGTACAGCATAAACTCGTGAACCTTTAGTTCAGAAAACGACAGTAACACCGTATGACCTGAGAAAATATTTCTGAATTTTAATATGGATTGATCTCATATGGTAGAGCTACAGCGCCATTTATTTAAAGTATGTAAATGCAAAAAATATATATTATGTGTATAGTACAGTACATGCACATTTTCAGCTCTATACATTTTAATTAAGTAAGTTGATGATGAAGTAAGAAATCTAAGTAAGAACGTAAACTTGATCATAATTTTAAACATTACTGTTTACCATCATTAGGCGGTTTTTAATGCCATTATAACTTACACTAAGATATGTCGCGCTCATAAAATTCCCCCATAAATTACAATCAATTCACTTTTAATCCAATACTGAAGCTATAAAAACACGCTATTAACTTCTATGGCGGTACGTCAAAACTAACAAATGACCAGATTAAGTAGAACCCTGGTAGGATAGCGATTTATATCCTGTCTGGGGTCTTAATTTTTTGGCTTACTATAGGGCTTCCTAAGGTGAAGCTGATTGTATTAGCTAAACACATTTTTTACGCCCTTTTGGAGCTGGTTTTGATTAATTACCTACTTAGTTATTAATAGGACACATAAAACATTATTCAGATTTCTTTACAGGGATCCTATTGGAAAATGTCTGATTTCTCTGACGTATCATAGAGGTCTGTTTGCAATCTCTACGTTGCGATAATGAGGCCTCATGATTTATAGTTACAGTTGATTTCTGGGCTTACCAGAGCGTTGCTGGAGCACTAAAAGACACATCGGAGGAAGGGTCTATGAGCTAATTCAAGATACCGAGCATGAACTATTGAAATATAACATGTGGTAGGTAGCTATACCTACCTGTTACAAACAACACAACTTCTTAAGTTAACGATCGTCAAATCGCTTCTGTTCCAAAGGCGAGCCCAAACTGCTCGCGGTGGATTAAAAGCTACCAACTAAAGCGGCAGACCAGCCCTACCCGTGTAATCCTACGTAATTTTAATAGACGTTGAAGCCGCCGCAGCGTCCAATCAGTCCACTAGATGTGTATCGACTTAAGAGTCCGCTTGTTATCTCAAAAGCACAATATGAATAATGCATTAGTGGCTACACGGAGAGGTACTCTTAAATCGGCAACGCTTAATTGACTGAAAGGTTGAAAATGAAACACGGTCAGGTTTGCCGGCCACTTTTTATGCGCACCGTACACGATGGACGGCATAACGGAATCAATTTAAATTGATTATGTGAGATTGCGTACATGGGTAAGTAGAAAGAAGTCAACTTCTTAATTTTCTTGTGGGATTTTTCGGGTCCGCGTCGACCGGAGGAGAAATTGTCAGGAACACATATGAAGTAACTGTAAACTCGCTTAACGCGCGAAGGTTCGACATCAGTCATATAATATACTCGTAATAATGATACGATACAGTAACTTTTTACAGTTAAATTTTTTTATTATTATTGGAATAAGAATTCAAAAATAGACAGCTTTTTTACTTTGCCATTCCATTTTCATAGAAAACTATTTTTGTCGTATTTTAAGTTTTTAATTAGATAAGTTTTACTTTATTCTATTGAATACCTTATTGTTATTATTACAAAGACAATAATTACCTACCTCCCTATGTTCAACAATAGCCCGTATATCTAACGGAACACTATCTGCGCCTCACACAAGGAAGTATTATGGTCTTTGAACAAGGTCTGGGCCGGACAGGCTTAATTAAAAACTAATTAGGCCTAGTTTCCAATAAGGATAGTGAACAACAAATCCATCGTGATAAACTTCGGGCACGGCCCTGGGCGGGCCACAGTTCGTCTACACCCGCCTTAATTAGCCTGAATTACTTGTTGGAAAATCATTGGAAGTAATTTCTTTATCAGAAGAACGCTTGAGGCGTGCCTATCTAATCTAATTTATTTTTATATAAATATTATCATTTTAAGTAGTTTAAAGAGTTAATTTTAGGAAATCTGGAAATCTACGTTTATCATTTCTAAATTTAGTTATGCATTCTAAATTTTAGCTTCGAATGTAGACTTGAACACGAGACACAACACGCCATGATTATTACAATGGAGCAATTATTAAACTCAGTAAAACAATAATGAAACCAGCCTTGCCCAGTACAGTTATATACGAGTATCCAATCTTATTTGCTAGTGCATGTTCCTAACGATGCTTATCCTAACCACCTAGCAAGAACCCAGCGTTTTGTGTTGTCTATCAGATAACTGTCAGAGACTTTATCAGCAAAGGGCAAAACCCTCTTGATGTTTTTAATAAAGAAGGTTTTAATCGATAATCAAATAGGATGTCGAAAGTAATGACATTGAGAAAACATTTAATTAAACCAATAACAATTTGCGACAATCATAATTAACTGAATTTTACTTGGAACACTAAAATAATATACCTACAACAATTAAGTCAACATCCGATAATAACCTACGGTCTGGCCCAATCGGAACGATCGAAATTCCGTGTATGTATTTAATATGACGTGAAGATAGCTATTAAAGTAATTGCTCTGAGTACATGCCACGAAAAATGAGCCCTTGAAAAATCGACCTCTGAGAAGCGTTTCACTGAGGAAATTATAATTTTTACACAGCAAAATGGCCATACTGATCCTTTTTTCTGGTTTGCCATAGACGATAATTTCAAGAAACTGCAAGTAATGCATATTACTAAATTGCCGCGTGGAAAATTGACATCGACCGAAGAAATACTTTCGAATAATTGCATATTGAACCATGTACGTTGAATCTACTTCAATAAACCACATCGTTATTCGGTAAATAAATGGACCCCCAGACAAAAGTAGAACCCTTTGGACGTCACTTTTCGATATATTGGTCCGATATTAGCTCATAGATCAGGGTTGAGCGCAATAAAAATTGAACGTCCCTAGTGGATTAGGACAAACCCTGACGAATGTGACACGTGGAAGCCTCGGACTTTCTTGTCCAAGGGGAGCGCATTCGAAACCTATTTCAAAATCAATTTTGGACAGCACTTAAAACACTAATGCGTGCGTGAGACGTGGATGACACTCGGAGCAGGCGCTACGTCCATTAATAAGATGAATACATCAGCTGTTACTTCACATTAATGGCGCCATAAATCAATAATAGTCAGATATTAAATAGGCCGTGTTGGGAATAATTCGCACAATGCGACAACGACAGAAACATCTATATTCGAGGGCGCGATTGTACGAGTACATGCCAAAAATAAACACATCCATTCATGCAAATAATTTTATTTTAACACAAAGCAAGCCACTGGAATGAACGCTAACAAGATGCAGCTGTTGCGTTCTCTCAAACGGAGTACGTTTTGAAAAACTCGCTGGATTTTCGAAAATAGATTATAAAATGTGTCACTCCTTCCAAATAAATCAGCTGTGATTAATGGTATCCAAGTTAGGAACGAGCGCCGCGTGACGGGCTAGGCGCTCATTGGGTGGCGTGGCCGCCATATTGGTACGGGCTTGTAGCTGTCAAACTTTGAAATATGGCCGCTGGCTTTCTCTAGTGCGCGCCTTGTCTTAAAATACCCGACTAAATTAACCGGACCATGAACATGAAATCGCAAATGGAGAATTGCAAAAAAGCTATTGTGTAAAGGAAAATTTTATTGCCAAAAAAGGTGGGCTCACGCTTTTTTTATTATGTGATATAGATACTTTTTGAAAAATTGACTTTTTGTTCTGGGACTGTGAAATATTAATGTGTTTTTAGTATGGAAGATAAAATTTTGATTTATAGTGTGACATTTTAAGCCAAAACATTTGGCTTTTGTAATCTTAAATTTATTAGTATTATAAATATTGTTTACGACGTGTGACCAGATTGTACAATTAATTTTGTTTTTGAAATGTTTTTACTACGCAAAAGAAATAAATGTTCAGCCTACCTACGCAAAAATTTCCCTAATAACCGTCGACCACCACATCTTAACACTAGCAAATGGTTCTGACTTAATACGTGTGATCGACAGACCGACTCCTAAGGTTACATAAAAGCGAATCATACTGCAGCGATCGTAATCTTTCTTGATATCATGTTATTACTTAGCGAGCGATTTGCGTACGGACAGCAAGAAAGATAAGGATCTAAGTGAATTAATATTGCTTTTTATGTTGAGCGCGGTTGGATCAGCCCGTGTCTATAGATAGTAATAATTAAAAATGTAAATTGGATTTTAAAGATGTTTAAACAAGTGTACTCAAATCTCGATAAGTACTGGTAACTATGGTCTTATACCATAATTTCCATAATTTTATGATATTTCTATGTAATTTTATCCGATTTCTTGGCACGTTCACCTATTGCTTATAATATGCGTAATTCTAAAAAATATACTGTTATTCACAATAGACTCATTCATTATATTTTTTTCATACCCTAAGATATTGTGAAAAACTGGTTCATCTTCATAATCAGCATTTCACAGTCAATTGGACATAGGCCTCTCCAATTGTTCACCACTCTGCTCGATCCTGGGCTTCTCGTATCCAGCACTTGCCAGCCATCTTGCAGAAATCGTCACTCCATCTGGCCGGAGGGCGTTCTACACTACGTTTGCCCATTGTTTATCAGTTCTGCGACTGATTATGGCCAACCCAAAATTATTTGCCATTATTTTTTATATATTTTTCTGGCATCAGTACTTCTTCAACGATCGCAGTAAAATACGAGTTGAAATAAAATCGTGGTTACGATACTTGCGGGCCCCTATTAAATTGATAGCCTTAAAACCCTATCCATAATGCGAAGCCACAAAGCGATTGTTGACATAGGTATTCATTATAAACCACAATTACCCAAGCCTGGTTTATTTTTTCTTTGAACGCATTGCACATCTGTGCAGTAATTTCCTTAATAAATAGGTCACGTAGTATGTATCATTCAGATATTACTTTGCGCTTTACATTGCAGTTATTGAAAGGTTAAATTATATGTATTTTGTACGACAGATAAGACCGAGTTTCAAGACTGTACAGAAAATGTATTGCATTTAATATGAATGGTACAGTTAAAACTTTGATTGACAACGAACTAAGACAATAGAAAACTATTTGTTGGACACATTTAGTAGATGCTATGAAATTCTGAAAGCTTTGAATATTCCGTCTTGTGCTATTTAAACATTTCATACGCTTCGTATATCATTTAGTCTGAAACAAGTAAAATATTCAAGTAATCTTCGTCTGTTCTCTCCACATTTAACAAAGTGAATATACGAAGATTCACAAGTCTCGCAAATAAATTATTCCTATATCCGTGCCTTAAATCTCTAACATTTAGAACTCGCAACTCGAAATCCGCGAGCTCAAGGATATTCCGAAAATTTTCAACAGAAAGGCAAAACAAAGTCACCTGCAAAGGAGTTGGTATTCAGCCTCGCAACCTAACTTGGGCGTAGCCGTGTAAGTTAAGTTAGAGTTAAGTAAAGAAACCGCAGCGCCGCGCAGTCTGACGACCGACTTAAGAGCGCGCATACAGAATTCGACGTATTTGCGGCGAAACTGGTATTTTCGGACGAGCTATTATCATAGAAAACGATTTTTTTAAAATAAGAAACATAGTTTTTTATATAGATAAAGTCTTCAAGCAGTGCGTAGGCTAGATAAAATACAACATTTACTAGTATATTTTTGTTTATCAAAGATCTCCCGTAAGCCGATTCGCAAAAATGCGTGTCAGAGTCAATTTCGAAAGTCTTAATATCAATTGCATTACATACATATGTTTTAAATATATGTTTATACAATAGCTTATATGGTCTATTAGTGCACTAGACAAAAAAACTTTCAAAAATGTGTTATAAAATTGCCCAAAATAATTTTTCAAAATAAGCTCAATTCACACTTTTCAACAGTGTTTTTCTAGTAGAAAACACTGTTTTTTTTAGTTGAAATTTTGTGTAAATGTAAAAAAAGTCTTTCTTAAGTGCACCTAATTATTATTTTATTAATATTCTATGCCTCTTATTTTATACGATTTTTTTAAAAGTGACTATAAAGCCACGCGCGCGACGCTTGCCGATTCAGTCCAAATCGGGTCATCCCAGAGGGAGGACGTGCCGCTCGCTGCTCCGCTCACGCACACATACGCACAACCACTTTTATGAGCGTATACTTCTCTGCGCGCGTGCAACTCCACGAGTTTGATACTTTGTAATATTATTTTTGTATGGAAAATTTATTAAGTTAAAATAATATACATACTAAATTAATGAAATGATTTACCTAATGTTTAGTCATGAGTATCAAATACAAACATCAGGATTATTATAATTATTATTATCTACAACCACATTTGCTAAATATTTCAAAAAATTAATATGATATTTGTTTATTAGTTCACTAATGAAGTTACAAAGTAAGGCTAGTCCAATGATTATTAATATGCTCGTTAACATCAATGGTCAGAAACAACTTCCATGAAGAAACTGATAAGGAGATTCATTTGAGTTGGGAGCATTTAAGGAATCTACGTCACATGTTCACGACTATAAATAAAGGCATACAATGAAGCTGAAAGTCATAGAAATCCCATAGTCGAGTTATTATTAGTAAAATTATATGTGTAAAGATGGATGATAAAATGTTTGATGGTATGCACGAAATTGATATATTTAGATTTAGATAAATCGATCTTCGAATCCAATTTTGAAATTGTCGCTTAATTGTTTAGTGTGAATAAGTGAATCTTTGTGTCACAATAATAACAAGTATCTACGATTAAAATTAAATCGATCAAAGTGGTCAACAATGGGAGAGGCCAATGTCCAGCAGTGGCCTGTGAGAGGCTGATAACGATATGAGATTAGTACTTTCATTCAGATAGTATTAGAAAGAAGTAAAAATTATATTTTATAGTTTCAAAATGTAAAACCAAAATGCAATATGATAGTTGTGAAATGTATGGCCATTACGGTTACTAGGGGTGATTTTAGCGAAAAGGCTGGTAAGATACGGATATGTTACGGTAACTTATTTACATACATTACGTTAAAATTACCGTATGCTGAATGGTAGTATGGCGACGAGCAGGGCGAGCATGTAACTTGCAGTATGCAAGTCGCAAGGTGCAACGTTGCCAATGAGGGCTACCGTTTTTGTAATCACCAGAGGGTGCCACTGTATAGTGAGGTCTTCGGGCATAGCTGTTAAGGTTTGTTTTATGCATGTGATGACTGTTTGTTCGTTATAAGAAGGAGGCCATAAGTTTCCAAAAGGCAAAACTGTTTGTTAACGGTTAATAAACAAACCAGTGAACTAGCTTTTCTTTCATACCGCTAATTTTTATACCTCATTTTCTCGGTTCCGCTTTTAAAGCGCAGATAATCACTGAGCTGTGTCTCATATTTTCGAAAATTAATGCCAGCTATGCCAAAATTGCACAAAATTATTTAATTTTCCGAAATAAACTCGTTTAACCCACAGAACCTATGTAATTTGACATTTCGGATACCTCACGCTACACTAGCACCTCTGGTGGCGAATTCACACGCGATATGGGCGCCCTCATTAGTGCAGCAGTTTGCCATAATAGGTATTGTTATTTCTTTTATTTGCTTCGTCGCCGTCATTGGAATTATGTTAAATTCGAAATATTATTAAGTAATTAATTAATTCAGTTTAATTTCCAAAATGTCGATTTTGGGGGAAAAGGTAAGAGCCAAAATTGTTCGGAAATTGACTCTCTAGAACTTTGTTTCTTTTCATTCATGCCGTAAAAAGTACAACATAGGAGATAATGATACAGTTTTGAATATGTCGCGGTTTGCGAGTTTTATTTCCAAAATATCGATTTTAGAGGAAAAGGAAGGAACCAAAATTGTTTAAAAATTGATTTCCTACAAGTTTAGTCTTCTTAATTTAGACCGTAAAGTAGAAAATAAATGAGATAATGACAACATTTTTTACTTGCTGTTGTATTTAATTTTAATTTTCAAAATACCGATCCTAGACAATTTTTGAATATATACAAGAGGACTCACCATACCTACCTATTCAGATAGCTCGCCTTTGTAACCTGTCCATTGCATCTTAACTATAACTAATATTATAAAGCTGAAGAGTTTGTTTGTTTGAACGCGCTAATCTCAGGAACTACTGGTCCGAATTGAAAAATTATTTTTGTGTTGAATAGACCATTTATCCAGAAAGGCTATAGGCTATATAACATCACGCTGCAACTATTAGTAGCGAAGAAATAATGGAAAATGTAAAAAAAAAACGGGGAAAAATAACTATTCCACGCGGATGAAGTCGCGAGCACAGCTAGTCATTTATAAAATTGCGTAAAAGCAGTATTCTACGCAAGATTTGTGCCTTATACAAAAAACAGCGCTGGTCAGTCGTGATATATTCTTTCAGAATCAGGTTCAGGACACCTATTTAGAGAATGCTGCAGTAGTCAATGACTCCTTCAATGTAACCTTTAGGATTCGGGTCATGACGAATATTCATCCCGAGAATAAGTGATGGATTGGTCAAGCTGGATAGGAACCAGACTTTAGTTGTTGTAGGCCATTTGGGGTTTCTGCTACGAAACACAAGCACAACTTTCAGCACAAGCATCAGTGATACATGCATGATCTCTGTGATCAGTGCATAGAAGACTTAGGACCTTAATTCAAATTGACAAATTGTTTACAAACTAATCTTTTTTGAATGATGGCAACCAGCCTCTTTGTGAGATCCATTTCTGCCGAGTGAAAATGAACAAAGTAATTTTTACAAGTTAAAATATAAAACGGGTTAGAGTTATATCGTGGCAACCACGGAGACTGCTCTTTCCTTAAATAATAATACAAACACCTAAACACAGAACAAACACAAATGTTCAGCACACGAATGTTTGTTCTGGATGGGAATCAAACTCACGACCTTTGACTCATGATCAGAAGGCAAGGAAAACACAGTAGGGATTATTGATTTTTATCAAGCAACATTAATAATGTCAATCACTCACACAATACCTTTGGATAGGTATGTACATATAAAGATAGAAAGACAAAAATATTGTTATATTTTTCTTAAACCTTAATTAGTAAACACTTAAGAATAATGTACTCTAAAGTGTTTAAATCAATTTAATAAGTACGCACCTATACTACACTAATAAAATATTTAGCAATAAAAGAATGTTCAAATAATTTAGATGAATAATAAATTGTTAAGTATCAAAATATGTTCGTCCGCCGGAGTTAGCGTCCGACACGCCGCTCACCCACACAGACACAAATGATGTCTATGTGTGTTTCGGAATCGGCTCCCGCGTGCGTTTCGAGTTGCTTAAAATTGTATGCGCGCTCTTAAATCTCGGCTAACTTAGGGCTCGGATACAAAGATTCTAGATTGCATACGATGCGGTTAGCCAATTTGTAAGATTGCTTAAGTACTCAGCTCGTATATAAGCCCGTTTTGAGATAAAGCACCAACAAATGTTTGTTCGAAGTTTGGAAGCTATAAAACACTCGTTTATTCTTTCTAATGTGAACTTTACACATTAAAGCGTGTTATGGTACATTTCTTTGGGAAAGTCCGCTTCCGCCGACGTTTCAGCGTAAGCGAGATTTATTATGCGTTTTAAAAGTTGTGAATAATAATGGAAAATATCATTATGTAAGATACATAACAGTACTTTTAAAAACACGGTGCCCAGAGTGCTTACATCAAACTATCTATTTGATACACAGGAAATCTTATCAATTATTATCCAATACAAATTTCGACTTATTTTGGGACTAGATAGCGCTGTGTGGCTTGTCTTAATTTCCTAAAATATTTTTTTTATCACTTGCCCAGCTTGGCGGTTATGGGCAATACCTCAAGACGTTTGACCGAAGTGGCGAACAACCGGAGAGGCCTTTGTCCAGCCGTGGACATACCTCCAGATGTTTGCCCAAAGTGGTGTACAGCTGGAAACGCCTATGTCCAGCATTGGACTGTGATAGGTTGATGATGATGATATTCTGTTAAGTGCAAATTTGAAGTCAGATGGGTAAGCGCTATTAGTGGTATTATAGACCGAATTATAGCGAACAATTTCACCTACAGTTTAAGTCATGATCTAGCACGATTTATATCGAGAAGTGTTGTTTGAATTACATGATTGAACAGATGGGTGATCGGAATGCACGAAACAGACATCAAGTTAAGTGCATGTTCGTATTGTTGAAGACTTCGCGCGAAGTTCGATACTAGAGTTCAGCCTTAGCTCTGATTATTGGCTATGTAGCTCAAATGGAGATGAACACTATATAGTATTGTTTATAGCTCCTACTTATAAGTCATTATTTCAATACGTATGATGGTCAAATTATGGGTCAACTTTGTCATATAATGTAGAGCTAGTATTTGGTGTTGATGGATGGACTGAGTGAGAAATGATGTGCGTGTCAAAGGTGTGAGTGTGGAGATGACGGCTGATACAGAAGAGTGGAAGGAGAAAACATGTTGAGCCGACCGCACTTAGAGCGGGATAAAGGCAGGAGAATGATGATGATGATTTGGTGTCGAATGCATGATAATCTTTATCAGATGGTGGAAACGGTGACGAAATTATACTAGAGCCTATTTTCACTTTTTTGGTCATAGATGTCGCTAGCGTTCTGTATTTACCTAATATAATAATGTAATCTAATATTGATATAGGAGGTTAGAAGAAGATAATACTGAGACCCTTAAATTGTAAGATATATGATGGAATGCTTTGCCCATCCCCATCTCATTACGTGGGTATCGAAGAATATGATCAAGGGAATATTAGAAAACGGGCAGCTTTTATCTGGGTACAAATAAAACCTACTGCGGTCACCAACCCACCTGCCAAGCACGGTGACTAAGACAAATCCTCCCAAATAACAATTGTCCTTGGCAGAGGCCTATGTCCAGCAGTGGACGTTTGCAGGCTGATGATAATGCTAATAAGAACTTATTTAGCTCATACTATAACTAATCTATTATTATTATTTTTTTTTATAAAAAGAGCGTTTAGGATGACCCCACTCCACCTGATGGTAAGCGGTCGTGAGGTCCAAATGTTTAATCGACAAATGTTTAAATCGCAAACCAAACATATCTAAAAATATATGCTTTTATTGTTTCCTTTATTTTGTCACACTTCTCCTTTTACTGTATTGGTACAAAATACGCCATCTCAATGTGTATGGGGGCTTAAATGCAAATTCGCCTTCAGTCGAGGACGCGACGAGATTTTGCCGGCACTCGAAATAAATATTCTAGATTTGCGCACTGAGTTCTACGTTGAGACAATATTGTTCCGTTCGTTTGCTTCCACTGAGCGACTGGCGAAATCAGTTGTTTTCATCTTATATTCCTTTTAAATTCGATATTTAAAACTTGGTACAATAATCTAACCAGCATGTGGTATTGTCGCAAAAGAATCAGTTAAAGAAATGGAACCGTAACTCTTTCTAAATTTAAAATCTGCGTCTTTTATTTTTTTTATGTGTCCCGAGGTCCATAGTTAAAGGATTAAAAAGTAATATCTGTCATTAAATCTAATCAGTATTGTCGCGAAAAATCATTTAAATAGAATGAAACCCCTTTCTAAATTTAGAATCTGCGTTTGTTTCATTTTTCTTATAGCTGTGACAAATAATCTGTTTTCTTACACAATATGGGGTTATTATGCGCTATATGGAAGACAGATTTTAAGACAAAGATCGTTAATGAATCATTGTGGTGTATGTTGATAAAATCAAAACTGTTGTTTACGTGGTAAGAGCGAAGCATTCCCTACACATGTGTCTTTGACTACTTTTTGAGAAGCCCCGGCAACTATGTTGTAATGATTTTTACTTGCAATTAATACATTTTTATTTTATTTTCTTTATTTGAACAAGGATAATAGTATCTATATCTATAAGCTATGTATTACGGTCTATTTGTCTTAAAGATAAATAAGTTTGCCCCCGCAATCTCGCCTACGACCCACTAATAAACCTACGCATCACCCCCACCCGCCAATTTTTCACAACGTCCAACATGTATAAGATAAACAATAAATCATACACGCCATCCTCCCGCTACAAAACAGGGAGGCCGGGGAATTACGACAAATCATGCATTAAACATGGGGAATAAATGTTTTCTTATCACGTACCTATTCTTGTTTCGATATTAGTTTTCCTTTATCTTTATTGACACAGGTTACTGTAACATTTATGGCGGTTGTATCGTCACCGCGTCATCAGTGTTTACGCTTTTAGTTTGTACTGGTCGGAATGTTTGTGTTGCTTTTTTGTAACATTAAATGGTTAACTGTTACATAAAGCTAGTTTGTAGGATTCATAACCCTCTTTTAAAGTGACATTTCAATTGCTCAGTTGTTTTTTTTTTAAATACAAAAATTAACTAATTCGACAATCGAGAGTTATGTAAGTATTAAGAGAGTTCAATAGATTCAGTTCGTTCAAACACCTTGGTTGCTTAGATACATTTGATTACCATGATTGTTAAGATGAATAAGAAAAGCTTCTATTTATCAAACGTGTGTTTACATCAATTTGGCGCTTTGAGTGTTAAATCGACAGTTATGTATTAAAATACGTCACAATTTCTTTCCTGCCACAAATGCCTTCCATTTCACTATCTACAACAACGCCAACCTCAAAACAACACGAAGAAAAAACATTAAGTACCACATAATGAATAAAGCTCCCTGAGTAGTACCATTTAACTATAACTCACGAAACAAAAACAAAAATAAATAACCCCTCATAACCGATCTAAAATACAACCTCGCAAATAAAAGAGAGAAACATCAAAACAAAATTAACCTGCACGCAATAAAAAAGGTTTTATCCGCGCTGCACTCTTGCTTCGACCCTGGTACTGAGCGGTAATAAAGCCGCGAATCAAAAGTTAGCATTAAATCACAATATGGCGTCCACTGCCCCGTGTTTGCTCTCGCCCACATAATCCGTTCGTACGGCGGTAAATCCATCGGTCGGAGTCGCGTTGAGCACTAAATCATCATAAGAGAATCCCGTATGCACTAGTACGTGCGGAGATATGGTTTATATGATTTGGCAACATTGCTTCAATCGTTCGTGCTGCGAAAGGCAGACGCGGTTTCAGTTTCATGCAAAGAGATTTTCGAGAAAAAATATTTTAAAAATATATATATAAGCTCCGAAGATTTTAATCTAATCTTTGTATGGACTTAGCTCTCAGTCGTCGATGAAAATAATATCTATTAAAAGGAAACATGCAAATTCAAATGATGTCAAACATTCGCGAAGAGTTTTAGACACTCACGATTTTGCATATACATATTAATAAATCCAAACAATTGAAATATATCAACGGTATACATAAGTGTAAAGAAATAAATATTATTATGTACTTCAATACTTTAAGTAGTAGTTACCAATGTATTTTTGTCTATTGTACTACTCCTCCTTTAAATTTTGTATGGAAACATTATTTTCATCCTTTGCTTTCTAAATACACTATAAAGGTTTTATTAAAATAAAAATAGTACCTATTGAGCATTTTTAAAATCTACACCAGCCCAAATGAGTTCAACAGTGTTTCACACATTATATCAACGCGAAAGCCGCACAAGCGCGCTAGAAACTTTTTCAACAGTAGGTAATATCGTTAAACCTGCGTTCGGATTCATTATCGAACGGTACGATATCGCGTCGCGCCGGAACGCCGAAACTAGTCGATTTATTCGATTCTTTTTTATTCGATTTACGCCACCCGCGCCAGTTACTGAAAAAGTTTGCATCGTAATGCAATCGTGCGGCATTAGTTTTGCCGTTTATCAGACCTCCCGCCGCACAGCAAGCTTTGAGGGATTAATCTAGAGCGCAGAGTAGAATGAAATTGCAACTTTAAGATAAGAGAAAGCCATTCGCTTCCATATCGCCTGTTTGAATTAATGTATTAATAATTATGTATTCCACTTAGGTGCAATGTAACTGTGTTGGATTGATATATGAATGCGCATCAATTGACTGTCAAAACATTTGTAATGTTCCGTTAATAGACGACGGATAAGGGAGGCCGGTGTCTTTGTACGCCGATCGAATTTTAATTTGTCAAATGCTATCACTTACTCCATGTCTAGTAAGTATGGATCATTATCAATACCTACTCATGAGGTCAATGAGGTCATTACCTCAATGTATCAAAATGAATCAATAACTTGCCATTTAACGTACATAAACGTGTACGTACTGGTGTAAGAGATGTTCTAAGACCATGTTTGTATTTGTAAAAAGATTTTTGGGTTACATAATGCCCGAAAAGGAAGACTATGTTTCAAAGAACTGTATGATCGAATTAATTCGATTATACAAACCAAAATATACTTGGTCTGTAATAAAGCATTTAAATTTGATGTTTATATGGGCACTCTACTAAAACAAATTACGTGTTTTTTGATAAGCAACAAACGAGCCGCTCAAACATTACTATCTTATTGTACACATCATAAGTATTTGCCATTTTAAATTCCTACGAAGCACTTACTCGTAGCTTTAAAAAATAGCCGCCTATAGGTATAACACCCTTGCGTGTAGGCTACACTTGAAAATAGTCCACTATTAAGCAATTAAACTAGTTCGTTAAACAAAAAAAATAAAGCCATAAAACAATAAAAACGAGCTAAACAACGAACTCTCATGCGATATTTGTACAGTTGTGAAACATCGCAATTTTCAGTCGAGTGCATAGATCCTATTTTTGAACCAATAGACTTCCTCCAAACCTGGCTAAAGCTCATTTACAAATACATTTAGATATATACCACTACGTATATAGAGAATGTAGTTTTAACCAATTTGTAGCGATTTCTCTAATAATCTATGTCCAGGTGACAAACAAACTAAGTTACTATGCCGTGAAAAGTAACATTAGCAAAGTGGTGATCGGAAACCACTTCCAATAGTAACAAAACATTTTTATAGACCTTCAAATCAAACTGCCCTATTACTTTTATACAACGTTACGAGCGACTGAAAAATCAAACCCCAGCCCGTGAACTATGGCAGCAATTTGGCTTTTTCGCTCGATTTATGTGAATATCACCGTTTCGCGGAAAGCGAGCAAACAAGCGGAATTTGTTGTGGAAACAAAGCTATTTTTTTTTTAGTTACACCAGTGTTTATATCAGTCTGACGTCTAAACGGTGGATCGCGCCGTTGACTGATATGTTTACTATCGCACGACTACTGGTAAAAAGTATTTAATGCGTAAAAACATGGTGTATCGATATAAATACAAATGTCCGGTGTGACCTTAAAAGGTAAATGCGTTAAACAAAAAGTTTGCATCGTCGCGATCAGTTTCTTTGCACGCGAGTGTACGGACCCGTTTCAACAAATCCGCGGAACCGTATTTGGCACTGCATCCGTATAACATAAGGCGTGTTCTCGTGTTGGTTTTTTCGTCCTGTGATATATTGTAGTGTCGCTCGTACAGATCCTATGAGATACAGGACTAAGGCGTGATTCTCTGACTTTTTACCGGCAACATTCAATCGCTTGTTCGTATAAAACGTCCGTAGTATTTGAGACGTGTTAAATATGCAGATAATACTTCTATAGTCAACACCTTGAGATATAAATTTCGATTTTTGCTCGCATCTTGTACGATATATTCACTACGCGGGGACGTTAACGACAGATAAATAAAAGATGGGAATTTATTCAGATAAAAAGGTGTCAACGATCAATTATTATTTGTACTTAATCAAAAACAAACATAATAAATAAATAAATAAATCATTTATTTGCCAAAAAACCTTACAAAAAGCTTAAAACTAGCGAACTCTGCACTAAGCTTAGCTTGTATCAACAATGTAATGTAATAAGGAACAATACGACTTATATGGATAAGTAGATGATTAGCAAGCACACACTTTTTCTAATAAAGTTATTTTGGGAACTTTCAATGTTTGGATTTGATAAATTTTGTTCTGTACATTAAATGCATTTTACTTAAGGATTGTAGGTATATCGAATTTTTTATTTAATGTCTAAGTAATAAAATGCCTGAATAAAAACATTGGCAATTTATTTTTCGGAAGGTTTGGTAGACTCAGTATGCACATATCATATAATTTCAATTCTATCAATTTTAGTTTCTAACAAATTTTAATATTACAGCAGTTTTACTGATTAGTAGATTCTGCTTGAGATCACCTAACGCTTCTTTATATAAAAAGAAGGTTATCCGATTGTATAATTTTTTCAGTAACACTGTTTTTTAATTAATATCAGCTTATAGGAATAGTTTTCACTAATCTAGGCTGTAAAGGTTACAACTTTTGCATTCATAATAATACTATAACAAAACCATCCACGAAACAGAACCAGCTCTATTCTATAGCCTCTATGTCGTCCAACCGCGGCGACACGTACGCGCGTCGGAACAATGGCCCGCCGATCAGCGCGCTTGTTACGTCCGTCTGTACGTCAGCCCTTATTGGACGGACAGAGATGGACGCGATAGCGGCCGCACGCCCGCCTACGACGACTCTCGAATTAGAGCCTGTACTGCGGTACATACAAATGAAACAATGCGTAGATCTGGCGTTTCGAGGGTTTTAGAAACAATTTGCTATGACACAACTGTGCAGTGACTTGCTTTCAGAAAGCCCAAGGTTGTATGACAAGGACGAGAAATATGTAATAGTATTCCGATCGCGGTTAAGCGCTACCTTTGAAGCTTCTTCATGCTACGTTTAAAGTATCTTGTATACGTCTGGGTGTGTCTGAAATATTTCTTCTTGAGGTATTTTCACCAAAATACTAGAAACTCTAAAAAGTAGCAGACACCGACTATTTATTTCGTAATGATACAACTGCAATAGCTTTAAAGATACTGGTGCAAGACTAGGAGTCTTTGAACGTCATATTACGGAAAACTTTCCTTAAACTAGATAGATCTAGTGTAATCATAATACCGCTTATAACCACCATCACAAATAAGCACTGTCCTCTTTAGAGCTTTAGGCTACGGCGAAACGAACGCGCGTCGCAACATTGGCCCGAGGACCAGCGCGTTTGTAACGTCCGTCTGTACGTCGCGTCTTATTGGACGGGAGACGGACGCGATAGCGACTACGCCCGCCTACGACGACTCTCGAATTAGAGCTTGGACTTAACAGAGTGTTGCGAGAATATGTTGGCCTGACAGCCAAACAATTCGGAACTTTAAGTGATTGAAATACGATCATGGAAAATCAAAAGTAGTCCGATAAATAAGGGCCCCAATGGTACTGAAGTTTTTGACAAGAAAATATAATGATGAATGTCGGGAGGGATTCCAGGCCTATCTTTTGCCTATCTACTATACTCTGGAAATGTCTGAACTGAACGTCCAAGGAACTAGGACCAAAATTAAAATAGATGGCGTCACATACGACAGTATGTATAATTATTATGAAACTGGTTCATTTTGACATAATATTGGTCGATCACAAGCTGGATCTCAAGGCAAGATAAATTATTTAGGGGTTGTCTACTATGATTAAAATACGGATAGAACTCCTTGACTCTTAAGGTTACGTGATCTAAAATCATTATAACCCATAGTTAGAAAACGAAGCAATGTTTATGAAACACACAAAATAGCGTCATTAAACTGCAGAATTGACAAAAAAATACACTTTTAATCACTAGCATACCGGATAGTGTCTACTAGACATCTATTCTATGCGCCCCATTAATAGAAACACCTTATTTCTAAGAAGTAGTGTTTTCCCATTAAATTCCTTCTTACATACATAAGACTAAATACTTCATCGAAGTGTTTTATATTATAGGTACATAAGAATTCAGACGCTGAATGCCTACCCAATCGAAATAATACACAAGAAGCCAATTAAAATTATCATTCAGATGAACACGTGGGATGTTAAAAGCATTTAATTCAATGGAACTAGTTCTGGACGAACGAGAACGTATTTTACAGTACAACAAGACAACTGGAGCACAATGGGGGGTGAGCTTGCATCCCCACTACGTCTATCATTGGAACTAAGATGAAGGGCCGTATTTATTGTTCACTTTTTAGTTATCTTTTGCATTCGCGATGTTATACGGAGTATCTAAATAAGAAATGGCCGGCCGCTGTTATTTAATTAATTGGAATTATTCATTATTGGTTTTCGCCTGTGGCTTTGACTGTGTGGATTTTTGTTTGTCACGAAAAGTCTACGTACTTAAGAAGTCTACTTAAGTAAGTAAAAATCTTTCGAGATGTATATCTCTAAGTTTTATTACTATGGGAGCATATTTTATTTAGCCTCTCGTCGCCTGATGAAAAGCAAGAGAGGCCCAAGTCACGCGGAAGCGGACAAGTAACCAATCACTTGTCACTTGCCACCGCCATGCTGGCCTGTAGGATTATTCTTGCTATACACCGACTCCTGAAATACGAATTTATTGTTTCATCTTTCATTTATTTTTCGTTATAGGTGGTTAAGGTTGAAATAAGTAGATACCATAGGCCTATTTCAATACCAACCAACGGCTTAGCACGCTATAAATCAAATTAAAAAAAAATCGTTTACTGATGTTGCGTGTTTAACAGATCTACTAAAGCATGTGAAAAAGTTTCCTTGCCTTTAGCACTTCATCTCTCTTAAGTTTTGGACTTAAGAGCTATTTTTACTAATCTAAAGTAAATTTTACTATTCCACCGTCAATATGTTACTACGCATAGCAGCGAAAATCCTAAGGAAATTACCAAAAGCCTCTAAAGAGCGCTCCTAATACTACGTTTCAGACGTGCACTCAGCCGTGAATATATTTCGGATGAGTGTGTATCCGGTTTGAAATACAAAGAGACATCCCCGCATCTCCATTCTATTCCTGTCTGAGCGGGACGCCTAGTTCTCTATAGCGCGTACCTAAGTCTAGATATGTTTGTTTTGAAGACAGTAACAATGCACTATCGCTTGTGGCCTTTTCATTATTCACTTTGGGAAACAGATAATACCAACTTGTCACGATTTCCGAATCGATATTTCTCCTAAAAGGGTTTAATCTATACTTATAATAAATCTGTAGAGAGGTCAATTCTGTACATTAAATATATTTTCAAAATAACTATCAGGGGATGATTAGTGATCGATACTGATGCCAAAAATGCAATCAGTAAAATTTTTGTCTGTCTGTCTGTCTGTCTGTCTGTCTGTATGTTCGTTATAGAAACAAAAACTACTCAACGGATTTTAACGAAACTTGGTACAATTATTTTTCATACTCCTGGGCAGGTTATAGGGTACTTTTCATCACGCTACTATTAATAGGAGCAGAGCAGTGAAGGGAAATGTTAAGAAAACGGGAGAAATTTTTTGAACGCGCATCTCTCAAAAACTACTGCATGAAATTGAATACGATTTTCACTAATGTATTACTAGAGGTCTAACTTAAAACTTAGGTATAGGTATAAGTATTTTATGGAAGTCCGTTATTTTTGAAACCCGATATCCAAGCGTGCGACGCCGCTGGCACAGCTAGTTTGTAATATGTAAACAAACAATTGAGGGGTCGAGTTAGATTTCAAATAACGTATGTTAGTAAAAATGTATAATGTAGTGTTAATCTAGTACATATAAATACATAATACCTTTTCAATACATGGTAATGATTTCCAAAAACCACATATATTTGAATATTTTCTCCCTATAATTGGCACACCTAGCAAATAAATGAATACAATATAGAACACAAGAAAACTATTGAAAGTATCAGTTCTACGTTTCTCCTAAAAACAAACATTGAAAGTTAATTAGGTTCTCGAGAAAATATTGGCGATTTGTTTACGCTAGAACAAACAACTTTATTGTGATCAACATTTGTGTTAATTGTACGGTTCTTAATTTAGCACTTAGGAATATTAAAGTGCATTTGTATCTCGATTTCTATAACGACATCTATATAGAATGGCACCTTTTCAAACGTTCGAAATTCGAACACTCGAACCAACGATACGGTCACACAAAAGATAACACATTGGAATTTTATAAATGAGATCAAGATCGTCATTTTTTGATTAATGCATGCATTAAAGGGTTAAAAACCATCACACAACGAGCAATAAACAGAACGGCCGCCGTAGATCCGTACAGATACGCATCTAGATAATAGTTAGGTATTAAATTGGCCTGCAGCGACGTTTACGACCGTATTGGCGGCAGGGTGCAACATGCTAACGCTATCAGTTACCGCCGTCGGTGGCTAATTCACTGTGACAAATTAACAACGGCTAAATTCAGACCCTTCGGTATACATACGCTGCGGAATAGCCGATGCGCCATGATGGATGAGTGAAAAGGGCACTTAAATTAAAGGGATCAGTCGTGTAGCGATTAGGTATAAATATAGAAGCCATATATGTAGGTATAGCCATATAAGTGACTATGGGATAGGAATCAATAAAATTCTCATAGATGCATTTGAATACCAAAATCTCACATAAACGTGAAGGGATTTATCAGCGAGAGGCGCAAATGGTAATAAAACAAAAGAAGATTTTTAAAAATGGAACGATTAAGGCTACTTTTGAATTTAGAATGCCAATTATATTTATAAAGTCACCAATTTTATTGCAGTTCAATCAGAGAATATTTTTGAAGTAACGTCATAGCTTTTGTAATTTGAAAGGGTTAAATGTTGGTTCTCACTGAATAGAAGTGGAACCAACCAACGAAAGTGAAGAAGGGTGCTGTTTGATAAAAAATATTTTTAACTTGATTTTCTAAGCTGATTGGTATGATAAAATAAGAAAAAAAAACAAGACTTGCACCAAAAGTTAGGACCGTCCGGTTCAATGTTAACATGACACCACTAGGTGCATCATATATCTATGGCAGCAAAATTCGTTGCAGGTTACAGCGTAATCCAGGATAGATTTATAACCTCGCCGGGTTTTGTGCACTCCCTCTGAACTGCACGGATTTTGTTGACAATCAAATAAATCAAGTTTTATGTCCTAACAGTTTGATTTCATAGTCGATGTAAGGATGAAAATAGGTAGCGCTTAACATTTTTTTATAAAACATCACGCAAGTATGTTTCAAGTATATTCTGCCTACCGTCATTATTCAGATATAACTGTTCCCTATGCTTTTTCTATAAAATATAACCATATAAACGCTTCACTCCTGCATCTGATTACAAATGCATATAATCAACTAATTATTGATCATATGCATTTTCGAAATCCACGTGTCGATTACTATCTTAGCATTTAATTTACTCCTTAATTAAACGATCAGATAAAACACCGACTGTTTTCATAATGTGACAACTATATTTTAAAAAGTGATAAAATCAAATAGCTTGTAACTCACACAAGCAGGTCATAAATAACAAATTCAATAACGCCATTGACTAGCCATAAAGCTATTTAAAAACACAAGCCATTTCAAAACAAACCTTTAAAAAAGTAAAGAGAAAGTTGTACAGTTAAGAAAGGACTGGTCATCACATGGCTATAACAAATCATAAAAAGTGTGCAGAAACGTTCCCAAAACGTCGTGACTTTGTTCCCTTTTGTCCTGTAGATAAAGGGAGAAAGTTTGTGCAACGATCGGCTTTCTAAAGTTCGATACTGTCAATCTTTTGTTAGCGTTTGAAGGTTAACTGAGGATCACGGGGGGTTACCCAACTGAAGTGGTCACTCCGTGTGTCATTTTTAAAGCGAATTATTTGCGATTTTGAACGTTGACCAGAGCTAATGTCGTTATTAGGCAGAATACCAAAATCTGTCAAAGATTTCATACTGAAAACATAAAACGTTTACTTACTCACTACATTTAGGTTTTTTGTTTGACATGACATTTAATCATCTTTTATCTGTTCTGGTTTCTGTAATGGAGACTGAGTTGGGCTAAGGAATTTTGGGAGCTAGATAACAGTGATATAAGCCAAAGTTCTGATTAAGAAGTGAAAATAATGGGAAAAGTAGGTGGTACAGGACAATTTAAATGAACTTTTTACCCATTAAACATTATATGCAGTCTATATTAGAAGAATGTAAATTTTCTAAAGCAGGACCAAGTTTTAAGTATAATAACTGTTTCTAGTATTTTAAAGACAATTTATAGTTCAATGTATTTTAAAACATTCTAAACTTAATTATACATTCTGATTCTTTACGAAAGGTATGTAAATTGAAATAACGTGGTCTTGTGTGATCTCGTACTTTATTTGTAGCTGTTGAATATTTACCAATTGTTTATCTTGTGGGGGAAATATAACAAATATAAAGATTTTATTTTCTATGATAAAGCTTAAATAAACATCACTTCATAAAGTAATAAACGGACCATCTCCATATTCAAGTTCTACTTACAAAGAAATGTTTTAAATATAATGTATGCTAGCGTCGTACCAAGCACCCATAATTAACGTAATGAGGAATGCATATTAAAAGAAGATGAAGCCATAAAAATATAATACAATAACGTCCACTATTAAATTACGCTTGCAGTCGGCATAAGTAAGCAATCAATCATACCGACCATACAGAATGCGCTCACCGTAACTAATGTTTAAATAAAGATGTGTTAAAACGCAATAAACAACAATATTCCGCTAATGTGGACGTTTACGACTGTCTCGCGACACGACAATAACACATCAACTATATCAAGGATCATTGAACTAAACACGCTCGATGAATCGGCTCAGATTAAGAAATCAATTTGTATTCGATAAAAAATCGAGCGCAACAACTTCCCCACTCAAATAAATGCTCGATAAAATGTAAATTACATGCGCTGCAACCGCTTCAAAGTTCCGCAGTTGTTTTCAAATTTTCATTGTTAATCACGAATTTGAAGGCAGTCGTAAAGAAACGACTAGTTCATAAGTTCCACCCAATACTTGACTGTAGTGCCGTATACAGAATTTCCACCTAATAAAAGGCCATGTTACGTGTAGGGAACGTTAGACACGCAATTACTGAGCACCCAGTATAATGAGACCCGCCCCACCCTTCGTGATGTTGATAAATGGGAGTCGGCGAGGGGAGATGTATAGGCTGTTGCGGCTCATGTTTGATTGGTGAAGGCACACGGCAAAGTTTCACGTTGAACGTTAATTAGTGCGTGCTCCACGTTCCCCGGCTTACGCGGGTGTGTTCACGAGATTACTACTAAAAAAATTACATCGAACTGTGAAGTAAATAATATACAGCGCCAATCTCAATTCGTTATCCATTACCGTTTGATCCAATGCTGGATGCGATACGCCATTAATACTCCCGGTAATTTGATGTACAGATTAATGCCCGGAACAATTTATTGACAATTATCGTAACCAAACGCCGCCTAGGGATCAATTAACACAAAGGCGCTATTGCAAATTAGACTAACTAGATACGTATCGTGTAGCCTACAGGTATTAGCCATTGGAGATTGAGCTCTTAGTGTTAGTATTAATTTATTAGCAAAATCTGATATGGTAATGAAACTAAGAGATTTTAATACGAATTAAAATATCAAAGCATATTTAGTTGCATGTGAATAAATAACCATACATAATCTTGACGTTTTAATTTCAAAGCTCTTGATTACTAATTATGCTAATGAGCAAGTTATCAGATTAAGGAACTATAATGTCCCGCCCGTTCGTAGTGAAATACTAAAGCTACACAAAATTAAAGGCAAGAATTACATAGTTTGAGCAACTCCAAGATCCAATTAAAATTATGTGCGCTCAATTTATACGCTTTATGAGTCCATACAAAATGCAATATGTGAATGAGGACTGCATACTAATAATGTTATCAAGGACGTATGATAAATAGAACATGTTCCTGATGTGCAGAAAAACATATTCCGTAAGTCATCGGTAGCTGTTAAATGATGGATGGCGTGTGAGCTGTGTGTAATTGGTATATAGGAGCAATATTTTACATGTCACGAACCTGAATGGAATCGAGCAATCTATCTAAGTCTATCCCCAGACGCTCGTGCATCGTAAACATGGCTGTTCACTGGAGGAGTCACCTCGCTCTCCCTGGGGCCTAGCTTGCGTTTGTAGCCCTTGATATTATTAGCCACGTTTGTAGAAACATGTTTCAGATACGATTTATAAAAATCTTAAAATTTTTTGTGGACTTTGTAGTAAAAATTGGCTACATATAAGAAAACTTACTAGATTTCTTATACGTAGCCAATTTTAAAATTACTGAATTAAAAAAAAATATTTCAATGATGATGCTTTCAATTCTTTTTTAGAAGATTCATAATTACAAAGCTGGGAGTAACCCATAAATAAACGTATGTTTCAAATTCTTAAGTAATAATGATAAAAACCTAATACAAGTATAGTCAGCAGGTAAGCTGCACCGACGCTCCGACTTAGTTACTGTCACTTCATTAAGGGGATCATTCCAGCCACAAGCCAGTTAGCCATGCTTTATGGACCACATGACCATCGATCCCATTGTCAAGTCGACCAACAGGTGATTTTAATTGAGTTTTGTATCGGACAGCAATAATCATTAAATAATGAAATAGAAGCTCGTTAAAAACTCTAAAAATAAACATACACTTTTTGCTCGTCATTTTGCTGTATTATGGAGGCATGAAGTCAAAAAGTTGAGTTTGCTAGAAGAAGAATTTATTGAAAATGTAAGAAGTTGTAAGTGGCTAGGTATAATAAATTTTACATGAGAACAAACAAGTCGGAACGACAACGAGCCGGCATGACGAACTTTCCAATTCAAGTACGGATGTCAACGTGTTTGCGAACTTCTGTAAATATGGATGAGGCGAAAATTTACAAGAATCGCCGCAAAAGCTGACTGCGGACTTCACAGAAGTTTAAATATAGGAAACTTTAAATTTCAACAGTAAAGCAAGAAGTTTATCGGAAGCTGTTCACACGTCCTACAAAGAAATGTTCAACAGTAGGCGATAATAAAGATACACATGATACCGTTTAGACACAAACGGTATCGCGCGAATTGGCTGCTCAAGTCGATCGTAATCGATTATCCTCGAGAAGATTGGATCAATAATGCAACATTGTAGCGGCTAAGCATCCGAAGGCGAATTTCACACAAACATTAAAATTCGAGTCGAGAATTAATAAAGAGATAAATAAATTTAAGAGCAGTGGGAATGTGGGTCTGCCGTTACGGGTCCGGTTCGCTTTATGTGCATATCGAAGATGGATGGCGCGAGTGTGCGGCTCAGCGCGCGGAGCCGTGGGAGGGGGGCGCATACCGCCCCCACCGCTGCCGTAATGGCCGCGACCACTCGTAGCCCCGTCAGACGACAAAAATGCCATAATAATGGCCCCTGAATAGTTTTTGCTGCACCGCTCCAAATACCCACAGAGGCCCTAGTACGTGACAACACGCCGGTCATCTCTCTTTTATTGAGAAATTCGTCAGTTTTATCCACCGTACGGAAAAAGCATAATGTCCGCCGGACCGGAATCCGGTTGTGTCATTTCAAACACTTGATAAGTATCGTTTGGGAAGTTTTTAGCCGCTGAATTCTGAGGAGCTGATTTCGTTCAGAATTCAACGAATGGATGTTTTTGTTCGCCTTTAAGGATAGCACGGTCACCTTGGGGACGTTTTAATTGTAAACCAATAAGAAACTTAGTTTACTGAAGAGTGGACGTCTGACAATACCTTATTGAAAATTCATTCGGATCAATTCGGATGAAAAAGCATTGCACTTTCGTCATCTTCGCAATATTAAATTTAGTAGTTTCTAATATCAGGTTGTTCGCTACCGTTAGCTTTTACAAAATGTTTGCACATACTTATAACTGGAATGTTAGCACGCTATCTTCAACGCCTGTTATTATGTTTTTCAAGGCAACAATTTCATAAATATTTCTGTCATTAAATGCAAGGCAATCAGCCACAACATAGCTCATCAAAGTCTGGACTCAAACATTTTTTATCCACCAAACAGATAATTAAAACCAACGATCTGCTAATAATTGGTCATGTTATTATCAAGTCGGCGTTATTGAACGTCACAAAAGGTGGACCAATTAAAGTTTCCCCGAATGTCCGAGCGAAAACTTCAGAATGATAGCACCGTCAATTATGGTTGCCTCGCAACCCGCTTGGCCAATTACCAACCAGTCCACCGATTGATAAAAAGAGTTTCGAAAAATTCACCCAAACAAATTTGGGTTATCTCCGTTTCAGTACCGCGGGCGCTGCGCAGCCTCCTTTCCCGAAAACCAATTCCGACCACTCGGCCGATAATGTTAATTATAAACAGCACAAAATATAAGTAGACGCCCGAAAAACCGCGTCGAAAAAAAGCAGACGTCCAAGTTGAAAACCGACAGTTTCGCGAATATGATTTTACTTACGAGCAGAGAACCGTCGGAGCGTCGAAAAAAACTAGTTGGCGCTTCATGTATGAACCATGACGCGGTCGCAAGAACAATCACCGCGGTTCACCGAGAATAATTCATATTCCGAGCGCGCTGCAAATATCCAGCGTCGATTTACGGCTCGCCCCTCTTGTTCTGGACCGGTATTTAGTTACTTTCAGAAATAATTGGATTTCGATTGTGAGAGAAAAAGGTAAGTCATTACGCGCCGGTCTACGGTACGTCATTACTGATGCCCTTTTACAGTCCGAATAAATCGTAATTGGGAATGTGTTGCGGCGCTATCAGAACATCGCTCGTGTCTAACGCTCACTCCGGGGTCTTAAAAGGCCCCTTTTCCCATTTAGTTCCCATCGGGCGACTATTTGAAGGGGCGCTGAGGACCGCGACACCTGTATGCATTATTTTGTCGCATAAATTCTACCGCTCGCGATTCAGTCGCGCGTTCTCGTCTTGGTTTATTGAACCCCGCATCGAGATAAAGCTCGAGCTCCCGCGCCTCGAAAATATACCATAACTTTGTAATTTTTCTTAGTCTGTTCACATTTCTTAAAGGAGTTCGTGAGTCTCCAGCTGCTCATAATTAATTCAATTCAAATCACATAGCCCACGTACCTTTCAATTTATCTAGAACGGCTACTGTTGAACCTAATATGGTAAACGATTGTGCTGCTCGCTTTGAAGCTTTCCCACATATACATTTAGCCAATTTATTAGCCGATAGTTTCTGATGATATTGGCTACAATGAGATTTGATTGCGAGAAAGTGTTAGGATAGATGCGAATGGTAGTTATAATAAGTTTCTTGAAGAAAAATAACATTTACGAATAATGAACTACGGGTTAGATTAATTGAAACAGCAATTAGCGGGCAAAGTAATTAACAAGCCTTTTTAGAAGGTGTTGAAAATAGCAATTCTTTATCTGCACTAATGATCTTAGTTCAGTTTATAGTATTCTTTTTTCTCGTGTGTAGTTTTTCATTCCCGCTAATAGATCGGCTATATACCATATCCGTAACTAGCAGTATTAGCACACAATAAACATTATCTGTAAAGAATCTCTGTGTCCCGACCGCTCTCCTAAAATGTCTATTTTCCGCGCTGGCAATGGAAATGTCGTCGTGTCTGGATAAACGGGTGCGCGGGCGCGCTAGGGTAGCCATATTGTAAAATATTCTCGGGGTAGATTTACAAGCGCAGAACACGAACAATTTGTAATCAAGTACCTACTCTTGACAAATAATATGTATTTTTTGTCAACATTCTTGCATTTACATTTACAGAATTACAGGCCCATTTCCTCTTAGGTAAGGTACGAAAGAAATTTATCACTAATCTTCCAATTTACTACAAAATAAAAAAACAGTAATAGAAAAGTTCCCCGCGAACTAAAGTGAAAATTTTGAATTATGAAGGATTAGAATTTACAAGAATACGTGTTCGGTAACCGTTATGATAATACTACATACATATTTTTAATTAAAGCAGATACAGACTCAAGCGAATCGCGTGGACTGAAGTGGATTAAATCAGTCTTTTTCACATAGGCAGCGACCAAACTATATCAATACTCCTTAATTATAACAATCACAATAAGGGTAACACTCTGGTGTTACCATGATACCACATTCCTAAAAACTGACGTCAGATTTTCACTTCAGAATTGTTTTCAAATCCATCACAATCCCGATTACATGGCAGCCCTAGTTACAAGGGAGTCGAAGGGCGAGTGGAGCGGGAGGGGGGAAGGGCGCTGTTCTAATGAGGCGCGCCCAGCCTGCGCGGGCGCTGCCCTCGCGCACGCTCGCTCTTTATGTGCTTAGGTATGAATTTAAATGAATACCTACGCCCATTTCAATTGCTTTACTACTGATATTTTTATAACAGCTCGTTGATATCAGTGCATCTTATCTAATGTTGATTGATGAAGTCAAAATTCAAATAGAATAAGTAGTGTGTGATTCGACTTTTTTATTGCAAGGCATATACTGGCTTCCCTACGCCTAATAATAAATTATAAATAATTATTCATCGGTTTCATTTTACTGTGGAAAAAAGAACCCTGTACACCCGTACAGTCCATTTGATGGCTTTTCCCACTTCTCAAGTCTTAATGAAGGACAACTAAAGTCGATTTTCAATAGATGTAGATATATTATGTACGTTTCTTGTTAGTATTTGGAATATCAAAGTCAAACGGTAATAGCATGTGTTGGAAGATGGTCTTTCGCGGTACTGGTTGTTAATTCTAATCTTATGCTAATAGTCATGTTTGCATTTGTTGAGACGCATAAATCATGATTAGAGAAGATTTCTAAACTATGATGAACTATTCTCTAAAAGAAGCCGCATAAAATAACGGTTTCTAGTCTACACATTTCACCTCGACCAGAATGACAAGTAATTATGAACTGTCTATATTTCCAACACGTAAAAGTATTAAAACCCCTAGCCTCTTATAGAGATTTATGAGCGCTAACATTATGCACCTACCTTTTTACTCTTACCCGAAACCCATTTCGGTCTAATAAATATTAGCAAACAGTCGCTCGGTATGTACTGAAGTAACGCACTCGCTTTTAACTGAATTGCTTCGCATAACAATAAAAACGCCTATGGGCCCTTTCACACATTCTAATGTGCCCAATGCTCCTTCATTTGTCGAGGGCCAGCACGGAAAGGAAATATTTTCCCAAATCCATACAGCCTTAAGGATCTCATAAAGCAGTCGTTTTCCCCACGCGAAAGTATGGAAGTGAGATTTATTCGGGGGACTCCGCTCGAGCCCCGGGCTTTCGTATGATGAATTGACACTTTTTCAGTACCGCCTACAAATTTCAACTCGAACAATATACGCGGCCTGAATGAACAACTAAAAGGTAAGAGTTGCCGTTATGGCTTTCGAACTTTTAATGTCCCCAATGAGGTAGGGCGACCATAAATATCACGATTTGTGAGATTACAGACTCTTTAGGAAGTTACTTAGTAGCTTAAAACACTGTTGCATAATTAAGATAACTTACGGCATAATTAGTCTTGGGAAAATTTGTTCCGTATTTAAGCTTATATTTTATTACCGGTTGGATGAGAAGTGAGAACTTAGTACAGGAAGTCAACTGAAAGGTACTTGATAATTTGGGTCTCATGTAGTTTGGTACATGGGAAAGTATAAGAACAGTTTCATTTGGCGGCATCATTAACATTTTAAACAACATTTCCTTTTGAAAAGCTTAATTTATATTTTAATTATACGCTTTCCGTAAGCAGATATCGTGTCCGAGACGAATAAAGGACGCCGTATCAATTTAGTATTAAAAAGATCAATTTATATTTTAATTCTGTGCTTCTTGTAGGCGCTCGTGTCACGTGTAGTCCGGAATAACAAAAAGTATAAACACATTATAAACATGAACGAACCACCATGGCCGGGCGTCACGGAATCTTTGCCTGCATTTTTGCATAACAAACACGGCTATGATTTCTTACCCCCGCCTTATCAGCTTTCACTAGAACTTGCTTATTTAAGGCCAGTCATTCAACGGGAATTCAAAAAGTTTTCGGGAAAGACCCAATTACTAATGCGGATTTCAAACATCGAAACAAATGTAAACACGAAACGCAATTTGAAATTGCCGATTGAATTATTATGTAAGCACAAATAGAAAAAAATAGCGAACTTGATAAACAAGAATCGAGATGACTTCATTCAAACGAAGAAGCTTTAGGCAATCGTCTCAATTATAATAATAAGCGGGCGTGAGCCCAACCGATGGCCTGTCTTAATAAAGCCATTATAAATATCTGATTCCCCAACGTACGTCCACTCGGCCGACGCCAAATGCCAAAGAGTTACCGGTTATGTATCATTCGTACCTACATTAATAAATTTAAAATTGAACGTTTTCTTGTTAAATGATCAGCAGACGGTGACTTAACGCGTAGAATTGTTATACGACTTTTTATTACTCTTCAACGTTTACTTACTTTCAAGAAGAAAGGGCAATAGACCTAAGGAAATATGCCGAAAATTATATGGAAGATACTGTCGCAATAAACAAAATCAAGATAGATATAATCCCGGCGACGTATTCGATAACAGACAATAGCAACGTAAGCGAAAAGAAACATACATAGCAAAACAAAATAACCGCGAGGCCGTACAGGCTGATTTAAGTGAGCACAGACTAACAATAGTGGTTGCGGTCTTATGAATAAAACGTATACAAATTTAATCAAAGAGAAATCTATTAGTAAAATGAGAAGTACGGAAGGGAGCGCACCTATACATATTCAACGAGCCACTGCATCACGAACGGGGCAATTTATGCGGCAGGTCCTGAGAGTTCCTTACTTTTACCTCGGCCATATGTAAAACTGGAGTATTTCTACGGCCGATCAGATCGTCACCTGGCATACACGACAACAGCCGGATACACCCCTGCTTTACGACGCTAACAACAGGGTTCAAATTCGTACAAAATGTGCATTTGTCACTGGGGGTGCCCATACATTGAGGGCTCTCTATTTATTCGTTTCCCATTTGAAAGTAGAATTCAAGATTCCGTGTTGCTTTTTATCAGTGATGTCTGTTGCATCTTTTATTCGACTTCGTTATATTCAACTCGAATTTAGGGTTGCGATTCTTCACGTTGCTATATCTCTCTTAATTTGAGAAATTATTTCATCTAAACTTGGTTTTGCAGATTTGTCGCTAATTTGCCTTTTTAGTTCTACTTTAGACTATTATTTGTCGCTGTGTTAGGTCATCTACATAAATGGTAGCTTCGCTAATGATTTGCCCGTCACTTCGTTTGTTTTTGCATTTTATAATAGGCTGCCAAGTTGCTATGTTTGGAGGTGTTCATTACGGTTTTGCTTGGCATGTAGCATACATGTGTGTTATGTGCATGCATCGTAGAGGCGGTTTGCGCTTCTCCCGGCTGCCTAGCTCGGTCGCAGCACAAGTTTCCTTTAAAGTATTAATCAAGAGCCATGTCGCGTTTTACCTTTTCTTTTTTATTTCGCAAGCGCATCTGCCCTTTTGTAAAGTTATAAAGTTTATATACTCACATGCCGAGTAAATTAATATATTTTGTATTAGCACAAATGTTTAAATCAAGTTTTTTTCTTGCGAAGGTTAAGTAATTTTGCTTATTATGTTTCGAGACAATTAAGTAAGTATATATGTCTTGTAGATTTTTAAGATCGTAAATTACTTGCAATTGATTACAACAAGTAACAATGATGCTTGTTACTTTATATTTTGAGAAGATGAAAGAGATGTGCCTTTAAATAGTTGATAGGCGGTAGTTAAAGGACAATTATGTAATATGGTAGGGTTTTAAGGCCTCACGACAGATGGTATCGGGTCCAACGGCTTTATCATGTCACGCCGTTAGGTACAGTTAGTTCAGGAAAACACGAGCCGGTTGAAAGGTTTTCGATATTTCGTGCTTTTCAGACAGTAATTGGTACAAGATTATGTTCCGTGGCCCCATGTTCCATAGCAAATGCAATTTCTTGATACACGTACGCAAGTATAATGTATACTGATGAATTAGGATTAACACGTAAGATTATAGTAACTAGAGGTATAATAGGTTTTTGAGCGATACTCTATGGTACTAATACTCCAGTTTCACGCGAGTTAAATTTCCTTCTCAACAAAGTTTATAGTTACAATATCTCATATTTTTTCATTTTCTTTCATGAGTCTTTTGTCATAATTTTGACATGTTCGGAACTATATTGATTCACTACAGCACATTTAAAATCAAATTTAACATTTACGCCGGTGTAAACTCACTTTAAGCCGATGTACTCGTAAGTGTGAAATCGCCCAAGGCATTTTGATTACATGATTACCCGGCACCTGTTAAATACTAAAACCATATTAGGATATCTATCATTATGCGTAATTGGTCTGTCGACAGAAGATAAATAAAAGGCATTGATTTCTGAAAAACTCGCCATCTGCGATGGCATTTTCTGTCGACAATGTCTCAAAGGTATTAAGAACATAAATGGCAACATCAAGACTATGTATTTCTTCTTCTTCTTTATGTTTATTATGTGTTTTTGTAAGAAATGTAACATTTCTATGTCAAAATGTTTCTACATGCATCAGTCCATATCACTTACAATTTTAGAAGAGAGGGCTTATAGGCAAAAAGTTATTAGCTTAAAACTAACAAGCTCTCCACTCCAGCCAATAACCGATGGTACAAAACAACCCAACTAGATTATCCTGGTGCGACATAAATATTCTAGACAAGGGCAGTTTTTCCGTCGACACTAGCGCGATTCCCAGTAGAGAGATCGATCGTTCACTACTTTAGAACGCTGCTACGTTTTCTCCCTTCAAAAGCGCGTTTCAAAAAGTTTAAAGCGACATTTGAGGGTTGGTCTCTATTTTAAGAACTCTTTGATGTTAATTGCGGCACAGGGGACGTGTTGAGAAATTATTGATGAGGTTATTAACTTAGATCACGTGGTTTTTGCTTATTTTTACCAAGTTTATTAATTTCAGTATGGCAACATTTATTCACAAAAATATGAATTCTCTGCAGTTATCAAAATATTTAGTCTTTAACTTCAGTAAAACGTACCGAAACCACTTTTCCCAGCATCTAAATCCATACTTAATTGATGTTATATGTAGAGAAAGACGCCCGAAATAATAAGAATGATATATAAAACTTGATTTACTTTTAAATAAAACCTTGAAAGTGATTAAACTGCTAATTAAACTCGTACCAACATTTAACCTGATATATCAGAAAATATTCGATAAATGCCGGCCAATATAATGGCTTAGACATATTTGAATATCTTGGCGCGCATCGGTCCGCCATTGTTGTCTCTGCCCAGAATGGACTTAATTAAGGAGGGTCAGAACCTGTGGGATGGTTCACAGGAATTCTAAACGAGTCCAGCTTAGATAGAGCTGTGCAAATACAGTTGAGTGTTACCGTACTGCATTATTGTTTAATATATGGTTAGAATGAATTTAGAAGGGACCTTTGCACCGTCTTTATGCAATTAATATTGTATCCTAATCACCTAGGTTTTGTAATTAGTGACGATTTTAGTCATTGATAATTATCCATTATATCTACTGCTTTACAATATTGCCACCATTTATCCGTCTACATCTTTCGACCAATATTTTCATACTCATATTAAATTCGCCAGAATTTAGCAAAATATATAAAATTCCAACAAAATTTGTAAATGATTTTCTTCTAAACCTAAATTGTCGAAGTTATCTTTAGGTGATTTGACAAGTATTTACATCACTACATACTATAATTTAGTTTATAGATTATGATCGCTCCTATAAATATAACAAATAATATGTCGTGATAATAGGCAAAGATATTTCATTGCCCTTGTCTGTCATAGGTAGGGTTTCCATAAAATGACCCTTGCCTCGTTTACTAGGTACCTACCCCATCTTCTCGTCATTTGTTTCTCAAAGTGAATCGTCTACGATTATAACGGAACTGTTTCTGGCAATAATATTAATATTGCAATTTCACTGTATCCAGTCGTTACTTGCTTTGAAATTCGGCTGTTGGGAAATCAAGACTGTTAAACTTAGGGTCTAGTGTTGGTCACCGTAACGACCTTTGGGGGTGACTAACAATATTTCGAATTGAGTCTTGAAGATACTGTTGTACGTTGCAGGCGAGTTTCTAATTGTATTAAATGTTTTGAGGTTACTTAGGCTGGTTTCAAAAACTTTACTTTCGGGTAATTTATTAGGGATGAAAATATTTTCAGAAAACCCTTTCCCAATGTCAATTCAACTTTTATCTACATGACGAAAACGTTGAACGAATGGTCTAGTAAATCATCTGTTTTTTTCTCTATTCTTTATTTATTTTCCTACTTATTCGATTAAAGATTACAAAGCCACCGCGATAGTTCTTGACAATCTCATTCCTTTACGTTTAACTGATCTAACCCGGCCATTCAATTAAAATTATGTGCACAATCGCAACAGAAGCGGCCTGCAGATTCTTCCGATTGCACCGCCCACAAAAACAATAGAACAACATTAATACAACTCAAGCGCAAATGGAGTGGAACCGACGGCATCGAGCATCCTTTTACACAATCAATTAAGCACACACATATTAATCGCACCCACAGACTCAATGGTCACCGTAACTAGTAATTAAAATGGTTTATTCCACTACAGTGTTGAAGTAAGGCGAGTTTTTCCACGACGGTATACAATGAAAGAAGCCGTCCAAGATGCGCGTGGGAGCGGAAAATGTATACTTTGGTTGGAGATCTTTAATGCAAGCAGCTTGCAATCTACTACTAGCTCATACAAGTAATTGTTTTTTAGCTAAATGACTACGACAATAGCCAACGCGGTCTTGTCATCATCACCGGGCTGTTGGGGGAGCGGAAGGCTCTTACTCTTAGTGATAGAAGTCAAAGCATCTGCCTAACTATGAGCTATGTTAGCGTCGTCTATCTATCAAGCTTACGTGAATCACTTTCGAATATTTATTTTTTGAGCGTGCTTTACAATGCATTTAGAAAGACTGTAATGTTGACTATAGTAGCATGGAGGTTATCTATTCTGTGAATACTGCATAAAACAGCACGAATTTTTGGCGCTTTAGCATGTTCTTCCATGTCCTAATATTTCATCAAATCATTATCACATACATAAGCATATACAATTGATACGGTCGCAATTTGCTATAAAGAGAATTTGATTTTTCAATAATCATAATGTCTCTCCAAAAATCCAGTACATTTTCTATTTTTTATACTCATATATCAAGTCAATAACAACAACGAGGGTTCTTATATTTCATGACATAATTTGAAGCACTTTCATTCCTTAACTCCAATGTGTATTACTAAGTACAATTGATTATTAAAACTTCTGATCGCAAATCCAAAATCTTACTCCCTCATTCGCTCCTCTCATGAACTCGGACCAGCAAGGAAGAGCCCGCGGAGTTACTGCAGGGATATAAATTAAATGCTTACGTTTCGCTTGCCCCGCTTCGCTAGTTTAATTAAGCGTCTCCTCCTTTGTCTGCATGTGCTGTGCGTAAGGACATACGTGTTCCCTGTTGCTGGGACCGTTGGCCACTACGCCATTGCGGTCCAGTTCTATGTGAACGCTAATTGGATTGTTATTAACAAACTTTTTCAGTTGGATGATGTTAGGTAACGGAAGCATATTAACTATAGAAGTGAGTTTATCACCTTTTTTAATAGAAGTGAATAGGTAGTGCTTGAACCCAACTAGCCCGATGTTAAGCTATGTTGGAGCCTAGGATGAAGCGCGCTTACCCAATAAAAACCGATATGACCAGCTGCTTTGTCAACTAGGCCATTAATATGGGATACGGCTTACCGTATACACTTATGTTACCACTAAAATTACGCAATACTATAAGGTAAGAAGGTAGGGAATATAATCTGTCTAGTGATCTTATAATGATCTGTGTCATGGTTGCCCATCCAGAGTAATGGGAAGAAGTACAGGTTTATTTTTTTTTATTTTTAAAATGTTCTCTGTAAAGCACCTGGTAAATATTGGTATATAGATAGTTATACATATATACCCTATTTACCCATTAGTGTTCAAGAACAATTTCTGACGTCGCTTGGCAAAACGCTAAGGGACAAAATGGTCTCTTAAGAAATAATTAAAAAATATAATGTTAAGTATTCATACAAGTTCGATTCACTAATGATCTTCAGGACTTACTTATTAATGGAGGATGTTGTATCAAACATTGAAACTTTCAATTATTAGGCAATCCGGAATCAAAGTCTCTACATCCAGGTATGGTTGATTGCAAACGCTAAATTATGGTTGAAACAGTCATGACTACAAAATATTAAAACAAAAAATACTACACCTTCAAAATCAAACATGCCTTTAATAAACCCATCCATCACGAATATTACGCAAGTCAAATATTTAGCCATTAATGCAAATTAGTTCAGCGGCAAAAAACGCAACGTTACAACGAGACACGGTCTCTAAACTGCCAAACGTGTAACGCTAAAAAATTCTCAAAACACTGTTACCTAATTTGTACCTGACAGCGTACACGGCCGTCATACACGAACGCGAAATTAAATTTTCAAACATAGCGCCCCCAATTAATTTTTCCGGAGAAAATTCGCTCTCGTCATGTCCGCTTCCTGTCGTTTAATCTGGGCCCTTATTTATGGGAACCACCGTAGTACCAACCTCGCTTTGATCGCTAAGCTTTCTCCTCGATGCCATGGTAGTGATGTAGGGAGCCGCCACACGCGACTCTAGAACTATGCCGGATTGTACTTTGACAGTCACATGTTTCACTACACAACTTTACTTATCTACTCCAATTAAACCTTATACAGAATACTTTTTAGCTATCGACTCATCATAAACACAAGCATTCTACGACAACGCTATTCGGAAACTAAAAAACTTTAAGCCGTTTATCGTCCGTTTCTTTTGCAGGTATGCAGAAGTTTTTTTATCTTAACAATCGCGACTTTCTCATGAACAATAGGATAAAAAGATCCCATTTTTTATTTGTTGCCCGAACGCAACAGGAGCAACTTTCTCTCCGCACTTTTGTAATGAACCGTTACGTAAACGTCACAGGGCAAAACTAGAAGTACTGCACTGTTTTTTAAAACACAGTTGTAGTTGTGCGTGCGATCGAGCTATCCGATCCACTTGACAATCGTGATGGTACTGAAAAACGGTATTCTTTTATCCAGAAATCTCTTAACGAGGTTAGTTTAGGCAAACTTTTGTGATGTGATTTTTTTGTTCCGTTTTATTTGGGTCCATATGCGTTCGTTTATTATACCCTTTCTGCGTTCCCGATGCCATCGGGAAGGGTTGCGCTATTCTCTCGGATGTTGCCTGCGCAGGAGTGAGTGTGATAGAATGATTTCGTCAATGTGACTTCGATTGGAACCGAAACACGTTTGGAAAATAATTTGAATACCGAAATGCAGATGGCTTCTTTTATCCGAGGGGCTTTGGACCGCCGCCGAACTACAAGTTAATTAAGGTTTGACCATCAATTAAATATTGGTTTTGATTGTTTTCCTTTTAGTAATTAAGTTGAGCTCTTGATAGTCTTTGATTTAGTTTTAATATTTCGTTAATTATAAGACGTTAATTATGTTATGTTATAAATTACTAAATCAATTCATGGCATGGCCAGTGTAGCAGACCCTAAGTGACCGCAATTTACTTCTGGGATAATAATGAAGTTTTCATGACGATAAGAAATATCTCAATATTAACCAACTATTCTAGAGCCTCTTTCGAAGATTTAGTGCAAGTAACTTGGTAGAGATAAGCTGCAAAGTACAAATCGAGTGGACATATTTCTGCAATAACTCATAATCCCGATACAGATAAACCAATTCAGTCAAATCCGGAACATTCATATCTGGGACGATGCATTCGCTCAGCGAACGAATTCACTGAGCGAAACACCAAAATTTATTGGGTTAGTAGTTACCGTAGGTCGATAAAACTACACTCTGGCAACAGAAAGGCGTAACTCTCATGTGACGGGAGAAAAAAATACGACCTTCCAAATAAAGAAACAGAGTGAAATTTTGCTTGATAGCTCCCGAAGGTTGTATGACTGAAAAGAGCAATGCGCAGTGCAATTTTGTGATATCTTTTTCACTCTTTCAATGGCAGAGAAGCCAGGCGACATACGGACGTTATAGTGTTGAATTAGCATATTTATTGCTAGTTACACGACAAAATAAATTTATCTTAGCCCATTGGGCCTCTGCCATATTCGAGTTTTTCCTTTCCGACACATATTCAGCTTCCGCTGTTTGGGAGTTTGGGTGTGGCTGATAAGTTGCTCCATGTGTGTTTTTCGTATTCAAATACTTTATTGTGTAGTAGTATATTTTATTGAGTAGATGATAAATAAAAAAGAGGATAAAATATAATTTGTTCAGTAGTGAAATTAATTCCATTATTTCACGAAAAACGGATGCAGTACAATTTGCGAAGTTTTAGGAAATCATTAAAAGATATGCAAAGGCATTTTTGCATGTCTTATATTATCTTCTATCTTTCTTCAAGTATCTTCTCATGGGACTGTCAAATTTAATTTATATTTAGGTTCTATTTTATCTATTCTATTTTTTATTGAATCGAAATTCTTATTTTAAAATCTAAATTTGTAGGCATTTCAAACTGTTATACCTACGATAAACAACACCCAATCTTGCTTACGTTTCAGTAATTTAAAACTGATCAAAATCCAATCGGGGCTCATACGCCTCTTACCTGAAACAATAAAAAAGGTCAAATTAAAAATTTATATTTTAATTCATCGCGCGCGGAGAGCTCGTATCCATCATTATAAATAGGCAGACTACCTGCGCTTTGCACATAGCCGCGCACATACGCACACTCAGTGAACGCCTCTGACCAAACCGGTCTGCGCCGCAGACGGAATACAAATGTATGCCGTCCCAACACGTTCTCCGTCTCCCACCCGCGCCAAAACATCACATAAATCCGTCTCGCTCCCACACCCGCGCCAACTTCACGCCAATGCGCTCGCTGCCCAATAGTGACGCGGCGTGCCCTCGCCATATTGAATGACGCAGCACCAGCGCCCTCTACACCAACAAATGTGAACGTCGCTTCTCAGTGTTTTCCGTATTGTTTTTACTGTTTTTCCTACTTTTAACTGTTTTTGACTATAGTTTTTCACTTAAATTGGTGATTTGAGTTGTGTTTCTCCGTTACTTGCATTCTATTGGCATTTTATACACGAAAATGAAGTGAAAACAAGAATTGTTTGGGAATGACGCCACCGGAGGCTGTCTTAAGCTAAGTTCAGTTCGTTCAGTGCTTTGTTTTCATTGTTTTCCAAATTTTCCTATTGGATCACATTAGAGTTCCTCAATATTAGTGTCCATAAATACTATTATTAAATAATACTGTAAAATAATTTAACTACTTTTGTAATATTGCATGTAAAAAACATAACCTTCAAATGTGCATTCATAAACAAATATTGAGAGTCCGGAAATAAATTTGGGTTAATTTTGTATCAACAACAACTACCTATGGATACATTTACATTATATTCATTTATTTAGTTTTTATATACTCATTTTGAAAAGAAAAGAATCATCATGTTCTTTGATGTGATCTGAGTACGGCAATCCGTAATGAATCACAATGAATTTCGAGTCAAATATTTTCTAAATCAGATGAATTTCCTAAATAAATTAATGCGTTCATAAATTAAATTTTGCATTCACTTATTTACTAAACTTTATGTTCAAACCTGTACAATTCAGGCAAGTATTGGTTTGGTAACAACAAAAATACTAAATTTGCAACGTAGATCAGTATAAAGACTATATGAAAGTAGAGTAAAAATTAGACTTATTAATTGGATAGTAAATTATTTTGTAGGTACTTTTTGTGTCTTTGAAAAAGCAATTTATCTAAATTTGGTAAGATTTCATTCCGTCGGAAAGTGCCGGCGGCCGCGCATGCGCCGAGCCGTCGCTGATACACGCATGAGATAATATTAAAATTTAATATAAATAGGTATAATACTAAATAATTTAAGAATAAATAAAATAATATACAGGCTTAATATAATATACAAAATATATATGCTTTTATTTTGTGAGAGGTGAAATCAATCAATTGAAGATTTGCACGCTATGTCCTCCGGACATCCCAACATTTTATGTGTGTTTAACGTTGTGACCATGTATGTAGACATAAGTATATTGTCTAGTAGATACATGTAGTTAAGTATGTTTTAATAATCATGTTTAAATGTTCTTTTCCACATGATCAACTAGAGTAGTCTGTGCGAGTTTGTCTCCCCAATAAAGTTAGGTTCGGTCACTATTTTTTGAAATGACTACTATGATGGCCAAGGCGGCCTTGTCACCATCAAAGGGTTTTTGGAGAAGCGGAAGGTTCTCACCCCTAGAGCTACACTAGCTGTTCAGATATCCTCCGTTTTTGCCAATTAATATAATGTATTCTCTTAGTAGACTATTTTTTTTCTACCATTGTGTATAGTTTGCTGCCTTTTTTTATAATAAACTTATCAGTTAACTATAGAAAATTGTGTAATTCCATTCTTGTCAAGATTTAACAAACTTATACAGTACTAGCTTTCCGCCCGCGACTTCGTCCGCGTAAAGTTTTTTTTTCCAAAATAAAATTGTGCCTATGTTACTCGTGGATAATGTAGCTTTCGAATGGTGAAAGAATTTTTAAAAACGGTCCAGTAGTTTTTGAGCCTATTCATTACAACCAAACAAACAAAGTTTTCCTCTTTATAATATTAGTGTAGAAGTGTAGACAAGTACATATTATTTCGGTTAGCCTGGATGAAAGCACACCGAAAATGTTGCAACGCTTCTACCAAAACATCAAAAAGGATTTTTCTCAGTCCATTTAATCTGAGTAGGCGGATATTCCACGGCTATCCAACTCAAAGATGCAGACAAAACTTGGTGAGCGCAGTTGCGATATTGTGAAGTTGAGCGGGCACTCTGGGATAGGGTTGCTATGTGCATGGGATAAACGGGAATTTTGATATAGTGTTGACTGATGTATAATAGACACGGGCATTTGAGATCCCATCGGAACCAGTTAGTCAGCCTTTGGGCATCCTCAATCGTCATTATAAGATCTAAAGTAAATAACTGTGAATTGAAACTTTCCATGAAACATCCTTTGTAAGCCAATTTACTTGATTCTTGTTTGAGACTATATTACTTCATGACCAATAATTACTTAATCAAATGGAAACCATTGCATTAAACTAAAAACAGCGTATACACAGTTTGATCTAAATTATCTCTTAATATTTCGTCAAGTCTTTATTGATATTAATTATATTGCAGCGTAGTGAAACTTAGGAACTTGTTGACTATATTTCTTAGATCATGTTGCTTTATATCTTCACTAGCTGTGCTCGCGACTTCGTCCGCGTGGAATTGTTATTTTTCCCCTGTTTTTTTTACATTTTCCATTATTTCTTCGCTCCTAATAGTTGCAGCGTGATGTTATATAGCCTAAAGCCTTCCTCGATAAATGGTCTATTCAACACAAAAAGAATTTTTCAATTCGGACCAGTAGTTCCTGAGATTAGCGCGTTCAAACAAACAAACAAACAAACTCTTCAGCTTTATAATATTAGTTAAGATAATGATCTGTTGTAATTTCTCAATTGGCTAGTAAATTGTAGCGCACTGGTAATATTATCGAAGGTGCCAATGTTTAAAATTCTCTTTAAAGCAATATTTTAGTCAGAAGTTACATTTTATTTCATATCGTCTACCTTGTACCCAAGAACAAAGCTATAAAAAGGGTAAATGTAAAAAAACAGGTCAATTCCGAAACTATTTTTGGAATCGCATTCGAATACGGGAGGATTAGTAAAATCGATGGAGGAATTGTGGGTGTTTCCCTGTATTCCCGCGGGATTGGCAGCCCTATGCTGAATCCTAAATAGGGCACTGACGTACGACCCCATCTGCATAGAAAAAAACTTTGGCTCGGGTGAGAAATCTGCGTGCGGATTGTCTTTTATTTACTGTGTTTGCGCTATTGGTCGGTTTAAACTTTTGCTCCACTGTTACCAACTTTTTGTTTAGTTACGTAGTTTTTCATTCATTTCTGTTGTCTCAATAGAAGCGGACGTATGTGGTGTATGTAGAAAATATTCGTTATTAGCACAATATTTTGTGTCTCAATTGTGTAGATACCGTTAAAATTTCAAAGAGAGTTTTATTTATTCCCATTCTCAATTTGTGAATTTTTTTACAAATAATTTGCCACAATTGTAACATCTAGTCAAAGTTATTCAGTTGCGGTATTTGTACTTGTAAACCACAAACGATGAAAATTAGACGCCCCACTAGAACAAGTTAAAAAATTTTTGGTTTTTTGGATCTTGAAATTACCAGTTTTTCTTGAGCTATACCTATATGAACAATAATTTCTTTTTTATATGTATCTCTATATAAAATCTAGGATAGTTTCACCTCACACCGGGCCTTGGGAAGTACGCGTTCAAATAAGCCAAGCCCATATTTCACCGGCGTTCCACATTCCATTATTCAGCACAAATAAACGTGATACATAATGGATTTTCCTTGCAATATTTACAGACGCTAACTATTTACTTGCAGTGCACTGCTTGCATTGCAGAGATAAAATAAACGCTGCCAAGTCTTCCCAGCAAAAGAAGCGAAACGAAAGGGGTGATTTAGCTTGGAGATTTTGGAAGTCAGCCGGCACTGCGTTTGTGGTGGCTTGCATTAATCACGCCATGGAAAAATAGGTACCATCCGCTTCCGAATAAGTTTGCTGGACTTTACTGGGAGATAACTATCAAAAGCAAGTTGAACGGACATCCTTAGAGTGAAAGGAAGTAGGTACATACGAAGATACGAAGGGAAGAGCAGTTTAAGCAATTCTGTAACTCACTACTTCTTTATTGACAAGCTTTTACTTTCAATGAATCTGATATTTGGACAAAAACATGCAAGAATTTAAACCTATATTGGAAATGTTCAGTCTCAATGAATGTTATTGAAATTTAAATTTTCACAGCTTTTTTTATGTCACATCAAACACATTGAATGAAACCAAAGCATGCAGCTTAAATACTCGTATTATGAGTAACGACATTTCAAAGGTATGTGTTACGATTAGATAAGGGACATACGGGTGACAATAACAACCATATCCTATCGTTTAACTATTCGAGCTAAATAAATATAGTATATCATATAAATCTCCCTGTATAATTTTACAGGGACATTATGTTTATTCCCATACCTATATACTTCAGAAAACTAGTACATATACCTAATCTGGTTTAAGATAGTAAACATGTCTAGAACCGATTGATCAATGTAAAGCTGCAAGGGAGACTACATCCAAGAGGACTAGTCAAATACATTGATGAAATTAAAAAGAAAGTTGATTGCAAACATAGGTAATAATAAGAGATATCTACACAACCGGAGAAGATCAGATGCAAGTTAACGGTCTTTTGTAAGTACGAGAGTGTATCACCGGAAACTTCCTGACTTCAAATTCTATTAATTGACCGTTCTGATGAAATGGTCATAGAATCATACCACGTTTTGCGAAGATAGGTACCTCAACCAGGAAGTTAAACCTAAATAAAACTCGAGTCCAACAAAGTTCGTTTCCGTAAAATCCCCAGATTAGGTACCTACTCAGTTATCCGCCGTTATTGTTACTTGGTAACTTTGATAATTTCTGTGACGTAAAGCCGGGCTGGATTCGGGCGTTTCGTTAATTCTGCGTACGGCCGGTCGAATTTGCATTTTGCACGCGTGATAAGTGGGCTGGATTACACGGGATTCAGAACAACAGCCTCTGTTTGTCCTGAAATAAAGGGCTGTTAAACTTTTTTTCATGGTAATTTGGGTCACCTTCAGAAGGAATCGTTGTAAATCTATTTAAGTAGGCTTAAGTGCGACCCGCTTGTATATTTTTGTATTCATGTGTTTAGCTAATTCGAATTTTTAAAGGGGTGTTAAAAACGGAGATTGGGTGTTATAATAGCTAAAATAGATCCAAATTACAGTTCGTTTATAACTGATGTAAATCAATAAACCTTTACTATGATGATGTATGAAATCTACTATGATAGTGGTATGGTGCGTGTCTTAGAAAATAACCACATAAGTAAAGTTTATTAAAAATAATTTTTACCTCACTATTCACGTACAACAAATAGTGAAATACATTATTATACACATCACTATTCGTTACCTACCTGAATTTAAACTTCCAGTTCACAAAGTTCAGCCAAGTTCGTGAGAAAAATCACAAACAAAACTTATCTATTTGCCATCCGGAGTAACTCTATAATTGATACCGGTGCTAACACTCGCGTTTATGGAATCAAATCGGTGCATCGTACAATAAACGGTTTAATTGAATCTCTCGTAAAAAAAAAACGAACAAAAGAATGGCGTGTGTAAACGCTATAGCACTTGTGCAGTTTTCAATGGCTCTTCGCGTTATTGATTAAGTTCCTGGAAAAACTTGGCACGGCTCAGTCGCTGGCGTCGTATGTGCGGGCATTATAGCCAATTATTGGACGTTAGTTCGCAATATTTTCGAAGGATTATGTAGTCAAAATATGCATAGCGAGAACGTAGACGTAGCCAACGCGCTTCTGCAGTTTACGATGACGAGAGCCAAGTATTATACATCATTTTAACAAACGAATAGAATTTTATATGTATTAGTTACAATATTTTTTGTAAAAAAACACTATTACAAAGTCTCAATCACGTAACTGTTAATTTCGCAACTGAGTCCATTATCAATGTTTTATTTTCCTTCTGAACATAACACGCAGAACAAGATATACAACTTACCTACGGCCGTAACTCTTTCGCACTGGCCATGTCTCACTCAACACGTCTCCCGCACGTTTTAGACTAACATATCACTCAACAACATCCACAAAAGCAGCATTATCTCATTCACACATTACATAACTTTGAAAACGCAGGTGTTAAAAGCGTATTACGGCTAACAAACAGGCGTTAAGCTTCGGGATTCGGCAGACCATGGCTCGGCTAAAATGGGCAAAGATTAGCCGGGCGGACTTCGGCATTAATGCCTCATCTAAAATATCAAAAGCTTAGAACGCAATTATGATTTAACAAGGTTTGTTACACTCGTTCCCGTGTATTTTGCATGTAATATGAGTTAGAAATATGGGAGATTGTAAATATGTACTTGTAAAAAATATAAACACAATTTGTGCCAATTTTTATTTCTAAGCTCAGTTTATGATTTCTGCCCATTTCTACAGTAAATGTAAATATGAAAAAAATATATAAACAAAACAAGTAGGTAATTTTTTTAATGGTTTTAAAATTGTAGCTCAAAGACAAAAAAAGAATATGCTTTTATTTCCTTAATAAAAAATAATGATAATATACTACTTAGTTCAGGTGTTTTCCCAAAGTAATGAATAACCGGAGAGGCCTCTATCCAGCAGTGTACTGTGATAGGCTGATGATGATGATGATACTACTGAGTTCGAGAGTTTGTTAGAACTAAATTTATTCATTAAGTGCTTTCTGTTCAAAAATTTAAACCCTTGATCAACATACAAAAATAACATAAAAATAATAAACCAATCAACAATAACAAATTATTGTCCTCCAAGAACTCTTAACTCGGCTTCTCGCTTACGAATTATTTTAGCCAGCGGTATTTTATTCATGACAGCCCGATAAATATATCACTCAAATCAATCACATTCATTTGTACCATCTATTGTGGCGATATCTCCGGGTATACCTTTCATGTACGTTGAGTAATTAATGAGTAATGATAAAATATCTGTTTTGCTCATGCTATTGTTAGGTATAAAGTAATAAATGGCAGTGAATCTTAACTAATATTATAAAGCTGAAGAGTTTGTTTGTTTGAACGCGCTAATCTCAGGAACTACTGGTTCGAATTGAAAAATTCTTTTTGTGTTGAATAGACCATTTATCGAGGAAGGCTTTAGGCTATATAACATCACGCTGCAACAATTAGGAGCGAAGAAATAATGGACAATGAAAAAAAACGGGGAAGAAATTACTATTCCACGCGGACGAAGTCGCGAGCACAGCTAGTAAAATATAAAAGTTCATTTTTAAATATGTTAAATTATGAAGAATGTTGTGTTATGTAAAGAAACTCTTCATTACACAGTCATCAATAAATAAAATACTACATTTATCATCATCATCAACCTTTCACCAGCTAGTCCACTGCTGCACATTGGCCTCTCTAATTATACTCCCTCAACCCTCTTGTTTACCCGATATTTCTAAAGTTAAATATTATTGCCAATAAACTCTATTCCCCTTACCCTTTAATACATCGAAAGCATCAAAATTTAATCTAGCAAACATTTTTAAAATTGAAAGTAGGTAAATAGGCCTTTTCTTCACTGAGATCATCTTTAGACTGTGCCATCTTGAACTACTGTTGCTATCTGTAACAGCGAATTCATTTCAATTATAAATTTCCATACCAGTAATTATCAGGCGTGAGTAGTTTTTATTGCAAGTGCATAATGCGGTAATAACGAGTGGATGTGTGTCAAGTGATATTGATACAGATAAGATGGGGAATATTTGTATTAATTAGATAAGGTATTTTTGTATCGTATTCGCGTTTTTTTTTCTTCATTTAACGATTTTGTCTATTTATATAGTTGTACCGTTTCTTTTCATTATTTATATAGAATTCAATATAATTAACCTGTAATTACCAAGGCCAAAAAGTTTAAATGTACTTATATTATGTATTAAATTAACAACCATAAAGAGGTATTTTATAGAGTCAACTTTCGATTACGTACTTGCTATGTCTATCACTTACGGTACTTGACGGCGCAAAGCCGACTTCTAAATCGAATCTAAATCTTGTATTAATTGAACTACTAAGAATAAAATCCACTCCTTTGGCTTGTTTTTTTTTGTGTCAGGTCGTATCCATACCGAAACCTAAAAGGAATCTCTCCAACTCCTCTCCAACTTTTCTATGAGCGCAAAATCAATTTAATGAACCTGCAATATTTCAGGCGGCTTGTTCACTGCCGTTATCTGCTAATAACAAATCGTTTAAGGGCCTGCGTACACACTTCCAATGAGTACGATCGCTACTTATGCGCGAGCACGCCTCCCCACAAATCTATTTAACCACCCACCATATTTATAAGTATGTATCCGTATTTACAATATTTCTATTAGGATAAATTGGCGCGCTAAATTTGGCCGCTTTAGCCCAGGTGAAGGCATATCTGCATATTTATGAAAGCCTTAAGGGGAGTCTCGTTTAAAAATGCCGGAAAATGCTAACGTTTTTTCTCCACCGCAAGTTTTTAACAAGATCCACCTTATTTATGCTGTACTAGGGAGGGTTACCAGGATTTATTGCGGGGAAACGTGACGGATCGGTGAAGTTAGCCAACGATACGTTTAGCTTGAATTTAAATTGGCTTTTTTGTGGCTGTATCTACAATCGGGCTTAAGAATTGAAATGAGGAAGATAAGTTGAGCCTACAGGGAATTTGTAATACCAGCTTGTATGTTTACATAATGTATAAGCGTTGACGTTAAGAAGTCAGGGGCGTACAGTATGTACCTTTATGAAACAAGGAAAGTAGGTACGTCCATTCAAATTGAAGCAATTTTTATTAAAGTACCGCCATAGAATATCATGACCAGTTTTACTGTTTGCTCGAAAATTTCCTAATAGTTATCCTAGCATGAAGTCTCTGAGACTTAACAGAAAGTGGTGAAACTAGGTATAAATGTGCCAACAATAGAATTTGTTCTATGAAACTGAGTTCCGAGAAATTAGATTGTCATTAAATTATTACCCATTGAGTTTTAGACTGTAACTTACGCTTATAATCGACTATTCCAAAGTTCAAATGCAATTACCGTAACGAGGCCCTTGCGACCTAATCTAAGGCTTATCTGCCAATAGATAATCAACCGAATTACCCGCCAAATTAAGCCATTAGCATCGACAATATTATTCTATACTAGTACTATTAGCTAAACCTGCCCATAAAATGTTTATATCGTAATAACAACGCGACTATGCGGAATGTAGGTGACTATAAACCTGAGTTATGGCATTTAAATAATATACTATAAGCGGCACCCCTTCCAAGCAGCCAGTTCTGACAGGCCGGCCTATAAAAGCCGTACGCCATTGCCGACCCGTCCATTTGCTTTTCGGCGCTCGGAGCTGTCACATCTATGTGTTAAGTCGTGTAAAGGTTACGCGAGCCATTTATGTGTTACGTACATAAGTGCTATTCTGTACATAAGTTGTTAAAATCAATTAGAATTGAGCTATATCGTTTTCCTTGTGATTTATTCGTTTTCAAGTATTTTTCGAATTAAATAATTGCGGTTGTGTAAATCGATTGATTTGTTTTTTTTTAAGTCGTTACCACTTCTGATCCTTACATCAGAAGTGGGATAAAGAACAACTAAAGCCCACTACACAAGGAAAACGAGATAACTGATAGATTTGTGTTCTAACGGGTAAGTTTTTAAAACCTTTTCTTAGCTTTTTGCTTTCAATAAGTGCATAACCAAGTGAGTCACCTTATTTATTGTTTTAAAAACCATGGTACGTTCAAGATCGCGTAGTCGTGGCCGGAAACGTGCTCGAGACAGGTCGCGTGATCGCGTTCGCGATTCGAGTAGTAGGCGCAGACGCCGTCATAGTTCAAGTGATAGTGATCATAGTAGATCGCGACGTGTCTCGAGTGAGCGTGTTAGGAGAGATGGCTCGCGTACCCGAGACCGACACAGCTCGCGTGATAGGGCTTCGCGTCATTCGCTAGGCAGGCGTCGTTCGCGTAATGCTTACCGTAACTTACCGTCTCGAGAACCAACTCGTATTCATAACGAATCACGCTCTCGGTCCCGTAGTATCGTGCGTAATAATCCGGTGCGTCGCGAACGGTCATGTACTCCAGTAACGCCTAGCCCTGTATTCACGAGTACTCCTCCACCGAGTCGTTCGAAAGAATTGTCCGCCCCGTGTTCTGAGGCGTCCACCCTTGCACAAGCTTTGATGCAGGCCATTAAAACAATTAACCCTTTGAGACAGCCCTCTCAACATTACTTTGTTTCGAATTTTGACCCCGCTATACATAATTTTGATACTTGGTGTGAAGAGGTGGATCGCGCCAGAGATGCCAACAACTGGGGTGACCATGAGTGTTTGTCGCGTGTAGCGGCAGGACTCAAGGGCGATGCTAAGGTGTGGCTAAGCGAATGGGTTACGAACGATAGGTCCTGGACCAACTTTAAGCGGGAATTTAAACCACTGTGTCCCACTAAGCTAGATTACGCGAACATTTTGTTCGATACTATGAATGCCACGTCAAATAAATATCTCACGTATGCAGAGTATGCGCGCCGTACTCTGTTGCGGTTAAGGGTAGTGCAGGGACTTAGTGATGAGTTACGAACGCTTATTGTAATCCGTGGAATCGACAGCCCCCAAATCCGAGCGGCGGCTGCGAATGCAGACCTCACTTCGGACAATTTGGTGTCTTTCCTGTCTATTTACACTAAACCAAACCTAGATAAGCATACCGTTCCTACCTCCGGCAATAAAAACCGATCATTTGCGAAACCTGTCCTACGAAAGGATCAAAGATGTTATACTTGCGGCCGTCAGGGCCATCTAGGACGAGACTGTAAGCAGCCGAAAACGAATGGGCCCCCCAACACGCAGCCTAGTGTTAGTAAGACCTGTACGTTTTGTAAAAAGCTGGGGCACACAGAGGATGTTTGTTTCGCCAAGGCGCGATCCGAACCGCGAAATCCCCGCGAAAATTAGTTTTTGTTCCGATCACTTGGGCTCGCGACGGAATAACGACATCACAACGGCTGTGGTAAACGGTATTCCAGTCGACGTACTTATTGATAGTGGTGCCCTTGTCTGTCTCCCTCATCTCTTCGGACGTTGTCAAACATCTTCCGTGTCAACCCAAGTCTAAGCGCAGCGTGTTGAAGGGCATAAGCGAAAAGGAAATAGTTGCCACGTCTTTTGTCACTGTTACCGTTGAATTCAGCGACATGTCTGTTGAAGTAGATTTAATAGTTGTCCCGCATACACTGATGAATGCACCCATCATTATAGGCACTGATTTACTGAATCGCGACGGCATAACCTATGTTAGTCCTAAAGATAGGCAGTATTTCACTCGCTCAACGTCGCCTTGCGTTTATGTCAACACTGTTCAGACGGGTCAGCCTGAAATAGACACACCCCTTCAAGGTGAGGAGTTATTAAACCTCATGACTGTCGTAGAGGAGTTTCCGAATTTCTTGATTTCTGGTACGGCAGCGAGTAGTCGCTGCTTGACGGTAGTGTCAAGACAGGTGAGCTGGACATATGGCTTACGAGTTCAACGCCAGTAGTATATAGACCTTTTACGTCAGGTATTAAACACTTTGACCCAAGAAATGCTCGTTCCTAGTCACCGAGGTAGAATACCTAGGTAGGGTAGTAAGTGAAGGTCAGGTTAGACCGAGCACACGCAAGGTCGAAGCTCTAGTTAACACAGACCTCATGCAAAAACTGTGTGATGGTGACCTCGACTCAAGGCGTTATGTAGTGCCAAACGACCTCTTGTACTACAGGTACGCGTCTGTAGGACAAGAACCAAAGTTATTGTGCTGCATACCTAAGGGTCATCGACTCAGCCTACTTAGGGTGTTTCATGACGAACACGAACACATAGGGGTTGACAAAACCTTAGACCTAATTTTGCAACACTTTTAGTTCACCGGCCTAAAACAGTTCGTGGTCAAATACATAGGACATTGTCTTATATGCATTTCAAATAAACACGTCTCTCGGGCCCCATTACAGACCATAACGTCTTGGGAAAAACCCGATGCACCTTTCCACACTCTACACATAGACGCATCGACGGTTACAAATTTGTCCTTATTATGGTGGACGCGTTTACTAAGTTCTCGCTTTTATATCCCATGTATCGTCGGGATGCGGCCGAGCTTAAGCGTATTGTTTCTCAAGCCGTATCTCTTTTTGGTGTGCCTAACCTGTTAGTTACAGACAAAGGGCGCATGCTCGAATCGAACGAGTTCGTAACCTGGATCAACGAGCTGGGTTGTGGTCTCCACTACATCGCTCCTGAGATGCATCACGCTAATGGTCAAGTGGAGAGGTATGTGAGGATTGTCCTCAACATGCTTCGCATCGAAGTCAACCAGAGGAATGCATCTTGGTCAGAGACCCCCTGGGAGATTCAGTTGGTGCTCGACACTACGAAGCACAAGACGACCCCCGTCTCCTATGAATCTTCTCATCGGTACCGAAGTGACGACTCCCGTCATTCGCGCTTTAGTACGCGATATGGCCATCGAAGGAGAATCGCCGAACCAAGAGACTTTACGTGAGATGACGCGGAGCAGATCCCGACAACTGTTAAGGGATAACCAGGCCAGGCAAAACGAAAGGGTGAACCGAAACAGGCACCCTCCACGTAAATTTAACCTAAACGATCGTGTGTTTGTTATTAAGTGTTCACAGATGACCGGGAAACTTGATCCTGGAATGCGCGGCCCATAGGAGGTCGTCAAGGTCTTGCCAGGCGGGCGCTACCAGCTGCGCTTGCTGAGCGGGTGCAGTTGCAGGCTGCGGCGCAGTACATGGTGCTGTGGAGGGGCGAGTGGTGCCCTGAGACGTGCGCTGCCTTCTTCGAAAGTAAGCGCTTGTGGGTGTTATTGAAGAAAAGTCTTCCACCCCTGGCGTTATACTTCGTTACCAAGGGTGTTATTGAAGAAAAGTCTTCCACCCTTATGGTTATTGTCTACCCACGGGTGTTATTGAAGAAAAGTCTTCCACCCCTGGCGTCAGACGTTGTTGAGGGTGTTATTGAAGAAAAGTCTTCCACCCGTATGATTACTGGTTCCCTATGGGTGTTATTGAAGAAAAGTCTTCCACCTATATGGCCATTGACTACCCACGGGTGTTATTGAAGAAAAGTCTTCCACCCCGGGAGTCAGATTATGTTGTTAAGGGTGTTATTGAAGAAAAGTCTTCCACCCGTATGATTAGTGGTTCCCTATGGGTGTTATTGAAGAAAAGTCTTCCACCCATATGGACATTGACTACCCACGGGTGTTATTGAAGAAAAGTCTTCCACCCCGGGAGTCAGATTATTTTGTTAAGGGTGTTATTGAAGAAAAGTCTTCCACCCGTATGATTACTGGTTCCCTATGGGTGTTATTGAAGAAAAGTCTTCCACCCATATGGACATTGACTACCCACGGGTGTTATTGAAGAAAAGTCTTCCACCCCAGGAGTCAGATTATGTTGTTAAGGGTGTTATTGAAGAAAAGTCTTCCACCCACAACATGGATACCTACAGCGGGTGTTATTGAAGAAAAGTCTTCCACCCCAGGTATCGACCCGTTAGTCGGGTCATGTTACGGGTCACGCTGAGGCAGCCGACCTGGTGCTGCGTTCGTCGCGAGAGGAGCTTCGGAACAAGTCCTAGGCACTACAATGGTTTGATATTTAAGAGACGTCTCTGTATTCTTATGTGTGTAATAGAGTGATGAATGTAACATCGTTATGCGGTGTAAAAGTAAGACGTGTGAATTAGATGACTGGCGATGGTTCGAAAGGAAGTGGACGGATGATTCTATTAAGGACTTTTTCGTTTCTTCAAATATGACCCTGTTCACAGGTAATGAAATCGAAGAACCTGAACCTTCCACATCGTCTTCAGCTGGACCATCTATGCCGATTTTGGACCTGCAGGATGAAGACGTTCCTGCAGAAGGTGCCGCTGGTCCTAGTGGCGCTTCTCAAGACGTCGGTGTCGAGGGCGACACGCTGTCAGGAGAGGCCGTATAAGCGGCACCCCTTCCAAGCAGCCAGTTCTGACAGGCCGGCCTATAAAAGCCGTACGCCATTGCCGACCCGTCCATTTGCTTTTCGGCGCTCGGAGCTGTCACATCTATGTGTTAAGTCGTGTAAAGGTTACGCGAGCCATTTATGTGTTACGTACATAAGTGCTATTCTGTACATAAGTTGTTAAAATCAATTAGAATTGAGCTATATCGTTTTCCTTGTGATTTATTCGTTTTCAAGTATTTTTCGAATTAAATAATTGCGGTTGTGTAAATCGATTGATTTGTTTTTTTTTAAGTCGTTACCACTTCTGATCCTTACAATACAGATAATTTTAATTACATAAATAATACATTCACTGTGTAAAATGTTAATAACGTTGTTTATTAGTGCAAATAAAGATATTCTTTGTCGCTATTGCAGACAGGTATTCAAAAACAACTTGGGTTTTTTTGTTTATACCTTAAAATGATAGAAATGCATTTGGTATTCTTCTGAGGACGTAAAATATTTAATTGGGTGCCAATTCAAATACATAAATTATTGTTTTTGGATATGCACTCTTGAATACTCATATGAAAATAAATTTAATAAAATAAGTTAACACAATGACAGGTCCGTATCTCAGGTTATCTAAGTCATATACTTAGTCCAATCTCGGTTCAGGCAGATGTCTAGTCCAGTCATTTCAACGTACTTTATTCCTCACAATGTTTTTTCTTAACATTATATCGCACTTTTCGATAAAGATTTTTCAAAACAAGAGTTAGGTACTTGTACACGAGAGATCAGTGCCCAATAAAAGAAAAAAATACATACCTCTGGGTTTCAACCATTCCCTATGTGATGAAATAATATCCGTATACAACCGATACCCATCATTATAACCAATACTGCTATCTAGATGTCAATAAACTATTAATCACATAAATTATGAATGAATTAAACTTTAACGATATATCATATAATTTGGGTAAATTCTGCCAATCCAATAATAATAAATCACCACAATTAATTGTTGATAATTAAACGTCAATCAGCACGCGATTATCACAGTCAGTCCATACGATCTGTCACAATTTCTACTGCCCCATTATTTCATAATTGACCAACTTTATATCACCCATTTAACCTTAGTAAAACCTAAGAACAAGAGATCTAGGCAATATGGTTGTTATCATGCAGTGGATATAACCATTTATGTTTGATCTTTTCCGTTTGAACTGTTGAGAGACGAATGTGAGGTTGGGTAGAGGTCTTTGCAAGCTGGTCGTGCAATCAAAGTGCAAATCAGTCAGAGGTGGTTAGGTCGAGCGTGTGATGTGATAAGGATACGTTGACAACGCAGTGCCGTTGTAAAATAATTATAAATTATTGTTTGTAACCATGCGGTGCGTACACCGACTCTCTGTGTGCTCTTTGTAAAGTAAAAATAGATGTTGAAGATGAGTTTATACTTTATTGAAGTGTCTTCATGTAATCTTACTAAAAGTTCACGTGGGACGTGTGTGGTTGCAACAAATTAATTAATGCGATGTATTACGAAGAAAGTAGCGTATAAACTTTGCTGGATGGATTTGTATTCAAAGAAACAAAATAATATCTTAGAACTAAAAAAAACAATGCCTAATTATAGTAATAAACAATTACATTTTCTCACAACATACCCGAAATACCAACGTAAACAGTAATTTACATAACAAGAAGACTAATCTTCATATTATTTACGAGAAGATATCACAAGCATAAGTTACAACATTTCTTTCTTAGCCGCGGCCATTGTTACAAATCCTCATTTAAAAAGAATAATACAAGTATTCAACAATTAGTTGGCGAACAAAGAAGACGCTCATTAAGCCTCAGCCAGCTAAATAATTACTGGCACTAACTAACTGAAAACTAAACTTTATTACGCAAATGTAGAGTTAATGGAAGAGACTGTGGTGTTAGGTAGAGCGTAGTTCAGTTGCACTTTTGAGCGTAGTTTTTTTAATATTTTTTTTTATTATTTTTTCCCGCTTGCTTTAAAGTAAAATATAATAAGTAACCCTAATGTATTAGGTATATACCTGGACATCTTACACAGGCAAATAAAAAAAAACATGTTTAAATGGTAGCAATTCGTTATATAAAACTGTCATTTACCTAATTTTACACATTGTTATAAGTATGGATATAATGTAAATTAGACGATTCCAGATTATTATATCATTAATACTTTAACCCATGTTAACAATAATATTGTACCTTAGTCTTACTAATATTTTTTATGAGGTGTAGATAGGTGTTTTAATATTTTTTCTTTAAGTCATGCAGGTAACTTTATGTCTCTGTTATTTTCGTAAGAAACAGTTCAAAAGTTAGTACAATAAATAAAGTTGAGAACAAACCAAAGGGAACATCCGAAGCTAACCCAAGTAAATGAACGGACCATAAATTGGCTCATGTATTTATTTATTAGGTACCAGTGCAGTTTTTTGGCTCAAAAGCCGTGGACTTGCAAGAAACTTAATGTTTTGGTTAACCATGATCTTTGGGCTGCGGAATTGCCCCCCACCGTGAGAGTTTTCATAATTGTATTTCCATGGTATTTATTTATTTGATTATTGTTTCTTTTCAAATAATTATTTTAAAAGGTGTGACGGCCGCATATCAACTTACCTTTAGATATCTGAAAAATTTACTCAAGCGATATTGGATTGGACTATGTCTTATATAACTATAGTGATTCATAGAGACATCTTGTGAGATTGATTTTGAAAGGGATAATATAGACATTGCGACATTCTGTACAGAGACATTGTAATAATACTGAAGTATTATCTCAAAATGTCTATCCAGCTGCGGACTGATGTAGGCTGATGATGATGATTCTCTCAAAAACGCGTTATCGTTAATAGTTGTATTGGTTTATTAGATACGAAAAACAGCTGAACTAACAAATAAAATCGCGTTAAAACATGTTTCCCAGTAAAATATTACAACAAATACAAAACAAAAATAAAATAAAAACCAACTTTTCGCAAACAAAGTGACTTGTATTCGTATTATATTACCGAGAACAATCGTTCACGGGCGAGTGCACGTGTGACATGTGTCGATATGCGCACCGGTTATGTATATGAATTATGTAAAGATCCCACATCTGTCCGCGTTAGTTTAACGATCTACTAAACGGGTAGAAATGGTCACTTCCATGCTAATTTATAATAGGTAATACAGTGAAGAATGGACGTGATTCTGTTTTGTCTAGTTTAGTCCACGAGTAACTAAAAATGGAGCTTGTACATTATCTACGCGCAGCGGTACATTACCAGTATTTGTCAACAATAACGTACTTACGTAAACAGAGTAACATAATTATATTCAATGTTATAAAAAAAACATCGACTTCATGTCTCTTCAAACAGATTGCATGTTTTTTTTGGTGACATACAAAAGCGTTAATACAAAATTAAAAAAAAAGTAGGTATGGTTCATTTTATGAAATGAAACTAAAATATCCTAAATTTGAGTAGGCTTAAAATGAACAAACATTTACAAATCGACAAAGGTGAATCACCATCAACTGCCCTCGCATTCATACCGTGTACAATCCTGTTGGTGTACATTTTTAAATAAATAAATTCTAACGGAACCAAGACGTTACTAATTTCAAGCAACAAACAAAAAGTTAATGTCTAATAACGTACCCGATTTGAATTAAAAAAAGACATTCTCGCTTATTCATATGTCACATCAATGCTTGTTGCTACGGTCTCCGTGCTCACAATTTACGTGTCCCGAGAGACGAAGAGTAATGTCAGTAAAAGTTAAAAAAAAACACTACGAGTTGGTCGACAAGTTCAGCCAATTATAACTGACAAGCGACGCAGGCGCGGCCGCCCGCTCAATTTGAAGCCTTCAGTGCTATATTTTTTTTTCTTCATTAAATGCGCTAACGAAGCATATAAATTCTAGTGCCTATTATTCTATCGAGCAAACGCGAAAATTGGCGACGGCCACATTTCGCTGGCGCCAACAAAGGTAATTGGAACGAGATACTGATAATAATAATTGTCTGTATTATCAATTTTGAAATGGGAACTTGGCGATTTCTGTCAAAACTTTGTATGTGCACTTGTATATTTAAGACAATAAAACAAAATTTTGGCTATTTTTAAGAGCCAAGTAAATATACTAAATACATGTTCCGTTATAAGTATATAATATGTAGTATATGTAAGTATGTAATATATTATCATAAGTAACCAAAACGTAATATGTATTTACATAGCGACTTGATAAATAAGTAAGATATGTATTTATACTGCTAGGTACAAGCTTAAGATAATGAGTAGCCCCTCATTTATATAATTGATTAAATATTATCAAAACACTACCAGTAATAAATTACATTAATATTTTATGGATCGTATCAATACTGTAGAATAAAACATTGAATCCAAATATCAATAGAAGCTACCTTTACGAGTTTCGTTTACAAACATTGTGACGTCATGTCTCGAAATAACTTCGTGAAGAATTTAAAAACAGTCTACCCCACATGCGCAGGAGTGACCTCATCCGCATAGAGCCTTAGAACGCTCTCAAAAACCGAACGGTCCACATTTAAATTCTATTATCAGCGTTCCACCTTCATTACAGGTACGTTCGAAAAGTTAAAAAGTGCCTCGGAATGAATCATGGCGTGCGATCCCCATGAAATATTACACCGAAGCTGGCACCATAAAGCAAACGGCGTGGCACAGGCGATACAACGATAGCGACACCGGCCCGGACAGACGAGAACTCGACTCTCGCGTACAGTGTGTTTCGAAATTCGCCGGGAATCTTATCTCGTTAGATGGCAGCGATTCTGCTAAATGTCGATGTTGACGTACGCGATTGGTGGGCGCGCCACATGCGCCGCATTCGCTAATGCATGACAGAGGTTGTAGAAGGTACCTTGGCCTCATTAGAACTTTTGAAAAATACTTGTAACTAGCTGCAACCCGCGGCTTTGACTCATGAATATCGATGATATGGTGATAAAATATAACCTAAAGAAGTGTTAATCTGATGTATGAGCTCGTAGCTCATTACTGTGAAGATTCATCATTCTAATGCATTGAGTAGTTTTCGTGTGAAGAAGTACCAATCCATACATCCAAGCACTGATTATATTAGTAGGAAGTAGGACGTCGAACGAACTAGTCATGTAAATCATAGTAGGTATGTATATGTATGATGTCAAGTGCAAGTGACTGTCAATGTTTACACCTATACCTCATCCTCATACAGCCAAAATCGATCCAAGTGATCAAATAAAAATTTACACACTCAATGATAAAATGTCGTCAATATGGAGCTTTTAACTTGTAAAGACCCTGCACGATTGAAAAAATACATTCTAAACACGTACCTACCTAAGAAAATCCTTTACCTAACCACGAAATTCAAATAGTAACTAAGTACCCTATATCACGCCATTGTTATTTATTTATAGAATAATGCCTGTGAGTTCAACCTCCTATAATTGATAAATCCAAAATAAGAAAATCCAATTATCATAATAAATCGGATTTGTCCACCGCAAAAACGGAGCCACCTGTGTGCATCTCCCACATATTTTACTCACCAACACACCGACGTAATGAAGCAATTATATATCGATATTTTTATGCATAAAATACTTGGTGGATATCTGAGGCTGGCCAGGTACAGAAATAAAACAAAGCGAAAGGTTATTGTTGGCGGGTAGGTGTGTGTCTCGGTTATCGAGCTTTTAACCCGACGCACGACACGTCCCTACATCGGCACGATTTATCGTCTCACTAGCCCACTACTCATTCGTTTACGCCGGAATAAATTTAAATAGCCGAAATGATCGAATGCGGCCGCTGATTAATGCGCTGACGGTCGTTAGGCGGTTGGCAGTTTGCTGTATTTGGACAATCAACCCTTTTTTTGAACTATTGTACTATTAGATTTAGTTTAGACTGCACTTTTTGTAATCATTTTTTGAGTTATTGCGAGAAGCAAGCCCTGCGATCGCCAATCCTCAGGGTGGCGATTATGGACATAGTGGCAAACAACTGGAGAGATCTATGTCCCAGCAGTGGGCTGCGATAGGCTGGTGATGATGATGCATTTTAATCGATCGGATGTGCGACGTTTAATTTTTTTATTCGAATTCAGAAAAGCAGTCGCGTTCACGACCATTTACGATCTTTATAACTGAAAAACGACTTCTAAGTTTGGTAAATCCATTATTTATAATATAATAAATCAATCAGAATGTAAATGCAATTATCGTATTCAAAAATATCCTTTGCTTGTTGTTCATAACAAAATAAAACGTGTTCTTCAATGACTTGACCATAAAACACATTTTAAAATTGAACACTTGATTGATTCAATTTTCATATCTAAATTACAGGTTATAATAAGAGATACGTTCAAACTGTATTGAATATTTTAAATGGGCGTCCTTAGGTATATTTTACACGACTAGTTTCATAAGATTGTATCTCTTTAATTTAATTTATAACTTTATCGGCAACCTTACAATTTAATCGGAACTTGGAGCATCATTTACTTCGCGCCTTTGCAGTTTTAATTCATACTTTTATATTCTGTCATTTAATCGGATCGAGCTTTCAAGAACGCGGTTCGTATAAACTATACAATTAATGTTTCGTCGTCAGTGGTTGAGAAATGCGGATGTTTCGACGAGGACATTAACAGGTATTCGAGATGTTCCCGCATACTATTACTGTTTGTTCTTTTTCCTTACAAGGTGTTGATGAATGCGCGACAAGGATGGACGTTCCGATGGAGACGTTCAGTTTATATATCGGCAATACTGGCGCGAAATAAGAATACGCTGGTAATAATGTATGGAGGGGTCGTGCGTAAGGTACAAGCGTGGAGCGAATGATACGATGGACGGGAGCGGTCACCGGACTGTGGGATTATTATGGCTATAGACCGACTGAGCCCGAGTCGCAACCGGAGGCACTCTACGGGTTAAGATGGTCGCCAGTCAGGCGGGTGGCCAACTGAGGAAATGAAACTCTAGAAGTCCCTTAGTCGACTCTTTTGGACCCACAGGAAGAAATGAAGATTAATAGTCTCTTCCGTCACCGAATTGAAAATGAGACGAGCACGACGAACGGAACCGGGCTCTCTCTAACTCTACTTGCGTTGTATGTAGGATTAAGCGAAGATATGCCATAGCAACGGAATGCATCTTATTGATTCGCATAGCACCGCGTTTGTCGCCAATGTAGAACACAACGAAAGATGCGCCTTTAAACACCCCGCGTGAAGTATTATTATACTGGCCTGGATAGAAAAAGAATAAACTTTCATATTATTATTATACCAAATTAATTGGCTATTACTCTATTGTTGATTTAAAGTTCTGTATTGACATTACTGATAGAGTATGTGTCTGTAATTAAAACAAATGAAAAATGAAGCTGGAGAATTAATAAATGCTCTTTGTCTTGCAAAGTGCAAACGTATTCATTTACTTTGCATTTATGCATTACTGTTTTTGCTATATTCTATATGGCCTAATTAACACTGTACTTCCCATTAATATTCATATTATTACTTGTGTAGGAATTAAAGTTTCATAACAATATTTTGTCGCTTAAGCATCCTTCATATTTCTTACAAGAGAACTCTTTACGACTTTTAGTATTTCTGTTTGATCTAGCAATTTCATCCACAATTTTTGTTTAACTACTGTATATGTCGCAGTCATCTGGTTGAATCTCCTATTCAATTGAATCGCTAGCGCGTTCATTGAATGACGACATTTAATTGAATGACTAGACCGAACGTTGACTAAACACGCGTCACTTAACGTCCAACTAGGTAGCGGATTGAAACATAGCCCTTTGAAAAGAGCGGACGTAAAAGCAGTCAAGTGATTGTAATTTAGTTCATTTTTTTCCCGCGCGGCATTAGTAGTCACTAAAACAAATATGGCGTCGAACATGATCACCTGAGTGTTGATATTATTTTTTTTTATTAGATTTACTTTAAACGTAATAAAATAGTGTGACAGCATGGATTTACCTATTAATACGCCGCCTCCGGATACTTTTAAAGAAAAATTCAAAACTAAACATTAAACAGTCGGCTTTTACCCATTCAACGACTATGCTAAAATGACGTTCAGTCAAGACGTTGAACGTTTCATTCAATAACTTGACGAATTGTCCTTTAGGCATTCAATTAAATGTCGTCATTCAATGAACGCGCTAGTCATTCAATTGAATAGCAGATTCAACCAGATGACTGCGACATATAGATACCTATTAGTATACATTCACTATATATTTTTATTTTTTGCACTATATAAGTATTCGTATATATTCTTTGTTCATGATAACGTGGCATATTTACAAAGACTATATTCGCCTGTTATTTTGCATATACTTATTACTAACTCGCGAGGGTCCTTTTATTTGTAATTAGTTATAGGGTTTAAGAGAGTTATAGTTATTAATATTTTTAAGCCAATCTGTCGTATTAAGGAGTTAACTTGTAAGGATAGATTTAAGGTTTATTTGAAAATAAATAAATAAATAAATAAATAAATAAATATTTCCAGAAGCTTAAATCATTTTCGTTCGTACGATCTAGCGCCATTTATTACAGTCATATGATAAGGCATCTAATTATGACTCGAAGTGTCGCTAAATTTATTACCTGTCCAGAATTATGTTAACAAGAAGTACCAACTAGATGTAAATTATATTTGCTTTTGATATTTAGAATGCTGGTATTTCGTATTGTGTTGAACAATTTTTTATGTAAGTTTTATTATTTGTTGTACAAGTCTTAAATTACCTTGTCGGCAACTAATTGCTAGATAAACTGAAAATTCTCAGTTAATCATCCAACTGATAACCAGTAAAATCATTAATCAAAAATTGAATCAGCAATGAGACCTGCTCTAAGAATCCTTTTGATTCCAAGTTGGTAGTCTTCGGCTAGTCTTGTTTCTTTTTTTTATCAGATTAATCGAAGGTTATGGACCGCACATAACCTCAAACTATTTAACATGATAAATAAACCTACAAAGACTTTCAACTGACAAACTAACACTTATAAATGCGGCTTGTGTTTAGCCTTGATTGGGTCATAGCCTTAGATTGAATGATTTTTAGTGTAATATATTGTTTTTCAAATAGTCGAAGCTTACCTATTGTAACATTATAACTTTTTACCGCACGCAAATGATAAATGTTTAATGACTTAATGAGGCATGAAGATAGTGTTTTGTTTTCTTCACCTAACGAATGTAGCAAACGCGTCTCAAGCGTTCGCTGTATCGTTTTGTTCTAGCATTGGATTAAAAGGCCGTCGTTAATGTTTTGTTTTCACCGTCGACACCTAACCATGGCGTGCGTTCTCGGGCGGGTTGTTCAACTGAGCCAGTCGAGTTGACTCGTTCGCCCGGATTTATGTGGCGAACTTTGGCGGAACTGTTGCGATGTGGGATTCCTTTGCCGGTTCGTTCTATTGTTTATAAACTGTTATCTATAGAGTTAAAGAAATATATATTATGATGCAGATAAAGGGTTAAACTGACAACAAACAACTCAAATTGTTTGAATCTTGAAAATTTTTTAGGCATGTTATTTCCTTAAGCGGCCATCTCGAATATAGTTATGTTAAACATTTTTATTTCAACGGATCCTCGTATTTATTTCGACGTTTAGTCATATACAAAAGCCACTAAGATTGCTTTAGTAAAAGATAGACAAATATAGGTATTTATTCATTTAGAATTAGCACAAGCACTTATGAACTTACGAATCGTCAAGTACAAATAAACCTAATTCTTATTATTCACCAAGTCTAAGTTCTGTTGTTAAGTTTTAACCTTCTGAATAGGCTAAATATGAATCCATCCCAACACAACATGAGAAGATTACGAGGACCATGAAATTAAGTTTTGAAATTAACATCTCCACATTAGTCTCTAGGTAGCCGTTACACACAAACTGTTCTTTGTCTTGTAACACTCTAAGGACTTAACTTATGATTGATGTTATATACTTACTCAGTGTTAATTTTACTCAGGTCTTATATTACTATCTACTTGTATATTGACACCACTGTAGTTTTTATATCATAACATGAAAGTGTCAACATTTTAATAACCACTTCTGTTTCGGAAAAGGGCAGTCTACCTTGTATAATTAACGGTTGGTATATGAAACCGAATACCGTCTTTCAAAGTTCAGATAATAACAATAAATATTTTTTAAGAAAATGGTTTTTATCGTAACCAATAAGTTTTAAAGTTAAAAAAATAAAATTTGCAATAATTTTCTACGGTGTTTACTTAATTACACGCTGATGATATTTGCAATTTTTATCTGTAAATAAATTTCATTATTTTTTTATTTAATTTTAATTACTGAATGTTTTTATGAAAGTCCTGGGACGTGGATCAACGTCTATGTGATTTAATAACAATTATGATTATCATAAAATCCATGCAAACGAAGTTGCAGTCTAGTCTTAACTAACGGTTTATTACACTTTAACACGATCTTAACACTCAAAATCTTTATTTAGGAATAATGTTATCCCATAGATTCGTTATTTTTGTTTTAGAGAAAATGGCTGAGATGGTTCACAGCCTGTTTGTTTTTAATTATTTATTATCGGTATGCATTAGTAATAAACCGACGTTACTCTTCTTAGAGATTGACATAACTTCTGGTAATACACAGATCATACTGAAATCGCTAGTGTGCAAACAACCTTTAGACAACCAGCTATATTTAATGGGCTTATATCACCGCCGCTTTTAATTCAATATCTTTTAAAATGATGATTAATGTTGATGTCAATAAGTGTTGGATGTTCCCGTGTCAGGGCAGACAGCAGACCGTTATCTAACGACAGTCGTGATCCACGATCTTGCTAAAGGCTAAAAATACCAAATGCAAAATATTCAAATAGCCGTAATGGACACCCCTTATATGACTTTGTTGCACCGAGAAATTAATAATTTTATACTTGAACAACCTTCATCGTGCCAAATGACGGCTGTTTGAGAATTCCTTAACAGTTTCCGTTATGTTTCGTGTAGTTTATTCAATTAGAGAAGATGCGCTTTTGTTCCTCGTATGTGAGTCAAACGAAAACTGTAATCATATTTTCATGTGTAGAAAATAGCGTATAGTTTATGTATCTAAGACCTTTGAACCCAATTCTAGTGGTTTGTAATTTAATTTCTGACTTTTCTGTATAACCTAATAATCGAGACCTAAAGGAGTTATCTTTACATTTTTTTGTGTATGCTTGTCGTACCTACTGTGCCTTCAACATTTCATATTTTGATGTAGCGACATGATTTCTGATTGCGTATCAAATCGTTATATGCCGATTTTATCTCCACGTATTAAATACGAGTATTATCACGACATCTTTGCCTACTATCGCGAAATTTAATTCAATATTTCCATATAAAGCCCGCTTCCTAACCAAAATCTTAGTACCAAACATAGAAATGGTAACATTATCAGTTCTCTTCGGTCGGTGGAGAACAAACGGTCATTAATTGCCATAAATGGGTTTACTGACATTTTCGTATAGACATATATAGGTATACAATGTTCTATGTATGTAGCATTTACAAGGAGCATAACCACTGACATTTTGGAATGAAATATTAAAGTTTTCCATTTATTAAGCATGCACAAAATTATAGATGCGGCTACGATTTGATACATAATGATATTATTTTCATTAAAAAAATTTATACCCGCAAAAAAAAATCATACTTTGCCTAACTTTTGAACCTCACGACCGCTTGCCATGGGATAGAGTGAGGTCATCCTGAATGCACTTCTTATATAAAAAAAGGTCCTTTACTAGTTACGCTCTCAAAGGTAAATGTATGAAACAAGCCGACCGTATCTTTTTTGTCAGCTAAAAACCCAAATAATCCTATTTCGATCGAAAATTCTTTATTGGGCCGCGTTAGCAATGATAAGCAGTAGGTATCCATCCATTCATTCGGCGCTGATAAGATGGGCCGAACACTGGCTCGACATTTATCTTTAAGATTAATGAGCCAATTTTCTTAGTTGGCCATAAAAAGAATCGCTAGGCCGACCTCGGGGCACCGTAGCCACTTATGGGTTAACTTTTACCCAACTGATAGCTACTTGAATCATTTTGCGAATTTTGTAAAAAACAAAATTATATTTAGAAAAATGCTAATATACCCAGCAGATAAGATACAAATTTTCAAAATCTCTTTATTTTAATAATAACTAACACTAAAACAATACTATTCAATTTCAACAATGAGCCTTGCAGAGGCCATTGATTTTATTCAAATATTATAATTTAATCAAACTAGATCGTTAAGAAATAATGGTGAATAATCGCCGACCAAATGTCCATATGACATGACCATTTCTAAACATTTAATATAATAGCTCCTGACTCTACGTTATTATATAAGTCAGTCATTCAGGTATATCAGGTATAAAAAGTGCTTGAATCTAAAGTAGGTCCCAAAGAGATCCTTATAAAAATATTCTTGAAAATAATAAATATTTCTGTGTACAATATCGTCCTTAAGGGACACACGGATGACAAATGAAGGGATTTTAAATTCAAAAAGACAATTATAAGGGAAAAATTCCCCTATCCCTAGGGCGGAATACAAGGAAACAAATTGGATTAAAGTGTCAAAGGTGAAATAAAAAAACACGCGTATACCTACTTTATCTTTCGCGATGTCTGCGCAACGTCACTGTCTCCTCGCAAGATTACTGCAAAAACGACGTATCCTACATACAAACATACGTCAACAAGGTTCAAATTAGCTTAAATGCAGTTTTTACGACCGCAAACCGTCATATGACGGTTCAGTATCATCGTATTTGCATTTAAAACGGTAAGTAAACATAGAGCACTCTGTGAATGGACGTGTCCGTGTTTATGACTCGTTTTATGATCTGTTAACCGTAAGGATCGCTCGTAAACTGAATTGTTTGATGGTTAGTTGAGTATTTTTTTTTGCGTTTTACGTTACGAGATTTCATTCATGGAATTCTCGTCGTACCGAACTATGCAAATGAGATAGTAAGGATTGTAGCCATTCGGTTTTTGTGATGCGACATGAATTTGGAAGGAAGTCGTTTTGTACTAACTTTTGGGTACATTTACCGACTTTTTGGTCGTATTTTTACTTGAAGTATAGGGTTAGGTGGGATGGTTTTTAATATGGTCGTGTGTAAACCGTTGAACACGATAAATTTTCTATGGTGTCTCATTTCTCGGCAGTCAACATTTTTGCTAAAGACTAAAGTAAAGTAAACTTAACTGCGCCTTGTTTAAAACACATTACGTATATAAAAATAAGGAGCATTTTTACTATGTTTAATAACCTAAAGGAAAATTTACTAACCTACATACATAATATATTCAAAACCGATAACAACTGGCCTTGAATGCGAAATTTAAAAAATGCACAGTGTATCGGCACTGTAAAATTCATAACACAATATTGTACGCTGTCCGCTTTGTTTTTGCCCACATAAATCGGGCGAACACAGCCCGCTAACTTATTTTCGTAGGTACGCAGGATAGATGGATCCAATTCCAAATTATGTCTATCTTGGGAATTAACGGTGGGACGGGGATTCCAGTTTATCCAAAAAAAGTGCGGGGAGAGGGCGCGGGGGCTGTGGGTGGAGTGTAGGGCTGCCAATAGAGCAGCTTGCTATACCCGCGGTTACTCCCGTGAGATGCTGTTTATTCCTTGTTCGATGTGTATTTTTCATATCAATATAAGATTAATGTTTGATTAAAGTTTGTTGTAGTTCATACAATTAAGTATTTTAGGTTTTTATAGGTATACCTACATGTCATATCATTTGCGATGCACATTTGAACTGTTATTTTTTACATCATCATTATATATGTGGGAGAAAGTTTATCTTTGGTTTTAATTTAGATTTATCTTTACTACGAGTACCTAGAGCAAGACCTTTTTTGGCAGTGCATGGGGGGGTGTCACCGAGAAAAGAAACGACGTAAGACGTTACAAAGAATTAATATAATTTTGTTGTTAATATAAAGCTGCATTTTACTACAAGGATCCCACATATATATGTAAAAATATAAGTTACATAATGTATTATTTAAAATAATGCACTATCGACTTCTGAGACTTCACTGTGAGTTGCAACATAAGCTTAGCTTTTAGCTGCATAAAAAGATCATACAAATTGGGACGAGTGAATGGCTTACTAGTGCCAAGTTGTATGATCTTTTTATATAGGTACTTCCATATAAATGTTGAAGAAACAAGCGTCCAGGAATTACATTTTTAAAAATCTAGAAGCAAATGAGGACATTTTTAAAAATTGTCTGTAATCCGAATTTCATGTTTCTGTGCTGATCAAGTCATAATATTTCTTTTATTTTCGTAGCTTTACTTTTATATACTGACGTAAAATTCTACAATATTCTATTATACGAATTTATTTGGGTAACACACTATTAATATTAATTTTACACGTAGGTACTTACACAAATTACTGCACAGTTTACAATCTCCAACTTCCGCACAAAACTACAAATACCAAGACTCGTTGTAGATTAAGATAAATTCGACTGTAACCTTTGACTAAAGCTACTAAACTACCCTAAACACAGCCTACCGCCAACCCTATCTGAAGAACGGATGGGAGTTATTTTGGAATTATGATTCCGGATGCGTTCAGGAGCACCGCGTGTTTCACGCCTCGTTTCCTCGATATTGGGCTGCAACTGTTGGTGCATAAGCCGAAGATGGTATTGTCGATGATATATTTAGTGCCGGAGTCCTAGTTTTGTTGCACTGTGCGAACAATACGGGACCTAAACGACGGGAAATGCCGTTTTACTGTCTTTTACTAAGCACATCTTTTCTAATGCAAGTGATTAAAGTTAAACCAGATTCTTGACAGATAAATATGTGGCTCTTGTGTTATCTGTAGATAACACGTAAGATAAGGCAAGGGAATCTCAGTCAAGAAGATTAATAATCAAGCATCTTTCAAGACTTAATACATAAAAAAATATGGGAATGCTAACCAAAACATGGCTTGCTTAATAAGATAAAAGTTGTCCAATAGACCCAAGACACCTATATGTAGACTACACTACATCTATGTATAGAAAAGAAAAAGCACTCAGAAATCTTATTTATAACCATTATAATTTAATGCGGTTGTTTGTAACAAAAATTAATTTTATGAACTACCCAAATTCGTCCCCTAAAGTCACAGGTGTTCAGAATCCATCAAGCGTCCCCCACGAAACTCATTTAAAAATCCCACACCGAAATTAAAACGTCTGGCCAAAAACGCACTAGGTGCGTTTTAATGGGGTGTCACGGGCTTCTTAAGTATTCTGCAAGCCCTCCCTATAATACCCAGTCTCCTTAGTCTGGCACGTCCTCCCCTTGATATATTACTCCCAGTTCGTCGTACATAATTTTGTAGAGGGGGTTACACCCTGGGAGGGGCGCGCCCGATCCTCACAATACGAAGATTTTGTTTATTACTGTATAATAATGTGCAAAAAGTTTCTTATCAAACAGATGTTGATTGGTGCCGGTTTTTTTCTTTTGATATTGGGTCTGTGAACTTTTTGATAAACATCTTACTTTGGAATTAGATCTATGTAACTAATGCCGTTGTTGTCTGACCTAATGCTTGTCCATATCCATGTTAACCTAAGTACCTACTACCAGTCAAATTAAGCACATTGATGTCCTTTCAAACACAGATTATGAGACCCTTTCGACTATAGAAGGCAAAGATCTTACTAAAGTAAGGAACAAGGATCCTGCCCCCAATTTTGCGATTAAACTGAATTATTGTAAGAAAATTTTAAACCGTCTTGACTCACCCCCCTATGTACCCTCCTACAGTTAGGAGCCATTTATATTAATAAAAATAAAAACTATATTGGCCTTGCACACAAGACCATACTTTTTCTTCAGTCACGTGTTCTATATTGAGTTAAGAGATCAGAGTTGGTCCAAGTTTGATGGAAAATTTGGGGCGCGCAATGAGGAAATATGTCCGGGGTGGCTTAATGTAGTTTTACGACCTCCGCTTCGGGGTAATTATTTAACTTTAGAAGTATAACCACTATATCGAATGCAATGGCAACAAATGAAACGATTTTCTGAGAATTTTCAACATTTTTAAATTGATACTTATTTCAAGTTTCATTATGGCAGCGGTGCATTCAATTCTTCAAGGTTATGTTTTTGAAATACAGCTGGTATCTACAGATTGTCCATTCGTGGTAGTGGTCAACTTAACCAAACTTTTTTTAAGCTCTCATCCAAAACTAGACATGGTTAGTTACATTTAACATACCTATTCATACCTATCTCATTTATCAAGTTTAAATGTACATTAAATGTACCTCATATCCTCATCTAATTTTGGATTAAAGAGTTTAAAAAGTTTGATTAAGTTACCTACCACCTACAGGTGGATTAATAAAACACCTCCTTATACGCAACAAACTATTTAAGCCCTAAATTCATAACTTCACATTCTTCACAGCATGTGTAAGTAACAATACAGTCCATTAGTTAAATTAACCAAGATCTCTCCCTATCTTCGCGAGTTATTTGTCATGCGCAGGGACGCCTGTAATACATTGTGGTTAAGGCATTTAATTTTGTGTTACACATAAATCTTAATTTCGGTAATATGCCACTTAGTTACCATTCCTCTGCTACTATATTAGCCGTAATGGATGAGATATTGATTGTAGGCGAGCTAACTGATGATGTAATGTCCCAATTCAATTCAAAAGTGATTGTTAAATCTTGGATTGAGCACTTTTTCATGTCATTGTCTTTGAATTGAACAATTACATGTTGCTGCAGTCGAAATGATTTTAATTCATTCATTTTTTACAAGTGATGATTTTTTTATTTTTTACTTTACGAATGATATGGAGAAACGAATTTAAAATACAACTTTAAAGTTACATAGTGGAATACGTTCTTGGTTGGTTGGTATCCAAAGGCTGTGCCTGGAAGAGAGTACATTGATAAGACCGCCTAAATGGAACAACAATTGTATACTTTGTCAACTTCTAAGTAAATTTTTAGGTGTGCAATAAAAGAGACTTGGTAACTTTTCTCACCAAAAGTCTTTAAAGTAAACCGAAATGTAACTGAAAAATTATTCTACGGAAGAGTCGTTATGTAAACAAAACTATAACAAAATAATTATAATGGTAAATTGGCTATTACTTTGTTTCAAATAGTTAAAGCTCTAGTTGGTCTTTGCTATATTCAAATCTTAATATTTTTTCTTAGGTTTTTGGTGGTTTTAATTCCACAAAGTCTACATAACTAGTCCACAGGTACTACTTTGTGTAGCGTAGGGTCCCCATAAACTGGGCGCGGCGACGCGTGCGTAGGCGCACTGATCTACAATGCAACCGCCATATTGTTTTCTAATGACTCAATACGATACTTTGCTGGTACTTTATTCTGCTATTGTTTTGTTTCTTTACTGCACTGATTAGGTTTTGTGCTTTGGATTCGGTTTTAGGTAAATTTAGCATACTCTGCATGTGTGTATAATAAGAAAATTTATCCTACTTTATTCTTGTATTGTCGTTAAATATTGTGTCAACTATATTACACCAATTGGAACTCACAGTATATTTATTAAATTCCGCTTTTCATTTTCAGGGAATTTCAAGATATTAATGAAAATGAAGTAAATCTGAATGACAAAAGTTCTTCAAGGCCTACAAAAAGAAGTTCTTCATCCTAAAAATATCATAAATAAATTGTCATGTACCGGAATCCGACCTGCTTTAATAGGAACCGCTAATATTTGCTTAAAATAAAAATACAAGTACAAATAACTAATCAAGAACAACGGGATAAAATTGCATACAACTAATTGCATTCACAACTTTATTAAGACGATGAACTTCAAAGAGGAAGCCAAGTCTCGAGGAACTTAAAACAAGATTAGACTTTGTGAATAATTACTTTATGGCAACTAGGTAAGACGTGACTAGGCCCAAGTTTTGAATAGTTATTGTTAGTTAACATTACAGCGATGTTATAAAACAATTCCTTGGTTCTATTTAAATAATATTATGTTGATTTACTAGTCTAAGCCTGTCGATACTAAATGTTTATTGCTTGCTCTCGCAAGTAAGTTCGTGCTTAAATCGCACCCCCCGGCGAATAAAGCGGTTATCGACGATTACCACTTTTTTAATGTTTTTTGATTTTTGGCCTCTATGTGACCTAACCCATCGCCTGAATTTTTTTCATATTTTTATATGCAATATTATTAGAATTATACTACACAACCACTTTTTTCTACGAAACATAATGTGAAGATATTAGACGAGAATAAAGTAGAAATCAAATATTACCGTACAAAACTTCACTAGTCTAGTCCGCATTGATTCAATGCGACATTATTCGGGATAGTCCTCCCAAGCGCAAAATCAGTATTCGATTTTACCACTTTATTCGGGTGAAAAATTTACGACGCGTACGCTGTAATAGGTTGTTACTACTCAGGTTTGTAAACGGGTGAATCGTAAATTGAAGTTATGCTATTCTTCTTGTTATAAAAGAATGATTATAGAGTCGTAATAATATATTACTGCATTAAATTCAATTTCATAATGCTGTATTAAAATATTGCGTTCGAAAATTAATACGTTATTTGTACGTATACGTTTTTTATTGCAAAAAAAAAAACATTACGTTTTTACTTTCATACACATAGCCATACACTCATCATCATCATCAGCCTATCGCAGTCCACTGCTGGACATAGGCATCTCCAGTGGTTCGCCACTCAGGGCCAACATTTGGAGGATATACCCATAATCGCCACGCTGGGCAGGCGGGTTGACGATCGCAGGGCGTAGCTTCTCGCTCCGGTGACGCTGCCACCCGTCATCGGGCCGTAGCATTTAGCTACCCCTTCAATTGTGATGGTTATACCGCCACCAGTCGGTTGCCAGCGCCTCGTTCGTCATTCGGCAGGATGCACCACGGGCATGTGAGCTTGGCTTGGAGCGAAAAGATGATGGGTCGCTCCCATAAATTCCCATACACTTCTTTAACACTATCTAGCAAAAATTTTATTTCAATGTCCGAAGGAGTTTGGGTCATTTTGTATGGACATTGGCGTCGTTTTTTTAGCCGCCATCATTCATTTTTATATTGTGTAGCACTATCCTTAACTAACATATTAATGAAATAAGATTTTCTGTAAGTAATATTGGAGCGAAGATAATGGCATTTCAATTTTAGGACAACGCATGAAGGAAAAGTACTCTTAATATTTGAGCTAGAGCATTTGTGAAACAAAATAGATTTTTTCGTATGATGTACCTACCTACCTATTTAAAATTTTATTGTTCCAATAATTTATTGCATTCCTAATTGTATACTAACTAATTGATATGTAATTGCCTTTGAAACTTATTGCGCTTTGGAGAATTTCTGTTAGCTTAAAAAATGTTTGCAAATAAATAAATAGGAAACGAAACGAACATAATACGTGGCAGTGGGCTGGCCATATCTGCCGTAAAACCAACAATAAGTGGAGCAGACGATTTAGGACGCTCCGCAATCCATGGGCTGATAACCTTAAAAGAACTGCTGGCATTGACTGAACAGAAACACGCCCGGGATAAAGAATTGTGGCGCGAATTATAGGAGCCCTACGTTCAATAATGGACGAAGCATTCTGTTGATTGACTACATTACTTATTACTTTTTTTCCAAGCCGGTAGTTCTTTTGGAAGTGGAAGACTTCTACGGCTGGTTATACGCTTCGCATAAATCTGACCCGAAAATGAGGATACTATGGCCATTGGCCACATTAACACGCCATTTTACCAAAGACTTGCCAGAATTCAGCATCGACAAAATCGAGATCGCTCTTGGGCAGCTTAAAGATGGAAAAGCCCCTGGAGAGGATGGCGTCACAACAAAGCTTGTAAAAGCAGAAGATAAACCCGTACTGAGGGAGCTCCAAAACTTTTTAACGCTTGAATGGAGAACTCCGAACGCGTGGCTAAGGAGTGTGCTTGTCCTGTTCTTCAAAAAGGGAGTCGAAACAGACCTATTTCCCTTCTAAGCCTTGTCTATAAGCTGTTTTCAAATGTGATCACAAACCGTTTTGTGCGAATACTTGACGAATTCCAACCGCCGAAACATGCTGGGTTTCGGAGTGGATACGACACCATAGACCACATCCACAAAGTGCTGTACAGAAGACAGAAGAGTATAATTAGCCCTGTAGGTATCTTGCATTCGTGGATTATGAGAAAGCCTTTGACTTCGGTTGAAATCTGGTCTATTCTGGAGTCCCTGCAGCGATGCCACATAGATTGGCATCCATACAAGCAGTGATGAGACAGTAACAGTGATCTATGAATCCGCCACTATGTGCATCCAATTACAGAATTAGTATACAAGGCCTATACCGTTGCATCTAGGAATGGGATAAGGGGATGATTTCTCCAAAGTTGTTCACTAATATAATGGAGGATGTGTTCAAAACGCTGAACTAGAAAGGACCTGTATTCAACATAAACAGCATAGTCATAATGGCAGAATCGCTGCAGGACCTACAAGAAATACTGAATGAACTGACTGACTCCTTTGCGCGCATCGGCGTAGGGATAAACTTGGACAAAACCAAGGTCATGTTCAATGAACATGCTCTACCGGAACTCAAAGTTGTTCAAAAATATGTAGGTATACCTCGGGCAGACATTGCAGTTAGGTGGAACCAGCTTTGAGGACGAGGTAATTAGGAATAGTCAGGCTTCAGGTGGTCAGTGCGTTCTACCGGTTATGACATACGGAGCTAAAATGTGGAAACTTACGGTACGGCTAGTCTACAAGCTAAAGATCGTTCAGCAATCATATGGAAAGGGCTTTGCTCGGGTCTCTCTGTCTTATTCGAAATGTGGTGAACTGGCAGAGAACCGAAGTTATCCACACCTCACCGATTTAAAAAATTGAAGGATGCCCCTCAGCCGCAGAATCAATAACCGTTGAGGTAAACAAGTTCTGGAGTGAGACCGCGTTTCAGCAAACGTAGTGTAGGACGCCCTCAGGCCAGGTGGAGTGACGATTTGCGCAGGGCGGCTGGCAAGTGCGCTGGCTGGGTGCGAGACGCTGAGGATCGATCAAAGTAAACAACATTTGGAGAGCCCTATGTCCAGCTGTGGACTCATGATGATGATTACTTTTTCAGGGTTTTGAAGCATTGGTAAGACAAGACTGGGTGGTTATATTTATCTTATTTAACCAGAAACAACTTAATTGTAGTTATTATTAATGACTAGCTGTGCCAGCGGCGTCGCACGCGTGGATATCGCGTTTTAAAAATAATAGACTTCATAAAATGGTACTTAAATTTTAAGTTAGACCTCTAGCAATACATTGGTAAAAACCGCATTTATTTCTATGCAGTAGTTTTAGCGTGATGTGCATTCAAACATACAGGTAAAAATTTCCCCCTTTTTCCCAATACTTCCCTTTACTGCTCTGCTCCTATTGATTGTAGCGTGATGAAAAGTATACTATAACCTGCCCAGGAGTATGAAGAATATTTGTACCAAGTATCGTTAAAATCCGATAGAATTCCTCTTTCGAACATTATAACTTCCGTCAGTGGCCACCAAAATTTAAAACGACTCCATAATGACCCAAATTCCGTAAAGTATTTTGATGTGCTGTGGTCTAAGCATAGCTTAAAAACCTGATTTTGATAGGAATTAGACTTAAGGAGAGTTAATTTAGTTGTAATTCATATTTTTTTATGTTAATTTAATAATAAAATTAAAAAAAAACACAAATGTAGCAATAACAACTATATTTTTAATGTTGTTGCATTCACTTGTTACAGTAATGGTTTACGTAGAATGATCCGCGAATTCAACGCTTACAATATAAACCTATTTTTAATTTCACACGAATAAAGTGGTAAGAAGTTATTACTTACAATAGAATAGACACGAAAAACTAACGAATACTGTCGCTATGCCTCGCTGCGCGGGCAGTTTTGATAGAAGGCTGCCGCGAATAAAGTGGTAATGTCACCCTACGACAAAAACAATAATATTGTTACGCGGTATTACATATTTTTGAAGTTTTATCTATGAATTTCCCTTTAAATTAATTTAGTTTTTAAATATTATGTACAATCAAAAATCTACTTTCAATTAAAGTTAAAAGCATTTATTTGAAAGTTATAGTTTCAGAGATATTCACCGATTTCGGTTTTTTGCTTCTCCTGAAAAATAGCAATTCTGCAATTACCGCTTTATTCGCCGGGGGGTGCGAAATGGTATTCGTCAGACATACCTATCTATCCTTGCTCTTTACGGCATACATAGGCTTTATTGGTATAAAAAGGTTAAAATCCCATTGCCCATGTAGACTTAATTAATGGTCGTCTTTTATTCAAATTTAAATCTGTGTTCCCTCAGGCTACGGAGCTGACGATTTGCGCAAGATGGCTCGATGGATGGCAAATGATGGATATGAGAAGCCCAAGATTAATCAAAATGGTGAACAATTGGAGATATCCAGCTGTGGACAGCGGGAGAACGATGATGATGATGAAATCTGTGTTCCTTATGAAGTACGTGCCAGCTTATTTTATTATTACGTTTCTAAGAAAGGATCTAAGGGTTAACATTGAGCGTAAAAGAAGTTGATAGTAACGAATATCAATGCAGTTTAGCAACATATTATATGTATTACGAAATCCTTGGAATTTTAAAACCTTTAGGGCAGTTCATTTCGATTAAAGAATATGATAAGCCGACACTACGGAATATGCGTTTTTATACGAAGACTATTCGTCCGGTTCCATATTTTTCAAATCTCGTCACTGGCTTATAACGGTCGTTTTATCATATAATATGCTATTTCTTTTGGTTTAAGGTAATGTTCTAGAGAATTCGTCTACTCCTCATAAGTAGGTATGGCTCGCTCTTCGCTACTTCACTCTTCTATTCTTATTTCTACACATACCATCATAGCGCTAAGCAGTGTGAATAGATAACTTTTGACAAATATACAGAAGACACAAGACGATTGATTGTCTGGATACGAAAAAATCTGATCACCGCATCCGGAAAAACGGTCCTATTTATTCAAAGGCTGTATATAAGTTGTGCAAGTTAACGCATTCCGCGCCGGTGCACGCGTGCATAAACCATCCGGGCATCCGATTAAATTATTTAACGTCTTCATTCCCTGCGGTGCACGCAGGTTGCATGCTGGCACGCGGATGTTAAGACACATGGCCTGCCCGCGTAACTCCACATAATATGTATATTTACTTGTGTACGCGGGTACATTAGGTACCTACTGTTGATGTAGCCTTGCAGTTATCGTGAGGATGTACCGGTTAATGACTCCGCATCGTAAATTACTTTCAACATTTTTCTAACGTTTATACGAAAGTAATATATTTACTTTTCGTTTTTTAGACCTGTATAATGCGAAATTTACTGTTTTAGTTTAAACAACTACCTATTTATTTTAAGTAGCAAAAGATCGAGAAATCTCAAGAAGCCATTTCTTGATATAACACGGAAAAAAAAACAATTTTAAAAGTACTTCTGCGTAAACGTCTATTCTCCATAGCATGGACTGGACGAAACAATCAGTGCTCATGTCAGACAAATCTGTCTGTAACCTCGAAAATCCGTGAGAACGTTGTAACTAGAAAGCTTTTAAAAGCTTCGTAAGATCATTAATATCAGCCGATTTTCGGATTTTGTTTTATGAAATTATAACCAGCCTTGCAGTTCACTGCTGGGTTTGCACTTTGCTCGATCCTGGGCTTCTAACATCCGGAACTTGCCAGCCAACCTGATCAAATCATCAAACCACTTGGCCTGAGGGCGTCCTACACTACGTTTGCCCAGACGCGGTATCCACTCCAGAACTCGTTTGACATTCAGGATTAAAATATTTGTGTCAACCGCGTTTATGCAACAAATGTCAAAACACAGCAGCAACCTAAATAACCGACAGATATCCGAGCAATGTCACAACCATAAAGCATCCGCTATAAATAATACGGCTTTAACTGTAGTATATATTATTTAATATTAAAGATCTTAAGGTAAACGGCGAATGCCTGCATTGCCGCGATAAGACCGCCCGTCCCCACCCCGCTTTTTGGGGGGAGCCTTAAGAACGGCCATACTTCAAATTGCGTTTAAGTTAGATAGCTAGTTTGATACATGGCCGCCATTATTGCATATCAAAGAGCTGATAAAATTTCGTAGCAGCGATAAAGGTAATGTTTCACTGAAGATACGCTATGCTATGACTTACTGGGAATGGGTTTGCTTTACCTGAAACAAAGAGTAAGTTGTTAGTATTACAATTTTATCAGTGAGTTATAGTTTGATGTATTGCTTAATATAAACATTTTTATTTGAAAATAAAAAAAAAGTTACTTTGTATTGAGTTTTTCTTTTAATGGACATAAATAAGACACCACACATAAGACCTTGGGCTTCATTTTATGTAATACATAATTTGATGAATGATCCACGAACAATCGTCAAATCATATAAATGTCGTGTTAATGGGATATCGTGATAATGAATAAATTGAGCTATTTATATGTAAATTTTCTAAGTAAAATAAATAAAACGCCTTATTTCACGCAAACAAAACAAAACAACGAAATTGTAGTGACACAATACGCACACATAAACAACGGTTGGAACGAATTGCAAACGTAGCTCTATATCACGACACGTAGACGCAAACAGTGGCGGCGATATAATATCGATACTGTGTCGATACATCGATATAACGTCGATGCTACAGATAGATACGATTGTCAGGGCACAATTTAACAACGTACGCTCGAGTTTCATACGATAGCTAATATTAATGTCGCTAAACTTTGAAATGTCTCTGGGATATAGTCTGATTTATCGATGCCGTTCCGTGTATACAGTTCACTTTTATGTTACTTTTGTATTTATTTTGAATGGCATATACCTAGTACATGCAAGGCGGAGTCGTAAATTGTTGCACATATTTAATGTAACTTCAACAGTGCCAGATGAATAATGACGAGTTGTTAAGAATAAGTAAATAGTAGAGAATCGAATGACAACCTAAACACTAGGGATTACTAGGGAGTACAAGGGATGAGAGAGAGCCCTTCGCTCCCCCGCAGTTCGGTGATGAAAACAAGGCCAATAGTCAAGGGGCTATCATCATAGTCTTTTAGGGAAAGACTCTGACTCTTAAACAGTATATTGCAAAATAGTAAAATAGGTACGTCAGTAAACACCGAACAGATATGATATTTTCGAAGTCGTCGGTATTAACGAAATTTCAACGTTATTCACCAATTTATTCCATTAATAATAAGGCTTTTTAAGGGCTTTCATTTAAACAAGTAGGAATTGCAAAGGATGAGCCAGTCTAGTGGTAATTAAATAACAATATTTTTTGAAAATCGAACATTAAATAAATAGCTTCGGTTCACACAGTCACAACAAAACAGCAATAGAGAGGCGCCGCGGACAGATTAAACAGCGCACTCCAAATGAACGCGCGATAATTTATCGCACGTACCCCCGTGTGTATTAGCTGTATCCGACTAATGCCGGCTTTCGATATTCGGCGCTCGGTTGCGATTCGATATTTACGAGCGAACGAGTCGCATTAGACTGTCCACCCGTAGGTAAATTAGCACAGATGCTCCACTGTTACACAGTGATTCATTCCAAATTGGCTTTTCAGCGGGGAAAAAAACAGCCCGACCACGGATTGCGGTAGACGGTATCTAGGGATTGGCTAAATAGCTTTTAAAAGAGTTCCCGTTTTGTTTCCCTTTTGAGTTCCTGATAGTTTTAAGCTGTTTTAGCCGCTTAAGCGAGCAGTCGATTAAGTGATGCATGAAAATGAGAGCTTTCTGGAATTATACTTTTAAACAAAATTACATTAGCAGTGTTAATAGTAATGACGGTGATAATAGCGTATTATAATGTATTCAGTGTACATAAATTAAATCAATAAAAATGGAACACTATTATAACATTTTTAGACATAGACCACAAAGATTCGATTGACGAAATTAGAAAAATATTATTTTCAAAGAATAACAGCACTATAATCAATCTAACAAATGATTAATGCAGGTCGCCAGCCGCAATGCGACATCAATGATTAACTCCTACTACGGACCACATTGTTAACTTAAGTAAACGAACGTAAAGCCCTCCGGCCGTATGGACTCACTGTTACAATGTAAGGTAATCAATAAACTGACTGGAAACGAGCCTTCATTATAGCCATTACACGGCCGATTTGAATCGACCACTTATTACTGCGTAAGTCGTTGAATTTCACGGCCACTTTTATCTGCACGCTTGCACCCGGAGTGGAAGCCCCACAAAGCGATAGACATCGAGGCGGCTGCAATGTCTTTACGATACTGCTTTGTTAAGAGGTTGCTTCGCACAATGATGTTTATACGAACTAGGAGAACCTTATGGAGCGTGTTGGTCCATTGGTCTCGATTCGCCCTGATAGATTCGCCATCATATTCGCGGGACCTATGTGTAGGTACCTTATTAGTTAGAGTCGCAAAATTAACACAATTTTACAGGAGAACGACTTAAAGGTTCAAAATGTAGCTGTAAGGTACTGTAACATACCTGTACAATATAAATATATGTTTAAAGTTTTGAAACGTTCAAGTATAACATTGTGAAGTGAATTTTAAAAAATCCGTAATTTATTGACGAAATGTTATGTATATTTTTCATTGTTACATTACACAGAAAACTATATAGGTAGCAGCAAACACTAGCTGACTTAAAATGATGACCATATTTGCATATCGTACTTATAGCTAAGTCATGTTAAAATGCCAGTACTATAAGACTTGCTGTCAACAACTTGAAACAAGCGCCTTCATTGATAAGATCCAAAACGTTAATTTCCCCAATAGACAGCGAAAATTGAAAACAAACCTCCAATTATGCGGCCGATTCAAATCGACCACTAAGTGTGGCATAAGTCATACAATTTCACCGGCCACTAGTGCTGCAAAGTCTTGTGTGGTCTATATGAGGGACGGAAGGTTCTTGAACTTTGGTCTGAAATTGGGACTGTTGCGGACAGAACGACCTTTTTATATAGTTTTACCTTTTTAATACGTTTTGTACATAGTTTTATATTTAGAAGTGTTTTTAAGAATATTCTAGTTGCTGTGGTTTTTATTGTTTATTGTTTATCTAGTTGTTGAGTTATACAGTCCGCTACGGCTGGACCATTAAAGTGTTTTTGTGGTTTCCCATTACTCGTTTGATTCCACACCCCCGGTTCCAGCCGTATCAGGGACAGCTTTACAGAACTTGCTCATCTTTACTAATGAACTTTGAAATTGTCGTCCCGCTTAAATCGGTACATTTAGCAAACCTGCCGGTCACATTTATCTGCACAAGCACGCGTAAAGAGAGGCCTTGCCGATAGTCAACGAAGCAATGCCGCTACCATCGCGACCACCATTAGTACACAAGAGCCATGTGGTAAGGGACGTCCCGCTCAAATCTGTACACGTAGCAGCAATGCCGGCCACATTTATCTGCACTAGCTCGCGTAGGGGCCTTACCAACAGCCATCGAGGCGGTGCCGCTACCATCTCGACCACCATTGGTGTGTACCAATAACCGGGACGTCCCTAACCAGATGCCTCTTACACCATTCTTGTGTAAGAGGCATCTGGTTAGGGACGTCCCGCTCAAATCGGTACACGTAGCAGCACTACCGGCCACATTTATCTGCACTAGCACGCGTAGAGGCCTTACCGATAGCCATCGAGGCGGTGCCGCTACCATCTCGACCACCATTGGTATACAAGAGCCGAGAGCTCTAAGTAATGAGCCATCTAGTTAGGGACGTCCCGCTCAAATCGGTACACGTAGCAGCACTACCGGCCACATTTATCTGCACTAGCACGCGTAGAGGCCTTACCGATAGCCATCGAGGCGGTGCCGCTACCATCGCGGCAACGCCTTAACACCATTACACGATGTTTAATTGCAAATTCGATTTGTTTACGAGCTGCAGTGTAGGGGATTTGTTAAGTGGCGATGTGGGGTTGTATGAATTAACGTTGTCTTTTTAAAGGCTCGTGTTGCTTGTTTTTGCAGTTGCATTTTTAATCGCGGGTTTTTCGTTTTTTTACGGTCATACTGGAGCTCATTTCATATTTCACTGTCGTGAAAAAGTTGGACACCAATGTGAAATACCTAGGTTATTTTATGTTTTCGCTTTATATATGCGTGATCTACGTACGTCGAATCTTGATAATTGAAACTATCGTCATTTACCCTCGGAGCCCAATACCATCTATTTTGGCTAGGAGAACTATTGATTTTAGCTTGTGGTTATACCTCTATATTCAGAATTATGTGTACACTTTACAGACAGTGGAATGTTTCGGCTTAGTTTGAGACTAAATGACGCTGTGTGGCCCAATGTGGCATGCCTTGGATTATTTCAAAGAAGAACATGATACTCATATCATAATATCGATTTTTAACACTACCATAAACTGCCACTAAAGCAGTTTTACAAACACATTGCGGCTGTAGTTTATTTTTAATGAACTGCAAATGATAGCCGGTGAAATGCACAAATGTTGCGTACACCAATAATGAACCGGGGAAATTACCTTTAGTATAAATAATCCTTGCCAAAGGGTGGCATCGATGCGCCGGCACTGCAAATCAACCCCCCACCCCCCAACCCACCGCGGGCTGTCGACGATAAATAAAATTCACGTTTTAACAATAAAATGCATTTTCCGCAAATGCTCCCAGTGAATTATAGTTCGAGCTTTACGAGCTTAAAATTATATGGGCACGTGAAATTTTCGATCTCGATAATGCTACGCCGGTGGCAACACTATTTTCGAATTACGACTTTTAAATTAATGCGCTCTGATTGATTTAACATTAATTAGGTAATTTTCTTTAAAGAAAAAAATCTTAACTGACAAATGGCTGATTAGTACCTAGATATTTAATTGTTAAATCCATATTAAATTGTCCAAACTTGGTAACCCAATGTTTACTCAAGTGGTTTGGTCATTGGACTTGACCACAGAAACGCTTATACACAAGATCCACCTACTGCTTAATGTCCGGATAGAGACAGATTGCAATAAAAGGAAAAAAAAAAAGTACCTAGATATATATATATATATATATAAACAGTAATAATATAGATCTATACCAATAATTACCTACATGTTAAAGCCATAGTGATAACGAGTTGACATTTCGTGAGGAATTAGTCGCCAGTGTCGCCACTTTACTGTTAATAGATTGAATGTATATCACGCTTTGCTCGTTACTGTACTATAGTGTAATCTTACCGATCCCCGGTAGGTAGTTATAGCGGAATTACATGATCCAATATGAACAGATGAGCGTTAAGGGCAAACGCACATTTATTACGCCATCCACCTACATAGAGGGTAGTTCTAAATGCATTTCTCCCGTTCACCGCTAACCTAAGCGTCGAGACTCCCTAATACGCCACGTCACGTACGAACCCCAAAAAATGCTTATAAAACATTTCCCGCAGGAAAAAAAACAATGTTTTATTCGCAACAAAAATAGATCACGCGACCGCTTGATGGAGAACCAATAGCGGCCGCCCTCGGGCACAGATGGCGACTCCGGCGCGGAGATAGCAAAAATATGAATTGTGGCATTCGATATTTGTCACTTGAATTACAACTCCCGACGGACACCCGGAATGGTCGAATTGCGACTCGCACCTCGTTTGCGGAATGATCTATTTTTTTCCACTGTATGTGCCAGTGACAGCGTGTTTTCGAACGATCCGCTACGCGATAGCGAAACGTTCTGCTGACTAACCCACACGTGGCACCAACGGAAATAGACAATGTTTTCGTATTCTAAATTCGAATTTAGTTATTTTCGGTCGGCAAACATTTATTAAACTTTAACACAGTTTTGACGTAACCTGTGAGAAATTCTGACGTCTACGTATATTTTACAGATTTTACTACTTTGAAAACAACTTATGACACTGCATATTAAATAAATGATTTATCCATTAGCAAAAATATTTACTATTTTCGATAGAATATAGCTTTTACGATACTATTATTAAGTAGTTTATATTATGCTTCAATATAAATAACGTTTTGATGTTAATAATAGATATAAAAAATACAAAATTTAATATTGATTTGCACAAGTATTGCTTTCAACGTACCAGCAACTGCGGACAATATTTATTCTATTTAGTACCACAGACAGAGTCATTAATTTGTAAACCCAACACATTATATGAACAGCATCATCCCTCTCAAATCTTGCCAACCTGCAGCGTTCGGGGGCAATAAGTAAACACAGCCTGTAATAACGGCCAGTCACGCCAAGGAAACCAATTTGGAAGGTATTTGTAAACGTCAAATATGTTTGTGCGCACCTATTTATTGCGAGCATCCCTCACGTACGAGTAAATAACGGAGACACTGCGATAAAGTGAAAAGAGATACCCGACTCGACAGTAGACATTCGCTTTAACTCCCAAAGTTAAGCGCGCCAAAATAAACTTTACCATTAACGATACAGAGCCGTAATTCGCGTGGGGTTTTAAGCGATCGAGCCTTATAGAGTTAAGGCGGGTGCGTATACAAGTGGAAAACTCAGTGCGCCACGTGCGAATGATTCATTGCCGTCCCTTAATTAAAGAAGATTTTAATTGTATCGGATGTCTGTGAAAGAGAAAATAATGCACTCCCAAATTGGGGTTGGGATTCGGAAATTTATATTTGTTACGCGCCCGAAATATTGCTTTGCGTGTTAGGACACTCGACGAACGGGCCTTTTCGCTAATAAAAACCCTTATCCAGAAACAACAGTATAAAACAAATTCGGCTCCCAATATTTACGGTCTTGGGGAAAAACTGAGGTCATGGCCGCTTTTCCCTTTGTAACAAATATATCTTGAAATTAATGATGAAAAGGCGATTATTATATAATATGGCGAAGATATTTTTTTTTATTATTTTCAATAACATCGAGTTTAATGAATAAATTATACAAAAACCAACAAATTTTGCCCATTATAGGAACATATAGATATTATTATAAAAATGCACACACATCGAATGCACACAGTGTAGGCTGAAAATAATTCCAATGGGTTATAATATTTTAATGATTTCTTGCATAAAGCTATCATCATGAAACTAGTTAGAGGAGAATATGCCAAGTATCCAAGAAAGTACTGTATATTGAGTACATAAAAAAAACCTTGACACTTGTGAACTACCTGCGAAGCTACAGGCAAAATTTAGAAATAACTTAGCAGCGAAACTTATTACAACGCTCTAGAAATTTTATCGATATTATTAGCATCTAATACTATGCGAAGATAACGTCATTTTTAAGGTACTAGTGCATTGTAACAAAATTCTGTACACAATAGACAGTCTAACAAAATTTAAAACGCCCTTAACCAGTAAATTCATTTCGCAGCTGCCGCCAACTAAAATATCTTTCTTAATTACAAAAGCCTTTGTTGAACGTATCTGATCTATGTAAGTCGGGGCGAATGTTTTAAATAGCTACCCAACAAATAGGTTCCGGTTGGGCGAAATAAGCAAAACTCCTTAATGAATAGAGGGTTACACTTAGAATGTACACTCGCGTGCAGAGTAACGGATCTGCGTAGAGGACTTTCTAGCCTTTAATTAAAGTTTTTTTTTTAAATTTATAATAGGTATGTGTTGTCAATACACAGCATTCAGAAAATAAGATTAAGATCATAATTGGCATTCAATAATATCCAAAACAAGATATGTACATTTTAATTTGTCCCATGATTTAATTGTAACCACATTTTATACGACTTTCATCTACTACATATTTTACCAAAACATAATTAAAACGCTGGAATTATATTGTAACAAATAATAACCTCACAATAAACATGTATGTTCAAAAATAAATGCCTCTATTCGTAAGCAAGTTACGTCTAGGGAATGCTGTAAAGGTTTGTACCACAAAAGTGTAAATTGCCATAAAAAGAAGAAATTTCAAAAACCGAACAAATAAATCAACATCAATTTCTACAATTCCAAATTTGAATGTCGACAGAAACTGATGACGGAAGCAGTGTAACGATCCTGTAAAGCTTGGCGCGTACTTCATTTGGCGAACAATGGGGACCCCGGGCTCCGCCCGCGCGGCACTGGATAAATTGAGTTGGGCCTTAACTTGCGCCCGCCCGCGGAAAATTGGGGAAAATCGATTTAAATATCTTGAATGTGACGGCTTATCTCGATCGCAGGAGTTAACCCTCGCGGGGCCTTGTCGCCAGCGCGTTACTTTTATTTGTAAGAACTGATAGACTCTTAACGGTTGGTTCTTAAATGAGTATTTTAAGTAGTGGCGGCAAATATCGACCGATTTGATCATTTTGGATTCCATATATTTTACGAAAAAATAGTTCAATCTTTATAATTTAGTTTGATCTATCCAAAAACTAACAAGTATTAGGCAAAAAAAATGTTTTAATATAATTTTGGCCAGCTCATTAGGCTGACCGGGCCCGTACTTAGAAAACTAATAAATTAGTTCTCGTAAATAAAAACTCGAAAGAAAAATACAAATATTATACCGATAAATCTATGTATACTGACAAAAATACAAAGTAACAGCGATTTCATCTCATTATGTGATCTTCCGTCTGCACTGTTAACGCAAACCTTGTTTAAAATATAATCCAATATTACCCATTTATGTACATAAGTTAATTAACAGCCACGCTCCTTATCAAAAGGACATGGTTATCCTAACCGTGTATAGGTAATCAAGAAATGCCAATTAAGAAGTGCGGACCCTTGCTCTTATTGGTCAGATCTAGATAGTACCCGTCGCGGCCTGTCCTGTCCTTAGATGAATCTTTGCACGCAAGCTCTATACAGTCTAACATTGGTATATTCATAGAAGATTTACGGTCATATTACTCTAAATTTGAAAGTACAAAATTTATTTTATCATTTAATTCTGGAATTGATTTCTTGTGCTAAAGTTAGGTATTTTGAAATATGTCTTCAGGATTTGAAGATAAGAGTGTGTACCAAATAAACATATTCTATTCTATTCAAATATAACTGTCGTATGAACAAATATGTAGGCAGGTCTGAAACGTATAGGAGTGCATAAATACCTCTGCTCATTTCCTAAGGCCCGAAACCTCAAGAAGGTAATCGCCCTTTACTCAATCTAATAGAATCACCTCGTATTGCTTTCCGATATTTACTGTTTGATTTTTTTCCCCTCGCGTCGAGATTTGGGACATTTACCCAAAAGAGGCGTGTACCGGTTGATGGTAATGGCCAGTAGGGTCGCCGGGTACATAATCTCTCTAATTAACAATTGGCCCTACAGTCTATGAGGTGCCAGTTGATTATTATACGGTTCCACAGGTCTGTTTTTATTTTCACTCTTTTTGAGGTTAGGAACTTTTGCGCGCTTTCGTTAGTAGATTTGGCGGTAAATTTTGTAACACGGAAATTTGCCACGGGGTTCTTAACAATTAATAAAGAATCTGATACCAAGATATATGAATGGTATTGAAGGGAAAAACTTAGAAATGTTGTCCAGTCTAAAATTGATTGCGTTAACATATTGTGTACTTTTTATACTTAACAAAGAATGTGATGCCAAGAAACGAAAGCTAATATATGTTTACTTTAAATGAAAACTATGTCAGATAAAACGTCAAATTAAATTTAATGTCTGTGGTTTATCTTCTCTTCTTCGAGTCAGATTATCTTTTTGAAAATGGTATTCCGTTGGAATTTGTTTATCTTTTGATTAAATAAAACATATCTCACAAGGCAAATAAGGCAATAGGGAAGGCATTTCTTATCCCAAAAAATGTTATAAAACATACTAAGTCAAATCAACTGTACACAAAGTTTATTGGATTGATCATGCGCAAATATTTATTGATGGGGACGCAACTAGATAGGGTCAGAATTTATTGAAAACCAAGAACAGTGGGAGCGACATAGGTAACTTACATAAATTGGCATCAGCAGCAATCAGACAAATTGGCTCGATGGAAACCCCTCTAACCGAATTAATCTGATTCGTAGGTTTTCTTAGCGAATCCACTTAGACGGAGGAATATGGGGGCGAAGATTGAATCGCATCGGAATTATTTATTTGTATTATGTACGAATTTGTGCCTATCGTGGTGAAACCTAATATAGAAATAGGTGACTCTTTAGAACCAAAATGTTTTAATAAACGAAACACGATAGGAGACAAGGACGACTGGTTTAGATAGGCATGCATGAGCGGCATTGCTGTGACCCCGACATTGCCGATTTCCATGGGAGGTGGTTACCTGCTGTTTAACTTTAGGTCGCTTGCTCGTCTGCCACCAATAGTAATAAAAAAATACGAAAGAAATCACGTGCTGTCAATGACGCTCTCAGAGAAAGATATATTATTTTGTTATTGTTTATGAATAAGAAAATTTTCTTTCCTGATATAATTTATACATGAACACTATTTCTATCTCTACATTTTTACCACGTTAAGAAGATAGATAAAGACTAAGTATAGTAACATTACCCATCTAGTTAACAATTAGTTAAAAGTCAGTTCGATGTTAAAAAAATTCGAAGCTTTTTAAAATAGCGACTAAAATAGGACGCTAAATAATTTTGTTGCTTACAAAGACAACTCAAAATTTGTACATTTTAATTTGAGCTGTTTCTAAGCTACATCTTTTGATAAAAGATATGTCTTTACATCTTCCGACATCAGCCCTACAAAACATGTGCTTACTACGTACGTGAATAAATATCCAACAAATCCACCTTTAAATAAACAGTATAGGGGGAATAACGTTTTTGCCTCATTCCGGGTAAACGATGCTTGAGATATTTATTAGGGGATGAATCGAGTTTCCAGATATCGGATCCCTTTTCTGTTACACATCTTTGCAAATGAACAAAGCTGCATATTAAATGCAACTCACATATTGTAAAATATCGATCATATTTTATAAGATATCGATATTTCAGACAATGCTTTTTTGACTCTAAGAAAACGCTATCTATTGTCAAATTAATAAAAATTAAAATGGCTTTATTTACTTCGAAATGATGTGATTGAGCTAATTATTAATATCTACACATGGCAACTAGGTAAATATATTATGTATGTATTTATAGACAGACTTTTTATTGCCAACTTTTGTGTACCCTTCCGGCCATGCAATAATAGTTTACGACATTTATACCTATACCTAATAGCTATATACCTTTGTACCACATAATTTGATAGCTCAAACGAAATTCAAAACTTTCCAACTCAAGAAACGTAACGGAGCGAAAGGAAACACAAAACTTTGTAAATATAACAACATCGCCTCCCCTTCAGTCATTAATAACATCTGCTCAAGACGTTCAAATCCGACTTCTGGCGGAAAAACTGATTATCTAATTAGAAGAAAGCCTCTGGAAGTATCTAAGTGCGGGCTAATCACAAATTAATGAGAGCTTGTACCCGGGTGTCGTGGCGCGATGATAATTCCCGACCACCCTGCCGCGCTAAGAACCTCATCAATTATGGCGAAGCCTCCCCCACTCTCGAAGGTCGCCCCGTGGTAATCTAGCCTCTACAGGACACTTGGAGAACAATTGCTAAACTAAGTTAATTGTCCTATAATAAATCTAACTCTGGATTAGAGTTCTTTTCAAATACGAGTATACTATCTTCGACAGTATATTCTTTGAAAAATCCTGTCAAGCTGTCTCCTGCTCAGAATATCTATTCTATATTCAAAGCTCGTCTCGTTAGTCGCTTTAAAAGATCAGGCAACGATACTGACTTGCTTTAAGCCTCAATGCCTAACGCAAGTTACTCTTTGATCGATAAACTCAGGAATTAGAAATAAGTAAATACTGATTATTAAGTTTAAAATTTTCGTTTTAACAATCGGTGTTTTACAAAATGTATAAATTACGATTCTTCCAATAATATACATAGGAAAGAACAATCTGTTAACGTAGAGTAATTTAAAATACTAGATATTCAATTTGTTCAAAATCCTACAGGTGTATTTCAATTTTTTGGTAAGAAACTTCTTCCGGATTCTAACACAAGTCAGTAAAGTAAGATCCGAAATCAATTTATTTGACTACTATACCTATAGTTTACTATGGCACTACGAAGGCCATCGAAATATTTAACTAACTACATCTATACCTTATAAATCCGAGCTCTCTAACCTTTCAAATAATTAATGGCCTTTCGCAGTTGTACCGCCGCTAAACACTTCCGTTCGTAAACCGCACTTGATTTGTTGTTCCGTCCTCATAAGAGTTACTATCTCGTGTTCGGAACGTTTGTAAGCACCATATGGTCCGGGGTTCACACCAACTTTGTTAAAATAGAATAATTTATTGGCCACAACTCCCTTCGCCACTGCGAAGTTCATTGCTTGGGCATCCTTGAAATTGTTGTTGAGACAAATGGTGATTAGTATGTCGGTAGCAAATAATGATTGTCGGACTATTTTTGTATTTGTGTGGTTTATATTAGTTGCTACAATAAGACGAATAACGAACCCCTTAGATTAAGAGACCACAGCTATGATGGATATTCATACAATATCTACAGTAAAATATAATGTACTCTAGCTATCTATATCCGAGATTATTCAAGAACCGAAATAGTGCTCCAACTCAAGAAATATTAAATTCAAACCTAAGAGTTGCGAAGGATCGTTGTTTGTAGACCACAAACAACAGTGATGAATAAGTAAAAAGCGCAAGCTGTCCAATTTAACCATTATTCCTCCCTTTTATGTTATTACGTTGAACACAACCATTACAAACTATGACTCAATCTGTGGGACAACTTTACATAATATACACTTTAAAAATGTAAGTGGCATTGCAATCACTGACATTGAAAAAACTAGCACACCCTACATTTAACTGATGAACTGCTAGATTAGACAATTACGTCATAACGCAGCGAGCGTCTCGAATAAAAACAACAGGTTTATTTAGCAGTCTACAATTTGAATGGGATCACCCTAAACGGGGCTCTTGTTGTTATGCCATGAATATAAATCGTGATAAATTCCTGCGAGGCGAGGCGGGGGAGGGGAGAGCGGGGCGATACGGCGGCCTCAAGGGCTTTTTTCTTAAAAATAACTTTTGTCAGAGCAATTCGGAGCAGCCGCGAGATTAATGGAAAGGTGGTGTCACCCCAGTAATTAGTTTTTAACTAGTTGTGATAAGGGTTCGCGGTGGTTTACGCGCTCAGTAATAACTTTGGATTAATGCTAGCACAAAATTTGCAAGCAGTTTAGCAAAAAACACACAAGGACGAAGGATGCAAACTTTCTCGAAAACAAAAGAGTCCCAAGCAATTGTTCCTGCGTGTCACAATATTTTTATTGTTTCCATATTTCGCGCGTTTGCGGCCCGTCATATCGTACGAGCGAGCATGATTTAGTACGTCTTGCAAAAGCAAAAAAATAAGAAAGTTCTTCCACGAAACTTCTTTTATTCTCGGAGAAAGTTGCGTAAAAAACTGGAGGCGCTTAGAAAAAAGCAATTTTCTAGCTCAGGTGTGTGAGATGTTCTTTATCTAACTTTGCATCCGAACCGCTTTGTTTATGACGGCATATTTTTACGAAGTTTTGAACATTTTATTACGTTGTACCGTGAACTCGTTCTTTTGTACCATTTAAAAAGCCGACGAATAATACAACAATAGTTGTTTTGTAAACTACCATTGTCCACCAAGAAAGGTAATATTGCTACCTGTTAGAAATTACAAAGATGTGTCATAATTGTATGCAATGCAACGGTGTACCGTTACTTAAAAAGCCTGACCCGAGAATTGCATATGGAATTGAATTCGACGCCAAAAGTTGCCTAAATAATAAGCCAGAGAAAACCACATCTCCTTTTTAATGGACACGGAAAATATAATTTGAAATACTCTTTATAGCTGCCATAATGTAGCCAAGTGGGCCAAAAAATGGTTGTCACCGTCTGGCGTACTACATTAGCATGAAGGGTGTGAGGCGTGGAGGCTTTATCAGGAGGGCCTTTCCTTAGGGAGGGACCAAATAATGCGATATTGCTCGTTTGTGCGAGGCCCTATTTATCTATTAAAAAACGTGAGATTTACGGCCGAGTATAGGAAACTTCAGGAAGTTTTTATGTTGTTCCAGCGAGCCCCGGGCTAATATAAGAGATTGATGCGTTATTTTGGCCGTCTTTCGGTGTGTATGCTTGAATACATTTTCTTCGAGAACTAGTTTAACGTTGGTATCGCAACATCCATTAACTTTAATTTATAGTTTCATTTACAGATTTTTACATGTTTAGTCGTGTTAATATTTTTGTTCAAGTACGAATTATTGCAGTTACGGTACTAAATAATAAATAGCAAATTTTACAGTTGAGTTGACTGGTAACTTAATAAATCTTACAGATAAAAGCCTCTTATCATACATTTTTTAAAGGAAGACTGAATAATATCTAAAATAAATCGTATGTTCTTTTCGCTTCATAGTCAAATAGATAAAAAGACCCCGTTTTCATTTGTGACTTGAGCACCGCTAACTTAATTTATGTAAAAGAAACATGCAAGGCTCATTAAAAAGGCTCAAATCTTTATAATTGGAATAATAACGTTTCCTTATTGCCTACGAGGAATTTCTTATCAGCACCGTTAAACTGAGTAAAATTTGGAATTGGTTAATAAGGTAAACTTGGCCAGGAAATTATTATGAATTTGGATTGGTTAGGGATAATTGTTACTAACAATCGTTTGGTCAACATTTGTCAGTTTTCTTCTTTATTCTAATAATTAAGAATACTAACCTTTTAAGCTGATTGAATACGATTAAATCTTCAAACATTCCAGCATAAAATTGCAAACTAAATATAAATGTTATAATTTTTATTATATATTACTCAACGATACAATTCGATTTTCCACACGCCGCTAACGATGGCGTTCGTTTGCCTTAACTTCGGAACGGATTTACAATATACGTTTGGTTTTATTAAACATATTTCGCACAGAATACATACTGTCTATTATTCTGAATTTAAATTCCCAATAAAAACAATCGCGATAACTATCGCTACTATACACTCTCGAACACTAATCATGCTATACAGCTTCGGCTGAATATATTATATATACCTACTTATTCTATTCTTATTTTAACAAAAAGTTTAATCAGTCATTGTATTGAGCAGAGCCCAAATTGCGTGGTCTGCAAGAGAACCAGACCCATCGAAACAATTCCAAAAATACATATCAATCTTTGAAAAAACCATGTCTTACATTATTCGCGGTGACGCCATCAAGTGGCACTTTATAGAAACCCTTAGTTCTGTATGCAAATAAACGTTTCCGCCTCAACAACATCGTCAAGCAAAACTCAACAGCAAAATTGTAGGATACGTCTGATTCTTGAGTCAATTCAGTAAGGTCTATTATTGAATACACTTTATGTTGACGTTCGTTATTTGTGTCCAACAAAATCTTTTGGTGTAAACCGCTTTCAACACGGCATACAAGCCAGGTCGTGACTCTCGTGACTGCGCTAGATCTGACAACTGTTGAGTAATACGTCTTTATGTTCCGAACTGACTGGTTTTTAATAGAATAGATAGCTTAAACAAGGTACTGTCGGCTAGGAAAGGTTGAACCACCTATTAAGATCGGATATTGCTTATTTCAATGTTTGTTGCTCAATCACTTCGTTTAGGCGTTTTATATTAGCAAGCAAAAATAAAAACGCAGAAACACTACTGATAAAAGAAAAACAATTTGCTGTTTCGACATTCCATAGAACGAAAAGTGGTTCGTCTATAAAAGCAAAAATATATAAAATTTTACGTTCATAATCGGCCTTCGATTACAATACTAGTAGCTATAACTAGTTGAACACATGTGTTTTTGATGTAACGTGCGAGGGGCAGAAGCTTGTTAATTTTTAGAATGATAACACAAAACACGTCAATAAATAATATTTGTTAACGAAAAGATTTTTAATAAACCAATAAAAATGTTAATCGAACAAAACTGGGTGACGTTTGCGTTACGTTGCTATGTCGTCAGATGTTTATGTTACCACAAGCATACCAGTTCTTACAATAACGCAACTCTTGTCTCGGCCTTGGAGGTAATTTGTGACGGAAAACAGATTAACCTCTAGTACGAACGGTAGTAAACACTCATTAGAACTTTAAATACGTTTTTTAGTTCAGTAATATTTAAATGTATCGCTCTTTCTGCGGGTACCGGTGGTTCTACATCGTAACAATGACGCTAAGTGCTTGTAACGTGGTAATTAAAAATGTTGTTTAAAGCTATTCGATGTGCTTGATGTAACATGCGTTTGTCATTGTAATAGGTTTTAGTATCTGTAAAAGCCATTTAAATATAAAATACTAACAGATGTGTATTGTAATTTTCTGTAGGTATACGCTTTAATGCTACTTTTATTAGAATATTTTTCCATAGAAAAATTTCTTATAGGCTTACATTAATACCAAAAATACTTAACGAAGATCGACTTTCTAACAAATAACGACAGGAATTAATAATTTTAACCCCATGTTCAATTTTATCTGGCTTCGTAAAATCAACCCTAAAGATTTGACTAGTTAAATTTCCCTCTAATTAATAAATTAATACGTGAATCTTTTTGTACTGAAAATATTATAAAAAGCTAACCATAAATACTTATAAAGGGCGTTTAAAGCAGACGCAATACCAAAAAATTATAACAATCCCACAAACGCAGACAGTCACAAACAGAACTCAGCCACTCTATAACGCGACCAACAAGTATTTATATACGTAAGTGATGCATGTTTATTATCAACCGGGAATATTGGCTCGGAACATAGTGCTAAATTCGCGGCGGACACCCGATACTGTGGTATTATCTGCCATTATTTGTCATTGGCGAACAATGAAACGGGCCCGTGCTGAATAACGCTATCTCACTCAATTACAAGCCAATTATAATAATGTAATGTTAGAAAAATGGTTCGGATTATTAATGATCAGTTGTTTTGTTAATTATCACTTAGGAAATATTGTAAGGATCATGTTTATGAATTGTTTGCGCGCCTAATAATACGGTGTTTCTTATTTAGTGAACTTTAATTTAAACTTGTAGTTTACAGTTTCGGTATCCACGTATCGCAAATATATATTTCAATTAAAAAGATTTACCAAATTTTATTCATAAGAAAACTGTAAGTGTCGAATCATTTACCTATACAGGTAAAATGATCATACTAAACTAAGAGATCGTCTCATATAAAAATAAAACATATGTACCTGTTTGTAATGTCCGTCGAAGAATTTACATCATCATTTTCGAACGTCCCCCATAAAATACGTTTTTGATAGCATTTGGATATTTGCCAAATACCTACAAATATTGTAAGAACTTAGTTTGAACATAGGCCAAATTAGATACCGGCCTAAATGATGAACGGGCCTTGCAGATAACGGGTGGAAAATTAGCTTTGTGATTCATTAACCTATAGTATAACAAAGGGAATGAACTTTACTTATTAAGTAGGGAAAGGACCCGCAATGTAATGAATTTAGCAATAAAAAATATAGATTATGATATTCCTGTAGTACCCATTGAGAATAGAGAAAGTATCATAATGTAAACAGACTTCTAACTATTGAATTATGAATTATATTTTTTTATGAATATTACATGACTGGCAAGATTTATTTAGTATGCTAAATACTTAAATAACCTAGATAAATTTATAGAGTGTTTTATAAGTAAGTATTAAAAGTTTTCTTCTATTAATATTTAAGCTGCTAAAAGGTTAAAAACAGTACAAATAGGCAATGCACTAATTGTCGCCAAAAGTTACGTTACATTCAAAACATGATCAGATCAGTATAATGCAAGTGAATAAATCTAGAAACATTCCAATTCCGTAGTAACACTTCATGAATAAATGTAAACGCTCATCAGGCTATGCGGCCCAGTCTAGCCGTGACGGACGTAGCCGTCTGCTAGCCGACTGCGTAGTGCGAGAGGTTGCCGCGGTATCAGTGCCTTAAGAGAATAAACAAATAAATGCATCGCTCATCAGGCTATGCGGCCCAGTCTAGCCGTGACGGACGTAGCCGTCTGCTAGCCGACTGCGTAGTGCGAGAGGTTGCCGCGGTATTAGTGCCTTAAGAGAATAAACAAATAATGCAAACGCTCATCAGGCTATGCGGCCCAGTCTAGCCGTGACGGACGTAGCCGTCTGCTAGCCGACTGCGTAGTGCGAGAAGTCGCCGCGGTATTACTGCCTCGGGATAATAAATAAATGTTTATTTATTCTTCATTGCAATTTACTGTATGTCTGTGGTTTCTAATAAGACTACCCCACCTCAACAAGACAATGACAAAATCGGTTAGGATGGCGAAGTCGAAGTAGATCTTTATTTACGTTATCAAACCATAACTGCTCTTTAAGAAACACGTCGTGACATTTACTTGCAGACAAGTCACCAGAGCGTTATGCTGGATCACACAATCGACTGTGCTGACTTTACTAAACATGGTTTAATCAGGCACCGTGATGACCTTTCATAAACAGACCAGTTCATTTTGCATAATCAATATTTATTACCTTTACCATTTCTATAATTCTTAATATATGGTAGGTTTACATTTAAGAGATGTTTGTTACACGAATACATAATAAACTGACAATTCCTGGAAACATAATAAATTAATTTGAACCGAGACTCATAAAACTATACTTACAAGTGCAGCAATGACAATATACTAGTTAATTATACTACTGTACAAAACCCAAGCTATTTAACTTAATATTTACCGTACATATTCAATGTATTTTTATAAATACCTTAACAAGCGTCTCATTAAGGTATGAAAACATTAACGTTTCATTAAGACCGTGAAAGGTGAACCTTACAACACGCGTGTGTCTAAAATGTAAATCTACCCATCATCCATTATAATATTTATAAATTCTCTTACATTCATACAAACAAAAAAAAAATAAACAAAAGCCTGTTTCTCAGTACATAAATCACCAGGCTAATTAATTTTCGATTACCAAATTTGTCATGAGCTCCTATACTATACGTGCACTGTTACCACGGGGTTACATAATAAATAATAGCAACGTGAGTTAAGGCCTCCCAGCGAGGAAGCTGGAAGGTTTACGGCGTTACCCGGCCGTATTGTGGCCACCTACGCTATACATTTTGCTTAGCAAATTGCTCAGTTTGCTCACGGTGTCTAATAACCCTTTAATGAAGGAGGATTTCGCCATAAAACAGTGGGGAGGTGCGTAAATAATCGAGCGGTTTTTTATGAAGCGAGCGATGCCTTAATTGGGTAACTGAGGAGTAAATTGTTGTCGTGGATTCGATCTAAGTTACATTGCATGATAATTAAATTAAAAGAAGCTTTGAAAAGAACTTACCGAAAATAAAAAAATGTAAGTAATACCTAAATATGTACCTGTAACAAAAATAAGAAGCTTAATTAATTAAATGCAAAATTAATTGATGAAACAAATGCAGTAAAATATTTCAATTTGGAAGTACAAAATAAAAGTATTATTGCAATTATTTGAAATCAACGGTTTGCTAAAAACGATAAAATTCAGACAAAAAATAGGTTAATGTACATATACTCTAAGTCACGAATACTTAAAACGCGTTAAAATTTAAACTCCACATACTTCACATTCACAGTAGTGTGAAACAATCAGTGTGCAACCACACACAAAAGAGTCCAATCAACAATACGCATGATACCAATCTGCCATTCAAATCTAATATAACGCCTGTCTAATAACATAATGGTAGTTAATTATCACATTTAAATAATGTTACGCAAATGAATGCGACTCGCCGCACGCGACGAACCGTTCCATTCACAAAACTTAAACGGACAGTTCTAATAGCTCATTTGAATACAATCTAGATACACAGTACTTAAGACTCTTAGAACATTGTTATTATGTAATTCTAGTACTATACTCAATTCAATTGCATACACTAAGCGCTTAATTCCCTACTATATCCAGCCAATGGTTATGACAGCTCAAATGAACGCATTCAGACATCATTTATGCCTATTCATATAGAACCGGGTCAAGGAAGTCTGTATAAATCTCGCCGTAGCTAGAATGGTATTTGAAGAATTAATGAGATTAAATTTGGAATTTGAAACAGTACCCGAGAGTGCTTTTTTCAATGTTTACAAGGTACCCAATGTAGACATATCTCAAATCTATATTTGGTTTATCAGATGCTAATTTATGAATACAGTAAGAGCAAAGCTAACCCTTATAGATATAGCTTTATGCATTGCCTTTTAAAGGCTAAAGCAGAACTGAAATAGTTCTCCAAAGAAAACCGGTTTGTTTGTGCCCATAACTGGAGTATACTCTAGGCATTCCAGAAACAGGTAGCATTAATCACAATATTGATAGTTAATGTGATACTAATATAAAATGTAATTGTTTGCCCATTTTACAAGCTACAACAACATATGAACGTCACGCACACATAAAGTTCGAACTTTGGCACACTCCCATAAATCAAGGGGCGTTATGCGCCATGTTTCACGGGCCATCTCCATCCCTTTCCCTCTTGAGCGATTTATTGTACATCTGTCTTTGTCTCGCGTTAAGCTGGTGCTCTGAGAGGGCGAGGGGTGGGGGCAACTGTCTAGTCGTGACGTATTACTCCACTGGCGTTCGGTGAGGTCAGTACATTTTGGATGGGAACATAAAATTCTGCAATCGCTTTCTAAAATTAAAAAAAAAGCAATCAAGCATCCAAACTGAACACTAAAAATTTAGAAACCAATGTAACGTAACTTTTTATGACTTGAAACCTATTTACATTGGCAAGACTTGAAAGTATTTAAACGGGAGGTTTTCCCAATGTAAGCATCTTACTCAAAATGCTAATACTGACCCAACATTTACAGACAAGGATGCGTTAAAACATAATTATAGACTTGAAAATGAGATTTAGGCATTCAAAGAGGTATCGACGACTAATGAAGTACCTGATTCGAATATCGATATCGACGTAAGTGCTAATTACTTACCCGCAGACCGCTCCATAATAATGTATGCCGAGTAGGTTCCCAATGCAAATCGCAAGTTCGATTCTAGAATAGACAATGCGACTCTAAGTTTATGGGACCACCCACACATATTCAGTGCAATGTGGTTTGTTTTGCGATAAAACCTTGGAGATGAGAAATTCGTATGGAATTTAACGAAGTCACTGGCTAATAAGACTTTTAGGATTGTAACTTCTGTAAAGGAGCAACATAGGCACTAAAGACAACAACTACTTATCGTTCCAAATATTCGAGTAGGTGTACATATAAAAATCAGATACTAGTTTTTTAATTAAAACATTTTGTCTCTTACTTCGAATGAATAATGCATTAAAGCTGCTTCATGGATATGTAACTCTAGTTTGTAAAAACAAGAATAAAGAAAGTTTGAAAGTAATACCTTAAAGAGTAAATTTAATGAACTTAAAAATGATTTTAAAAAATATAACTTGTACTTCGCCCTATTTGAAAAACATTATGTAGGAATTATCGTAGCAATGAGAATGTGTATTTTCTATCTGAATCAGTATAATGAACAACAAACTATGTGTAAATTGGTGAGAACCTACCAATTATAACGATAAAGTAAAAAGACCAACATCACATATACTGTTAATTAGCCAATTACATAAGGAACTCTAATTAATTAAGGCCACGACCACTGCCGTTAACATCGGTGTCCGGCGTTCCAGCTTTGGCATGTTCTTATTTGTACGGACTAATTCGACGGCCGTTAAAAGTATCGTGTCCTTGTTAGACACGTCACTGGACGTCCATAAATAGCGCGTTATCTCTCGATATCGACCGCGCGCCGCACTTCGGCGACCTACCCCCTCCCTAATGAATTACACAATGAACTCTCATCTAAATACAGAAAAAAGCTTTTAAAGGCACATATCAAAAATGCCCACAAAAGCCTACTAAGACAGGACTCACAGATTTATAACGTTCTCTTTGTTAAATCACGTAATCTCCACGTGGAGCCAGATATAAATGGAGGCAAATGAAAATAAATGTAGTTCCTCATTCTCTTCTTGCCTATTTACATTGTGGGCGAACATAAATCTGGCTCTGTTTAATCGTAATCTATTTTAAAAATTACCTGTTAAATCACATTAGGACAGATAACACATTGTCCGAGGTTTGTGGTTCACAAAAAATGTTTGTCGGTCGTCGCGGTCGAGATTTGTTGCCTTCAGGGTGGCATCTACATCATTGGTCCTCTAATATATTATGTGGTACACGGCTCGGAATATATTAAACAGGTACAGAACAAATATCGCCACATTTTTTTCTGATACACTGCGTTTTGTTTCGTCAACCGCTACGCGTGCTGTTTGGACGTTTTAAATCATTTCGGTATTACTTGTGCGTGGGCAGGCTTAGAATTTGAATTAATCATTATTTATAGCGCCATGTTTCTGACGATGCGTGGCGTCGTAGCGGCACACCATTCTGGTCAGTTTCCGGGTCTAGTGAGCGCTGTCTCGCCACCTTTTTACCCACATTTTAATTCTTCACGGACTGTCAACAGAGTCCACATTCCCAAACCGAGTTGAATCTAAAATTAAAGCCGTAGGTGCACGTTTACGCAACTAATTTAAATGCATAACAGGCTCTACCTAACTACCAAATAACGAAATAACTACGAAATTGAGTTATTGTTATATTATGATAATGTATGTGTTACTTTTATTAGGAATAATACGGTTTTTAATGTTAAAGATCATTGTCCTTCAGCGCGTACAATAAACTATGACACGTTGATAGAGACGAGTTGTGAAATACAACGCGAGCCCATAGATGGTATGTCCGTGCAATAAAATAATAAAAGCGAAGGGCAGAGTAAAATAAAAACAATAATTAGTGATGTGACGTCGTGCGGGCTCGAGACGGCACGCCGTAACTCTCGCCTACATGCGATTCGTGCTAACGCAACAAGAAATAAGAGGTGAACAAAAAGAAGTGGCTCGCAGCTATAATTCACCCGCAGTTCTGGCCGGAAGATGCTGATGCGGAGCACGTGACAGCGCTGCGCTGCGGACGACCGGACTGGTATTTATTGGAGGAATTTTACCACCATTGTGCATTTTAGGGTCAAAATGTTCATTGGTTTTTTATTTATTTAAAGTTCACTTAGCTTTCGTTAGCATTTTATTGCGCGAGTTGTTTGTTTAGTGTCATACATATTGTATAATATCGAATAGTAACTATTTTAAAACGAAAAGCTTCATATTTTTCTGAGGACCCACAAAGTTAGGTAAATACTTATTATGTGAATCAAATCAAGTAACTGAACTGTAAATGTATATAAAATCAGTTAATAAAAATTACGCTGTCAAACTTACGTAGATTTAAGAAAAAACAGTAACTACACATAGATACACTTGCACAAAACTTGGTACGACTATAACTGTTTGTTTTATATGAAATAGTCTAACATCATTCATTTATCGCTTTGTTTGTATGTACTTATTTAAAAATATGTAATAGCTACCTATAGATTTCAATTCATTAATGGGGACCTTACCCCTTCTTTTAATTAGATATCATCTACCCAAAAGTAGTCTGGAAGAGATCGCTTATAGCGATAAGACCGCCTAAATTGTACCTTAATAAGTCGTTGTGTCAAGTTTTAAGACAACTGTTTTGTGTGCCTTAAAGGAAATATATCTATCTATCATTTAAAAAAATTGTATAATACTAAACATCCATTTCAATTGCCTATTCCAACTAGAATCGTGTAAACTACGTTATCTCTCACATATGTAAACGATGCTCATTATATCGGGCACTGTCGTAAAGTTAGCATGAATAGTCCAACCCATTTATTCGGTTTATCGATACGTGACGTGCAATTAGCACATCACTAGAGCTCTCTCGGGTGCGAGCCTACAAATCATACCGATAGCATCTTCTACAAATTTGAATCGGATCTTATTTATGATTTGCCTTTTTCACGGCTACGTTTTGGGGAAAACTCGAATATAAATCACTGATAAATGGTTATTGGGTTTCGTACCTAATTCTAACTTTGTTGCCGCCTACCAAATTTGAACAGGTATGCAATATAAATTCTGATTATAACACCGATAATGAGAATGATAAGTAACCGGTCGCGTCCGATCAGAATTTGTCCAATTGGTTTGTGACAAACATAACAAAGAAATTCCCACGCAGTTTTTGCGTAAGAACGTAATAATCATAAGACAATCATGTAGTGTTTGGTTAAAGCGATCGCATAAACAAACCCAAACAATAAAGCGAAATAAGCGTTCGAGTCAAGCACGCCATCCAATCGCACCTCGAATCGCACATAAAACCCCGTGCACGCCGGTCAAATTGAATACAGCCAGCTCAACAGGAGCATCCGAATATTGCATTCCCAACCGTACTCGGTCGGGTAATATCGAGCACGAGACTCGAGTTCGTTAGAGCCCATAAAATCGTTTACGACGTGCCGAAGAGCCCTCTTCAATAAACGTGCCATAAAAGTTCGGTTATTCGACGCTAGATGGCGACAGTAGTGGCCGCTTCAAACCGTTGCAACGATTTTACTGCCATCTATGGAGCTTTTTAAGCGTTTAAGGATGGGCGACGGAGAGGGCTGCTTGCCGTCTCGCTCGCACCGCTATAAAGTTTGCGACTACTGATGAGGTCAAGTGTGAATCGAATTTCGTAAGGTGTATTTATTTTTATTTTGGTTGAGATAAGGTAGAGTTTAGGTGAGTGGGGATATTTACTTCGGGCATAGGTAAACATGGACGTGTATCTATTGAATATTACATTTCTTTGAATTGAAATACGTATTGTAATTTTTATTAGGTAATCATTTTGTTTTGCTTTTTCCATATTGACTGTTTTCTTAAAGCAAAACAACATAGTGGCTTCCTCTCGTCTGGTGAATAGCAAAAGAGAAGCGAAAGTGCGTCCGTTGTCACGGGCATGTAAGATGTATTCCTAGTGTACGTTTGTCGCCAGCCAGGCGAGTTAACCCTACCACAAGCGAGACTTAGAAATCTCAAGAGGTCTCTACAATTCTTACGACACTCATGGGTGATAGGGCGGTGATTTCTATTCTTTCACCACACGGTTTTTGTATGTTACAGTTAATAACACAGGGTCCTAATTAACTCTTTTGATATACCATACCAAATCTCTTGTCACAGCTAACTATGATAGGTGTTTTTAAAACAAAAATATCATCTCCTTCCCCCGAGTCTTCTCTCATTATATTATTGTAACAAATTGTACCTATAACATATACGTACCGAGAGTTTCGAATTTAATCACTTCTTATTAGTATGGTTTAGTAGCTTAGAAAAACGTTTAATCTATAATTACAATCCCTTATCTCAATGCATCTGTAGTGTAATGGAGATGAGACACGTTGACTGCTCCTTGATTGAGTCTTGACGGTAGGTACAGGTTTTAGTTGCCGGCCTTCATTTAATAAAGCTGGTTCTGCTACTTACGGATAGTTATCTGCCAGATATCGCTAACCAAAACTGATCTTATTATGAGGAATACGCTTATACATAGTTCTGTCTGGAACTTATAAATGGTATCTAATAATAAATTATTTTGATGTAGTCTGTGGAACGAATTTGATAGCGCAGGGGTTCCCAAACTTTTATATTTCGCGGCGCTAATTGCTTACTACTTACTTACGTTTGGACAATGTATGTTTGTCCTCATTATTGTGAAGAACATTTTGTACTAGTCCCATATAATATCGATGTTAATTTTGTGTTCACTTTTTTGTTTTTATTTACAGAGGGGGTAAACTGAAGATCACCTGATAGTAAGTGGGTAATCACTTTAGCCAATAGACACCACAATACCAAAGGAGTCACAGGTGCGTTGCCGCCGTTGAGATATTTGTAGACTCGCTTTTTGAAGGTCCCCAAGTCGTATTCATTGGAAAAAGTCGCTTATTGCTGAATCCAAAGAACAGTTGCACAAGCCAGGACTACTTATAATAACCTTTGTTCTAATTTCCATAACAAAAATGATTGTACTCACTTCAGGATCATATTAACTACCTTTATCTTCACCTTCTAGCTTCTTCGGTATGTGATTCTTTCCTATCTATACTTATAATAAATCTGTAGAGAGGTCAATTCTGTACATGAAATATATTTTCAAAATAACTATCAGGGGGTGATTAGTGATCGATACTGATGCCAAAAATGCAATCAGTAAAATTTTTGTCTGTCTGTCTGTCTGTCTGTCTGTCTGTCTGTCTGTCTGTATGTTCCTTATAGAAACAAAAACTACTCGACGGATTTTAACGAAACTTGGTACAATTATTCTTCATACTTCTGGGCAGGTTATAGTATACTTTTCATTACGCTACGATCAATAGGAGCAGAGTAGTGAAGGGAAATGTTGGGAAAACGGGAGAAGTTACTCCATTTTTTAAGCTTCCGTCGCGTGTGCAGCCTTAATGGTTAAAGTTACATAGAAATTATGTATGACAGAAATATTTTACATAAAATTGACTAAAAAATATCCCGCAACAGCATATGTCTATCTTTTATGGTTGACTCACAATAACACGTGTAACTCCTGATAGCTTAGCAGTTCGGAGCATTCTGATTATATTTGTTTACTCTTACGTTTATAATACTCTCATTCATCCCTAATTTAAAAAAGTTATCATTATTACCTATTCAATAAAAAAAGAATCATAGAAATCGGTATAGAAACACCAAACTTATACATGAAATAAGCCATCGCGCCGTCGCACGTGGATACTGAATCATGCTATAAGGATTATTTTTGTGTAACGGTTGCCGCGCTCGACACGCGGCGGCGGGAGGGTATAAAAAGGCGGGAGGTCCGAGAGCTAGCTTCATTCAATATTTGGCTGTTGATGCGTTCAGAGCGATCGACCTTATTGACAGACAATAATTGATATTGAGAAACCGTGCCAGCGCGACTTTTAGTTTTTAAATAGTTTATTTGAATTTCTTTTGTTGTTATATTGTAAAATATTCGTTCAAATTAAAAATTATTAAGCGTAGGTACTTTTATTAATTAAAGTAGTTATAAGTATTTATTTTTAAGTGAAGTAGGTATAGGTAGATAGTTTTGCACAGGCGTTTCAGCTTTATTTTCATTTCTTTTTTGTTGTGAGTTGTATATATCGCACCCCCCGGCGAATAAAGCGGTTATTGCAGAATTGCTATTTTTCAGGAGAAGCAAAAACCCGAAATCGGTGAATATCTCTGAAACTATAACTTTCAAATAAATGCTTTTAACTTTATCTATCTATACTTATAATAAATCTGTAGAGAGGTCAATTCTGTACATGAAATATATTTTCAAAATAACTATCAGGGGGTGATAAGTGATCGATACTGATACCAAAAATGCAATCAGTAAAATTTTTGTCTGTCTGTCTGTCTGTCTGTCTGTCTGTCTGTATGTTCGTTATAGAAAAAAAAACTACTGAACAGATTTTGACGAAACTTGGTACAATTATTCTTCATACTCCTGGGCAGGTTATAGGATACTTTTCATCACGCTACAATCAATAGGAGCGGAGCAGTGACGGGAAGTGTTGGGAAAACGCGAGAAATTTAAACCTGTATGTTTGAACGCGCATTACGCGAAAACTACTGCATAGAATTGAATGCGGTTTTCACCAATGTATTGCTAGAGGTCTAACTTAAAACTTAGGCACAAGGTATAGATGGGTATTATATGGAAGTCCGTTATTTTTGAAACCCGATATCCACGCGAGCGACGCCGCTGGCACAGCTAGTTTTTATAATAAAACTTTTCAACACTACTTTACTTTCGTACCAAATCAACAATATCGGGTGTACATCTCCACCTACCTTCTTTGGTATGTGATTCTGTCCTATATTTATGATAATACTTTTCGACGCTACTGTATAATCAGAACATTCATACGTAAGTACCCGCCCTGTATAAATGATTAATTAGCACACAACGTGGTCCGCTCGTGACACCCCCGAGACAGGCTGAAGGTAAAAGCTCAGATTTAAATTTCCGAACGCGCGGGCGCAAGTCGTGTGATGAACGGTTTCACGCGCATTACCCGCCGCGGTAGGGTTGGCGAGTATGCACTGCCAGTGATAAGACATATTGTAAATAAATTAAAAAAAAATAAAATAAAAAAACAAACCAACATTATCTGGTACGAGTATTGTGATTATAATAAATTAAAAAAACACGCTTTGCCACATAGCGCTATCTGGTCCCAAACTAAGCTAAAACGGTAAGGGACAAGATCTGGATGGTTTTGATGATAATGTGATAATGATAATGTATTTTTAACACATAGCTAAGTCACATTATAATTGCCTTCTATGCAAATATCGGAAACACTGTCCAAGCTTCTGAAAACCGATTTATTTATTTAAATAAATAAATCGGTTGGTAAACTTTATTGCACAAAATGGTACAAAAGGCGAACTTAATGACTAGCTAAATAACTTGTCGCAAAAGAACTTGTCCTTTTACTGTCATAGTCAATAGTTTTGATAAATAAATAAACCAAGACATGCCACGCCACACAGCGCCACCTAGCCCCAAACTAAGCCGAAGCTTGTACTATGGGTACTAGACAACTGATAAACTTACTTATATACATTTTTTTTTGTAAATAAATACATATTATACATAGAAAACACCCAGACCAATACAAACAGATATGTTTATGAACACAAATGTTTGTACTGTGCGGGAATCGAACCCACGACCCTTGGCTCAGAGGGCAGAGGTCACTACCAAATGAGCCACCGAGCCTGTCAAAATGATGATGATGATGTGAGAGGTAATATCCACGAATAAAGGGCTTTTCGATGCAAGGCGTTATATTAATATAATCAACGGTCCTAACTCCATACTTCTAATAAGTATTTCATAACCATTAAAATTTCTTAATAGAAAGAGTCAGTATTTTTTAACCTTACACAATATGAAATACGGTAAGAATAATTTCTTTACAAGTATCACTGGTAAAAAGAGGTGGCGATTAAATAAACGCCATCCAATTTCGGAATAATTTGTGCCAGAATTTGTGTTCATTTCTCATGTTGTCCCATTTATGTCCACTCCCGTCGACCCGTTAATCCTGATACCAACATAGTTGTAATTTGTTGCGTCAACTCAAACTATTTATAAACTGATGGCCATGGACCATCCTTAGTTTTAAGCGTATTTATAAATGCAAAATGTTTACTCAACTTTCACAATCCACAGAGCTAACTGTTGATTCGATTGCAAATGTAAACTGAACGAAACATCTAATAATAAAAAGAAATAAATTCTGCATTTAGGTACTCACTGATTTGAAATCGTCTAATCATAGTCAAATTAAAAATTACGAGTATTCAATCTCAATAAGTAATACAACAAATAAGTTTTAAAATGTCAAAATGAATTTAAATCACAATTGTTAAGTCGTAAAGTTAATTTTACAAACTCATCTTTGGGAATCACGTCACTTCAACACCACGGGTGACTCGTTTGTATTAAAAAGAAGTACCTACCTACACATGTTTATTTTTATTTTCATTAAAATATGTTCTGTAACAAATGCTTGGTGACCCTACACCCCGCCGGGCGCTTCGCGGTGGTCTCATTAGGTGACGCCCCTACAAGAAATTTTACATTTTTTTCTTTATATAAATTATAAGTCATACTCGAGTGAACAGGCCGCGGTAACCCTTACCTACAGCCTAACTTAAAAGCTAAACTATATGCTGCGAATGTAATGGCGCCTAAGCTGAAGCGTTACAGACGCCCCAAGAGCTGTACCTACGCATCAATGTATAATTCATTGTAATAAAGGTGAGTGCTGCTAAACATTTTCGCTCGTGACTGTACACGTTGGCGAAACATGAGTTATTGTTGGGAAATTAATACTTTGCAATTGTAGTTTAACTAGGGTGCAGGGATGTTCTAAGTGAATAGTCGGTTAACATGTTAAAACAGGTATCTGGATGCCGCTAGTAATTTGATGTAAGTATCGAGTCCAGGTTATGTTATAAATTTTAAAAAAGGAACACTGTTTTATTTTGACGTAGGTATTTTATTTATTCAAATTCTAAGGTGCCAGTCAGTTCAGACTAATTTATTATCTGTAACTAAAAAGTTTTAAAATAAACAGATTAAGCAACTTTATTTATGAATTAGACGAAATTAATTTGACATATTCAACTTTTTGAGGTCGACGAGAGTCATCAAATGTACTGAGTAATTGCACTACTACTCGAAAAATCTTAGTGTCTGGCAGAGCTTAATTAAGAATCTTTCCAAGAGAATCTACAGGCTAATGCTAACAGTGGCATTCAAATGTTAGAACTAAGTTAGTCTAAATTAGGTATTCTAATTTAATAATCAACTACCAATAGGCACCTAATTACGAGTTCAGTGTCTAGATAAGCGTAATCTGGTCTATTAATAACAAACAAATTTCCCACTAAGATCCGATTGGTATGTAATGTCTATAGATGTAGGTAGGTAACCTAAGTAATTTTATCAGGTTTATATTTAAATCGAATAACCTACTAATAACCTATTAGATTATTAATAGGTACCTAATACGTTTTTATTAACTAGTAAAGATAAAGTGCAGTGGTTTTTATCTTTTATATTCTTACAAACCTTACCCTGACACATAGACTTCTTGATCCAAAATTTTTATCTTGTCTTCGATATAGATCTAATATGTTAGGTGTAATGATACTTCTTCAAATAAATGGTTAAAAAATCTAACTTTTTAACACCAAATAACCAAATTTAACAACAATTACCACCCATACACCATAATGGAAAAATACTAAGAATCTTTGGTAATTGTGAACTTCCATCCAATATGTAACATATTCGCATTATAAGGAAAAAGAGATACTATGAAAGGTTTGAAAATAAAAGAGGCTGTCACTTTGCTTATGATTAATCATTTAAGTATTAAACTTTTCATACAACGGATTAACACTAATTAAAACAACAGAAATACATGTTCAATAATAATAAGCTATAACAACTCTGCCTACCTATTATAAATCATTAATCGAATAATAATTATGCAAAATCAAAGGAAAAGACGCGAAATCCTCGATATGTATCATACAACGGAGGCCATTAATCAACTGCCGAATTCTCGAGTCGATAATTTATAGACAAAGAACAAAATCGATACAAAACATGTTCACAGTATAAATCTCAATAAAATTGATCTCATCTTAAATAACATCATCTTGGAGGGAGCTCGTAGCAACGGGTACGGTTAGCAAAACAATTAAAAATTATTCGAATAATATTTATTTATGAATTAGGCGAAGATACAAATGTTCTGTTTATTTCTTATAAATGTACATTAACAATTATTAAAATAATTAGGTACATTCCACTAAAAATACAGATATCATTCTGATTTTAATCACATAATTGTTATCAGTTAATCTATATAATATGACAAAATTTACAAAGACATAATACGCTCAAAACATTGTAATATATTTCTTATTCAGATTACATTGTTACATGGTTTATGCGAAAAAAAAAAACAATATGAAAAATAAAATACATAAGCTAGTGAAATAAAAACTATTCATACGTCAATTCATTGCATTATTTGCCTTGCTTAATACATACCTAACTCCATAAAGTTTTAGCAACTGTACATTAAATAACTTAAATAATAAAGAATATACGAGCCATTCCTAGTACATGAAATAGGATACACTTCAGCTAGAACAGCAATAAATTCTATAAAACATATTTGAATTAAAAACAGGCTTAAAATATTACAATATTATTTTCAAACATATTTTGTGCTCAGTACCGAGCGTTGTAATAATCACACAATTCGATTCAAGCCTAATTTCCCACATATGCTGACGGTACACGCCACAACCGGTTCGGTTATGCCGGCTATACTTACACTACTAACGATAAACGCATTGTTATCTCTCCTTTCGTCAGAATATTTCAGATTGTTTTGCATTTAATTACTTTTAAATTGTCGATGCATTCAGGATTTACGAAGTGTCAATACAGAGGTAATTTGAATTATGCGTCCTTGTACGTTGGACAAATTATTAATTTTGCAATTATGATGATGGATGGAGGAAAAATGCTTAACAGCATTTAATATCAATAAAATATCACGTTGCTGTATTTTTGTTTAAGTTAAATAAGGTGCTATTGGTTATAATAATATGAAGGTGTCATAGCTTTGTCTGTTTAAAGTTTTTGTAGTGGACCTCAATGTTTTCGGACTCAACCGTTTTTGATTTTTTAAATCAACTGCAATTAAACTATATTAGCGATAAGACCCTTCCCTCTCTTAAGTTCCCTATTTTGTGCAATTAAGAACATTAAAAATCTCTATCAAGAATTAACTCAATTTCAACGTTGAAGTAAGGCCAAGACTTATAAAATACATAGCAAATTTAAAGAGCCAAAATCATTTTCTTATTTAACCCACTTTATGGGGAGAATCTCTACCGTTTTCCCCGCTCCCCGGACTGATGTGGATTTAATGTGGCAATTTCCTTATCAGTTATTTTATCACATAAAGCGTTCGGGAACATTCGCCGCACGCCGCGCCAACTTGCTTGTTTTTGCTTCTGTAGACATGATTTTGATTCATTTGTTACCCTGTTATTATAGTGATTAGGTTAGATATGTATGATAATAACATATTTAATTTTCACGCACATACTTATTTGGCCTAAAAACGATTATTTTTTGTTTTAAATTTGACCTCGTATTAAAACATACGTAACGTACATTCGTATAAGAAGGGCATAACTGAAACTTTTATTGCTTCGTCTTTAACTCCAGAACGTAGAGTTCAATTTAAAATGAATAAAGTCCTACTTTTATAAGTGAGGTTTCATATTAATAAGTTTACAGACAGGCCATTACAAACATACACTAATTCTACCTTATAAGAGGTGTATGTCGTACAGACAACTTTTAGTGCAAACGGGATTAGCAAAGTTGGTCATTTAGTCTATACCTACCTCAAGTCTGTGCTTTCGTGGTTACTTAAAAAATATCAAACCGCATGTTTTTTTTGTGTTAGTTGGTGACTGGTAGACAGGTTGCACTTCAAAGTCAATGAACTGTCTACTGAGACAGTTATTGAACTCAAATGACGTTATAAAAGTATGTTTACAAATGTGTTATTCTAAAACGGTGTATTTACAGTTACATATTAAAAATAAGTAAATTAAATGTGATCAAATTATACTTTACTTTTTTTAACAAACAATAGTTTTTGAAACAAACCGTCATGAGCCAATGCAAGCTCGCCTTTGCTACAATCACTTTCGTCATTTAAGAAAAATATAGGTCGGAAAATAGCGTTTTCCTCTTGTACTACAAATTGTAGATTGAGATTGTCGTCAAAGTCAATTTAGAAAAGTTGTATTTTCATCATTACTCGTTTTATTAGTGACATCAACCGGTAATCCAACCCGGGTTTAACCGCTCTTTAGATGTAAGTACTTAACAGAATACGCCATAGAGGTTCAATTGATTTGGCAAATATCTTTGGCATACGCTTTTGTATTAAACCTTAAACTCAAAGGACAGGCACTAAATAATACTTAAATATGGTAATGAACAGTTCACTCACATGATTTATTAGGGCCAAATACACTGCAAAGGCTTTTGTACCTATAATTTCGCAGTCCTCTCTCCACAGAACTTGCCGGAACTCGGCTCGGGGCAAAAACGAAGTACAGTTTGTATTAGAATATTACTAATATTAGATACAGTTCTTTACTCGTTTTTGGAAATAGCAATAATTAAATTTAAAATTAGGTTTTATTAATTTTATACAAACCCCTGTGGAGTGACTTGGTTGTATTTTTACCGTGCGCATAATTACGACAGTAATCACCCGCTGTACCTAACATAATCATACCTCATCATTTCGAGCATTCATTCGGCTTCCTTTTTTTGTAATTACACATTTCGAATTCAAATGTAGGTATAATTCTCTTAAAAAGGACCAACAAAGTGCTTCCCTATTCCAGATCATAAATTATGCACGCACATAATGATATTAACACACTATGTAATTGTATTACATGTGCCCTGTAATTACATATAGCGAAATGTGCTGTTAAATGCTAAAATTCCGTGTTGCTGCGCGGTTTTCGCTAGTATTCAGCTTACTATGTGGGTATGCTGTGATGCTCGCAAAAATGACCTTTAAAATAAATTGCAGGTAAATTATGGCAATTCGATCGGCCATATGCGGCGGTTATAAATAACATAATGAAGTCAATTAGCCGCCATCTTTAAAACGCAGTTTGGCGTTTGTACTCGCTCAAAGTGGCGTTATGTCGGAAAATTGCATTAGGAGATAGCAATTCAATTAGGGCCTTTGCGATAAATCGATCTTGCAAGCATCTGGGTTATATGAACACAGGAAACTGAATACATGTGAGCACAGGAAATCTATAAAGATGTTATGATGTAGTTGTATCACGCGAGATAAGAGCAGAGAGGTCAAATATGTTTTAATTAATATGTGAAAATTACTCTTAATGGCCAGCAATTGAGCGCATTTTATCATTGTGTACATATGACTGTGATAACGCTTCATGGCTACATTATTAAAAAAAAACATTTAGGTACCTATTTTAATAACTTTGCCATTTTTTTCGGTTGTCATTTAATCAATGAGTTTTTATTAAATACATAGCTATTATAAGTTTCCGTCGAATATATGATTTCAACCAGCCAGCTGTAATCTTAAGCGTATGTTTCACGGTACAATGTTTTTTATCATGGACACGGATCATGTAAATTGATGCCAAGTTCACGTTTCTTAGGTCTTCTTAATGCATGCCACACCCACCTATAAATTGCAGCTGAATTGTATCAAATCAACGCATGCAGCATTTATAAGGTGCGTTGCTAAGACTGACCATGTACTTGGCTATTCGTTTTTAATCTGCATTGGCAGAGCATATTTCTCGCATACACTTAAAGTTATCGTAACCCAGGAAAATTCGAGTTTAATCCAACGATGCAGAATTAAAACCGTCGGAACTATATTATCAATTTTATCGTAAATAAATTTATTTATTACCGATAAAATTGATAATTATTAATTTTATAATAACACAAAATAAGATACCTAAGTAACCAATAGACAAATGCAAACCCATAGTAAATGTTACTGTTAATAAGCTAGGACCAATATTTGAAACATCCGGTGATTTACTAACTGACTGGGTTAGTTTAGTAATGTACTCGTACAAAAACAGTTTTTCAAAGCTACTTTCACAATTTCGACTTTCTGCTCTTTGCTTTTGATACGCTAAGATTACTACTTTATAGCAATAGAAGGATACCCTTACATTGTTCGCTTAAATATTCCGAATGTGAGATTCAGTTAACTGGTGAATCTACTAATTATAACAAGACGTAAGTAATAAATCATGGTGTTTTAAAAACAAAATTTCAAAAGTTGCAAACAAAGACAGAGTTATCTTTTGTATCAGCGATAGGGTTGTCTTCTGATTTAGTCTCACATTAGGTGTACTTTGAATGACTTCGAATTATTAGTTAAGGTTGATTCAAAGTATACCAAAATAAAATCATCGCATTTTCGGCAGTATACTGAATTTTCAATCCATTTTGTACTTTCAATCTAGGTGAAATCCTAATTGTAAAAATTTGACATTTTGTTGCTAGAGCTTTTCCACCACATTCTCTAGAATTAAGTTTTTGTATTAAAGTATTAAATTAAGTGGTATGCAAAAGCATACCATTTTAATTCAAATTTATCATCATCACCCTATCGAAATCCACTGCTGGATATAAGCCTCTCCAATTGTTCGCCATTTTGGGCAAACATCTGGAAGCTTTACCCATAATCGCCACGGTTTGCAGGCGCGTAGGCGGTCGCAGGGCGTAGCTCCTTGCTCCGGTGATGCTGCTGTCTATCATCGGGCTGTGGTATTTAACTACGCCTTAATTCAAATTAGAAAGTACCTAATTGCATCTTTCTCAGATTAACATTATCTATCTTATCGTTTAAACTACACCATCTCACCCTCTCTATTCTCTACCCAAAGGTTGTCGTCTGGAAAAGATCGCTGATAGCGATAAAATCGCATAAATTTATATTTCACCATATTTTGATTTGCTATAAAGTTATAAACAGTATCTATCTATTAATCAAAATTTATTATTTTTATTTTTTTTAGGGAATATATTATCTACATGACAACCCTAACTAGCAGACAAACGAACAGACAGGGATATTTTGCACAATTATGTAGATAAAGATCTTCGTTACAGATACGAAACATGCACTCCTGGCCACGTATTTACGATTACACATATAATTACAAAGTACACTTTTTGAATTCCTTTAACCCTTAAATGCAAAGCCGAAAAAGAATAGGATTATTATACTTTTTTTTACAAGACATGCCACGCTGGGCCACGCAGCGTCTAGCCTCAAACTAAGGCGAAGCTCGTAGTATGGGTACTAGACAACCCATCAATTTACTTGGATACTTTTTTATAAACACACTGTTTTCTGCGTGTTACTTCAGGTTTGCTTGTTTATGAGCAGAAAATGAAAAATCCATGTTTATATTAAGTATTTGACTGGTGAGTCATTTTATAAACCTATTTGTTAGTCATTTTATACCCTTAGTTGATGTCAAAACTTATGCTCGCTTTTTATGGTCCCCAAGTCGTATCCGTTCGGAAACTCATGAAATACATGTAGGTTAGTTATCATAGGACTAATATCTCCAAAAGTTTCATTTCTTACTACTTATTTGTAAGTTGGTTAACTATTCTCATCTGACTATTGTCTTATGTGTACTGTGACGTACACAGTATAATGATTATAGCCGTATGGAAACTGATGTAAAATGTGAACAAACAAGCTTTAGACATTCTATTGTTATTCGTCTATCATGACATGATCATATCATATCATGATAGACAAATAAATATAGAAAAAATCGACGGTCTAAGTACAGTAGGTAATTTCTTCAAATATCTACCCACATACTTCTTAAAATTGTTTACATTAAACTCGATTTATGCCCGATTAGGAATTTTATTAGTAACTATGTATGCCATCTATATTTCAAACTAAATTTGATCGTATACTGTAGTCCGTGTATGTCGTACGACAGTTACGAATGAACAAAACAGATGTACATAATCAGTCAAATACGTAGATACAGTTGCACATTATACTGATTAAATTTGCCATTTTGTGGAGCAAGGAGCTGTCGACGTAGTCACAGAAATGACCAAGACCTTTGTTTTTCTTTATTTAAATAAACATAGAATAGCTTTACTGTTATTCTCGTATTTATCATTGTTGTAACGGCGTACCTGTGTGGTCCGATTCCGACGTGCGATCGCCGCGCCTCACAGCGCTTACACGGACCAAATTATTTATTGAAAATTAATTGTGTGAAACGGAACATCCACTCGTTCTGTTATCGGCTAAGGTAAACACAGGGTTAAGTCGATGTTACAAGGTTTGCGCTTCTTGCTTGTTTTACTTACCAAAAATATTAAATGTGCGTTATTGTGGAAAATACTTTAAAGTATTTTTAAAGAATTATACATTTCGGAAACCACAATTGGATTTTTATGTTATAAGTGACAACGTTTTCGGCTAAATAACCTTCCTCTTATCCGTGTAGTTGATATGACGCCCCAGAAAAAACGAACACACGTTAATTGTAACGTCTCGGCTTATAAAAAATGCTTATACATTTTGATTAAAAATGAATTCATGAGACATCGAATACGATGAAACATGATTGAAACCCGCAATAACAAGTTCAAATAAGTAAGCAATTTAGTTTCACGCTTATCTGACAAAAATTACATCTCCCACAACCTAATTTGACTTTGCCCGATGAAACATTTCGTGAAACATTATCTCAGCATCGATAATGACCACTTATAATTTTTATTTTCGCATCCACCACGCTGCAAAAATATCATGAGAGATGAGGGCCCGATAATTCCATAGATACCGGATCTAAGAAACGGAATAACTCTGCAAATCGTCTAAAACTAAAATAAACCAATTGGCAACACCTTAAAGTCTATACTCCAATAAATAACATCTGATTTATGAAAATTTATCATACTCTTGAGGCTTAATTTTGAAATGATCTTCTTGTTTCGCTAAGGTATGATCTCTGAGAGTTCTATCAGTGTAAATTGGACCTTATCATTAGCAGGATAAGTTTATTTCTGGTTTGCGTCAGCTTGGAAAGAAGACATATTTCGATGGACCGGTGGAAGTGTGTGCGTATTGTTTTGATAAGCTGCAGAACGGGTTTGCGAGATTTATTGCTCGCATGATTTAATGCGAATAAACTACTCGCCTGCGCTCGGTCTATTGATGAATGCTCCATTTTTAGTGGCGTCACCTACATTCTAATCATTGCACTTTGATGTCACTCAGATACCACATCTAGATTGTTTTTACTCTTCGACGATTTGAAGAATTTCATGACTTTTTTCATTCAGAGCGAGTTGCACAGAATAAATTGTTTATTGCAATAGGTTTATCAAACAATTCCACCGTTCTCTATCTAAAGCCAAAGCCTGCCAAACCTTTGGTTGACGGACCAGATCCTCACATCATCTTTTCTTGGGCCTTTTTGTACATGTTGCCATGCCAAAGTTGTAGGATGACACAGCAGAATGTTCCTGCTGATTAATATAAAAAGTAAGATGATATTGCAAGATGAATATGTTTCCTAGTTATTGTCATTTACTCATGAGAAAAACGAGCCTATATATAGTAAAATCCAGAATAAATGATGAACAAGAATCATTTTTCACTGCTATGTAGTCTTACTTTTTGTAGTCTTACATATTTTCTTTCTACATATATTTATCGAAGTGCAAAGCCGTAGACTCCAACTTACCTTTTTCTAGTAACATACTTTTCATGTTTACACTTTAATAACTAAGTGTCAATATTACGTGGGGCCTTTTTAATAACGACCACAAACCAAATGGGCAGCTGACTATATTTAATCCTTCATGACATGACTGACTATATTCAATTAGGGCGTTTTTTAAACAAAGACTAGCCCATTATGGACGCACATCCGTTGGTTGATAATTGTTGGTGTACCTTAGAACACTTTTACTGGTTAATGCACTTTTGAGTCAGCCTTGATAAAACTGACTTGTACAAGCTGTTCATTGAATGTAATGAGTGCCTTGGAATACGATTAGTACTTATAAGGAAATACGTTAGACAGTGTTAAATACGAACTTAAACTCGTAGATAAATGAATACACCATAATCTGATCTCCACATGAAAGAAAAAATAACAGGTCAACCGGATCCCTCATTCCATAACTTATTTTTTACAACCATCAATTTGTTATTAAAAGATTTAGTTATTGTAACTTTAACTACATAGTTTGTGTTATATTTCTATCAAATAAAACAGTAATGTTCATAAATGCAATATTCAATATCCATGACCTTTTCTTTATCCTTGGAGCAATTAAGTATTTATGTTTAAGGCATATGTACCTACTAGCCGTAATATTATTGTTGAAATTTGTATTACTAGTACATTCACTGCGTCATCTCCCCCATAAAAACGCCATTGACAGGTTGAAATTAAATAACGAATGGGTGTACGCATTGTTATTTGTGGATTGGCAGCCCTGCGCCTGTCGCTCGGGGGCCAATCGGAGCGGTGTTCCGCGGCGCCTGCGCACGGTCGCCTGCTGCGTTCGCAGTTCAAACAACCTAAGAAATATTGTGAATGCAACTAATCTGGGCAAGTTTTGCATTTCGATACACTTTATGCAAAACACTTACTCTGAAAACAGGTGAATATTCAAAAGGTACGTGTCAATAATTGCTTCCGTCCATCATCTTGAGAGACGGCGATATAATATATCGTTCATGTTGGAGTGAGACGGGTATACTTGCTCAGGTAAAAGTAATGAGCGTTTTTTGAATGAATGCATTTTAGCAATTATGGCCGTCTGTTTCCTTTAGAATTTGTTAGTTAGGTATGTATATTCTTTTCTAGTGTAATTTTTTTTAATCACTGATAGAACTTTATACACCTAAAAAAATGTTCATAACATGAAAATTTTTCTCCAAATGGCGACGATGGTCGGTGATCCAAGACATTTAATAAGACAGTAATAAATTAGAATCTCTATATCTATGTTGTCATGTGATTTACATACTATAAATAGTAAGTCCTACCTAAATATATTACCTTACTACTTAGTATAAGTACGGGTTAGGCCCCTAATATGCCAATAGATATAGAAATGAATACACTAACAGCTAGAATATTACGGAAATCAATTGAAACAAACTCGCCAATTCACTTAAGCCGATTCAATCGAATAGCACAACACTAAGATTGAGGCGATCTAATCTAAAACACCGCAGGCGCAGTGAACTATGATGTGTTGACTTATCACGGCAATCTTATTACAATACGTTTTACCTTTAGGCAATTGTGGAAATTCCATTATGGCGTACAAGCAAAACGACCGAATCTATTACGTTTTGCTGTGATGCAAAATGCAACTGTTACGTCGAATGCGCAGTTCGGTGCGATGGCATAAATCGCAGTTGGTACTAGATGTTCGCATGTCAGCTGTTTGCTGTCACCAATTTATCGGATTGGCAAGGTCGGGGCTTTGTGAATTTATTATTGGAAGTACGATTTGTAATAGGCACGCACTTTAGGGTTAAGTTTATACTTCTATCTATACAATTCTAGTCTTGTTTGATCACCGATGAACAATTTTAATTAGTAAGTAAAAGTTATACAAAATCGTTTTCGGATTGGCGAATAGTCAGAGCCAATTAAGAAAAGTTAGAAAAAGGTCTAGAGGTCCGAACTTCAGGATTTTCCGGTTATAGACTATTGCCACACAATATCAAAAATATCAAAAGGCATTCGCTTCCCCATCCAGTTCGGAGATGATGACAAAGCCGTCTTGGCTTAGTCATTTAGAAAAAAATACGTCACACAATATTATGAAGTATCCATGAACATTTTCATTAATAAAATTTTCCAAACGTCATTTTCAATTACACAAAAGAGTCCACGAAAAAAAATCCACATTAATCTAATTAAAAAAATATGGACCACATAGAACGTAACTACAGGTTTTCCATAATAAGATCAACTTTATAATTAAGTTAGACATAAACTATTCCCTGCGTATCATACAAAGCATTCCGAATCCAACATAATAACAGCTTAGTATCATTTTACACCGCAATTACAATACGCCCTAGACCTTTTCAGCATCTGATCATACTCACAAATTCATCTAACAATTACCTCGCAAGATCATTTAGTACTTGACTTGAATATTTAACGTCCTACCACGTAATTGGAGAAAAATGTGGCCGCCATTATGTCACTTATTTTTATTTTATTGATGAAGAATTCCGTATGTGTTCGTTATATGGGATGGATTTAGCCCACTGGGTAAAACACTCGACAGATTAAACAAAGCTAATGGATTTAGTCATAATCCCTACTGACAATACATGTTTAAAGTGTCTCTAACTAGTGTCTCTACATTTCCGTCGAAATTATATTTGCGATTGCTCGATCGGCGATCCGAAGGTTCCGGGTTCGATTCTCGGTCGTATACACCATAGTCCTAGTTACGTCTACGTACATGAAAATGTGTCCATCAGAACAGTGATCCCATCGAATGAGAGAAAAAACGTGAAAATCTGTATCTATTTGCGTCATTTCTTTGTTATTCCTCGAGATGTTGTGATGAATTTAAAATCATTTCATTATCAATCAACGCGATATAATGATCGATAATCGATTATGTAGTAACATCAATAAAAACTCCACGTTGTATGAATTATTGTCTATATTGCGTTTACCAATTGTCATGATTTTTTCCAAGCGGCAAAAAAGTCGCTACTACTTATAACACTTTAGTATGAACACAAATTATACTAGGTATTACAGGCGTTGTTAGGGAAATCTTTGGATTATTCAATATGTAATTTAGTTTATTATGAGTTGAGAATATAGTTACTTACAATACAACGATATAATGAGATCTAATTTACTTGGAAACCAAACTTAACTTAACCAAAACAGATTTTTTCATACAGGTAGTAAGTATGAAAAAATATGTAATAACTGACATTTATAACTTTATTTTAAACACTAGCTGTGCTCGCGACTTCGTCCGCGTGGAATAGTTATTTTTTCCCCGTTTTTTTTTTACATTTTCCATTATTTCTTCGCTCCTTATAGTTGCAGCTTGATGTTATATAGCCTAAAGCCTTCCTCGATAAATGGTCTATTCAACACAAAAATAATTTTTCAATTCGGACCAGTAGTTCCTGAGATTAGCGCGTTCAAACAAACAAACATACAAACAAACAAACAAACTCTTCAGCTTTATAATATTAGTTAAGATTGATAGCTGCCGAGTTCATATTAGTAATAATATGTAATTTATTTTTGAAGTAGATAATTAGCTAGATTGATATAATGGCAGTCTTAAATGTTAAACGTTACACCTATAACTTGAATTTTACTATGCCTGCTTTTTCTATTCTTCTATGCTTGTTAAATCTAACGACAAGCTGCCCTCTAATTTCAACTTCGTACAACCACAATCAATATTTCCTTTAAAAAATAAAATTAACGCAAACTTCATTGCTAAACTAATCAACCAAGTACTAGGGATCCCTAAGTCAGGTTCCGCAGTCCGCAGTACAAACGTGTAAAGCCCAATTATGGCGGTGGTAAATCAACATGAACCCACGGGAAATGCCGTCATAATTACCATCGATTTCTGTACTCGGATTACCGACTGGCCGTATTAAATAAAAGACAGTACTTACCAGGCTATGTATAACTTGTAGTACAACAATGGCGTAGGAAAGAAAAATTAAAAGATATTTTTCCAGGTTAAATGTCGTGTGGTTTTTACTGCATAGTAACGGGTTGAAGGCGGGAAGACGCTTTGTGGGAGACGAAGATTATTAATAAAATGTTTTGTTAGTTTGCTTTGGGTCTTAGATCAATGAAGTAAGGTTTATTTTTAACCCCTCAAGCGTCCAAACTAAACTGTAACGAAAATTATACTGTATCGTCCTGCGTATGAATGTTTAGGCGCAGGACGAAACAGTACAATTTTTGTTACGCACAAACATTTATATGCGCTTGAATGACGGGTTAAAACAGTTCATCTAATTATGACTGATGAATGTGAATATGAAATTAGACCTTTACTAAAGATTACCTATAGGTTAGACATAAGGAGCTTTAATAAGGATTCACGGATTCGGATTCCAGACATAAGATAAAAAGTTATTGTAATGAATTTTGATAAATAACGGGGTAATGCACTTTGTAGTAACAAAATAGAATTAACATCATATTAAGCCTTGTCCTATGCATCCTCGCGTAGACGGTTCCCCAGAAGAAACGCTCAAGATAATAGCACCATACATTATTCGCATAACCCTTCATCAGGCGAGGTGGTTACCGAATACGACCGACGAGCCGACGACCGATACTGTCGCTGGGCACGCCACCGTCTCTCGGAAATATTATGGACGGGTTACTGTACCTACAGTACACGACTCGAGAGGACTTTGTACCGATCTTAAGGCTTCGGCATAAGGTTTATTGTTCCACTTTTTTTATAAAGCTTCATGACGCCCACTGTACAAGGTTTTTAAAAATAGTCGGCTAGTTCATTAAGCTAATTCTTACGACCATAGCAAAGGTTTACCTGATTATATAAACTGCCATAAAATATGTATATTGTATTTAGTATGGAGATGTGAAGCTAGATGACACTCAATTGTGTCAGACCATGAACTTCTACTAACTCTACATCAATTTGGCATATACGGGCCCTGTGATTCAGCGAATCTCATACGGAGGAATGGACACTCATATAGATTAAGTGTGAGTGTAAGAAAAAAAGATAAATACACTAGTACTCTAAAGTGTCAACTCTCTGCATGACCTAAAGAATGTATGACTAAGTTAGTCTTTTTTTATTTTGATGCAATAAAGCTTAATTATATAGGGCCAACAATTTGTTTGACCACCAGAACCTATTATCCTTTGGTTCCTTTCTATCACAAAGTATACAGACTACAGACTGTCGTTAGGCACTCTAACCGCAAATAATACAGATGGGTTACATTGAACTTTGACTAAGGGTTAATATGCTACGTTAGCCTACTGACTAGTTTAATATGTTAAGCACTTAAGTAAGTATTTGTCTTTCATTGTGAATATAGGTACTTTTAAATATAGCACAACTTTTTACAAGTCATAGCTATGGCTACATAAAGCCAAACAGTCTTGTTGGTAGTACAGTCTTGTCTCTTCAAACATCAATTTAATTTAATTATAAAATAAATCTTATACTTATTGATTTCCACTTTCATATGTAGCTCTGAAATTAATTTAGGTCATTAAATGACAAAACAGTAATGTCAGTACTCATACAAATGTCATCATAAGGCAACAGTTTCATGGGAAATGCTTTTTCTAACGCAAAATTTTCCTCTTAAAAACTGAACGAAAAATCCGATACATTAACAGGTAGGCAATAAACTGTTTTGTGACGTACGAGACAGGAGGCGCGATATTACTAGCACACACGCAAACTCGTTATAAAGACATAAATAAACCCCGCCATTATATCTCAGACGCACATAAAATTTGGTAATAGGTCTATCTTGAATCATAATTGCATTCTAAGTAAAAGCATTCTCTTTTGTACAGTATTAGTGTAACATCTTCATTGTTCGAACACTTATGTAAACTGCAGTCAACACGCATTTTTCTTCATACATAATATCACACAAAATATAACTTAATAAATCGTAAACAATGTTACAAATTGGGTTGCATTTTCAAAATTTCACTTTCACATTTGATACTACTTAAAATTAATTGTTACAATTTTTAAAAATCATTGTATCTGTAGCGGTGTAAGTGTAATAAATGATACAAAAAACAAAATACTTTGTTTATTATAAATGCCAATGTACCTACAATTATTATTTATTTACACATACATTATTACAAAAATCTGCTCACTTACCTAAACTACTTAAATTAAAAACTAAAACTATCAGCCCTAACCTCAACGGTGATATAAGATACATACTTACAAATTCTAATACAAATAAATCACATACAGGGTTGCTAACAAACGCTTTGTATCACTAACTGCTGCATAATGTTGTATGAGTTTACACGGCGTCTAGTCGGCCGACTGGGCGGTGGGAAAACTTACAGCTGGCACATACTTTTAAAATTTCACACTTTGTTTCGCTGTACCGTATTTTAGTCCAGGCGCTTTAAGGGTTAACGTTTTACGGCGACATTTTGAGACATGTTATACGCATATATACAGTGTAAATAAAAGACATATTAATATAGTTTCATAAATAAGTTTGAAATGTAAAACTACATAGGTAACTTAGTAAAAAGGCCTATATTGTTAATAGTACATTATTATTTTGAGTTCAGGTGCACTATACTCGGTAATTTTCACGTACTTAGTACTCAGGTACTATGTGAAAATTACCGAGAACGTGGCGTTTTCGTTTGTGAATCGAATACATATAGAATATACCTAGTTCGTATCCATAATCATGAAAAAAAATGTAGATAAATTTTTAAATTATCATATCGTCTAGAATCAATCGGGAATATAACAACAATAAACAATTGTTTTAAATTAGTGCCTTAATTCACCCGGATACAATAAGCAGTAGGAGTTGTGAACAGTGCCGGGCCCCGAAGCCATTACTCATAGCGGGCGTGAGCGGTGCAGACACAGCGCGTTGGAACACAGACACATTTTTGCTATTCTAATTTTGAATATAGAACTGTATATAGAAAAACAAAAGACGAATAAGTGCGGTGCGTAAGAACGACACGAGTAGAACGCTTTCAATAATGATGTGTACTGTCAATTCAATTGATGTACTTTTATGTAGCTGTCAAAACAAGATTTGCTAGCCAACTCGCTGAATATTAATCGGTTTTAATGAAATTAAAAATGTAATTTGTAGGTAGGTATATCTTAAGCAACTGAGGTGTTCCATTTTATACGATGTCCTCTTTTACTAAAATGGTATTTAGGCATTTATTACGTCTAGTGGCCACATCCCAATTCTTCAAATTGTTCTTCGCCGGCCTTCTGGCGAATTGCGAATGTCAATTCAACTTTCGACACACGTGTAGAAATTAAAAGACTAGTAGGTATAGTACGCTAGATATGAACAATCTTCAAGGAGCCGGTTGGTAAGTGGAATAAATAAATTTTCATTTAGGTACTATTCCATTATGCGATTTTTTATTTATTTACGTGTTTAATTAAAATTTTGAAAGAAAAAACAGAAACCACAATGAATCTCTAATTTTAGCACTAATAACGATAGCAATCTCCAAACTTCAATTTAGCGAATATGTTAATCATATACAGTTTTAGATTAAAACGTCCATCAAAAGAGGTACGCTTTAAAAGGAAGCCATTAACAAGAATTACGAGTATTTTATTCTTAATTATGACACTTTTACCAGCATCAAGAATGTCTTATCTAAGAAAGAAGCAAAGATTGTATGTAATCTAGAGACCTTTCAAAAACGTAAGCATCCGTTACAATCACATAAAATCCGCATGTTACTACAGTGAATGCAGACCAAAACGTGCCCCACACACAACATTACAATATAATGAACATAAACATAACTGTTTGCTTTTGTTAGACCATTCAATGATCTTACGCAACGACAATTCATATTTTTTATTTAACGACGGCGGCAGAAGAGTCGTGCGATTTTCAACTTTGCCGACATTAGAATAAGTATACGCAAAGTTCAGTATTCGGGGCATACGCTAGAAAACTTCTATAGACGTCTGTTTATAAACACGCAGTATCCAAAAAGTGTGCTAAGATAAAAAATTATCGCGCCATTCGTCACGTCCGTAGTCTGGTGTTCTAGCTCACGTGGGTAATTTTTATTGGGTCCTTGAACTTGTACAATTTTGTCGGTCGATAATTCAGAGGCGGCCCGCGCTCAGCCTTTGATGACTCGGTCACATTAATGTGGAGTGATATCTTACTATGAGCCAGCTAGACAATGTACTATCGAGCGTTTTGTTTAACTTTACAGTACAAACTTGATGTATCGTTGGAAATATATCAGCGATAAGTAATTTGTTCCGAAAAATTCGGACTTTCGCGGTGAATAATGACTTTATACACGACGTGAGGTACACGCGATATCTGCAACAATGAAAATTGTGGGTTTTCATTGTATAAAATGGGCTTTAATTTTTTTCTTTTATTTAAATACTTGGAAACAAACAATATACCTACCTACGTAGAGTGCTGTCTTGCTCTCTTTGACGGAAAAGACGAGGACAGAATGTTTGGCAGACTGCCCGCGGTCTAGTCATTCGATTTACAAGACAAGACCTTGATAAAGTAACTGAGAACTCCGACAATACTACTTTATTGTTCGTAATCAAACAAGACGCGATTTTTATCTAAGACTTGTAAGAGTCTTAGTAGACATAATATTACTTAGTTGATAAGTAGGCAATGCGATGCTACATAAGTCGGTATTAGGTATATATTTCGGTAAATTAGCGAGTAAAAAGTAACTAAATACCTCTAACCTAAATCGCTCATATTGATTGAGCTCAGTACGCTGACTAAGCGGAGAATCCCAAAAAGATAGGTAAGTAGATAGCTACATAATAGACAGTGGTGTACAATTTATACAGTTTTATCACTATTAGAGATCTTTTCCAGACAACCTTCGGTTAGAGAATAGTTAAAAATAACTGGTGAGGTGAATTATCAACTGATTGAAACTTTTTTGATCACGCCTGAAGGTGGGGAATTCTGGTTCATCTACTTTTCTTTTCTATTTATATATTAAACTAGCTGTGCTCGCGACTTGGTCCGCGTGGAATAGTTATTTTTTCCCCGTTTTTTTTTACATTTTCCATTATTTCTTCGCTCCTAATAGTTGCAGCGTGATGTTATATATAGCCTAAAGCCTTCCTCGATAAATGGTCTATTCAACACAAAAAGAATTTTTCAATTCGGACCAGTAGTTCCTGAGATTAGCGCGTTCAAACAAACAAACAAACTCTTCAGCTTTATAATATTAGTTAAGATACTTGTGACTATGGAAAACCGTTTTTGAACTGGCGTTCAAAGAGTTAAAGGCCTCATCGTTCTAACTTTTATGTCTAAATGGTAGACACCTTTTACAGTAAGACAAATGTAAAGTTTATAACAATCCTATGGGATTGCCAATCAAAATTTCAGTTCCTGAACCATAATTCTAAAATGAGAAAATGTATTTTCAAAGATATTTCTGTCATGCAAAATAGTGACATACTCTTTGTAAGTATACTACTAAAACTACAGTTATTACACTAACTCAAGAATCGAATAACCTGTGTACACACAAGTGTGACCATAATTGTTATGCCGCGGCCACACATTGGATTCAACTTTGCGTCCAATCGCTGTCCAATGCCCAATACTAACGCGCTCAATGTCTTCATTATGTCAAAGTACCGATACACACATTGGTGCATTGCGCGCAAAACGTTACGTTGGTGCAAATATCTCCAATGTGTGGCCGCGGCTTTATACTGTTACATTATAGATATGATTATTGTCACCTTGTTACATTACAGCTTAATGTTCCTACGGCAGATGTTTAACTAGCGGCAAGACAAGTGTACTTCCCACGAAGTGCAGTGACAATGTCAAGTAGATAATTAATGGAAGTTGATTTGAGAGCTTGCGACTATGACACTGGGAGCGTCGGTGGTGTAATGGTTAAGACCAATGATTTCACGATTTCCTCCAAGCATTGGTAGAAACCCCGCCACGTAACAATGTGTTTTCAAATTTGAGATTTGTACGTTTATCTAACGCTTTTATGGTGAAGGAAAACATCGTGAGAAAACCTGCACAACTGTGATAAAATTCTATAATTGTATGAAATTTACGAATTTGCACTTGGCTAACATGATGAATTAATCCTTTGACCTCCGAGAAGTGAGATATAAAATCTATTGTCGTTGTCCCGTTTTGAACTGGCGTTCAAAGGGTTAAAGGCCTTATCGTCCTAACTTTTTTGTCTAAATGGTAGACACCTTTCACAGTAAGACAAATGTACCAAATGTAGAGTTTATAATACATACATATAATAAAATTTTCACTTCAGGGTTACCGTCTAACTAAAGCTAATTACTCCATAAATAAATCTCGGTAACTTCAAACACATAACGAATTGCTTAATTAGTATTTAGGTATTTGCTACCTACACGCAAGCTCTAGATATGCGCGCTAGATTTTTTAGCGATAGAAAAACTAAGCCAGACGTTATAAATCACTTTTTGCCGACTTAATATTTGAATCTTGAATAATGGTAGGTCCGTAAGTAATGAACTGAGCATTATTGTAGAAGATTCGTATTTGCATAAACAGTAAAGATAATATTGAAATAGTTTTTCACACGGATTCGCACGAACGATTGCGGTTTGGCGCCCAATGGTAAAGATTGTTTTCGTGGGCCAAAATACGGAATCGATATGATTTTTCACGGCTGTGGAATTTTAAAGTAGGTAGGTACCTACATAACTATTGGAGCTACATGATAATTTTAAATAAGGGCTACATTATAATATTTGAAAAGAAAAAAAATAGGACATCTCTTTTTTGTGACAATTATAACTGCCAGGATAAATATCTGTTAAACTTTTGATTTATTTCAATACGATAATCCACCTCCTTCCAGCTAAACATTGTTTGTTCACCAATTCCACAAAAACAACATTGTGCTTTCTTCCCGTTACCAGTACAAGATACCCGCCCTTGGGCTCACAATGGCAAATTACTGATCTTTGACATCGGCAGGAACAATGGAGAGACGCGCATCGATTTACGACGTGCAACGACTGTCGCGGATTCAATAATCCTGCGCGGGCGCAAGTCACGTGACCCGCGTACGAGCCACTTATTATGATTTACATTTGCCGTTTATCGTGTTTGTCTTGTCGGGAAACTAGCCGCAAACAATTACTTTCGGTATAATCAAGATTTCGCGTCTGCAAGGACGACTTTTGTTTCAGAATTTCGAGAATTTTAGCATAGTCATGAATTTAAAAAATATTAATAATAATATGGTCCCTTGTAATTTGCACTGAGGTCGTTTTATTTGTTCTTAGTTCAGAAATAATACTATTTAAATATTTATCTGTTTAACACATTTATTCATTTAATTTACACTTATGTAGTTAATTAGAGTAAATTATCGTGAACTTTAAATTTTCTATTGAAAATATGCAGCGTTACCTACCCACTTATTTAGAACAACATTTATGATGAGGTCCTCCATTTTCTTGTAATGAAAATAATGATTTCCAACAAATGACTGCAGGCGATTTTAAAAAACAGCAAATTGACGTGATCACGATTTACGGATGAAACGTTGAAACGAGCGATTTGTATTGAATTACAAATTATGCGAATTGAATTTCCAATAGTAACCGAATTCACTTAATTCTTGAACTGCTAGACTCGTTTGAAGAAAACGCAAAAGTGTTGCTTAAATAAAAGATGCATGCTAGAGTTTTCAACATACAAGGACATTAATCATACAGCAACAAAATTAAATCTTCATATAAGTTTTTCAGAGCCACAAGTAAGGCCACTAAAATTGTAATAACGTTCTACGGATAGCCGTAATGCCTTCCGGTTTCTTACAAATAGTTATTATATCGTAGACGCCCTCTGACCGCGTATAATAGCTACATGATTATACTTCGCCCTTCAATTATTGTGATTTGTGTCTTCATTAAAAGTGTTATTACTAATTTACATATTATATTAGCTGGTTTAAAACATTTGTGTATGAAAAGCATAGTAACAAAGTTATCATTGACCTTCAAAGCCTTGTTTTAACACACAATTTTAACGAATGGAAATAGTAGACCTTTTTTGTCAATAATTATATTTCACTCAACGAATTTGATATTGTTGTATTTTTTTTTTCAGAACCTGTGGAAAAGCGTGAATTGCCGCTTCCTTCAATGTGTTTGAAGTGCAAGTGAAGTAGAGTCTACTCAAGATTGGCGTGCGGTATGCGGAAACGTAGAGAAGATTTATGAACACTTTTGTAATACAATGCTATTTTATTTAATTTTTCTGGTTTGTTTCTATACATACATGCATTATAGGCACTCATAATATGAAAAGGTCATCATATTATATTTTACTGTTCACTGAACTCTCTACTATGAAATATTTAAGTACTTACAGACTTTAAAAGCAACCACTATTTTGATATTCCTTTTGCAAGACTTATAGCCCATTACTTTAAATAATGCAATGTTATTTTAAAAAAGGTTTTCTTCAAACTCTATTGTCTGCCTCGAACAATTACTTCATTCAGACAGAATTACCTGTAACCGTAAAAATTGTGCAACATTTTTTGGACCATAAAACAATAAAATCTTTCAACGCCCTTTGAACAATGCTTGCATACCTGTGGTTTTCAATCTTCATAGACATTTTGAATACTTTTAGGGACAAAGACAACACTGCCTTGCGCAAAAACTTTACTCCAAATACCGTTACAAGTTAAGAAAATTTAAATTTTGTGACTACTGCATCAGAAATTCCGTTACCTACTTACGTGTTTTTTACATTAAATTTGTAACATTTTAAAACTGCATTTTTATATTAAGTAAATCCCCCATACTAAACCAATTAAGAATAAACTCGTTATTTTAGAAAACTGTGATCTTTAAACGTTCAGACTTGTTCAAGTGGATCATGAATTTTAAGTGTAAAGTATAGAAACCCTCGCACCAAAACATCTGTAGTGACGCAATCGAACAGCTGATCCTATAAAATAGGTACGCTGTAAACAGAACCGCAATAAAAGGAAGGGACCGTGAGCTTGGCTGCTCGCCCCTCGCGATACCCGCACAGTGCGACTAGCGACCAACAACCGAGTCATCAGACAAAACTAAATTTCTCAAATCTTTTGGACACCCAAAGACCTTTTTCTTTCTTTCAGACCTACCTTTCTGCAAAGTACACAAAATTTCGCTAAAATTAAACACATAAATAAGTGCACGTGTAAAGTGCCGACAAAAGGATAAATGTCTTTAAAGCACAATTTACAACAAAATTACAGTAAAACGCGCCCTTTAATATTCAATACGCGAATATCGGAATTGCAGATAGCATAAAAGCCAATAATTTCCTTAGCAATCGTCATGTTGCGGCCCGGTGGTCGGTCTTGAGTCGTAAACTGACCGACATAACTGCCTTTAGTCGACAATGTGACGTTTTATGCTCGGTCGGCAGGTGTGAACATTATCTTAATTCGAGCTACCGGCTCGTGTGGCCACGGCTTTACGGCAAAATGAATGCTCAAATCATCCGATAACGCTGCGCGATTTTCAGTTAATGAAGTTTTTAAATTAATTGCCGGCCAATTACTTAGCTCGTGTGGGTGATATGAAACCAGGTTGAATGATTCTTATTGCGATTGTACTTACATACACTTTAATTAAATAGCAAGTATTTAATTCAGAATACAATTCACAATGTGAGAATTTATACCTACATCAATATTTTTGCTCAACTACATAAACTTTAAATTAGTTCTGTTACTGTTATACAAAAACTGTGATTCACAATAAAAGATGATTAATATAATTCATAATTAAATGCAGCGGGACTCTCACAGCTACATTAAATCAAAAGTGCGAGCATTTTTCTAAGCAACTAAATCACGGCTTCAAACAGGACACCCAGATAGTCGCAAAGTGAGTAAAAACAGGCGTGAAAATAGTAACAAATGATGATAAAATTGCAATAAATTCCAATAACAACGTGCAAAAGCATTTGCCTCGACAGTTTTGAATTTAAATAGTCGCATCAGGATCGATGTTTGTATAAATCGCTGCGGATTGTTAATTTATTTAAATTAGAACAATTAATTACCGAAATTGACTATTATGTTTGCACTGGGTTATTTATTTTATTTGTCGATATGGTCCTCGAGTTGAAAAGTGTTTTAGGTATGAAAAGTACAGGCACACATTTCGCTTTTTTTTCACTGTCATTAAAAATCAACACAATAATAATTATGACACTTATATATTGTAATACAATAACTTTAAAATTTTAATGGTTAAACTCGTAAGTTAAATGTGTGAAAAATAAAAATGCCAATGATTTTTTTAAAGTTAACTGTGTACACAATTTTAAGAGATTGTTTTCGTTAATCTCCCTGTAGCGTTCAGAGTAACTGCTCATAGATTTAGGGTAGCTAGTCGGTTGTTTCTGAAGTCTGAACGGGGTCAGCGGGCCGAACGGAAGGCCGGAGGTCGCCGCCCTGCCCGCCTGAACTCGGAACTTAACTTCGAAGTGAGCATGAAGCCATGAAATGAGTGAACTGTTAAGTATAAATACAAAAATATGCTATGTATGTTCATGTCTATTTACATTTTTATATTAGAGTGTGAGTAGCATCTTCACTGATTGGAAAGTAAAAACAATTAACAAATACCTATGTTATCAGTTTGGTTCTCTCTTCATTGTGTTCACTATACTTTGTGATTTAATAATAACGATAGCTACAACCTACTGAAATTACAAAAATTATAACTTTATGAGTTGAAAAAGATTTTTAATTTAAATAGTTAGGTACGTAAATATATGTGTATTTAAATTTCAAAGAAATATCGCTTCATTGGTTACATGGATTGTTTAAATTTTTGTGAAATATTTCTGCGGTTTACCTGCGGATTTAGAGAAATAGTTATCTAATTAAGCATTAAGGTAGTCTGCAAAAAACCCACGATTATCCGATAATTCACGCGCTGTGTCAAGAAATGCGGTTTGAATATTCAGGACACCGTGCACTACACTCCAAATTTGTAGAATGTCCGCCAAACATCCAATTAAAACCACTTGCGTGTTACATACCTCGCACAGGGTGTCGAAACTAGGAACCCTGCGGACATAATGTACTCGGGTTTAAAATTTTAAATATTCCACTTATTTCAACGTTTTTAAAGCTAAAAATAATTCCCCTTACATTGCCTAGTCTAATTTTTACCTCGATGTCATGACCTATTGCAAACAATGTCACGCTAAAGAAAATTACCTGCTGCCGTTAAGTTATTCATAGGACTAAATAATTGCCCCGATAATTGAAAGTTAATTTAAACAGTTATTAAAACCATATAGCTGTGTTTAAGAGTATTTTACCGTTTTAATGCCAGTTTTTATTCCACCCACTTTATTCAGGGCGAAAGACTATGTTTGGTTTCGCTTGTTTGTGGAGATATATTTTCTGACGCGGCGGCTACGTGCACTCGCATTTATAATCAACTTCACGTTAGACCTCTTAAGGCAAACGCTTTATGGCACCAATACAATGTAACACATAAAGCATGAAAAAAAAAACTTAAAATTTGTCCACGTACATTTCTTTAAAACATTGCAGTTCCAACAATACGATTTATATTTTCATAAGTAATTTAAAACGCATTATAAGGCGTGTTTAAGACACAGCCCGCGACTGTACTTTCCGTTGTAAACATGACTGCGTGCCGCATAATGTTTATGTATCGCAAGCGCAGTGCAGAAGGAAATTCGCATCAAAATTCTGCGCGGGCGCCGATGATTCCAGCGTTCGTGGGCTGACAACCAAATACATCTCGTGCAGTGCGTGTGAAAAAGTAAAAGCTAATGCTAACTGAGTTATTAGGTATAACAATCTTTTGCCAACATGTTTTTATAAAAAATCTAGGTTTATTATAGGGAAAAACGAGCAGGCGGGTGGCCTGAAGAAAAACGATCCTTGCCTTCTATACACACGCTTATGATAAATTAAGCTTTTGATGTGAATACACTACGCGTTCTGACCTCCAAGAGAAAGGAGTTTTTACATAGGTACAGGTCTTAGCGGGATTGAATAAATTCTGATATGAAGTTAAACATTAGATTAATGTTCGAATTGTATAGAATGTAGGTATAATAATTATTGTAAGATCTAAATCAAAATAAAATCAATTATTACGGAATATATTAATTATTTCTAGAAACTTTTTTGAAGTGGCATAGTTGTATGAGGAAGATAGATCAGATTTGATCTATTGCTCTTAATTCACCTATATAATATTACATAATTCGATCCAATTAAAATACAAAAGTTGCAACAGTGATAAACAATGATTTTGCCTTTAAATAAAAGTCACTAAGTCCTCAGTTGAAACATGACACAATTAAACGAAATATTTATGGACTTCTAAATACGGATTTATCAAACCAACACCAATTTGGAGTACAAATTGCCACTCAATCTACCCATCAAGGAGCCGCTAAGTTTATTTAGGAGCCTCAGCTCGATGTCACCAGGAATACGCGTCCGGCAGAAGCCATCTTCGGCAAGCGATGACAGCAGACGAGCAATGTTGATTCCGATGCGTAAATTGACGATACGTGTTCCGCATCGCATGTTCGGAAAGCTTTGATCAAACGCCGACAACAAATTGAACTGTGGTAGGTCACGATGCCTCGACAATTCCGATGGCTTATGCATAACGGTCACAGGAATTGTTCACTACACAATATCGAGCAAACGTCTGTCGCTCCCGATATACATAACTATACTGACATTTTTAATTTAACTATCAAAGGATGCCGGCGTAGATACAGGAAGGTGGATATCTTAATTTCGTAGTCCTGTCGACTAATAAATTATAATTTACGATTGTGTTCCTGGACAGAGTCAGTGGTAAAAAAAGCGGCCACTATAATAGAAACGTACCTTTTTTCGGCCCGCATGTACCGTTTAACCGAAGTTAGACTTCTGACCGTTTTATCAGCCGGTCAATTTAAAAAACAACCGCGATAAATACTTTTGTCTCTTTCTTCGCACTGCTTATTAAATATTACACAGTATTGTGTTAAAAATAAAACCTATTCTCAAGCAAATATGTTGGCTCGAGATGATTATCATTCGTCAATTATATGTATGTGAACAAACAATTAAGAAATTCTTGAAGAGTTAAAATTATTATGCGAGTACACAAGTTAAGTACAGAATTGTATGGAGGTAATTAATGCAAAATAATCTTGTTTTATGCTAAAACAAGGGGCTACACAATAATTGCTCGTAACTCGAGTAAGAAGACACAAAGAGTTTCAAGTGAGCCATCCAATAGGATTGTTAAAAATGGGCATCGGACCGAGACAGGTATACATCACTCTGTGTGTCCTTACATTAGAAGGGTTTATTGGTTAAGTATGTGGAGGGGCCCATACATCATGGAGTCGGCGCCAGCGTAGTCAGTACCTACCGTCGGTCAAAATTTCCGAAAGTCATCGTTTCTAATACTACAACAATTAAAAATTTTGCCACAGTGTAAAAAACAACGTTCGCAGACTTTCACCTACGGCAAAACGCGAACAATCGAACCGTCCATAAATTTTTATTGGTGGATAATTATCAAGATTCCTACTGAAATGGTGTGATAAACTTTATTGGTCATTAGAACGAGAACCGAGACTAATTCTTGAGTGCCGTGCGAGATCAGTCGGATTAGTCACGGGGTGTAATATGACTATTGATTGACCAAGGATAATTAAGAGGTAGCGAGAGTTCTATAAAACTACGGTAAATGCACCTATTAAGGAACCCCGATAGCGTGATTTTCACGTTTTGCAATAATTATCTGAGAGAATTCTTGTCTTTGATTATTATTATTGAGTTCAATAGTGAATGCTGGAATAATGTTAGTAGATCATTTTGCTAGCTATTTTTAACAATGTCATCAAAATTTTTACTCTTTTGGTCGGCTTTGATTTGAGTAAAAAATATTGTATTAAAAATACATACTTATTTATAATGTCTAACATTGTAACATTTGTATCCGTCACTACCTATAATATAAAGTAATTACCATTTTATACGACTTTTAATGGCAATAAATCAATCAGAAACGACAATATAAGAGCAATTAACGGATATTACAAGTATTACGGTAAATGAGTAATTTCATCGATTTTATTTTTAATAGTGCTTAACTAGATGATAGCATGATTTATTCGAATGCCATCAATCTTTTTCACTTTGTTGCTTCGCGATAAATTGGCAATTAACGTCAATCAAAGAATCCGAGATTCAGCTAGACGCCAACAAACAATGGTAAGAACAAACAATAAGGTGTTTTGTGTGAAGCTCATAATGGAACCAACACTATTAACCGACTTAGTTTAAAAAGAAGATACATTGTTCCGTAAAACGCTAGTTTCGGCACGAAGCCCTGTATATCAAAGAAATAGCTACGAAATATCTCAAAAGATTTAAACGACAAGCAATAACAGCCTCTATGTCGCGTGCAGAAGGTCCACCCTTAGTGCTGAGTCACTAAATTTCACCAAATGAAAACTGTACCTTTTGGATTAGGTAATAAAATTTAAAATTGACTGACTGCGCGAAGATTTTTGTACCAAATGAAAGGCTAGTGCTGCATAGTTATTTATATGAAGTGTGTGTAAAGGTGCACTGTTTATGTGGAATTAAATATGGTTTAATAGTTTACTAAGAACGGGTTAGTGTGCGCAAAAATTAGCCGATGCAATTTTGTAGCGAGGGATAGCAAGACCTTATTGCATATTTTACGCTAATAGCTCTAGACATTTGTAATATTCGCACACTTTATATATGGTAATTTTTGCTCAATGTCAGACGTTGATTAAGTCTAATAATTAAAGAACGACTTTAAGCGAACTGCTAACTAACTTCAAAGATTTTACGTAATTCGTTTGGTTTAACAACCTATTTTTCTTGTAGGTTTAAGATAATAACATTTCAGAAATGTTCAATGAAATTTTTAAATCTCGATTATTTTTTCTGTAAAAGACGTATTAATATTATTTTGATTACAAAATATATAATTTTTATTCTAGAATTCATATCGACAGTAACTCCACTTTATTCAGATTAATAGAGGGTCAAAACAAACGAAATGTTTTAATAAAAAATATTTCTTAGAAATTGTATTTATATCATAACACCGTCGTCTTAATTTTATTTGGAGCAATTTAATACGTTTTCCTTACAGATATTTTAGTGCCTACTTGAGTATTCAAATCCAGTCTGGGCGCCTTCAGTGTGGGGTATCGTGCAACAATTAATTACAAGACAGGCATCAGCCTGCTTTTAGGATACCTGAACTACGTAGAGCGAGGCGAAGCGATAACTGGAAAAAGTGCTTTTAAAGGTATATGTAGGTATAATATTGATTTTTATTTTTTACTGACAATCTCGTTCGCACAGTGGTTGGAATGGTTCCGGGTTCGATTAGAAAATAAACTTTACTACCTTAAGTACTTTAAGAGGCAGTTGGTGAGGATTGGCCAGCGCTTAAATATTTTTATATTTCTATTGTGCCGACAAATAACTTAAAAAATATTTATTAAATGTTAGATTTTATACTGTTTGTTTTTTGCTCACTCTCGTATTGTATATGGTAATTTTTCAGGAACTGGTATAGTTACCATCTACCATTGCAATAGGCTTGTTGTCGTAAAAAATGTTATTAGTTCGTCTTTTAGATTGTTCTAAAATAAAAGAAACAAAGACACAGCCCATTAAAATTACGCGTGACCTCAAAGAGTAGGAGTTTTTTCTCACAGAGTGACGTCAATGACTCTCACTCCTAAATTTTGGAACCTTGTACATACGTTATTTATTTTTTGGAAATGAAAAAAGGAAATATACATGTCCAATATATTTTTATATTCTAAAATACGGACTTGTTATTTATAATGTAATTGTTTTGACTCTTGAAGCATCCCTATTATACCACACATTTAAGGTTAATAATATCCTCAAAAAAATGTTTTTTTCTTTTTAGCGTGTCTGAACTATAATATTTTAATTAATGTGTCTACTTACTATAAATTATGTATTTGCATATTTTTACAACAATTTAATTTTACAATTTTTACTTTGAAAAACTCGTAAAATGTTTGTAATATATTCAGACATCAGAACACTCTTGATATCGCTAATATATTTCGATACTTAATAGCTTCAATTGGAAACACCACCTTACATGATATTCACTGCATGCGACTGACAGACCAGACAACTTATAATACATTCTTATTTACATACAACAAGACAAAGAAGATAAATAATGATATGGGGCAACGTTTCTATGTGTGTCATTCTCTTCATAAGTTTAAGTACTCTTACTGTGTCTATTTATTACTAAATCACTTTACTTTGTGTTGTAGAAATTTAAAAATTCTTATTCATTTCAGTATTCAGTTAGTGATATTGCCACTTCAAGAAAATTTCATTTTCTGGTTAATATTGACATTATTAAGAAATATCATTTAAAAAACAAACGAAGCATAGGCATAAGCAATCCCGTATTCAGGAAATAGAACAAAAGAAATTGCAAAGCACCTAACTAACTATCGGCGCAATTGCAGGTATTGGTGAGGAGGCAAACCACAAGGGATAGCTGTCAGCCTGTGATTTTCAATGCAACGCGTAATGTACGGGTCACGGCTCGCGAGATAGGTGATTTTGTACGACCTTTTATACATCTCTTGCGTTTCACAGTACTTAACGATGATCAACTGAAAACAATATCTTTTTATCAAGATTTATAAGATATGTACCTATTATATGAAAATACCATACCTTTACTTAAATTAAATAAATGTTACATCCTGGAAATGTCAAGAGATATTTTAACAAGAAATAACCAATATAACATTTGGGTAATACATGCTGTCAATTAATGTCTACATGAAATATATTACATCAAATTAGTGCTAATTTTAATTTTACACATATTTTGGTACTGGATTGCCTTTGATGCAACGCTGGAGTCCACAAAAAGATTACACCACGAGGTAGTCGGCGTTCATATTTATCACTTCACAGCTGCGCACCTATGATCGATCCTTATCCAAGATGGCCGCCGGCGCACGCCGCGAACAGGCGGGAAACAAGCGCGGGCGCACCTCCTCCAACGTAGCGGGTCCGTCAATCTTTAATTCAATCCGATTTGAATTTTGAACACTTCTTTATTTTTAATTCACTGGTAATTCAAACGCAACGTACGTGCTTACGCGCACACGGTTTGCGTTGCACTAAAGTTCTTAAAAAGCACTCATAATAGGTACGTATTCAGAACTTGAAAACCATAAAACATATCTCCCCCATTATTAGTTTATGGCTGGCGACTGTTACCGGCTATTATGCTGTTGTTTTGTGTGTGTGAGTGTCTGTTTGTTTTTATTGTGTGCGGTTGAAGGCCGAGCAAATTTGGGCAACCGTCATCGAAAATGTATTACAATATCTCAATTGTTATAACTTGGAACAATAGATCGGTCAGGGAAGGTTTTTTTGAATAATTAAAAATTTGCACAACTATATTACATTTCAATTATGGACATTTTATACTTTTAAGTTTTTAATGTCCGTGTAATAATAGTGCTGTATTTTGGGATAAATTAAAAAATATTACGTTATAAATAGGCCATATATATATATATTTTTAATCCAGTTATTGCTAATATTTTTATTTGCTAATATTAGCAATAACTGGATGGACGTTTTATATCAGAGTTGAGATAACAATAATTTTTAAGAGCATCTTTTTTGGACAAAAATTCTGAAGTAGAGCCACCATCAATGCGAAGTTTTGCCATTATGACGAGGTCGGCATTCTTGTAGAGAACTAACATTGTTGCGAAAAAATTCTCAAGGAATATGTCTTATTTTAGTGATTATAAATGGTGTTTGTTAATAAACAAATTTTACAAATGAATTTGATGTGAAATGTCTTTTTAAAAGAACCTGAATAAGTAATAAATTTTTAATCTTAGCTAAACATTGTAACTTTACATGTTTTTGAGTACCTACTGAGAGTGTTATGTATGCTGCTTAGATATTTATGTTAATGAACTAATAGATACATTTAAAATCAATATGGAAGTAGAGACACCTTGTAATTAAAAGTATCTACTTTGAATTATTTTATTGCATTCTGTAGAAGCACAAGCAGGTACTTTTAGGAAATGGTGTCTTTTTGTAAAGAAATACTTTTAATTTTGAGTTTCATTCAGTAAAAGTGAGCTTTTTACAAAAATTATGAAACCAAAAAAAATTAAATACATATTGAATTGAAAAGAATTAGGCTAAGTATTGTCCAGCAGTGGACTGACGTGGGCTGATGATGATGATGATGATGATGATGAGGCTAAGTATTCTTGTAAAGGTAGTTTTTAGTTGAATATGAAATAAAATAAAAAATTGCGGGCACATTTTGAATATTCCGAACATACAGTCGGAAACAAATTTACGAGACTGTATCAATCGAAAATGTTCGAAGCAATCAAAATACTGCATCGGATCACTTTGCAAGTAACCAACTAGGTAGGTAGTGATTACAATATCTCATTTCCCTTTTGATAAAGGTCCATTTAAAACGTTCGAGCCCTGAAGCGAATTAAGTCGCCAATTTTGGAACTGGTTTAGAAATTATAGGGTCAGGCCACGGTATGAGGTTAGACGAAGTTTTTAAACGCAAAGCGAGCGAAACAACTTGGGCCGTGACTGGGTGAGTGCACGGAGAGTTCCGTACATTAGGTTTGTAGCTATTACTTGATTGAAGTTTTGTTATTTCAGTGATTTAGTCAATTTAAAAAAAAAATTAAATGTTTTTGAACTTATTTCATTTTTTTTTTTGTGACTAGGTATTTTTTATTTTTTTATTATCCTATCTTGTTGAACCTTGTAGGCGCTGGTGAGTCACTACACGTATAAATCTGCGTCAAAGCCAATTCGATTTCCGTTTTAAAGCCAAAGATTACAGAGATACACAAATGCTGGAAGAGTCAAATCCAGTAGGCAGGTCCATTATCTATTTATACTACTATGCCTATTCCTTTAATTCCTGTACCTGACACTTTCCAGGCGTCAAATTATAATGCTATAACTAAAGTTTTATACTATATACCTAGGATAACCTTAGAATACCGTTAAATTTTAAAGTCTTGATTACCATCTCCTGAATATCTAAGATACAAAAAATATTTTTTTATTTATCCTAAAACAATCTAAGAAGTTCCATTTGTTTATATTAAAAAGTTACATCGAGAAAAACAAAAAAGTTATCAAAATTAGTGTTTGTTTACATGTTTTAAGAGGCTTGTCTTACTTACCTATTACATTTTTGAGAAATAATGTAGGTACCATATATTTTTATTCAATAAGTGTCTTGAACCCTAGGCTTACCAGATGATTAGGGCTGTGGTAGAAAATACACGAGCTGGTAAGCTGGGTAATAGTCGGTTATTACAAAAATACTTACCAACCTTTAGATGCGTTTAGCAACGGAGTTTCATTTTAAAATGTGTAGTAAACATATTCAATATAGTCTCTTCTAGTAAAATACTACAACGTTGCAATCAATATCGAGACATGTTATAATTTGAGTATTCAAATTATAACATGTCTCAAATGTATATTTGTAGTTAAAATTTAATAACATAAGTAGTATGTAATGCTTATTTGTCGGCGACAATTAAAGAGATTAATTTGGTATAGTTTGAAGTTTATTTGTTGTGTAAAAATAGACTAATATTTTATTTGGTTAAGCTTTATTTTGCACAGGCAGGCAGTAGATACTTAGATAGAACATTTATAATTACTTAATGTATAATTAAAATAAGTAAATATGTAATTTGATGAAAAAAAATAAAATCATCGGAAAATGTAATCAACCATAAAATGGAAGAAACGGGATTCCGTTGTATTTTTATTATTAGTAGAGTTCGTAAAATATAACGTGTAAAATTAATTGATCAATTGCAATCGTTTCTTATTAACTAACCAAGAATGATCTTGTAGAACTACTATTAATAGGTTGTTTACGCTCTAAAACATAAAAACCAACGCGGAAGTGTCCTAATTCTTATCGCCAACAACAGAAAAATGCAAATGGCGTACATTTAAATTGCCATCTGGGGAGCGAACTGGCGATTTGGTCCGAAGGAATGGTCAAGCGTGCACCGTCCGATCGCGTCCTTGTATTGTTTCGCGGGCCGTGTTGCGTGAACCACGGGTGAAATATGGCCGACAGTGAGACTACTTATTTTTGTTTTTATTTTTCAGCCTGTGTTACTTAATTTTATCAAGTCGCATGAGTTATGAGAGGCGGGACCACACGCGTTGCGTTAATTACGCATTAGTAATGTGCTTGAATGCGTAGGGATGAGGGCATAGAAATGCCGTTTTTAAACGACTACATTTGAGATAGTGAAGGAATAAAGATGAGGTAGGTCCGTCCTATCTTGGTCTCGGACTCGGATCCGTGGGCCGGTCGGATGATTTTTGGATACGAAAAAACCGCGGTTAGATGGTTCATAGAAAATAGTTAGGTTACGTTGCTGTCGCTTAGCGGGGGTATTTATTATGATCCGTCGTCACGCCACGCTACAACCGCGACTGTGATGAGAACCAACATTAATTCAGCATTACAATTAGTTTAATAGTTTTAATTAATTTTTAATCGTACTTTCCAGGCATTTTTTTTTAGTTGCTAGATTGGTGAAACTCTTATTAAATCTCCTACTGCTGTATTAGGTATGTAATTATTATTAATGTAATGTATTACCTACCTATGCTTTACGAATAAATAATTTACTTAATAGGTATTTATTGATAAGTTCCCTCCCATTTGGTTCTTTTTGGTAGACTACATAGTAGAGCGTTTTGCTCAAAGCGCTAAATATTCCGGGCCAAGCCAGATCCCAGCCAGGAATCGACGACTGGAACTGAGGTTCAGTCGTGATCTGTTACAACACACAGGAAATCTTAAATCTAGAATCATCTTGAAGAAAATTATCATTGAAAAAGAATTCTTAACGTGTTCCATTAATAAATACTATGACTCTACATTAATATCCAGACGACTACTAGACGAGTATTTTTATACATCTCAATATAAGTGTTATTTTTAAACAGCATAATATTTATAAATAGGGCAGTCAACTCAAATCTACGAAAGAAATTTCGCTAATTTTATTTCCCTCCTGTCTCATATAACGTCTCATTCGTCGTCGACTTTTTATCGTCAAACTTCTAGTGACGCAATATAAATTATTAGACACTATGTTAACTATGTACAAAGGTCCAAAAAACATTTTTTATTTATTAGGTCTTTCTACTGTCACATCGCCGAAAATATAAATAAAAAAAGAATAAATTTGAAACTAAATACTTCTGCAGTTTTTTTTTAAATTTTCCGAGCTCAGTCCTTTCGTCGGCAACGGAATCGACCATTTCTCACTGACCAGTGGCACAAAGTTAATAATAATGCGCCCAAACTAGATCGGGCCATTGACCCCGCGCGGGCGCTCGCTCCTCCGCGCGGCGCTAAAATGGCGCCGCACGACCAGCTGATCCGTGAGCCGGAGGTGTAATGAGGCGGGAAATGTGTGTGTTCAACGTGGTACATACGTTGGCGTACGACGAATAGTGTCGGAAAATTTTCTTTTTCATTTGCTTACTATAATTTTTGTCACTTCCTAATTTAGGTTATTATTTTTTAATACATTGAAATTGAAACGGGTTTGAAATTTAAGATTTCCCTGTATTATAAAGCTTGTTAGACAAGACTTCTAGCAATCCAAACCTAGGTAGGTATTTCAGGATTATTACAACGTTAAGTTTTATATACCTACTTCTTTTTATAATTATAATGGACAATGTTTTTATAAAAGCCAAGTCTTTATTAAAATTAGATACAAAAACAATAAAATCAGTAGGTAAGTAGAGCTTGGAAAAGTAAATAAAGTCAAATAAAGTCACTAACTATTAGTGTTGTTTTTGGTCGTGTGTTTTATTATTTTTTGGTAATACAGCCTTTATGTACCAAATTATAAGCACTAAATTAGAGGTTTATATTTAATTGGAATATGACTAAATTCCAACAGGACTGTTAGGTAAAAGCGCCCCGGCAACTTTGTCATTATCAGATTCTAGCTTAGTTGGAATAACGAATTTTTTTTTAAATATAATGTACAATTAAATAGAATATGAATGAAAATAGAGGAGGTACGCTCCATGTTAGGTATTATAATCGAATATTGTCTAAGTTATAAGTCAAGAAAGGCACTTGATGGCAATTAAATGAGCTTCCTTAATAGAAATAGACAGACAAACATATTAATAATGTTGTAATGACGAAGTGAGCTAAGCCACACACATCGATCGCACCAGAAATTTGTATGTCCAGTGACAGATTGTTAGTATAAAGCTCACGGGCATATGTCTATTCATGGCGTAGAAATATTAAATTAAACACTTGCAAAAAACAGAGAAAATTATATTCTAACGGATCACTGGTTCATTTAAATATAAGTAAATCTATATTACCCATTCGGAACCCATAATTTCAGACTATAAAATTAACTGGTAGCTGCATTACATGTAGTCTTTGAAACACACTTTTACGACTTAATAAAAGCAAAGATAATTTAATAACCATATCAAACTTTTGTAGGCATTTGTAATAAACGTACTTAAATCTAGCTATACTGTGCAATTGTTTTTGATATTATATTTTATCTATCTTATAAAATAAATTACTAGGTATTTTTCATTTACTTCATGGCTAGAATCATTTTTTCTACGTTAACTATTGTAAGATATTTCAGGACAAAATTTAGTTTCATTTATCAAGAAGTAGTAAGTGGTTCATAAAATACTTAATTTTTTTATATATTGGGCTATACTAAACTTTATTAATACATTTTTTCCACGTAAAATTTTCATTTATTAAAGACTGATTGGTCACTTATTCTTTTAGAAAAAGCCTTAAATGAGCAATCATGGCAGTTTAAAATTTTTACGACCTATAAAATCAAAACATTTGTAAATTCATTGACATTATCACTTAATTTGACGACTGTCGTAAATTATGATGACACTCAAATCTGTCGGGGCTAATAAGATGTTAACGAGGGTCTTCGTTTTATGAGCGTTTTATTGACGATTCGAGTCGTAGCTACCTGCTACCGATTCTTATTGGACGCACCGCTCTTACAAGACCGGTATTTTATGTTATGGGATTGTGGGTTCCAACTGGATAGCGTTTGGAGCGCCATTTTAGTGTCATTCTTGTGGAGAATGCTATTCTGTTTCACTTTTTTCCTATTGATGATTAGATAATTATTTTTGTTTTCTTTATATTTTATGGATGATTTAGTCGGTACTTCTACGTATTTACATACGAAACGAAATCAATAAATTACATCTATCTTTGATTACGATTAATTGGATTGTTGTAGGTAGAGATAGGTACTTGATACGTTAATGTAGGTACCTATTTACAGTTAAATTATATTGCGATTGGGTTCTTGAGTAGATATCGAAATTATAGTGCAAGCTTTTCTTTGGTTGGAGATTTTAAGAATATTGATTTTGATGCCGATTGACTTGGTGGAAATGTTCTTTAAAGTTATGACATCAACTTTATGGTACATTTTCAATGAATAAATAGGTGGTAAATCGGTAAGTAACTGACCTGCTATGGCCATCCAAGGGTAGAAGGTGTGATTGGTGGGTTGGTGCTGGACTGGCTGAGCGGCTGCCGCGGCGGCCCCCGGCAGCGCGCACTGGTTGCCCCACGGCAGGGCCCGGCCGGGGCTCGACGACTCGCTGTACCGCGCCTCGGGCGTGCACGCCGCCGGCCGCACCAGCGCCCCCAGCCCCGAGCCCCACTCCTTCCCTCCGTACCCGTTCTGCTGCTCGCCACCAGCCTTCGAACAGTCAGCCTTCGCATACTGCTGCTCCCCCGCATACAGCTTACACGCCGCCGCTACTGACGCGTCATACGGCGAATCCTGCGGCCTCGGCTGGTGCAGCGCATGAGGCTGCGCGTACGTCAGCCCCAACGGGAACCCTCTGTACTGGTCCCCGCCGCCACCGCCCTGGTGCACGCCGTGCGCCCCGTAGAACCCACCCTGCTCAAAGTACGAGTTCATTCTGACAAGTCACTAACGTCACTATGTTGGGCAACACTTATGTCATCGCGGCCCCACGCGCGGTGATAACGCGACCTCCTCCAATGTCACACCGAATACCAGACAATGAAAATTTAATTTTATTAATTTTATTGCCTCTTAAACGTCACTCGAGCGTCATAATGGGCCGGCGATAAAGGCCGGTCGACGTGTGTTTACTTTTTACGATTATTTTACGAGTCGCGTGCGAGTTTTACGAGTTTTTAAACGGTCGTAAGGCGCCGGGTCGTCTGTGGTCGCAGGGAGTTTGTTGCGACTCGCGAGTGTAGTGATGGTGTCGCGAGCGAAGTTTGTCGTGGCGTGCGTTCGGCCCGGGTGCGGCTAGCGACCGGCGCGCTCCGACTCACGCAGCGTACTGCCACGCGCGCCGCCCCGCGCGCGGTCTCAGATCGCAACGCGACCAATTGTTCCGTCCCCTTTTCGCTAATGACTATAAATATTATCAGTTACGCTCTCTTTTCCCTTTCTTATCACACCTACTGAGCACGTGGTCGGCTTACCAACTCAACGATCCAATGCACTTGCACAAAACTTCGTCAAATCAATGCATAATAAGTATTAGGTGACGGACACCTATGATAACGATATCAGTCCAATGTCAAAAAAATCTCCTCTCTACACAAATAAACTCATTACATCTGTTTTGTGTAAGTAGCAGAATTTTAAAGGAGGTCCAGTCGTAAAAAAAAGGGTCGACAAAAGCCCAATAATGACTTTACTACTGAAAAGTTAAGCCACAAAGTCGTAAACTCATAAACGTACAATTAGTGAAACGGGCGAGTAAAGAAAAGATTTTACAACCACTCCTCGACCGGGCCACAATGAGCGCGCAATATCGTAACAAGGTGCTGAATAGAGTGAGAAGTCGTAAAGATGATTATTATTTCTTCTACTACCTGTTTTTACGAGTGATATGTCTGTTTCGCTCGCACGTGCGCGCGCGTCGTAAGTGCGAAAGGGAGGGCGCGCGTTCAGTGGAAGTGCGGTCGTTGAGACGGAGCGGCGACGAGTATACCTGTCTCTGTCTGGTGCAGTGTGGCGCGTGGTGTAAAGGCACACTATCGGAGGGTAAACAATAGCACATTATCGCTAAAGCTCACTTCGCGCGTTCAAATGAAGTCATCAAACGAATGAATGGCGTACAGCCTACAGGAGACACGCTTACATTTTTATTGTAGTTACTTTTTAAACAAACATTCGTCGATGGAACTGGTCTAGCGGAGTCGGGATTTTTTTGTCAACATTTATAATTGGTCAATTTCTTATCGTGAGATACCGGCACGTTTTAGATAAATCCCTTTTTGGTAGTTGCCTGGCTAGGTGGTAAGTAAAAAAGTAATTAACTTGTAAGGTGAGTATTATTAAGTGGTCTCAAACAAAAAGGTAATCGCATATAATTGCGCGTGATTATGGAAAAATGCGTGCTCGAGTAATGACAAAATCGTACCCTTCATGCAAGGCGGCATCCAGACGGCAACTGCTAAATGCTGGTAAGTATGTGGGTGAAGAACGTTATTAAAGCTTATATTTTTTAAACTATAGTTTTTTTAAATACCAGTTCGGATGGCGACCGACTCTACATTCCTTGAAAGTGTAGTAGTACGGAAATCTTACTTGGTTTGACTCCCAGTTAATATTTTAAAGCAATTTATTTACCTATATACTGGTCTGAACGATGACTCTACATGAGTGTAGTTGAAGGGGAAGTTATATAATCTAATGTATAGTATATATTTTTAAGCATACAGGTACCAGTTTGAATGACGACTCTACATTTTAAGTGTATAGTAAAAAGGGATCTCTTAGGCACGAATACCAATATATTTTTTGACATTTTAGGCACTTTGAATGAAATTGGATGAAAACTACACTAAATAAGTGTGTGATCTACAACCTACAAGTGATACTCTAAGAATAGGCCTGCAATGCCTTTTCCTAAAGCACTTTTCTCCTAGCCAATAACCGCTTGCTTTCAGCCAACGAAAATATGAGTATTAAAAGCCTTTTGCATCCGGAAAACAAGTACATACTACTAGAATCGAAAACTACCTGTCTAATTTTTTACTTAAGCTGTACCTAAATATCGTACCTATGTGCCCCAATATCGATAACTAAACCTTTACAAACGAATTACATCATATGATCCCACTTAATCTGGCATTGTAGGTATATCAGCCCATTGCTGTCCACTGCTGAATGTAGGGCTCACCTACTTACATTCAGCAATGGACAGGGACAACTTGTATCAGATACGAGTATACCTATATAGAGGCATATAAAACTGATACATACTTTGATATGAATTGCTAAACACTTGACATTGGTGAAATATCTTGTTGTTATACATTGTCTGTAGAGACTCATACCGAGTGTTAGTCAATAAGAATAAATATAAGGCTAAAGAAATGTAGAGCGATTCTAAAGAGTGCAACGTAAAACAGTGGATGGACCAGAGCAGTTTACTACTTAATTGATACAATATTTCAATAATTTTAACAAGTAAGCTGTTAACAATATCTTTAGTATATATGACGCACGTATTACGTATTGCGCTACAATATAATTGGGTTTCGGTTTAAAGAAATGCATTTCTCATAAAATATGATAAAATAATATAAACATTTGCACTTCATACTTACGATATTCGTATAAATACAAGCTGTAATACGAGTATTTTAGAGGTTTGGACCATTTTGACCCATTTAAATCCTTCTTGCTCCAATGTAGAGCTGCCAATCATACTAAGAATGTTTCATCCGTTTGTGGAGAATCTTCCCCGCTTTAAGAATTCTCGACCCAGACCCAAAATCCCGGGAATCCGACAACATTTGTAGAGAATGCAGAGTCAGTTTTGCAGGATTCCTTTAATTTCTTATGCGATAAAGTACGAATGGTAGCATTATATGAGTTTGATTTGGTAATTTGTGGAGTAACAAAAGCCTTCTGGATATTGGCCCTTATGGTGGTTTGTAGAGTACCTTTCGAAAACTTCATTCGCGTCATGTCGTGCTTGGATTTCGCAATTCTAACAATTCTTCTTTAAAGATTAAGTTCAAAATCCATAAAGATTCGTAAATATATTTAAAATCAAAGTAGTTATAATAAAATATATTCATGACTGAATATCGTGTTTTCATCTCATCTCAACCAATCCAACTCTCTGTGATACTCTTTCCGAACAGCTACGACTTGGGAGCCTTCAAGAAACGAGCGTACTCCTATTTAAAAGGCCGGCAGCGACACCAGAACTCGATTTGAATTGCGACTGTCCAATGGAGGTGTCGACAGGAATCACATTAGCTCGTCTGCCGCCTCTTGCATAAAAAAAAATCTCATTTACTGCCAACTTGACGCAAACGATCTTATAGCTTTACAATTTCTAAGCTATGTACTAGTAACTAATGTTAATTATCTAAAGAAAACCTGTGCTAGCCATTACTTAAATGGATTTGACCCGGAGGTTATTTGGCTGCGGTATTCTATAGGGCCTGGTGCTGAATGCGAGAGGCCCGGGACCGATCTAAGGCGAGCATTAGGAGAGGCCTATGTCCAGCGGTGGACTGATGTGGGCTGATGATGATAATTCTATAGGGTGGAGGTACTTCCCCGGACGGGTGGCTCGATTCGAGCGAAGGCCCTATCTTTCTTATGACCATCTATAAAGACTAAACTTCTAAAAAAAAGAATAAACGTGGCTGTCAGTGAACAACCACTTTATGTCTAACTAAGTGTCCTGGTTGGGAATTCAACCCACTATCCTAGTCCGTCAAGCTATGTCGTGCCAACAGTTCAGTTAACATTCTAATTGGATTTTTTCAATAGGAAACCAATTGTTACAACGAAGCTTTAAAAAGTAACTTGGCATTATTTTTTTATATAATGGGCTTTAGCGGTTGGTTTGGTATTTAATTTTATAACATGATATAATATGTATTTCAAAATAATGATGATATTCCTATTGAAAAGTACCTTCGTAAAAGTACTAGATGGCGCTAGTTTTTTGCAATAAGTATCTTTATGTAATAATTATTATATTTATTTGCATCGTTTATTTATATGAAATATTATTTATTTATCTTTTGTAATCAATTTTGCTCTACTTCGTCCCTCTCTTCAGCATGTAGGTTCTCTTACCTGAAGGTCTTTAAGATAAGACGGCTTTCATTAGGTCCTATACTACAATACCTATGTCTGTAATGCTTTTCTCCTGTAAATGTTTTATTCTTTGTGCAATATAGAAAGTCTATCTATCTCTATATTCTTCGCTGCACATCACCCCTATTGCCCATAATAGGACGTTAAAATATTCCTCCTATCCCTCGGGATCTCACATTTTCGTCCTATACTTACATTTCTAAACGCGGGGATATAAGACACGGCAGCTCTTGTTATTACGATGTAGTGATCGTCATCTTAATTTGAATAAATCATACTTAGGGGCTGCACAGACGACAGACTTTTTGTGCGATAGAGTCTGCGCCTGAGACATTTAAAAAGAGCGGCTAGGTCTGCCGACAGAATGATCGAAGATGTGCGTCGTGTGCGTTGAGTCTGTGAAATATCCGCGACAGATTTTTGCGCGTCGTGTGCGTTACTGCATATATTAATTGCAAAAAAGTGCGTCACGGATAGTCTGTCGTCTGCGCTGCCCCTTATAGTTGCACACACACAAATTATTTGAACGTATGTATTTTTTGTAGTTCACCTGGTAAATCCTTAGTTTTTTGTCAAAATTTGTGGCAATAGGTAGCTCACCGTATTAGTAAGCTGAAGTGGCAGTGGGCTGGCCATATCAGCCTCAGAACGGATAACCGTTGGGGTAAACGAGTTCTAGAGTGGATTGTTGGATACCGCTTCTTGGCAAACATATTGTAGGGCGCCCTGCGACCAAGTAAAGCGACAATTTGCGCAATATGGCTGGCAAGTGCTGAATGTGAAGAAATACTTATGCTGAAGAAATACATGCTGGCGCAGGCTGTTGTGGCTGACTGGAAACTGAGGTTTCCAGCTTTCCATCAGGTGATAGGCTATAGTGCCAATATGAAAAAAACTCCTAGGCTCGCCTTTCACCATATCGTATTAATTTTCAACCCCCGGCGCAAAATCATCATCATCAGCCTATTGCAGTCCACTGCTGGACATAGGCCTCTCCAGTTGTTCGCTATCTAGGGCAAACTTCTGGAGGATATACCCATAGTCGCCACGCTGGGCAGGCGGGTTGGCGGTCGCAGGGCGTAGCTTCTTGCTCCGGTGACGCTGCTGCCCGTCATCGGCCTGTGGCATTTAGCTATTCCTTCTATCGTGATGGTTTTACCGCCACCAGTCGGTTTGCCAGAGCCTCGTTTGTTGTTTGGCAGGATGCACCACGGGCAGGTGAGGATGGCTTGGAGCGAAAAGATGATGGGTCGCTCCCTTACATCCACTGGCGCAGAAAGAAGGTTGTTATAAATTCGACGTGCCTGTAATATTGAACCTCCCAAATGATTGGATGAAACCGATAATATTATACATAATAAAAACATCAGGTTTTTATTATGTATAATATTATCTATTGGTACATATAAGTTTATCAGTTGTCTAGCACCCATAATAGGTACAAGCTTCGGCTTGGTTTGGGGCTAGATGGTGATGTGTGCCCCAACGTGACTGTCTTGAGTTATTTATTTATTTTAATGGGTAGTGTTGTGGTGTTGTTGGTGTGGTGGGATATGTGGGATGGTTTTTCCCATTTCGGGGTCAGTCGGTGTATACCCAGAATAAGTCTGCAGTTATAAATATCAGACGACATCACATACATAGCTCCGATCCCAAAGTAAGTAGCTTAAGCACTTGTGTTATGGGTATCAGAACAGCCAAGGCACCACAAATAAATACTTAAATACAAATAAAAACACCCAGACACGGAACAAACACAAGTGTTCATCACACGAATGTTTGTCCCGGGTGGGAGTCGAACCCACGACCCTTGGTTCAGCGGCAGGGGTCACTACCAATTGAACCACCGAGCCGGCTCAGCATGGCGGTGACAACTAACAATTTGGATCTGTCTTTCACTTACCATCAGGTGATTTGACTGTCGCATCACCCAAACCCATTTAGAATTTTTTAAAAAATCGCTCATAAAGTGTCTATTTATCCAATATTTACAAATGAATTAGTAACAGGTTATAATGTCTGTATGGTAGCAGACGATGGGATACCCCCGTTTGTATAGCACGTGCCGTTCCGCTGCTTGCCCGCACCGATTTACTACTTCACCGCTCGTAAAAGTCACGTAAACCTGACAGAAGTGGGGGCAAGGTGAATCATACTTACAGCAACGACGTATACACACGAGAATATCTTCATAACAGACAGCGAGACTCGGTTGTTTGAAAACATAATGTTTATAATCTAAGTGTCGTGTCGTCAGGAAAGAAATTTGAAGTAGTGACCACTAAATAAATAATAAATAAATAAATATCAGACAACATCACATACATTGCTCCAATCCCAAAGTAAGTAACTTGTGTTATGGGTGTCAGAACAACGAAGGTACCACAAATATAAACACCCAGACACGGGACAAACACAAGTGTTCATCACACGAATGTTTGTACCGGGTGGGAAACGAACCCACGACTCTTGGTTCAGAAGGCAGGGGTCACTACCAATTGAGCCACCGAGCCAGTCATTGACCATACAGTTGGTTTAGTTAGTTAGAACGGGCCGATTTCCGCAACTCTTTTTTTTTAGCAGCTCGACATAATAGCTTCCTTACGCCTGATGGAAAGAGAAGCCCAAGACGCTGTGACAACGGGCATGGCGGTGACCTGTCATTTGTCACCGCCATGCCGACCCAACTCTTACCCCCACGAGCTCCGGAAACCCTATTCACCGGCAGAAACACGACTCGGAGGTCATTCGGCTGCGGTATTCTATAGAGTGGGGTGATACCAAATCTGTCTCGGATCATTATCGAAGTTTTCAGAACGAAAGATGCGACAGTGCTTTTTTTTACGAACGTTGAAACTGCAAACTTAGGTTCTACTAAACTAATAAAGTACAATTAAGAACGTAACAAAAATGAGCTTAAACACTTAGGATATAACTTTGTAGCCGTCCCCACTCCAATTCAAACTCAATATGTTACTTAATCCCTCAAGGCAACAATGTAAAGCTCAGCAATCAGCCAAGCCTCACATAAATTTAATAAATTTTATTTAATATTAAATAACATTTATTTAATAAAAAGCCAATGATATGGTAATACCAGGCTAGTGTAATGGTTATGTACATGATCAACATGATATCAGGCGTGTGCCTTCAATTTGCTCACGTACGAATTGTACTCAACCATATTAATGTGCTCGTAAAAGCCTGTTGAGTTGTCGTAATAACAGGTAGATAGATGGACGCTACATGATCCTTCAATTTGCAAGAAGCCGATTCGGACTTGGTGATTTAGTTTTGCTGTTTCGAAGCTATTTCGAAAATTGGACTAGAATCATCTCCCATTGGCAGCTGTTCGAAGGATGGCGTTAGAGTGGGAGTGACTGACAAAATGAGGCCGAAAACTGACTCTCGCTTAGCAGTGGGTCAATAAAGGCTTGATTAAAAAGGATATCACTAAATAATCGATTTGCTGGAACCGATGAATCCTTCACAATGCAAATATTTATTATACAGAAATTATATTAATTGCATTTCTTGTTTTTATTATATCAACGTAATATGACGTTATTCAACGCCCAGTTTTAAAATATTAAATCACTTAAAATTAATTTCTAATTTAGGTCTCCAATTAATACCTACTCTTCCTCATAGGCAACCTTACTCATAGCATAACAACGCTTGATGATGTATCGTAGCATATAGCAGCCATAAGTTCCCAAAAAACGTCAGCCTACAATTATTATCATCAAAGAGAATCTTACAAAAAAACGCCAATATTCGCACGGCATCAAACGACAGCAAGGATACCGGCGCACGCGCGCGCCCCGTGCGCCCGCGCATCATAAACACGATTTTTACTACTCAACCGCTCGTAAAAGTCACGTGAATTGCGCCATTTGTAGAACTCCCAGTAAACACCGTTCAGATTATTTCGTACACGCCTGCGGGGCTAAGCTTCGTTATAAATTCGAAGTTTTATGAACGCCGACCCACGTGGATTGTTATTATGCCGTTCTTTAGACGTTTATTGAACCATTATTGACTTGTTTAAAGTATCACCCGCTTAATAGAGATAAAGGAGTAAATATAGTTTATGTTTTCATCGTGTAGGGATACGGCTTTGTTGGTTTTCAAGCGTCTAGATGTCTAGCGGTGCAGGTTTATTACTGTAATTTACGTCGGCATTCGTCGCTATTTGATTGATATCGTAAGTGTGCATTCGTGAGGGATTGATGACATGATTGCCGTCTTTTACATCTCATCGGTTAGGCGTTTTCAATGTTTATTGGGTGTTCTTATTACTACTCACGAGTCGTGTAATTTTCACCTGTGTTTGCATATGTACTGTGCGCTTCTGTCGCAATTTTCTGCCCCGCACAACTAAACTATGGAATGCTTTGTCGCCAGTTGTATTTATGGACAGTTAAGATGACCCTCAAATCTTCAAGAAAAGAGCTTATCTCTTTCTTAAAGGCCGGCAGCTGTAGGTAACTCCTTATGTTGCAAATGTACATGGGCGGCGGTTATCACTTACCAGTTCGCTCTGTTGCCCCCTATTTCATAAAAAAAATGCTGACGCGCTATTTTTCTAACTACTTATACCTACTTTATAATCGTTTAAAGATGTCCATGATGAATTTAGAGTTAGGAACTCGAGGTAAATTCTGAAGTAACTACTTAGTTATCTAACTAACTAAAGTAAAAAATCAAAACATCTATAAACATACTCTTTTGAACCAACTTCTGCCGCAACGACAAATCTCCAAGGAGACGAAGACGAAGTGATGCATGAATAACGTAGAGAAAGACTCGTACAAAATTACTTAATTAATCCAACATCACATAGCTTAATACTTAATTTTTTATAACTAAAAGGATGCTTAGGTATATGTATAGGTTGTGTATATTATATTAGTGTAGAAAATAATAATCTTTACTTAAATAGGATAAAGTGTTCTTACATTTTGACACATTTTAAATGTAAAATAAATATAAAAAGGAGAGGGTGCGACTGTTCTAATTGATGGATAAAGTTTAACTGTAATGATGAACATGAAAGGGATGTATGGGAGCGACCCATCATCTTTTCGCTTCAAGCCAACTTCATATTGCCCGTGGTGCATCCTGCCGAAAAACAAACGAGGGCAGCCGACTGGTAGCGGAATAACCATCACGATTGAAGACGTAGCTAAATACCACAGGCCGATGACGGGCAGCAGCGTCACCGGAGCGAGAAGCTACGCCCTGCGAACGCCAACCCGCCTGCCCAGCGTGGGTATATCCTCCAGATTTTTGCCCTAAGTGGCGAACAACTGGAGAGGCCTATGTCCAGCAGTGAATTGTAATAGGCTGATAAATGAAAGTTTAACTGACTGATTGCAAAAGTCAAGATGCATAGGTATTAGTAGGTTAAGATAGGTAACTCCTATTAATTATCTTATCATGATTAAATGTTCATCTTATTATTTCAAACGTCCACTGCTGGACGTAGGCCTCCCTCTAATCACCACTCTTAACTTGGTATTGCGGCAGTTTGTAATTGTTGTTGAAATAGTTTTTATTTGTAGTTATCTTGTTTAGGGTATTATTTAAATGGTAAGCATAGTAGGTATCAGTAGGTAGTATTTTTGAAAGCAGAAAAATATTATCTGTCAGCAGAAATAGCTAATTGGTCAGCAACTCATGGCCAGCAAACAATTCAAACTCAATCACCAATTTATGCCATTCTGGATGGCTGTAATTATTATTGTACTGCATCTTAATTACCTACCTTTAAACCTAAGCAGTAATAAGCTGTTTCTATTTTATAAAATTTGGGTAAGCACTCAGAGAGTAAGCAGAATAATTAATTTTGTGCTGCTTATAACTATATCTGCCGTCGGCTGATTCGAGTCAAGCGTGCATTTAGAAGTCCGTGTACTTCGGCACTATGGGAAGTGCAGCCCCTCAGCCCTAGCGTAACAAAGTACAGGCACCCACGCTCTCCTTCGCAGCCTGGACCTTGTTACAGCGGGCAGGGGCTGCCTCCCTCCGCGCCTCCGCCCTTTTGGAATTACACTCTAGGGGTAGGAGATACCAGTACCACGTGGAGTCGGGGTTGGCTGATTCGAATCTGAGACAGATTGACAGGGGATGTAAGGGAGCGACCTATCACCTTTTCGCTCCAAGCCATCCTCACCTGCCCGTGGTGCATCCTGCCAAACAACAAACGAGGCTCTGGCAAACCGACTGGTGGCGGTAAAACCATCACGATGGAAGACGTAGCAAAATACCACATACCGATGACGGGCAGCAGCGTCACCAGAGCAAGAAGCTACGCCTTGCGATCGCCAACCCGCCTGCCCAGCGTGGCGATTATGGGTATATCCTCCGGAAGTTTGCCCTAGGTGGCGAACAACTGGAGAGGCCTATGTCCAGCAGTGGACTGCAATAGGCTGATGATGATGATGACAGATTGACATTAATCCAATTAGTTATTTTGCTTACCGTGTTTAAAATATGCATACTAATCAAATATAATGCATATAGACATGTTATCTCTGCTGATCAATCATAAAATCATGCTGACCAAGTAGGTACCTATAGTTATTTTGCGGATCGAATGTTTATACATATTATGAATTGTTATGCTGCTTAATAATGATTTAATCTTTGACCATTATCAAAATTATTTGCGAAACAAATATTGCCTCCTGATTTTTATTATTGCAGACAAAATCTTTGTATGCTGACCAAGTTTTATAAAATGCGTAATAATTAATTTTATTCTCTTCTACGCTGCTTAAGTTGGCGTCTACTGTAACCCCATCTAGTTTATAATGCATAAACATAAACAGATTGCTTAAGAAACGTAAATGATGGGAATAAATTTTAACCAATTTGTTACGAATAAATAAATTTGACTTAAGTCAGACTAAGACATTGAAATCAATCTTTTTTTACTAATGAAAGTTCATAGTAATCTACATTATTCTGTGATACGTGAAATCCCGCCATCTAGCGACACATTGGTGAAATTAAAACTCATGCGTTCCCATGGAATAATAATGCAAAGGTCAAAATGAGAACTCAAATCATTAACAAACCAAAAATAAACTTTAGAATATTAGACATTCCTAAGCGCTGATAAAACATTCGTACATAGATAACGCCGTGAATGGCGAGATAATAACCCAAATACAATATAAATAAAGTTAAATTGCTCATTAAAATCATTATCAAACAATATTAGAGTTCATATTTACGTTTGTAGTGATTCAGTTTTACGAGCAACCCATAATATTACGCAACACTCGACTCTGTATCAAAAAGAAGCGTAACTGCCAATAGAAACGCGATAACACGCTCGTAAACGCAGATTTTATTGCTTTATTCATCATTCAGCTGTATTAATTCATCAAGACACTTGTTAATCATAAAATAAATCTTATTGCACAGTAAAATGTTGTTTAAATTGACGACAAGCGTTTTATTTTCGTCATAATAATAAAATTTATTTTTACGACTCTCGGCGGGTTTACTGTGGTTTAGCGCCATCTATTGGCGGCGACGGGGACCGCCAAGTCAGGTTTACGTCACTTGACGACGTCGTTTATGGTGCTTTTAGCACTTCAATGAATGAGAGTGTCGTAAACGGTTTTACTCTACAAGTGATTTTGTTCATTACGAGGTAGCGGTAGTTTGTGGGGCAAGTTCATGGGTCTCGTCGTATGGAGAATTAGTTTTTTCGATTTATACTGGCCTGTTTGTTGGTTTATATTTATTTAGATGTTCAATTCTTAGGTTTGTTGTTGTGCATTCTAATTTCGTAGCAATGTCGTCCTACCTGCTATGTCCATTGAGTATAAAATACCTCCTACATTAGCAAAGTTACGTACCTACATACCTATGTTTTTAGAACAAAATAAATTATGGACTAGGTATTTAGCTTTAAATACAAATAATATAATGATATTAATGTTTGAATTGTATTTTTGACTGAAGGAAAATTAAATTAAAAAAAAAAACAATTAAATAGAAAAAAATACTCTATAGGTAGGTACCTACCTATAATAATTTTATGGTTGGAAAAAATGTAATAACAGATATTTATTTTTTAACTTACATGTCATAAATTTTTACCTGCGTAATTTAAGGTAGAAAATAAGCTTAAATAAATCTGACCTTCATTTACAAGCAAAAACAGCATAGGCGGCAATTACTGTAATGTAATAGTATTACCTATATCTATATAAAAAAAACGTGATCCCTAATATATTCACCTAAAAAATAAAATATAGAATAACCAATATCACTAACACACAGGAGACTTAGTCAAACACTGCCATACTTCTACAAACAAAACCAACCCACACACACTATGGCAGACTCTTACGTCCCCACGCACTTTCGCTAGACATTAAAACTAAACCAACTTTGCATAATTGTCTCATTCACGCACATAGAGCCGTTATGATGGCGCTCAGTGGCGCTGTCTCGCTCGCACCCGATCGTCAAAATGGCCTCCAAACGAGATGTTTTGAAGGAACACCGCCAACTTTTGTTGGCTGTAATGGGCGGAGCGTGCATGTGCAGGGCCGTAGGCAGGTATATTATTTTAAAATTACGATATTCCCTTTATTTTTAGGGTTCCGTAGCCAAAATGGCAAAAACGGAACCCTTATAGTTTCGTCATGTCCGTCTGTCCGTCTGTCCGTCTGTCCGTCTGTCCGTCTGTCACAGCCGATTTACTCGGAAACTATAAGTACTACAGTGATGAAATTTGATGGGAATATGTGTTGTATGAACCGCTACAAAATTATGACACTAAATAGTAAAAAAAAGAATTGGGGGTGGGGCCCCCCATACATGTAACTGAGGGATGAAAATTTTTTTTTCGATGTACATACCCGTGTGGGGTATCAATGGAAAGGTCTTTTAAAATGATATAAAGTTTTCTAAAAAACATTTTTCTTAAAGTGAACGGTTTTTGAGATATCAGCTCTCAAAGTCGTAAAAAGTATGTCCCCCCCCCTCTATTTTTATAACTACGGGGTATAAAATTCTAAAAAAAATAGAGGTGATGCATGCTAATTAACTCTTTCAACGATTTTTGGTTTGATCAAAGTATCTCTTATAGTTTTTGAGATAGGTTGATTTAACTGTAATTTTGGTTAAGTTTATTATATTTGCTGCTACGGAACCCTTTGTGCGCGAGCCCGACTCGCACTTGGCCGGTTTTTTATTTATTGAATCTAATTTTTTTGACCTACCTGGGTACTAAAAGTTAAAAAATTAAAATTTACTATGTGGATTGAGTTTTAGAATGCATTAGGTTATAGATATTCCGTTATGTAGATACATAATCCAGTAGATTATTACTAACTAGCTGTGCTCGCGACTTCGTCCGCATGGAATAGTTATTTTTTCCCCGTTTTTTTTTACATTTTCCATTATTTCTTCGCTCCTAATAGTTGCAACGTGATGTTATATAACCTAAAGCCTTCCTCGATAAATGGTCTATTCAACAAAAAAATAATTTTTCAATTCGGACCAGTAGTTCCTGAGATTAGCGCGTTCAAACAAACAAACAAACAAACTCTTCAGCTTTATAATATTAGTTAAGATGAATAGGATAAAATTAACGACACATGGCTAAAACGCTCTATACAGTGGTGTTCGATGCCCCGTAAAATAAATTTTACCGATTTTTGAAAATTATAATGTATTGAGACTTTTGTAATATGTAATTTATGGCAATAAAAACGATAATATTACATCCCTTCCCTACTAATATTATAAATGCGAAAGTAACTCTGTCTGTCTGTTACGCTTTCCCGCTTAAACCTCTCAGCGGGTTTTGATGAAATTTGGCACAGGCAAGCTTTAGATTCTGAGAAAGGACATACTTAGGCTACCTTTTATTGCGAAAAAAGGAATGAAGAAACACTTCTGTGACACACCTACATGAACGCGGGTGAAGCTTTGATAAGGAAACGATACGGATGCGTAAGTACTGAGAAGCAATTAGATGTGTGATTGTAAGTATTTAGAATTACATACGCATCTAAGTATTTTTTGTACATGGCGATATGCTATTACATATATCATGTAAAGTGTGTCATTTTGAAATTATATCATAAGTCCACAGTAAGTATATATGTACTACAAAGAAAATTCATTTATTTGGTGCACACACATTACAACACACACACATTATCCAAAATAATAATAATAAAAAAGAAAATGGAAGAAAGAAAATAGAAACAAAAAGACACCGAAATTGTAACAAAACGTTAAAATAAAAATAATGACAGTTCTTGACACGGCGAAATAAAAACATGAAGTACGCAAAAAAAAAAAGAAAACGTGGTTGCATTGCTGTCCAAAGCATGTATGCAGGAAATGTCCTGTTTGTTTGTACTAAAGTAGATGAACATTTGTTGCAACTTCAATCAGTAGCAACGGGTAGTCATCTAAGTAGTGTAAAGATAAACTTTAAATAAAGGTGCATTATTTAATTTGCATGACCTTTTTTATTGATTAGATAAACGGATCCAATATCTTAACATTTTTTTTTTAGTAATTTTGCAGATTATTTTGTTTTCATTTCTCCTGTCTATCCATAGTAAGTATATCGTAACTTTATATTGGTTATTGTCCGAAGAGAAGTTGTTGTGATCTGATAGTAAAATCTATTCGATTTTTTTTTCATATTATAGTGTCACAAAAAAGGCTAATATAGAACTAATATTTTAATATGTTTTATAGTTGCATTCCCGCCCCGCGCAGTACGAGAGGTCATTGTAGCGCAGTTGAACAACCAGCTGACGTCTACATATACTTGAAGTTGATGTTATCATTTTTATATTTTGGAAGAATTATTTTTAACTTTTTATTTTTAACAAAAAATTTTAATGCTGCACACAAATAATACTGATAACGAATCTTTTTTTTTTACGAGAAAGCAACTATTAAAAACGACGATATATTGTTGTCATCTTACGGAAAATAATAAGTGCAAGATAATAAAGTATACTTTCTGTTATGGATAAAAAAAAACAAGAGTAAAACATGCACTTTTTCCACTGTTTATAAATCTACCTGAGTTCGACCCTGGCCGCCGGTATCTCGATATGGCGACCGATGCGCTATGTGACGAACACCCAACGTGATTGTTTCCGTTTTAAAACGTAATCGTATACTGTTTTGTTGTAAATTATTTACACTGTGATGTAATATTGTGTATTGTGATTATTTCGCCTTTAGATTCAAGTGATAAGTTAGAAAATATATTAAATGGTATTCGATTTGAGCATTGTGTTTGTTATACGTCCGCCATTATGGGCCTTCAAATGGCGCGCAATAAAAGAGATCGATAGATGTATACCCATCTCTTTCACACTCGCTGAAGATGTTTCGAGCGGGGTATTGAGAATGAACTTTGAAGATTTTATTTTCTTTATAAATATGATTTTAGAAATAATTGGGTGAGTTTCGTGTTTTATTTAATAAGATTTATTTATCAGGTTATTATAAAAATTTTAAACTGAATATAAAAACTAGTTTATTGTAATTATTAGTTTTTAGAGTTACAATATTTTTTTTGTTACTAAGTTTAATTATATAAACAGGTTTAAATATAAAAACATACAATTTATATATTTATATTTTGCACAGTTTTTAAAATTAGCATCTAGGCACTGTATTAAAATTAATTCTTCCACGAAATATCAGGATAGCGCCATACCTACTAGTTATAAAAGTACCTACCTACTTATGACATGACAGCAATACTATTTTGGATAAATGTACCTAGGTACTAATAAACTACTGCCTTAAAAATTAAAATATAGGTGTATCTTATTTTTTTTTTCACAATTAGGTATCGGTATATAAATAAGGAGAAAAGCAATAGATAGTTCTCTCTCTATTATGCAAAATGCTGTTAATAAATATATAAAAAATAAAAAAATGGTATCTTAGTGGTATAGGTACTTAGGTCATAACCTATACCAATAGGATAAGCTCAATTTTATTTTATTTTTGTCACTCTTATTACTCACCTTTATGCATGCCAAATGCTTACCAGTTTGTTTGGTCACAGAAGTGTTGAAAAATAAATTATGCCAAATTAACTTAATGCAAATCACCGTGACCTTGTCTGGCGGTTATCGGCACCGGTCTCTTATGAATTTGTCCTTCGTTTAGTAGGAAATAAGCTATTTGGCGTAATGATAGCATTGTTGTATTTTTTATGTTACTCGTAACTACCACAAACATATTTTTATTGTGTAACTGGACATCTAAAAATAAAAAAAAACGATCTATCACAAATACGTATGATCTAAGTAAGGAAAATTACTGAAATCCCAGTTATACCTATCTGATTAATTCACAAAATAAAATGTCAAAGGCAAGTCAAGGAATTTTTTGACTACCTATAAAAAGGATTTTGACTCAACTCTTACTTTATTTTTAACTAGCTTTTGCCCGCGACTTCGTCCGCGTGTTTAGATTTTTACATACAAAAGTTTTTTTCCCAATAACTCCCGTTCCCGTAGGAATTTTGCAATATCGCGTTGCTAGTAAGCTTTACGTTCATTAAGGTACCTGCATGCCAAATTTTAATCAACTATCTTACGCGGTTTTTCATACAAAAGTTTTGCCCGCTAACTACCGTTCCCGTGGGAATTTTGCAATATCCTGTTGCAACTAAGCTTTTAGTTTACTAAGGTACATACATGCCAAATTTCAAGCTTGAAACGGTTTAGATTTTCATACAAAAGGATTTTCCAGCTAATTCCCGTTCCCGTGGGAATTCAGGAATGCCTTTCTTAGTGCACCTCTACGGTATCTAAGCTACGTCTCTTCTACATTTCTAGTACCTACGTTTAGCCGTTTAGGCATATAAATGTCAGTCAGTAAGTCAGTCTATTTAGATTTAATTTTACCAGTAAGGCCATTTATTGAGAGAAATCAGTAGTTTTGGGCTGTGAGTTTATTTCTCGGCCTTTCAAGTTTTTTCCTATTGAATCCCGTAAAGGGTTGATTTAGGTAAATATTTGAAGTTTTATCTTTTTTAAACGCTTTCTTAGCAATAATACCTACGTCATAGTATAGCTTTATGAATGCAAAGTCTTAGCACGAACTGTTTAAAATTGACAAAATTTCATACATACTTTCATCCCTTATTTTATCCCCTTGGGGGTAAGAATGATCAAAACCCTTTTTTAGCGGATGCCTACCTCATAGTAGCAATAAACATGCAAAGTCTCAGCCCGATCGGTTTAAACTTGATAAAGTTTCATGAATACAAACTTTCATCCCCTATTTTATCCCCTTGGAAACAGAAATTATCAAAACTCTTTTATAGCGATACCTACGTTATAGTAACTTTATGAATGCAAGTCTCAGCCCGAACGGTTTAAAATTGACAAAGTTTCATACAAACTTTCATCCCCTATTTTATCCCCTTGGGAGTAGAAATGATCAGAACCCTTTTTTATCCCCTTGGGAGTAGAAATGATCAGAACCCTTTTTTAGCGGATGCCTACGTAGTAGCTTTATACATGCAAAGTCATAGCAAAATCGGCTTAAAATCGACAATTTTTTATACAAACTTTCATCCCCTATTTTATCCCCTTGGGGGTAGAATTGATCAAAATCCTTTCTTAGCGAGTGCCTACGCCATAACATCTACCTGTATGCCAAATTTCAACCCGATCGGTCCAGTAGTTTGGGCTGTGCGTTGATAGATCACTATGTCAGTCAGTCAGTCAGTCAGTCAGTCAGTCAGTCAATCAGTCAGTCACCTTTGAGTTTTATATATTTAGATAGAAGATAGGCAATGCATTTAGATATTGAAATCAGATGTGACAAAAAAGGTACTACTCTGCAATACAGTTACAAGCAGATTTTTTAATGTTTGAGAATTTGTTGTTTCGCGTGTGTACCACATTAAAACTGTTAGAAACGTCTACTACCTATTCAGAAAGTAAAGAATCCGCAACATTCTCGCGAAGTAAGTAGGTATAAAACGAAACAAAAAAGTTAACACCAAAATGTTCCTTAAAAACGAAACTTGACTTTAAAATGCCATTCAGCGTTATGCAAGGACCACTAAACAAGCAGCGATAAACTAACGGACAGAAATCTAAGCGGTGCGCCTAACGAGCTTGCCCCAGTAACTGCAGTGAAATTAAAAATTGATTCGCCCATTTAAATTCGCCATCACGTGCATCGGTACAGGAGGTTTGATGCTAATTTTGCCTCGCATACCTATACAAATCCACTATATCCAGACCCCTAACGAAGCTCCAATACTGTAATAAAACGATCAACTATTAGAGGTCTCCGCCCGCTGGCCGCGCGTAGAGGTAAGTTGGGCACAGAAATAAATTTGGATTCGTATTAATATTTCGTCAGCATGGGAAGGTTAGGCGGATTCTTTCTAAAGATAGGTTATACACGAAACAACGGCTGATGTGTTTATAGGAGCGGTTGCGTGAAAGATGTTATTGTAGGAACTTGTTTTGAAAATAGTTTTGTTTTAGACATGGTCGGTTGGGGTAAGCGCTTTATGATAGTTCGTATAATAACGTTCTAAATATACAATCATGATACAATCATGGCTGCTTGTCAAAAAAGCTAATAAATATCGGTTTCGTGAGATATTATTTTAAAAGTTTTTAATAGAACTGCTTTTCAAACAAAGGACATCCATGTGCAAGAAAATTTCAAATGTACTTGAACTTTTTTTATTATTATTAATTATACATTATATCATCTTCGCCCTAATTTTAAAATGCATAAGTTTCCTTTTGAAAGGGATATTCAAAGCAAAATGGAGAATTATCCAAATAAAAAACTGTACTGGAGCATTAAAAAGCATCTTAGGAAGCCACATTGTTTATTAAAGCTAAGACAATTGTCTGTCGATAGTCTGAACTAGACTGTCTCTATTTCGCTAACAATTGTTAATTATCTAAATCATAAACAAGATTTTTTGAACACTATGAAATAATTTACAACAAATGTAAGTAATGCATCATAAGAGAATTATTACAAGTCATAAATAAAGCGAACAGACGATTACCTTATAAATGCAGTGTTATAAACATGAAGTTCATAAATATGCCGCTACTTGAATGCAATTAGCAAATGATTTGTTAATGTTAGCAAACCGTTTGAGACAACGGTCGATTTGATTTATTTATCCATTAATGATACCTAAGTGGGTTACGAGATAATATTGCGAATATCTATTAGAAATAGCTAATGATAACCATTGCTTTTACATTTTGGTACGTTGTATGCTTACTATGGTAGAGTTATGGGTATTTTCGTAACTAACTTATCATCATCATCAGCCTAAATAGTACATCAGTCCACTGTTGGACATAGGCCTAACATAACTATGTAATATATTATAAACGAGGAAGGCAGAGGAGCAAGCGGCCCATCTGATGTTAAACGTTTACCGCCGCTTATAGACTCTGCAATGCCAGGGGCGCTGCTAATCCACTGCCAACCGAGAGGAAAGAACTCTCTTTTGGCCACGATTGAAGAATTTTTCGAGGCGACGGATGTTTTATTGCACGTACAGTATCCATTATATTTAATTTTTCTTTTGGTCTGAATAGTGAATTATAATTTTGTCTAATTTTATCCAAAGGCAACTACGATGTAGTAACATACATTCATTAATACAATATAATATGATTTAACTTTGACTTTTGTGTAAACTCTGTAATCTCAAAAATGATCAACAGTATGCACTATAAGCAAGTGTTTGGATGTACATGTATTATCTTGTCAATACCTTATTTATTTCATCCTTTCAGTCCCGCTTTTACCAAGACAGTAAATCGAACTCGGGACCTTTGGACACTTCACGCTTTTGGCGAAAACTCCCCTGTACTCTTGTTAGCTATGCATCAGAAATATTCAGGTCACCATAAATGCGAGTAGGAATATTTTAGTACCATGTAACTGGTAAACTCTTCTTTTTTAAATATTAAATAAAACTTGTATTCATCTTATAATAGAAAAAAATGTATCTCTCTTTTTTAAATACAAAATAAATCAAATGTATTTACGACGCAAAATCTGCCACTTAAATTACACGCGCATGTACCTAAGCCGTAATTTAAAATTGTGTTCAAAGGAAAAAATCAAAAACAAATCGTCAAAATACATCAACGGTTCGTTCGTACATCGTCGCCCAGTGCTGCCCTATCGCAAGGCCCGGACACAAATCGTAAATAAAAATAAATATTTCGACGGATATCGACGCGTGCTCTGGCGCCGGTGTGCGTTAGCATTCAACTCCCGCGCAACATTGTTTGTTTTCACACCAGAGTGCTCTGGGCCCGGTAATTGCGTGATGGTTTTATTAAGTACACACATATTATCATGATGGAATCCCAATTATGATATAATCGACGATTACCATATGAATAGACGAGGCATGTAGGTACAGGCGTCAGTCGAATTCAATGTCACATTTAATCGTGGTTTATGTTGTATCCGCTTTTATTGTCTCGACATAATTAACATGCCTACTCTAATATCAAATCTTAATAAATACAATAGTGTATGGTATGAGTCACAATGTTTGTTAATTGTTAATGCGTTACTGTTCGGTGTAAGGTCATGACCTTCGAAATCGCTATTAGTTTGTATGTATATAGAAGATTGGGATTGTTAATGAATAACTGAATGCCCTTGAGCCAGAAATAAAAATATCTATTGAGTTTGAACTCTATATTTATTTAAAATACATAGTTAAAGTAAGACTACTCTTTATCACAAAGAGACAACAATATAGACGTTTCTGATAACTATAATATTTGTGTATTTATTGAGAGCATTTAATAAATATTTTTCCTAAATATGGTTATATAAAAATGTGTAGTAGGAGTTAGTTTCAAAATCAAAGTAGGTTTGTAGATAGAAAACATCCAACGCACCAGTATCTTGCGTTTATTTCTATGAAACAAATGTAATCCGGTGCATTGTCTGAATTTCTTATTGTCTGTTTCTAATCCTAGATTCTCCACAAGCAAGGAAACTGAAGACATTTCCAAAGCGACCGTAAGCACATTTACATTCACAATAACAATAGTCTAAAACCGCAATTTACAACATAACCCGCTCTCTCATGCTGCTCTTATTTGAATGTGTTTTACATACACAGCAATGCTATCTCCTGGAAGCAGCAATGGAGCAAACATAAAATAGATATGCGTCTCAGTCCCGATACAATGCCTTTGTACCTATGTGATAATTTTCTAAGAGACCACCGCCATTGTTTGTGGCTTAGTATGCCGCCCGTTACGCACATTTGTATTGAATGAGAATTAATGTTTTACACCGTTTCCTTATTCTATTTCCTAAGATTTACAAGTGTTTAGACTGTGTCATATTATTTCTACAGAACAATAGGAGGGCGATATTATATATTTATTGTTTATTATTTTATTGATAGCGTTTATTTGATTAGCAAAACTTGATGCTAATAGTTTTGCTAATCAAATATAGAGATTGTATACTGAGAAAGCTTCACGAAATATGAATGTAGGATGTAGGCGTAGGATGATGTCGCACACAAATGTCAATGTGGGATGTCAGTGTTATAAATATTATGTACTTAGTCATCTCAAATATAAGTAGGTAACTTAAATTTCCAACCTAATGCTAAAATAAAGAGTAGGTACCTACTGGGCAGAGTTTGTTGATGTGAGTTCACTTTGTTTCACATCTATAACCTATAAGTAACTTTACCAATTTTTTTGATATAATTTGATTTTTTATCATTTCTCAGAGCCATTTAAGAGCGTCTATCTATGTCCATAATAAGTAGTCATTAATATAGAAGATTGGATTATCTTCCAAATAATTCCAGCGAGAATAAAAAATACTTTATTCATTCCTCGAAAGAGATATCTTGGAAGGAAACTAGAAGTAAGCGTACGTATATCAGATGGGTAGATACAGTGAACCGAGATCGGGAAGGGAAAAGAATATCTCGGCGGCGCCGGTCGGCGCGGGCGGCCGGGCTCAGAATACCCTGCCACCCCCGCGCCGAGGTTAGCCTGGGCTTACATGCCAACTAAAAGCACTTTTAGAAAATAATATATTTTCATTTATTTATAACAGAAACCAAGGACCGCTTCAATACAATAGAAATCCAATCTTCACATTTCATGTCACTGAATTATATTTTGTTCAGACACCAATTACACAATCTTTTTCACGAGTGTTCTGGGGTCCGTCGTCAGACATCATCTGGTACTTATAGTATGTACAAAGAAAAACCGTTCGAGACAAGGCGTGAATCCCTGGCGTATTTGCTATCATTTTTACCGATTCTATGAAATTCGCCCACTGGGACCCACGTTCAATACGCTGGCCATATACATACACAAGAAAAAATTAAATAATTACACAAATTTGTGGACAAACGAGTAAATCTAGTCTCTGTTCAATAATTCATATTATTCGAGATAGACACCCAATCTAGAGGTGGCTTACTCTAACGATGACAATAAAGGTATGTAGTTACATAGTTCCAAAAACATGGACACAAACGGAGAGAGATCGTGTGCATTTAGATATGAAGTCCATGCATGAGATAACGCTGAAGTAAACCTACCAAAAAAGTACTTTGGACTGCTACCGTAAGAACTCTAAACACATTCAAATTCAGTCATAATTGCATGAGTTATATCAACATAATAAAAATATTTATTCTAAAAGACTACATAATGTAAATAAAGATGCATATCCCTCAGATTACTACATTGTATATAGCGGGTTATAGGTTACTTGATTAACAGAATACTTATTGCTTATAATTAGATAGCCCACTTACAAAAGTTCATTGTCTGGTTGTTATCGTAAATTACTATAAATAGTATGCCTACATCACTAGAAACTTGTTATTTTTCAAATAATAAACTGATGAAACTGCATTTTTTTTGTTACCTGGGTACAACATAATAATTGAAGTCTTCTTATTCATTGGCATTATTTAGGCGGTAGCAGTAGGTAGGAGATACAATTTGCACTTAGTTTTAAGTCGGACGGAGTATACAGATTTTTATTGTACCTACATATAAAAAATAGGTATTAATTTTAGTAATAAAAGTATAAAAAACTTTAACTTTTAATAATTATGCGTCACTTAACAAAAAGAAAGCTATATAACTGAAGACTTGAACTCTTGAGAATACGATATGAAAGACATCTGCACTTTTTCATAACTCCGAACAGAATGCCACGTTTGCTCCATCTGGGACAAAAAGTCGGCCATTTTGATTACGTGTGAACCATCCGCGCGGGCCCCACCCGTTACCGGTAGAGGGGAGAGCTACGCGAGCTCCCTTCTATAATCTGACACTTACGACGTTAGATTATCGATCTTAAGTGTATAGTGTTAAGAGTCAAGATAGGGGTCAATCAAATTGGTCACAAAAGTATACGGGCTGTTTATGTAGCCGAAACTGCCGCTTCATACACCGACAGCGTCAATGCCATCACTTTCATTATTATTGGGCGATTCACGACGTTTACTCAGCACTCACGGGGAATCTCGGTTCCGCTGTTCAATTAAAATGTAGGTGATTGTTATTTTGAGGTTACTTCCTTATTGCTAATTATATAAAATGTTTTTAGTAATTTCGTGAGTAGGTTCCGCTTAAGTGAGTGAAAAATTTATTTTAATGACTTTGTGTAAAAATATTGGTTTGATAGTAAGTTTTGTAAAACCTTAGAATAATAACACATTATTCTAAGTGTAAAACATCCTATAACTTCTTATACAAGTTACTACTTATTTTTACACAGTTACACTGTTTCTATTGAAAGCTAAGTAGGTATATCTGTGTAATTTTCAATTAAATATGTAATGTGTAGGTACACAATCAATATTAAGTATTAAATGCCTCAATTTACAGCCAACTTCTATCAAACATATAATATATTTTGCATAATAGCACAATTTCTAAGTAATAACTAGGTATAATTAGACTATTACCGGCGTCATAAATTCGTCTCAATAGAAAATATTAACTTTATTACTTAACAGACACCTTGAGTGCTAATCGCCCACTCCGCAATTTGCTTCCCACTTATTTTCGTATAAACAACTTGCAAACATTCCTATGGGTGCTATTTATCTTGCCGAGTCCAATTTGTGCGTCCACTTTGCCTCACTACAACTTATAGGTAAGCAGTTTTATACGGTCCCTCTGAATAGCCACCGCATTATAGCCAAAACTTACGGACCCGCCGCTCCACAGGGCTCATTTTGGTTTTTGGCCAAACCCAAACATCCAGTCCATTTGTGCTCTTAATAGCCCATCCTTATTAAATTTATACTGGATACTGTTAAAATTTCAGTTGTTTAATTACTCGGAATTTTGTCCCGGGGCGACCGCGTTATGGCGCACTGTGCGTAGGTATTCCGACGTGGCGGAATTAGGTGGTTAGATCAATTTGTGCTTACGCCCTTACATCGCCAGGGTAGCGGGCAGTTATTTGTGGTGTGAATCGAAACTGTCTGGCCATGCTGAAGAATAATTGTTGAGCTTAGTTAGGACGGATTTCTTGTTAGGTAGGTATGCAATAGGTAGAGAAAAAGTAAAAAAAAATATGAAAATTTTTAAAACGTTACATTTTATTAATGGCATTTATATAAACGGCGTCATTGATAGGTGGGTATATGATTATTTTCCTTTTTTTGATTAAATTTGAAAATTGTATAATGGCACCGGGCACGGTATGTAGACACTTGCCTACTCGTACTTAGATGAATAATTAAATAATTACCTACTTTGTTTAAACTGTCTAAGTGTTTCTAACCTATAAAATAAATAAGTAGGTAGGTATGTACCTATGTGGGACAATTTTGGCAAGTTAACAGTATCAACTAAACACCAATGAGCAGTTGTAGATATAATAGGTATAGAAATAATACCTTCATAGATATGTGTACTTAATTAAACCGATTTTATTTGTTATACTTAATTAAACCGTAATCCAAATAAATAAAAAACTTTCAAAAGCATTACAGAGTCGATATAGGCCCGGCCGACCATGTCTGCCTCACGACACAAAAAGATAGAGCAGCCCAGACGTTGTCTCTCTCCCTCTAATAGGCCGGTAACCGTTTGTTGAGACGTTCCGCGTTTTATGTTACGAGTGCGCCATAAAATAAAAGTGCATCAAAACGCCTCCGTTTGCATTGTCCACAATTGCAACGCAACCATATCAGAACATCTCCCTCCCAGTACAAGAGCAACGATCAACCAGCTCTCTTTAATCTGGTCGGGCAGTCAGGGTTCCTTTACGATTATTTAGTCGTAAAAATCAAAGTTATAGGCTATTTACAACCGTAACTGTATGTTAATCTTTGTTTTACGATTGAGGTGGCTTATTATTTAATCGTTAATCACTTAACACCTTAGTCTCGTGTATGGACGGTTTATGAGATCGTTTTCTTGGTTTCAGATGGTTGTTAGAGCCTTAATGTTATGTTTTATGCCCATTTTTTACAAACAAGCATTTTTATTGACTAATTATTTTATTTTTTTTGTTAATTGCTTAATAAGGCTGTAATAAAATAAATACCTTACATACTTATGCAGAAGCGTAGCGTGGCTTGGCGGGGCCCCGTATAAAAATTGTTTGGGGGCCCTTATGAAGGGAAAAATTTGTTATAAAATTTGGGAAATTTTTGCTTATGCACTTCGGGGGCCTCCACGGTCTGGGGGCCCCGTATAATTGATACGGCAGATACGGCGGTAGCTACGCCCCTGTATTTATGGCTTATTGATAGTTGTATACCTATCTAGCTTTCTATTTTATTCTATTTTCCGTAAAATTTGTTTGTACCTATTCGTAAAAATAGAAATCATATATTTAACATGTAGACGGTATAGGTAATTACTTACATATATACAGGCAGATATTTAAGTAGGTACCTACTCGTACTTTTAGACTGGCATTTTATATGTTTTTTTAATGCTTCACCGTCTCAAACGCTCTACATACCTACCAACTAGATGATAACAAAGTTAGTGAAATGTCATCGGAACTCCGCAATGCCAAGATGGCGTCCACCGATTGTTACCATATCTCACACCGTGGAATCCCATTGGAACAAAGACATTAAACACGAGTGTCAGGACCGAAAACAATATTCTGCACATCCACCACTGTCTTATAAATCTGCTCATTGCTATTCCTCCATTAAGACTTATCGGACATTAAATATTGATCAAAACTCGATCTTATTAGGTCGCGGTAAAGTTTAAGTTATGATGATCAGATTGCGCAGATGCGAGAGTGCAACGACCACCGCATTAAATGTCGTTGAGTTAAGTGCGCTCGCGCACATGATTGCATACCAATTTGCGTTGTTATTTCTCGAAGCAGTGAGAGTGAGTTATTAGGTATAGTGTTTTCCCATTTAAAGACGTTGATTGTTTGAACATAACTTGTCTGGGACGCGTAGCGAGTATCAGCGCGTTATGTGCAATATTAAAAGTACCACCCAGGGGATGTACCTATCTAGTTGGACTAACTATAATTCATTCGCGTTAAGAAAATAGTGACTCATCACCAAGCCACACCCCCTAGCCAATTAAAACGCTAGAAATTATAATTTCTAGCGTTTTAATTGGCTAGGGGGTGTGGCTTGGCCGGCAGTCGGTGATGAGTCACTATTTTCTTAACGCGAATGAACTATAGTCTACGCGTCCGGGGGTAAGAGTATTTGCCCTCCCCGGACCAGGAGTGCCGGCCGCTTATCATCTGCGGCTCAGCAGTGCAGGCAGGGATGTGGCCGTATGCTTCGGCGCTACCCGTGTCCCTGCAACTTGCTGCCCACTGGCGACACAGGGTTTAGTGGGTATGCCCTCCCATTTTGGGAGGTGTGAGTCCCACACACCATGCCGCCCGGAGGCGACATGAAGGTGCCTAATGCATTCCCCTCTAGAAAAAAAAGTAGTCTAGGTATGCGTATTTACGGCTTGTAGAGGACCGCCCCATCTCATCCCGTCGATGTTTTGTAGAAGACGACTAAGAAATATCGGGAAACGAACAGCAGCGTTTGCCTACAAACAAAATGGAACCTACTACGGTCAACTCGCCTGCCAAGCGTGGAGACTAACCCAAATGAATTCAATTGTCATTGGGGGACCATAGGCCTCCCAGCAGTCCCAGCAATGGGCGAGGCGGAAACCACTGCTGTTATATTAGTTTACGTTTGCGGTTTGATTCCCAGCTTATTCATTTGTTATGATTACTTATTTTATTAATTTATACCGCGGAATAGATTTTTTACAGTATCCGCTATAATATAAAAATATTGCTTTTGATTAGATATTTGCATTCTATTCTTGCATCTTCATTGCTTGTAAAATGTTTTCTAATTATAAGAAAATTTATTTATATGATGATTAACACGTACGCAGAGCAGTATAATGTTCAAAGGAAAACCCGTGTTTTAACATTATTAATTTATTAAACATTGAAACCACAATAAATTCCGACCTAATGCAGGTACTTCAAAGATGAACAATATATTAAATGAACTGATAGGTATCGTAAAAAAAGCGTCGAAATTACAGTATAGAAAGTTATTTAACAATACGCGGGCTGAATTTATTACAACTCGTTTACATCGTAATGTACGCTCGATACATGATTCAAGTTGACGGTTCGAATATAAATCGGATCATTTCCATCATCGGAACGGACCTGACCTTCGTCGAAGGCGTCTGTTTGAAAGCAAAATCGTAGCATCATCGGTGTACGTAAAATAAATCGGCTGTGGTCGAGTGCATTCCGTCGGCGCGTCGCGAATAGTTGCGCGCGACTTATGGCCGCCGTAAAAGGATGTGCCCGACACGCCGCGCGATAACGCTACAAGCGCTGCGAACGCTCCGACACGCTACGGAACGGCTGCAAACTGAACGAGTTCAGTATCTATGGCTGTACAGACGTACCTAACAAACAGACGTACCTACACGAATAGACAGCCATGGATAGACATCCATGGATGTCTATTCGTGTAGGTACATAATATTTTTTAATGTATTTTCAATATTTCTGCAGCAGTTGTTGGCCTAAACCAAAACAAAAAATTAGAACAATACCTATTCATCAGAGGTAGCTAGAAGGTGATGCTTTGTGATGCTTTCATGTATATTGGTCAAATGGGCTTGAAGATCATCTAACGGCGAGTGATCATGATAGCGTGTAGTCGAAAACATCCCGTAGACGCGTCGCGAATAGTTGCGCGCGACTTATGGCCGCCGTAAAAGGATGTGCCAGACACGCCGCGCGAATATAAAAAAAAAACTATGCCGAGCCAATATATAAAAAAAAAAAAAAAAAAAAAATAACGCTACAAGCTACAAGCGCTGCGAATGCTCCAACACGCTACGGAATGAACAAGTTCAGTATCTATGGCTGTCGTCTACTAGTGTAATGCTATGTAGGGTTTATTAAATGTATTTTCAATATTTTCGTGGAAGGAATAAGTTTAAATAAATAAATAATGTCAATGTCAGTTTATTAGAAGTACAAAGCTTTTGTTAGGTTTTTTTTGTATAGTAGGCGCTATGTCCACAAAACTTTATTGTATAGTATATGTGCCCGAAATATGTTCACAAAACGTTACACTCCATCTATACATACACATCGCGTGACGACCCTCTAAAGACCCGACACGTAGCCCTTCAAAAATGAATTAAAAACAATTACTGAGGTCGTCATCATAATTTTTAACTCGCATGAAGTCTGAGATTAGACAAACAACGCAATGAATTTTCCAAACATGACGTCACCGAGATAACTCACCTACATTTACCCGCTGAACCCTCTTCATCTCACATTTTTAATGAAACAATCAGGAATTCCAGCGACGAATCAAAGTCAGTACATTTGAGGCCGAAATAAATCGCCGCGTATTTCGGTCACGTCTGTCGAGGACTCGTGACAGGTTGTACGTCACGCACGGCGAGATAAAAGCCCTGCTGCGTGAGGGTTAAAAAAAATTGTGTGACTGATGGAAACTGTTGACCTTTTAAGAACTACTTACATGGTAGCTGTTACTTACTGGTTAAAATCGCTGCCTTTTGTCAAATTACCATATTCAATTGACATTACCAAGGAGACAAACTGAGAATCATCTATCTTTCAAGACATAAGGTTATTTCTTTCTTACTTCTTTTTCAGGAGTGCATTGTGTTTTGTATGAATTATGTAAATACACACAAATGCGTATTTTATATTTTCCAGTATTTATTTAGTAGAGAATAAAAATAATTTGTCGAATTTTAACCAAAACATTTTAATGTTCTAAGAAAGTTTTCATAAACAGAGTAAACCTATGTTACAATGTTGATTTTCAGCGGTTTAAAATTTTCATGCTCCATTTGTATGTTCCAAGCAGAGAAAATGTTCAGGTTTCCTGCCCAGTACCTGTCTCCATAATTGTATGGAGACGAATGTTATGCCCCAAATGATATTTAGTAGAATTGGTCGAACAAATAGGTTATCTTGTCCCATTTAGTTCTTATTTTTCGGGTTACAAATAAGTTACGTTCACTGGAACTTTCTCATTTTATTGTAAGCTTTTACCAAAATTATAATAACAAAACACGAGATTGCAAAATGGTAAAATTAAAAAGTAAACATGACAAATCATCGCGGAGCTTAAGAGCTTTTTGTAAAATCGCAAAAAGCATTTGTTATTTACGTCGCCGATTCCTTAGGTCTGTAGATTTCAACATCGCAGCCGGCTAGCAAAACGAGTAAGTATAAATCAGTAATATTTTATTCTCTTGATTTATATAGTATTAAGTTTATGTGGGCGGAGAGGCGGGCTGAGGGGGGTGCGGGGGGGACGAGGTACTCTATCTGTGGGCACGCCGACTTGAGTTATAGAGCTTGCTCAGATAGCGTAGGGTTGCTTCATTGGAAAGCTCAACTAAGTACTACATGAAACTCAAAAACGACTTGACCGACATTTTTACTCGTACTGTATGATTTGATTTCATTTAAAGAACTGATGGTACCGATGGTACGGTACTATATAAATAAAAATGTTATTATTTGCTCTTTTACATAGTAGGGCAGCATCTACAGTGGCCTCTCGTCACCTGATGGAAATCGAAAAAGCAGTAGTCAATGGAGCAAAGGACATGTACGTAATCTAATCAATCACTTCTCAGTTGCTACCACCATATGGATCGCATAAGAGACTTCGGTTTTTCTTCCGTTTTGCAGTACTGTGATTGGCAGAGATGCGGGTAAACCCAACCAACAGCTGAAATATTGACAACTCAGTAAGTTCCTTGGTTGTTTGTTGGAAAATCATAATTATGTACGTACACACCATGATTGTTTTCTTTTATGTTGAACGAAATTCCTACGTAGCGCTTAGAAATACAAATGCTAATAGGAAATTCATTATAGAGGGTTAATGTCTCGGACTTCTCGGAGAGTCTATGTGCTATCCTAATAATTCCTACAAAATTATTTATATAGGTAATCGTGGCTTTTTTTACACCTTCATGGAGCATTAAAATAATTATACTAAAAATTAAGCTGACTCATGTTATTGAGAAGGGACCCGATAGTTCACAACCCTATTCACTTAACAGGCGAAGGTTTTCAAACATCACTGACTTGTAGGTAGGTAGTGACTATTTGTTTCTTTTATTTTTAGCTAAGAGTTATTTACACTTGCGAAGGAACATTTATTTTGTCTTATTGCTTTCCAGTTCTATGCTAACAAAGTTGCAGCTGATAGTTTTAATGAGCACTTATGCAGGTTTGTACAATTAAAAAGTTGTATTAAAAATATTTACTACGATATGAATTAATCAGACATTTAATCGAGTAATGTGGTTGTCTGTGTAATTTTTGGACTTAGAATAGGACCACCCCACATCATCATCTTGTGTATATGTGTGCATCAACCTCACTCAATCAATCCGTTGTTCCAAATGTCTTTGTTTTAAATTAATAAAATTAAAATCCGTTAAGATAAAATTAAGACTCTGTAATTGTTAGTTTAAGAGCTGTGGATTTTGTAATAAAATAAAATAAAATAATCATCTGGGTGCCATAGAAGACGACTAAGAAACAGGCAGCAACGTTTAACTCGGTACTTTATACAAAACACTCATCTATGTTTTATACCGTATCATTATCATCTTGCAAATGTCCATGGCTGGTCTAGGCCTCCCCCTAGCCTTCCACCATGTTTGGCAGGCGGTTTGGTGACGCAGTAGGTTTTATTTGTACCCAGGTAAGCGCTTCCCGTTTCCTAATATTCCCTTAGTCACCTTCTACAAAACCCACAGGATGAAATGGGATGGTACTATTCTAAAATCACACGGACAATATACCGTATATATTAGGGTATCATCATCATCACCATCATCAGCCTATTGCAGTCCACTGCTGGACATAGGCCTCTCCAGATGTTCGCCACCTAGGGCAAACTTCTGGAGGATATACCCATAATAGCCACGATGGGCAGGCGGGTTGACGATCACAGGGCGTAGCTTCTTGCTCCGGTTACGCTGCTGCCCGTCATCGGCCTCTGGTATTTAGCTACACCTTCTATCGTGATGGTTTTACCGCCACCAGTCGGTTTGCCAGAGCCTCGTTTGTTGTTCGGCAGGATGCACTACGGGCAGGTGAGGATGGCTTGGAGCGAAAAGGTGATAGGTGGCTCCCTTACATCCCGTATATTTAACTTATTAGGGTAAATGTTAAAAAAATTAAAAACAAATGATTTTCTTACCTAAAAACGTCCAAGAAATACCTCACAGTAATTATTCCCCAACATAGCGTGTTTAGAAATTATATCGGCCAACAAATTGATCCTATCACAAACTAGCATCTTAAAATAACAGTATTCCATGTGAAAAGTCTGTGCGTGCCGATTAATTAGCCATACACATACCGAAATGGATGGTGTTTGTACACGAACATTTCTGTTGCACTGCTGACACCGTTGCGAGCAAATAAAAACGCAATGGAAATGCAAATGGCTGTTTAACTGCGGGAATAATTATGGAAAAATATTTCAGCTTTGCTAATTCGCAGCCATGTTTTTGAATTCTTTTGACGAGGTGTAAAAGTATTTTTTTGAAGCTATAAAATTTATTGTACTACCCCAGTAGGGGTGTAATGGTATATTGCGTAAATTGTTTCATGATTTAAGCACTCGTAATGTCAGAATTCAGAATTGAATGGAATAATGACAGTCTGAGTGACGCAATGATTAGAGCTTCAAGCTTAAAGCGAGGACCATCTAATGGTACCGGGTTCGATTCCCGCTCGGGTCAATTTAGGAATTAACTGCAGGGTGTTCTGGGCGATGCCCTTGTACTGTCGCGTTTGAATTCCATTAAATTTTAAATATTATCTACCATTTAAATATTTCTCGATAGAAAAAGAAATAGATTAGTCATTCCTATTTATGTTCGAGGTATTTGTTAGTAAATACTGGTTCTTAAAATCTGTATTTACTTATTTTAATGAAACTACTATAATAATATTTACTTACCTATTGGAAAGAGGAACACACTAGGTACCTACTGGCGGTACTGACTGACTATAGAATTGATTACACACGCATACATTTGATAACCTTTACTAACACCTGCCTAATTACACAACTAATTAAACCGCATGGATTGATAAATAAGTACATTCTAATGATAAATAACCGACGAGCATGTATGAAGAGATTGATGAATGTGGACGAAGCAAAAGCTGTGTGCCAGGATCGTAGCAAATGGAAGGACGTGGTCTCTGCCTACCCCTCTGGGAGAAAGGCGTGACGGTATGTATGTATGTAATGATAAAGAAAGAAAGGAAGGATACCGAAGAAACTTTCTTTAAGGAAGGATACCGAAGAAACTTTCTTCGGTATCCTTCCACGTCTTAGAGGTAGGTACTCATTTACAAGTAGGTACATAAGATGCGTTTGTTTACCTAATCACCATCAAAATGTTTTTTTTTGTTTGGAAGTATTTAGAACCATTTTAATAATCGTATGTGTGTTATTAGTTTAGTTAGGAGTAAACATAACAATAAAAGAATGTTCGCTTACCATGAAGCCTTTACTTCACCGCACTGTTGTTGTAAAAAAATGTTTTATCACTTATACGAATTATAAGTAATTTTATAAGAATCACTTTGCAAATTTTATTGTGCTCAAGTTTCTAAATCCGAGTGCACAGTAGAACGATTTTTTCGAGACTAAAATACTTTACAACAACTTCGCTCTAACACAATAGCTCCAACGTATATTTAACTTCGATAAAACAAAACAAAAACAAAGAAAACAAAACGCCTGAATCTTTTGTTGGGGGCCGCGTTCGCAGAAGACCATCCAACAAAAAAATGTTAAAAAACCTCTTTGTTAGGAAATGTAACCCTTACTCCGGACAAAAAAGTGTTTTTCAAAAGTTCCCAAATGGGTTAACAGCGATCCTAAAAAGATTCGGCACGCAAAGGGATCTATTCTCGAATCGTAAAACACCTTTCCTAGTTGCTTTGCGAATAATTTCGCCGGAATGGCCACAATGTTTGGCCTTGTCCACACCAAGTTTATAGCACCGTAAACCACTAAAAAGTACCTTGCTAACGTTAAACTAACAATGCGTACACGTTCCGACCCATTACGCGCGTTAGATAACAAAACTTTGAAAGTAATTACACCTTTTTTAGAAGAAAGTCTTTCACCTTTTGTTTTGTTTTGTTGCGCAAAACGATTATTGTTATGACAAACGACTGGACAGGTGAAATATTGCTGTCATTGTGATTATGGTACTTTCGCGATTGCGATAATTTTGTAAAGAAAGTATGATTTTGCGCTTTTTCGCTCAGTTGTGCTTTATGGGTGGCTATGTTTGGTGTTCAGTTTCCATTCTCGCGATTGTGTTTTAATATCATATTTAATTATATTTTTTTGTCTATTAAGAGTACCATAATATATTTTTGATTATGTCTGCAAATACATTGTGGCAATTTTTATTATAATTAGGGTTATGTACTTAGGACTGCATTAACTAGTGATTTAATTTAATTGAAAAAACATTAAATAGTCTTTATACCTCTCCCGTTGTCCCGTATGGACATCCATAAAATCATATTTTCGGTATTTTATCATAAGTTAAAAAATTCAATATTTTAAGGCGGAGTGGTGAAACTGGCTGATAATCAGGTATGAGAGTTTTAATTAACCCTTTTGTTTTCGATCCCATTTAGATGACTAAACTATTGTAAAAAAGAAATTATCTATGTCAAGATTTTTTTATAGCTGTATTATTTTCTAAATGATTTTAAATCTACCTATGTATATTTTTATTTTATTTTTTCACGCACCAGCCGTTTATATGCGGCACGGCGTTTTTATGTCTGAAACGGCCGCGTTTCATCGCCGCTGAAATCCTAACCGAACTTTTTACCACTATCTGTATTCCGGGCCCGCAGTTTGCGTATAAATCATCGCCGACGTATAATCCGCGGATGTATTTGCATATCGTGTCCCGCACGTAGAGCCTGCGCCACAAAGCTGGCTAATGGCGCGACAATCGGCGCCACATTTCATAATTATCGTCTATTTCGACCGGACCGTATAGTATCGGTACTATCGGTAGCTCACGGGCTCGCTGTACCGACACTAGATTCGATACTGGTCGTCGTAAAGACCGGTAGGGCTGACCTACCGATATCACTTAAGATACAATGCAACGTGCAATAAGTTTGGTGTTAAAATCTTAATGTTCGTATTCAATTATTAATGCAATGCGTATGGTTCGATGGAATAGCGAGTTCGATTATCGATTCTATCGCGTTTAGAATTGCAGAGATCTTACCTTAAAGCATTGTCCTAGGCTTCCTATTCTTCTTTTGTAATACAAAAACTTGTGTTAAAAATTCAAAATATATAGGATCTAAAATTTTTAGAGTAACGCACGAATTAATTTTAAATACAATACTTATTAAACAATTACTTCAACAACTCTGATTTTTAGGAGAGTGTAAGTGCTTGCAATTTATGGTTTTCGTATAAATATATAGAATTTTTTGAGCCTGCTCTTTGTGATAACAAATTTCATGATAGGTAAGTTCTTATAAAAACAAAAGTTATAATACTTATGATATTCCATCAGATATGTATTTGCTTAGTTAAAATAAGTTGACAAATTCGTAGCTTCTTCGGGCAAAACTTTCAATCGAAATGGAAGGGAATGGCTTGCACGTCACTATTAGGCTGGGCTTGATAAATCAAGACATTATAATAGTGTCACAGTTTGCCGCCATAACAGTAGTTCTAACCAAAGCTATAAACATATAATGTACTAATTTACATCTGTACAAAACTTGGCGTCAACCAGCCCATTAAATTATATTAGGCATACATCAGTATCAAATGCGGCGTCCGTACCGCAAAACGGCGTCGTTATGAGGCGTTCGTTCGACGCATCCGACCAGAATGCTGCCAAATGCATCTACGCTGTGATGGCCCACTTTTAATGTACCATTTACGTATGCTTCAATAGATTCTATTGAACTAAACGATAATTTTGAAATACGATGGATTTCATACGTCATGCTTGTTGTTTTGATGTTTTAGCATTCTGTTAATTGATTATATCCGGGTCCTTGTTTCTGTTGAACGTACTAGGGTTGTCAAATGTAACAATGATGAAACTTTGAATGCAAACTACATTATAGAACGATTTAATAATAACAACTTTGGTTTAGCTGATCCCTTTGTTTCGTTTTCCAGTCGGGTAGTTTTTGAATTTGTTTTCTAAACAAACTTTTCTAAACGGACTTGTGTTTAGGGTTTCTGGAACTCATGTTACGAAGAAAAACTTTCGTTTGAGACCAGCTCTCATTTCACCTTTCGATAGAAAACACAATTTTTGCCACAAAACCGCTTGAATTGAATTTATTTTAAAGCGATCATACCCGCAGTTGGCTGTAGCCTATAGGAGCAGGCAGTTGGGAAGCTACAGAGGAGTCGCGATCCTCATGGTAATGATGAGAGAACGATGTAGAAGATACCTCCGGATGTTTTCAACTCGTGTAAAATAATTACCAGTGCTCTTGTCGTGTTTACCCTTCAAAAACGTTTATTACTTTGTTGTATGAAACGTTGCTTACTTGATTAATAGGCGTATCCTCGTTAAACTCTTTTTACAAGCCCAAAAACGCGAGAGAGAGGTAGGGCATAGCGAATCTTCGCTCGAATTGAGCCGCCCGTCCGAGGAAGAACCTGCGCCCTATAGAATACCGCAGCCGAATGACCTCCGGGCCGTGTTTCTGCCGGTGAGTAGGGTTTCCGGAGTTCGTGGTGGGTTAGGGTTGGGCTTGCTCGTTGTCGCAGCGACTTAGGCTTCTCTTTCGCTTTCCATCAGGTGTAGGGTAGCCATTATGTCGAGGTACTATAAAAAAAACGAAACGAGTCATTCCGATTGTTTCTTTGATTGATAAGTAGGCACAGAATCCTCGGTCACGATCGATACGAAACTAGTTATCTCGCTAATTTGCCGGGGTCTTTGATAGATGCCTCCATAACGACTGCAACCCAAGTTATTTGGGCAAGTTTATATAGGTATGTAAATGTAGGATCGGCAGTAAGGATGGCTCATTACACTTAATTGGCCAGCCGTTCGCGGACGGACGTTAAGGCCCTGATGGCTGGTTCGGGCTAAAATGCCCGCAGTAATGTTGGGCCAAAAAGTTACCAAATGGCCAGAAAGTATTTAGTTGCTATCTAGATTTTGTTGGAATCGGCGGAGAACGGCGGAAGGAGATAGTATCGGTTTTCAATTGAATGTTTTTCAGTATCGTTTTTTGTTTTCTTCAACGGGAAACTGGGTGAAGTTACATACACAATGTAACGTTTAATTTCTGCAAAATGTACGTGGAAATTTGCTGTTCTATTTTTAGACTACCTTGGTGGCGCAATGGCTAAGCGTTTCTCGCCAATAGCGCAGCAATCCAAAGGTTCCGGGTTCGACTCCCGGTCGAGTCAATTTCGGAAAGGAGTTTTATAATTTTTTCTGGTATGGTTATTTGGTACTCATTGTATAAGGGAAAGCCTCATGTGGTGTGTGTGAATGATCTGGTGCATCATGTATATATTTTGAATGAAGTCCATAAAAGTTTGACAGTTTGGAAGGTATGACAAATCTTTAAATATAAGACAAATCTTTAAATATAATCTTTAATCAATAATAGTATCCATGTACGAGTATTACAGAAGTTAAATACACTTATCTGTGATACTTAAACATACTATTATTTTGCCATAAACGAGATAATGAAGCTCATGTAGGTATTATAAACAAACACGATATTTCAACATGCATTCAATTTAAAACCAATTTCGTTTTATGTTTGCACTGCAACAGTTAGTTGCTTTTTAATACAATGCCCTGCCTTGAAATATATCAGAACATCTCCTAGACAGAAACCAATTACTTCCAACTGAACCGTGTACGTACTATGTACTTTATCGCTTTCCGACCAATTTCAATTCCTGTACCTCTGAACAATAGTTTATGAATATTTGAACTAACCTTTTCTTTATATGGAGACCAATTTCCCGCTTACTTTGCTTAAGCGACAAGGGAAATATTGTTGGCATAATAGATAAGGCTAAAGGAGTTGCTATAACGGCTTTTGTTTCCGAGAAAATGTGCATTTTTCATATGAAACCTTTGTGTTTTATGCGACGGAAAATTACCTGTAATGCTTGTACCGCAACGGTCATAATTGCTTGAATTATATTTGTGGGATATTATCAACGCACCAGAGGTAAAATTGATCCTTTTCAGGGCAATTTACAGCAATTTATAAGGAATAGCTGGTATGGGGATAGGTTGTGTTGGCCCTTGTAAGTTGTAAAGGTAACCGTTAGATGAACTTTAGTACCCGCCTATGTGTTTTAAGCGGTCAATTTATGAGAATTAGCGTGAAAATTGGTGTCGAGAATTTGTAGTTGGGCACCTGTGTCTATTTAAGGTAACTTGGTCGGTCAATATTTGATTGTGTTGCGACTGCTTTGTACTTTAATGAGAAGTGTTTCTGACTACATATTTAGAAAGATTACCGTGTGGTGGCCCTATGATTTGGATATGGTTTTATTTAAGAAGAGTCATTAATTTATTAGCATAAGAGTACTGAATGAACGTAAGTTCGAATTCTGTTTGGGAAAAACATTCATGAGATGATTTGTAAGTAGGTGTATGATGTAAAGTCGAGTTTTGGAGTACTTTCGTTGATTCGATGGGACTAGTTGTTTTACCAAAGCAATTAAAAATATCGTAGGAATGATAAAAACATGTAATCAATTTCACCCTTTAACCGTACGGATGTCCGTTTCATGTACACAAGTACGTACTGACTTATGTCATAAATCTATTTGTTCCAGACGTTAATAAGAGCAACCTCTTTATTTTCGCATATACCCATCCAACATACGAGCGCATTACTTAAAGCGCAACATCTATCCACAAACTACACTAACACCCACATTGGTAAGCAATCGAAAACCCAATCACACGTTTATTTACAAACACGAAAGCAAATTAAAACGCGGCCGTATCACAATTGGCAATAAGCAATCTCTTATCTGCACATCTCTATAGAGCTTTTAACATAAACGAACAGAGCCCGCGGGCGGCGAACTAATCTCCATAACTTTAATCCCTTAACCCTCTCAGTGCCAGGAATCCAATCAAACAGTACATGCCCCCTCCCCCCAGCCCACCACCTACGCAGCCTGTCCCGAGTAATTATCAAAGCTTTAATGACACCATAAATCGAGTGTATAATCTAATCTGGAAAAGCCCCTGCCTCCAACGCGGGCTTAATGGTGTGAAAGCTGCCTTATCTCCTGCCATGTGTGAATAGAGCTTTATAAAGCCGCCTGAAAGCTCGCGCCGGGAAACTTTGGAAAAATATGTCGTGGAACGTCGAGATAAGAATGTGGGGCGTTGAGCGCTTTCAAGTTTAATAGAAAATCGAACATTATCGTTAAGGAGATGTCTCTAACAAATACTTTCAAAGTTTATCAGAGACGTTATAAGTAGCTATAAGATCATTCATAAATGGATGTAGATTGGACGTGTTGCCTAAGACCGTGAAGCGATAGGAAGCAATTTTTTCCTATGTTGCTTGCTTAGAACACCTGCTACAGAACTATTTATTACCATTGCTCGCTTTGTTGAGAAGTAATACGGAAACTCAAAGTAAACTTTCATAAATAATTATGGGAGGTCAATAAATAAATAATGGGAGGCCTATGAAAATGTTACCAATTTCTACCGTAAAATTAGTACACAATCACAACCATGGTTGGTTCTTTTTTGGTTATTGTCTGCTCACTAAAAATCTATGATAAATGCTGTAGTTTAAAGGTTTTTACTTTTCAAACAACATTTTCATTATTTATCGTATTATTATTTATTTTTAAATGACAGATACGTAAAGTACAGTGCTACATTGACAGCTTAACCTATTTTATTTCCAGTTATCACGTTTTCAAGTGTAAAAACAACCATAACAGTAACTTTTACAACACAAATGGACACAAAGATGTAATAATCGATACCGCAACAAATTTTATTTGTGTTAAATCGACTTGCTGTATAAAACTCGATTATAAAGTCGTTACAATCGTTCGCGAATCGACTTAAACGTTGGAAAGTCTCGCCGACATTTCACGAGTTCAAGAATCAAGAGTGTCTTCTCATCCTTCCGCTGTTTTAGAACAAAGGTTCGTCTTTCTGTGTCCAATCGTTAATAACAGATAATTTCTATGGGAGTTAGTGCCGCTGGTCTTTGCAGGTTATTATTGAATTACACGCTCAATTTAATCGAACGCCTCACTCGAAACTCATATTGTTTTACTGCCTTCGATTCGTCTCACGCCACAGACTGATCGTTACCATCAACGATGGTTTAAATAACTGGAAGTTTATTTACAGTTTCCGAAGAAAGTTCCTCTGTCTGCGTTCAATAAATTTCATCGTACGATTTGTTTAATATCGTCTAGGGGCCGACTCGATTTTAACCAGATAACGACGTTGCCGAAACGAATTGTCTTGTTTTGTTTCTCACGTTTTTGTTTCTTTAACGTACCGTTTTCGCGTAATCGATTTGTCGCCGATTACACTTTTATTACTTTCATGATCGATTCAAATTCAATTTGAATCTTTATGCCTTATTGAATTTGGTCGAGAACAAATTAATTAGTTGGTATCAATTGGTAACTTGAACTCTCATAAAAGTAGAAAATATTTTGTTAGATCACATTCATTAAGATGTTAATACTGTCTTACAGATTTACTTTTGAATATCACATTAGCATCTTGAAAGCATCTAATATCAACCCCTTGATGTGTGTCGTTGGCTGTACAGTCTTCCACATCCAGTATCTACTGATCTAAATGTAACGCTGTAGGTATTTGTCATATCCAAGACTTCCCCCTTTCATTTCCCGATCGAATCAATGCCATTGCGGCTATTTTTACTCCCATTCGCGGTCACTACACCCAACCCCGGGCCGTCGGTTGCGCCTACGACCATTATCCTAAAATTCTGCGATCCCCCGCCTCGTCTAATGAACGAATAAATAAATTGTTCCCTTCTTGTAAACAGCTACGTGGTGCACTCATGGCCTCCGTAAGGGGTAAGTGGATTTTGGTGTTGTGAATCTTATACGCCTCATGTTTGCTGTCATGTACACATAAATCGGGACTCCATTTTGGGTTAATTCGAAAGGGTGTCTATTGAAGCAGATGTGGTTTGTTTTGGAAAGCAATAGGTTTTGGTTATTTTAATGGCAATGGATCCATTTATTAATTAACTTTTCTGCTCACCCATACGGCATAAAAACCATACGGCGTCCTTTGGAAAATGACTTTAAACCTTTTCTTATTTATTAATAAGAAAATGTTATTAATGGAGATTTAATTAGAGTAGGTACTATTGTACTATTGTACCTACTCTAATTAAATCTCCTTTGCGAATGTACATAATGCCAGATACGAATTCTTTTTTTTATTTAGGCAGTTAACTGTGAAAACATTCATGATAGGTATGTACATACTTGCAGACAATATTTTTATTTATTTCGTCAACCATATCTGCCAAATAGACATATGAATTTATCTATTTATTATCTTCTCAATACTCATAGTAGTATATAGGTAAATATAGCTTATTCGCACAGATAGACAACAGGGAGAAAGCTCACCTGATGTTTTGTCCTGACAGCACTGGTTTTCAGCTTTCCCCTATCCTATAAGGTATGAAAAATACCTATTGTGAAATTGCTTAATCATTTGTTATTTAGTCCCGTTACAAATACACCCGAGTTATAATTTTCCTACAAATTAGACCTAATATTGTTTCCATAATACTCATGGAGCAAAATATCGCCTGTTATCGGGTTTCTGATGGCTGGCAAAATCGTGTGTTACCCAAGGTTGTCTAATTTCGACGCGTATAAATTGCCCTGACGCGTCTTCCGACTGAAGTGGGCATGAATACCGCTACTACTGTTTACATGTACCTAACCAGTTGAAAGTGGATTGATAAATGTTCAGTTTAATACATTTAAATAAACGAAAATATACCTTATATTTGCCTTATATTTATGAAAATACTAATTTTTGCCCGCGGCTTCGCTCGCGTTAAATCATGACAATTCGTCGCTCCGTTTTGCCGTCAAAGAAAGACAGACACACTTTCCCATTTATAATATTAAGTAAGTATATAGTAGGTATATATGGATACCATAAATTAATAAACGAAAATATACCTTACTTAGTAAAATATCTATTTCTAGAGTACTGATCCAAATGTATTATGTATTTTTAAATCTTTAATTTTGGCAATGGATCAACTTATGATAGCTATCTGTTTTATTGCTTCAATTAATTAAAGGGATTTAATACAATTTCTTTTACACCTTAATAATGTAACTACGGCGTGAATGAGACGAAAATGAGGCCGGTAGAAAAGATGTAGCTTTATGCTACACAAAATTTAATAGTACGGGCCACAGTCTTAATGGAACCAAAAGCTTAGATTACGTAAGGCATCCAATATAAACAAGGCTTGGTAACTGAGATAACGTGAGAGGGGGTAGTTAGTCATCTATTTAAAGAAAGGACGCCATTAATTTAGGTGGGACATTATTTACTGAGCTAAGTAGGCACGGAACGGGTTCGCTGTAACACGATAAATCGAGTCGAAAGCCCCGAATAAATCTCTCGGGCGCACGATAAGAATCGATGTCTCACGCGACGTATTTATTTATTTACCGCCTTCTACCCGGGACCCGGAAGACTGGATGTCGACGAACTCGATATTTTGAGGCTTTCGAATTTTAAATCGATATGAGTCGAGTTTTTCGAAACTCGATTCGCATCTGTTTACGAGTATTGATGGCGTGTAGGTGAAAACGAATGGATGCGACTCCAATTTATTGGATGCGAAAATTATCGCTTCAGTTTTACATGTGCGTAAATCTGATTTATCCTGAGTTATCTTAACTACAGTCGGTGGATTTATTGCAACGAAACCATATACAAAATGCGAAACGTCCACCCTCGGCCGATATATTACGCGTATCAGCAAATGGTACACACCTCGGGGGTTTTACATTGAAATTTTACGAATGCCACTGTGGTTTCTGTTTATGAATAATAATAATCGGTAACTTTATTGCCGGGCGGGTTTCGATTAATCGATTAAAAGTTATGTAAGAAGAGTGAAGTTCTTGTAAATTATGTAGAATTGATACAGTCGATACGTTTCTTCAGTCACGTTTTAAAGTTGAAAATCTAGTCTCTTATTTTTGTAGCACTGTATTTGCACTTATTGTAATATTAAAAAATTATAAACCGGACATTTGTTTCCCTAAAAAAAATTCGGACTATTAGTGCAGTCAATGAAGCGAAAAATACGGGCTAACCTCCGAATTTTTTTACTGTGATCCGATTTGCATGAAATTTTGGAATTAGGCTCATCTTACCATTAACTTCAAAAGTGAAAATGATTTGAACTCCGCCACCACCATGGGGGTGGTTGCCACCCCTTCTCGGGGGTCAATGGTTGTTTTTTCAAAATAACCTCGGATATCGATTGAAGATCTAATTTTAAGCAAAAAAGTTTCTATAAAGTTTCTCGAAAAATCTAATACTTTTCAAGTTATTGGCAATTGAAAATTCGCAAATTTTTCACGATTTTCATCAGTTTTTTTCAAATATCTCCAAAAATATACGTTTTATCGAAAATTTTATAAGGAATGAAACTGTAGCAGGTAAACAAATGAACAATTTGGTTTTTTACAAAGTATTCTAAGTGCAATATTAAGCTAGATATTAAAGATCAAAGCCGTTTTTTATTTTATCTGAAATTTCATCGATGTAGTCAATGCCATCTAGCAGCGAGCAAATGCATTTTATGCTTTCTAATCGAAAAGGGTTTTGTAGTGCTTGAAATAAGCTTTAAAATGAGCTTTATCAAAAGTCTTTTGCACGTAAAATAAGTGAGCTATATTGCAAATAAGCGGAGCATCGAATGTTTTTTCTTTTCAATCAATGGGTTTAAATAAGTGCCATTTCCACCAAAACTAAAATTAATCATATTCCGCCTAGAATTAACTTTATTATGAAGAGTTTTATAGATTGTATTAGTTTGGCTGCTTTAGGACACATAGTTTTCAAAAAAGTCACGATTGAAAAAAAATCGAGAATTTCAAATTTTTAAAAATCCCACCCCTTTTTCATAATATCTCAAAAATGACGACAGCTACGTATAAAAGTGTAGGGATAAAAAATTTAGGTATTTTTCTGACAAACAATTTGGTTTTTTTGTTTTTTCTATCAAATAAAAATTGACGGAGATATGATTGTTTAAAGAGCGCGTGGCAGCGCAATCACAGCCTCCCTTAATCGTGACTTTTTTGAAAACTATGTGTCCTAAAGCAGCCAAACTAATACAATCTATAAAACTCTTCATAATAAAGTTAATTCTAGGCGGAATATGATTAATTTTAGTTTTGGTGGAAATGGCACTTATTTAAACCCATTGATTGAAAAGAAAAAACATTCGATGCTCCGCTTATTTGCAATATAGCTCACTTATTTTACGTGCAAAAGACTTTTGATAAAGCTCATTTTAAAGCTTATTTCAAGCACTACAAAACCCTTTTCGATTAGAAAGCATAAAATGCATTTGCTCGCTGCTAGATGGCATTGACTACATCGATGAAATTTCAGATAAAATAAAAAACGGCTTTGATCTTTAATATCTAGCTTAATATTGCACTTAGAATACTTTGTAAAAAACCAAATTGTTCATTTGTTTACCTGCTACAGTTTCGTTCCTTATAAAATTTTCGATAAAACGTATATTTTTGGAGATATTTGAAAAAAACTGATGAAAATCGTGAAAAATTTGCGAATTTTCAATTGCCAATAACTTGAAAAGTATTAGATTTTTCGAGAAACTTTATAGAAACTTTTTTGCTTAAAATTAGATCTTCAATCGATATCCGAGGTTATTTTGAAAAAACAACCATTGACCCCCGAGAAGGGGTGGCAACCACCCCCATGGTGGTGGCGGAGTTCAAATCATTTTCACTTTTGAAGTTAATGGTAAGATGAGCCTAATTCCAAAATTTCATGCAAATCGGATCACAGTAAAAAAATTCGGACCTATAATGCTTCATTGACTGCACTATATCGGATATATTTGTTTCCTTAAAAATCACTTTAAGCGAGTTTTATGTTTTTGCTTCTGCCCGCATTCTCAAGCTAACCTGCATCCGCACTCTGGACCGCATCCGCACTTAGTTGATTAAAGAGCCTTGTTATTTTATTACCTGTGGCCTCTACATTTTGTATAAGTACTACAAATAAACAACGTTAATTTGTGGAAATTACGTTCCATATGTGTTTCATTAATCAAACTTTATTATCCCTTCGCATATTAGTCTTACAACTCGGGTTTTAGTAACTAAGTAGTAATTAGTTAGCCGTTTAAACTTGGAACTCAAAATTGTATATGTCTACAAAACTTTGTAGACATATGCAATTTCGCGTATATAAAAAAAAATTAACTTTCGCGTTCTACATAATAAATGTGGCGCTTGAGATTTGGTCCCAGGTCCTGGTAATTAAGTTTTACTTACGCTTGAAAAACTGAATCTCCTTTTGTACTAATTAGTATTCGTTTAAAATAGTCACTCGCGCCTGCATCCGCACCCACCCCTGCCTGCATCTTCTCGCACCGCGTATGCGTAGGTATGTGTAACGCGCCGCATCCCCGCATCTTGGACCGCATTATGTAACGCGTCCGCAGCTCCGGCCACCACTCCGTAACCGAAATGGCGGTCGTTGACCCCCGGCAGTATGTCGGTTGGTCGAGGCCGCGGGGTCCATTTATCATCGGCAGTCATGTGACCAGATTTTCAGATTAAAGCGGGACAGCTAGTTTGAGCATGTTTGAATTTTAATTTGTCCGTTTATGATCTAGCCACTACACTTCCATTACTTTCTCGTCAGGAGGCGGACCTCCTATATTCTCTACTCAAAAATGATCTGGAAAAGATCGTTTATGTATTCACTTAAAATTTTGCCTGTATCGGTAGGTACATCTCGGCAAACGTAGGACGCCCTCAAGCTAGGAGGCTAGGCTCAGAAAGTACAAAATGCGTGTTGTCGCTTCTGCTTCGATATCCCGAGACGTGCACACACGTTACACCCTTCTTGTACAGAGCCTCGCTGCTCAACATGGAGTCCAGGAGGCGTCTCCATCTGGCGGCCCTCATGTTCGATCTGGTCAAATTTGGGAGGCCCGAATACCTATATGCCAAAATAAAGTTTTCGGAATTCCATCATAGGTACGGCTCAGGAGTACCCAGGTCACAGAGGGCGCCATTGGCGGTACACATCCACAAGACTGTGGCATTCACTGGTAGCTTTCGGCATCAAGCGACCAAGTGCTGGAACGACATTCCTCCTCCTATCAGACATGCCTCGTCTAAGCACACATTTAAAAGCTTACTGAAATGTACCTTACTTGACAGCGCAAAATCAAGTATGGCATTTGGTCGCTTGAATGCCGTTTGCCGAAGCCATCATAATTAGTCATAGTATTTATTTATTTACTCGTTTTTAATTACATCTATCATCCTATTACTATATATGTCTAGTATGTCTATCTATAAGTATGATATCTGTCTATTATGTCTTTATTATCTTTATTTCTTTTTCATTTTTGTTTTGTCTATGTTTTTTAATTCAGTGCTGCATGCGCGTCGCGCGGCACCTACAGGACTGGTGGTGGCTGAAAATCAGTGGTTTGCTCGTTGAACAAACAATTCGCTGAGCCATCACCTTTTTGCATCGCTGCTGCACACACACCCACATCCTTGCACGTTGTAAACTTTTGATAATTTTTCGTGTATGTATTCGTCTAATTTGCTATTGTCTTTTTTTTTTTTTGCTGTACTTATTTGTTGTGTGTGCCAGTTTATGTAAATAAATTTTTTATCTATCTATCTATCTAGGTGGAGTAAGGATTTACGCAAGATGCATGGCGAGTGCTGGATGCGAGAAGCCCGAGATCGATTTGGAATGGACTGCGAATGGCTGATGGACAAGTGTCATCAGATACTCGTACTAATAATGCCTTATGACATTCAAATTTTTCGCCTTTTAGCCGTTGCGTTAAAACCAAGATTAGCCGGAAAATAAATGTTTAACTATCAATACAACTAACTAATAATACAACATCAGTTCCGTTAAAACCAATAAATTATTTAGGTCCTTGCGATTCTCACGTCCATCAAAAGAAAGCAATTAACTTGTACATTGCATCTATTATATCGTCCAATAAACAACTTATTCTAGTGTGTAGAGGGACAGTCCCAAACCAATTGGGACGTGTAGTCCCGCTGCGTATGAGTCGCGGTGGCTGCCATATTTCGTGACCGGTCGCCTTGTCAGTATTTTTAGGCACTGCTATTTAAATTTAATCTACTCATATCGAAGTAGGTGGAATTGCTTTGTAGAAATACGTGAGTGAGTAACGAAAGATTTGTACTACTGTTTTCTGCTAATTTTTATGGATAAATAGCTTTGCTCGGTGTTCTTTTTGAAGTGACCGTGCTAAATGTGAGGTCAACAAGTTTTATTACATCAAAGAAGCATGATTTTCACTGATAGTTAATAAACTTTCAGGCATTTTTCCTATATTGTTGTTAAGCTATTAAAATATTTAATTTAGTCTCACCTAGCTAGCTTGATTAATTCTATCGTCAATCATTGAAAAACTTAAGGCTGCGTTCTTATCAGTGGATGTAAGGCAAAAAAAATGTACAATTGCTTGACATACGCTTGACATACGACTGTACTTTACTTATACATAAGACTTTTTTGTAAATACATAGACACATATAGCAAAGAGCCAGTTTAACGCATACATCTTCATCGATCTCACAGAACAAACATTTGTGTACATAATGTTTGTATTCTTTGTATTGCAAGATCGAATGCTGCGACCACTGGGTCGGATGCAGCTCTACAACTTTTTTTTTCTAGAGGAGAATGCATTAGGCACCGTCATGCCACCTCCTGGGGTGACATGGTGTCTGGGGCTCACACCTCCCGAAATGGGAGGGTATACCCACTAAACCCAGTCGCCAGTGGGCAGCAAGTTGCAAGGACACGCCGAAGCATACGGCCGCATCGCTGCATGCCCTGGCCAGCCGCAGATGACAAGCGGCCGGCCTTCCTGGTCCGGGGAGGGCAGATACCCCTACCCCCGGCTTCCGGGGAGCAATAGGGTGCTCCCCGGGCGGACCTCGTGCAACGGTGTGGCTGCACCCACCACACCGTTACGCCCCTATGAGTAGATCGCGCCCCCGCACTCACCACTTGGGGCACGATCACGAAGGAGAGGCTCAGAGGGCATACGATGCGTTGTATGCCGGGCGCGACTACCGCGGCGCGGCCTCACGCTATGCAGCTCTACCACTAAACCAACCTGGTCATCAAATCGTAAAGATTTTAAACTAAATGATGATGATGACGATGATTCCTGCCTACCCGATTCCAGCCACGAGCGGCGACTGCATAAAACTAAATAGCGCAAGTATAGAACAGTTTCGTTACACGCACTTTAAAGTAGACGCGTCACGGGCAATTAATTTCTCTGGAAACACGTAGTTGCCATGCCGTTTAATTGTCACAGCTGTAGGCATTTGGCTTTTTGCCATTACGTCATTGCGTGAGGTGAGATGCACGGAGAGAGGGGCGTTGCGAATGGAAATCAATACTAACTGCACGGTACTGCATTGCTCTAGTATAAATCAGACCCTCTGCCTCGCTTGCCAAACCGTGGCACATGGTAATTTGAAACGTAAAGCTGGAGTGTAGGGTCGGTTTTGGAGTGCAGATAGGAAAAAGAATGTTACAGAATCTATTAAGAGGAAAATAACTGAAATGAGAGTAGGTATTTTTGAGTTAAGGTTGTTATTGTTGGTCTTAATGTAGCGAGGTCTTTTCCTTATAGTTAACCATTTTTGATGTGACCATGTTTTAAAATTATTTTTATTCTCATAATAAGCTAATGGAAGGACCGTTCGATTCGACCGAAAAGTGTATGGACCAACACTTCCCATGTTTCGTAAAGCTTGCCAACGAAACTTTAGTTATACGATGCCATCACTGCCAACTCCCTAAATATAGGATTTATTGGGAGAGATTTATTTTCCAAAAGTACGCGATCCGTTCAACGAACGATCGTTTTCGATTTTGGTGGTAGCTCTATACTGATATATTTTATCATATTGTACGTAATATTTCATATCACGGGCGTATCAAACAACCTCTTGACAGGTTTTTTCACATTCCAATTTACGTACTCACTACAGTCATAGTCGGTCATTAGCTTGATATAGTAGTATTACTATTTAATAGCCGTTTGATATTTATGTAGATAATGCCTCCGTGTAATGGCTTAATTAGAATCGGTATATTGACTGTTAACTTACATTGTAAGTACGTATCTACCTTCAAGCTATACAATCTTCACTGCAGGGTTGTTCCTTTTGAGTTCCTTGATTTGGATTTGTACCACAAGTTCTACTATAATATAATCATGATTCTATACATAATACTGTGGTATTGGTAATTATAAAGGCGTGACTGTCGTCTGACTTAAGTAAGTAGCTATAGCCTTTTGTTTTAATCTTTGTAAGTAGCTACCATTTTGTTAACTTACAATAAAAACTTACTATATACGAGTATGTAACTCGTATATAGTAAGTTTTTATTTTCATCAAAGACAGTTCGTAGCAATCTAGCATAGATAGATAGGTACAGACAACTGGTATACTCCGTATAAATAAAAACAAAGCGCCAGACACTTCAAAAATGTATAAAAGATAATTTCTCAAACCGATCTGACCAGGAATCGAACGGGACCTACGGATTTTCCGCTCTAACTATTGCATCACCGAAACCGTCTCTAACTTTATATGTACCTAACCGTAGGAAATAGATGAGGTAGGTAGGTATAGTATAGCTACCAAATCTCTAAGGTTTCAGGCTTGTCTTTCGCAAGAATTGTAAGTAGTATTTTTAATATCTCTATGCCAAGGTTCCTCACCGAGCTACCAATGAACGCTTAGAAAATAATAAGAAATACCCGCTACTGACTCATAGTGATGTGTTTACAATGTCAGTTTATTATTCATGACGATATTGAAGCGGACGCTGAATATGCGATGTCTGTGTGGGGTAACCAATAATACTGACTAGTTGGGATGTAAGGGAACGACCCATCATCTTTTTGCTCCAAGCCACTGTCACCTGTACGTGCATCCTGCTGAATAACAGACGAGCCTCTGGCAACCGACTGGTGGCGGTATAACCATGACAATTGAAGGCGTAGCTAAATACTACAAGCCGATGACAGGCAGCAGCGTCTCAGGCAGTATTGCCAACCCGCCTGCCCAGCGTGGCGATTATATGTAAGTAGTCAAAATCCTCTAGGTGTCTGGATAAGGCGGCGAACAACTGGAGATACCTAAGTCCAGCAGTGGACTATCTCAGGCTAATGGATCTCTCAGGACAATGATGTACTATACATACATCGAGTGTGTAGGTATAATACTTATCATCGTGAGTATTCGGCAATAGATCTGTGAACTTTTTTTATTTTTTGTTGATTGCCACAAGTCTTCATTGATGACAAAATGACTGAATTTTTTAACCATGAAGTCTTACAATTATCATCATGATGTTAAGTGCAACTAATACTAAATACATTATGATGCCCAGTGTTAGTGTTGTATGCAAATAGTGTGGTAAGTTTTATGTTCAATTATGGGTCCTGGAATCAGCTTCTAGCGGCATAGTGGTTTCAAAAAGTATCACTGCTGCTAAAAGCTGAAGCACTTGCAAAACCCTCAAGAAAGTATGTATGAATATGAGCTACAATGATAACTTACATGACTTACAGTTGATATTTTATATATTTTCTCCATTATTATTAATTTATTCGTATTAATAAGCCATTGGGATAATGGAATGGGGGAAAACTAACTTAACATCCTAATTTACTCATACAAGCTCGAAATAACCCATGTCCTGCTTTATTTAGACGCCTGGCAACCCTATATGGAGGATTCCACGTTTCTATGGAATATCACTTGCATGCGTGAGGTTTCCATTGCATTAGTAATCCAGTGTTGTTGCAGTTTTAGCATAGTACTTAAGCTGCGATTAAGTATTTACTTGTTTATAATGGGAAGTAACTTGGACAATGGGAATTTAAAGATGGATATGTCTAAGTTAAGTGGTCATGTTTGAGTAAGTCACGTGTTTGTATATAGAAGTTAGTATTGGAGAAGGATTTTGTATGAGTTAAAAAAACACAAACGACCAAAACTAAAAAGCGATAAATAACGTAAGTAATTCTATCCTTAATACATAATTATTTAAATATTACAATTATCACTTATTTTTGAAGTCGGTGCCAGCCTCTCGGTACCTAACGTAGACTGTTGTTGTATGACGCGCGCGGCCGGCAAATCCACACGACAATATATATTTTTTTGTTTGGCTGGCACCGACTTCAAAAATAAGTGATAATTGTAATATTTAAATAATTATGTATTAAGGATAGAATTACTTACGTTATTTATCGCTTTTTAGTTTTGGTCGTTTGTGTTTTTTTTGAAGTCGGTTTAATTTTTTTTTTAAAATAATTTTATTTCTCTATTTTTAGTTGCGTTAATGTGCTGTGACCTTGAATAAAGGCTAATTAATGTCCTTAAGAGTTTTACTTAGGAATGAAAAATTTTGCTTTAAGTCAAGTGAAGACTTTGCGATCTAGAATCAAGCATATCACTTACCAAATCACCTGCCCTATTAGCCCTGCAAAAGTACATACTTACTACCTAGTTTAATATCGATCAAAGTCAGTACTGTCCCCTAACTCCTAACCGTTAAGGAGTTCTGTGGCTTCATCATCAGCACCAGATGTTGACGCCCGGAAGCATATACCTGAGTAAAATATGATTACGTAACAAAAACACCATATGAGCATACAATTTCCGGTTGTTGCCCTCAATTTCTCCAGGATCCCATCATCAGATCCTGACTTGGTGATAATGGGACCACCTCGGAAGTGTCCCCTGTCGAACTGTCGAAAAATTTTTGAAATCCATCCATAATTGACGGAAATATCGGTGAACATACATAAAAAAAAAAAAAAAAAATATTATACATACAGACGAATTGAGAACCTCCTCCTTTTTTCGAAGTCGGTTAATAATGCTTGAGAAATCGTATCCTCATCATCATCATACACAGCCTCAGCATGTCCACTGCAGGAGATAGGCCTCTCCAAAGACAGAAACAGTGAGAAATCGTATGAACATTGGATACTTTTCCAATGGAGTCATTGTGAGAGTGATTCTAAATAGGTGCGTCGCGTAGGGAAAAAATATGTTACACTTTTAAATTGCCTATTCAGTTATTTTATTGTTCTTAAAATCGTGAATAATGTATTATGAGCCTGCTTTAAATTATTCTGATAAACAGACTGCAATGTTGATCTAGTGGTCCCAGGTATCAGCCGACAACCGAGAGGTTAGAATTGTAAAGGTTTTATGTAGAGAAACTAACTGTTTCCGCGACTTCGTCCGCGCGGAATAGATTTTCATCCCCTAACCATCCTCCTGGTAACGAAAACATAAACGATGTTCCTCTGAGTAGGTAAGGCTATGGTAACTAGTGCGATTGCTTACTTAATATAAAAGACCTAACAACGTCTGTTTAGAGCTTAAATAAATAGACGAACACCAACGTAACCTTAGAAACTACACCTAAAACTCAAAAACAAGTGAAATACAACCATTTACACAGTTTTCCAATTACCTAACGATGTATCTAACTGGTGTAAGGTTACTCGGGCTAGTGCACACCGGCAACAGATAAGGAACAGGTCCGCATCGGGCACTAACTCTCTGCCTTTATTTATTACGAGCTACGTGCTTTGAACGACCCTCTTACCACTTTATCTTACCACCAACTTTTACCGGCATCATCCAACATTGAACCTTATTTTTGAAGCATTAAAAGCTCAGTAGCCGATGAAAAAAGGAACAGGGAAAATTGTTAAGTAGTTCTAATTGATAACGCGCACTGTATCTGGTATTGCCATGATTTAAAAGCGTCTTTGGAATCCGAAGTGCGATTTATTGGGAGTCGCTACGCCAGCCTGAACTGGTCCTTATATCACGCCCTTAATGTAGATGTAAAATTGTATGTAAGTGGGTATAAGTGTGGTACTTTATCGCGAATGGATTATGTTTAGTGGTCTTATTGTGATTAATAAGACCGTTTGGTAGAATGCGGTCTGTGGTTCGAATTACTTCATTCAGATACCTAGCTGGCCACTCGTAGCTTTGCTTGTGTTGTTTCTACTTAACACAAATTTATGAACTCTATTTCAGGATGTAAGGGAGTGGCCTATCATCTTTTGCTCCAAGCCAACCTCACCTGCCCGTGGTACATCCTGTAGATTAACAAACCAGGCGCTGGCGATTGATTGGTGGCGGTATAACTATCACAATCGAAGGCGTAGCTAAATACCACAGACTGATGACGGGCAGCAGCGTCACCGGAGCGAGAAGCTACGCCTTGTGATCGCCAACCCGCCTGCCCAGCGAGATGGAGATTATGGGTATATCCTCCAGATGTTTGCCCTAAGAGGCGAACAACTGGAGGGTCCTATTGCAGTCCACTGCTGGTCTATGGACTGCTTTATGGCTCACTTGGTAGTGACCTCTGCCTTCTGAGTCAAGGCGCCAGTGGAATCGACGACGGATTCGATTCCCGCTCAGTACAAACATTTGTGTTCATGAACATGTCTGTTTGTATAGGTCTGGGTGTTTAGGTACTATGTATAATATGTATTTATTATAAAAAAAGGATCTAAGTAAGTTCATCAGTTGTCTAGTACCCATAGTTTGGGACTAGATGGCGATGTGTGTCTTGAGTTATATATTTATTTAAAGTTTTTCTAAGTAGCCCGGAGTGAAAGAGAAAATTCGTGGTAATACAGATCGGAACATCTATGCATCGGAAACATTATAAAGTCAAGTCGATGATCCAGGGGCCCTACTCCCAAAAACGAAAACGATCGTTCGTTGAACGGATCGGGTATTATGGCCCCATAAATCCCTCTCATTTGTCCCTCCCGAGTTCTTATATATGAATTAAATTAATTAATATCGACTTTGACGAATTTTAGTTCGTATACTCGAACACGGGAGGGACAAATGAGAGGGATTTATGGGGCAAAAATACGCGATCCGTTCGACGCGCCTGTAATCTTACTTTGGTCGTCCCACAGAGGATTATTAGAGTGAATGAACAGAGAATGCACTTATGAAACGATTTACCAATTATCTTTCGTGTAGGTACTTGCGTAATGAGGTATGTTTCAAAATTGGCTGCTGTTGCCGAAATGCGGTTTAGTGAGTAAGTATTATTATAATGACTAAAATTGGCTTCCATTTTATAATAATAGAAAACGTACCCTACCCAATAAGCAGGTAATTTTGATTCGCTGCTTTTCTAAGACGTAAAAAACTAAGGCAGACATTTGCCAATTTCGCAAAAAAAAAACGCATAATAAAGGCAAGCCATCGACGCCTACCGCAAAAAACGACTGCTGCCCGATGATAAACTGGTTTCCGAACGGGTCATCCATCTAATCTTCCGTCCCTTTCACTCCATTGCGCTTAAAAAAGGACGTTGCTAACCCAAAAACCGGCATCGCAACTTTTATTTATTTCTTAACTTCTTACGGGCGCATAAAACATTTTTCGATTTATAAGGTACAAGCTCAGAGACCTTATTAATTGCTTCGCCTTGAGACATGAGTAATTTGCATGGCATGAATTTTAAATATGGCTGCCCGAGGAATGTCCATAAATTACGACGGTAGCGCTGCTTGTCTTCATATTTACAGGGATATAGCGACATGCTTTAAAAAAACGTTAAAATAATGTTTCTGAACGCACCTTGAGGCTATATTTAATCCACCGATAGAAAGTAGTATTGATAAACGCCTACGTTTACTTAATTTATTGTTTGTTCAGTCTTGATAAGACAAACGACCTTTTCTTTAACTTAATACAGTTGTTATTCCTATATCTACGGTTATTTACTGTCGCTATTAGGACATCGTATATTCTATGCTGAACTTTTGTTCTTTTTATATCTACGTCTATGTTTGTTACTATTCTTATGTCTCGGTTATATATTACAGACAGGTATATGTGTCTAATATAATAATATATATAAATGCAAATCGCAAACCTGGCTTCGAACTAAGAATTTTCTTAGTTTATATTCGACCGGGTCCGTACCGACTATGCCTAATACAGATTGTGGCTCTTACATAATCAACCTCATTAAAGTTATGACTAGCAAATTCAAATGGAATGAATATAACTACCAACCAACTTTTTATCCTCTGCAATGGTTCCCTATCTTTATTTGACTCAGAATAACTATGTTCTCTTTGTTGTTAGCAGATACCACTGCTGTCACCATGTTATACAAAGTTGTGGGTATACCGCAGCCAAATGACCTCCGGGTCGTGTTTCTGCTGGTGAGTAGGGTCTTCGGAGCTCGTGGGGGGTTAGGGTTAGGCCGGCATTGCAGTGGCAACTGACAGGTAACTAACCAGTTACTTGCCACTTTGCCAGTTGTCACAGCGACTTCGGCTTCTCTTTCGCTTTCCATCAGGCGTAGGGAAGCCATTATGTCGAGCTACTATATATAAAAAAAATAAAGTATACCCAAGCGTAATAATAAATCGATTGTAACGTATCGCCCGCATTTGAAAGCGTTATCAAACTGTAACATACTTTCTTAACCAAAAGCCAAAGTTCCCAATAACTTAATTTTAAAAGAGTTGCAAATGAAAAGAGTGCGTAATGGACTATTTCGGCTACAACAGTCGTTTATAAAGCAAGTTTTAAGACAAGGGCCCCTACTACCAATATCGAAATCGATCGTTCGTTGAACGGATTGCGTATTTTTGCACCCTAAATACGACCCATTTGTCCCTCCCGTGTTCGAATATATGAATTAAATAAATGAAAATCGACTTTGACGAATTTAAGTTCGTATATTCGAACACGGGAGGGACAAATGGGAGGTATTTATGGTGTAAAAGTACGCGATCCGTTCAACGAACGATGGTTTTCGATTTTGGTGGTAGGGGTCCAGGGCCAGTAAACAGCACTCGCGTTTGCTTTATCGGCCGAGTTGCCTGCTCCACCGTTCTCAAACTTTGCCTACTGCTGCCTTTTAATTTTCATAATAGCTGCAGTTTCTGGACTAACGTTATTTATTACTGGCTGTGCGGGCGGTGTCCCACGCTTGGATATCGGGTTAAAAAAAACGGACTGCCATAAAATTGTGTTTAAATTTTATGTTAGACCTCTAGCAATACATTAGTGAAAACCGCATTCAAATCTGTAGTTTTCACGTGATGCGCGTTACATCTACAGATAAAAATTTCTCCCGTTTTACCCACACTGCTTTGCTCCTATTGGTTGTAGCGTGATGAAAAGTATATAATAATCTGCGCAGGAGTATGAAGAATAATTGTACTAAGTTTCGTTAAAATCCGTTCAGTAGTTTTTGTTTCTATAACGAACATACAGACAGACAAAAATTTTACTGATTGCATTTTTGGCATCAGTATCGATCACTAATCATCCCCTGATAGTTATTTTGAAAAAATATTTCATGTACAGAATTGAACTCTCTACAGATTTATTATAAGTATATAGATAGATGATTAATATATACTAGCCATGCAGACAGCCATTAGGTTGCTTTGATTGTTTCAGTAATATTAATTTCAGTCCTTGAAAATTCTTAATTTACGATAAAATAAAGATACTTCAATTTGTAGAAAATCCTAAACTTTAGGACCTAAAGCAAACAGAGACAACGGGAAAAGCCTCAGGCGATGTCATTCAGTTGTAGATGCAGAATTTACTGCCGATAAAAGTGCTTAATCTAAAAACAATGAACTGCCGATCGCTAATTATGGAGTTCACAAACGGTACTTGTACGGCGGTATTTATGTGCAAATCAATGGGATACCAACGTGTACCATATACCTTGTATGGATGCGGAATTATAAGACACCGGCTTTTTATTTCAGTTCATGTGTGAATGGATGGCCTTAAGAGAATTTAAGGGACTTGAATTTAAAAAAATTATGTAAAATGTTTGCTATTTTCAACTTTTTTTTCAGTGTTTTTGTGTCTTTTCTTAACCATAGTACAGGGACAGAGTGCTTTCTCAAACGCCGGAAAAGAAAATACACATATAGGTATGTAACCGGTTTTTAAGGCAAGGTATCAAGTTTATATTTTGATTAACATTAAGCGGAAACCATTTTCATATTAGTAAAACAAATTTTAATAACCAGAAAATTATGCATTAGATAGATTACTTTACACGCAAGTTACGCTTCAAATCATATTTAATGGGAGAGGAGAGATAATCAATTATGAATGTTAGTTTTCAATGGCAGTTCAGAACTAGAACTTGGAAGTTATTTGTAACTAGATGTCCCCACGACTTTTTTAACGTGGAAAATTACTTATTTTGAATTAAAATTAACTTATGTCCGTTTTCAGGCTCTAGACGCTCTGATGAAATGAAACTTGCTAGGTATACATTATATGTGAAACAAATTCATTTAAATCACCATAATAGTTTTGGCGTAAATACGCGACAGACTTGAATTTACATTCGCATTTATAATATTAGTAAAGAAGTAGAAAGGGAGGAAGGGAACTTAATACCTATGTTTACGCTGCTTCGGTAAATAAGTCGGTATACCTATGAACGAAGGAAAATCTCAGTTTTAGACCAACTGGTCGATGTACATTGTCTGATATTATAGACTTATTACATTTAACACTCAACTCACAACTTTACACCGGGGTTCTATTGAATTTATTTTTATTAAATTACTAGTTAGTGCACGTTCTTGGTATCTATCTATCAGCTAGCCGGCGAGATGGGAGATGGGTCACTCTGTGCAGAGCACAGCCTGAGGCTCTGTGCAATTACTTGCGAAGATTATTAGTATCTACTGGTCGTAAGGGGTTATTGAACATAACTTACACGTTGAACGCCGTGGTCACCGGTGACTGGCATACAATAGTTATTCTATTGCGTCTAGTTTCGCGGCAGTCAAAATTAAAAAAAAAGTATCGTTGAATATTGAGTATCATATGCACTGCCAAGACTTTTTGTGTAGGTACTAAGAGGCAACCCTTGTGTACAAATGTGCGTGTGGTGTGAGTGTTCTTTTTTAATGAGATTTAAATTTGACAAGTACATTCGGTCTTATGAAGTTATGACATTATTTGTATAAATACAAAGTAGTGACGTGAAGATTAGATTTAAATTCTAAGTAATCATCAACATTTGACAGTATACCTATTTATTTTAATTTTAAAATATCAACATTACTCAAATATTATGTAGGTACCTCTATATTTTCATCAATGGCCTTCTAAGTGAAGCCCCCTTGACAACCTAACAAGTCATATTCACAAGTTTAATTACTGAGCAGCGTTTTCCTAATAGTTCGTAGAACAAAAACCTCATTCACCAAATTTCTTATGTGTAGGTATAATACGGATGATGACAAGGTATGAAAATGAAGAAAATAATTAGTCCGTCTCTTAGATAATAAAAAAATATAAGACCCGTATTTTTTGTTTTGTCGAAATAACAAGAAAATACTTAGATATAGCGCATTAAAGTTACGGAGTGGGGGCTAACTACGTCACGTTAGAGTATATTTTGTACTCTAACGTGACGTCATGTGACATTTAAAATCAATGTATCTTCGTTAGTTTTTGAACAAGAGGCAAAATAAAAAATACGTATCCAATATTTTTCATTAATCTATCTGATGGACATTAAATTATTTTTTAGTCATCATCCCAATTTCGAAAGGTCACATTAGTTTTATTAACCTAACAAGGAAGTCATCAAAATTGATCCCAATAAACGCGGATCAGTTTTGATTTTGAAAGTGGCACAACCATAGTTGATAGCAGTGATTTTAACGATGTTTGGTGTAATGGGGCGACTCCAATCGAGATTTCACGGATGATTTTTATCGATTTAACGATTCAACTATTGATGTATTGATGGTTCGTTAACCGATTAAGGGTTCTGGTTTTGATCTCTGAGACTGTGTGGCGACAAGATAATTGTTGGGAGAACTATTCTGGGCCATAAAATGTTTTTTTAAAGTCTTAGTAAGGTAACATCGATACTAGGAGAAAATTCAGATTGGTATTATGTGAAGTTGCTAAATTGACATAATGGTGAATATAATATTATATAATTCGAATCCAAATAGTAGTAATATGATCCAGGGAACATACGTTGTTAGTTGTTAGCTAAGAAAATATTGTACAGGATTAATAACGAGATTAAAGATCTATTCGTACGAGTAAATTATAAACAGATTTCGCTATGTTTAACTTTTAAGGCCCAGACTACCAGACACAATTGATAAAACAATAGGATTTGGTTCATATTATTTGGAGTTGTGGACATTTGGACCTTACGGAATTATGATTTAGTTAGTTAGTTCTCTAACACTATCAAAATTATCACTATGTGTATAGGTATAGGTATATTGTTTTTAAAACGGTCAGAAGAAAAACGGTTGTTTCAACATTTAATGACGACGTCGTCCGTTGACAAGCAGCACCATGGGCAAACAAAAACATGATCAAATATAAAAAATACCTGTTCCAGTACTCGTAAAAGATTATTGCAACACAGAAACATCATTTTCACATACCTGGCAGCCTTTTGCACCTTCGTCACCTGAAACAAAAACGATAAGAGCAATTTAGTGGCTAAGTACGTCACGCAGATAGCGGATAGTTACGGGCCACCTTGTGTATTACGTCATTAGTTTAACATATTTTTGTATTTGGTACCCTACTTCACTGGCACACAGTAGAGGGTTGTATAGTTGTTACTTATTCTCTTTATTCTTTTTATTGTTTAATACTTAATGTTTAGACTTTAGAGGATTAGATCAATGTTTGTTATCTTTAGAAGTCGCCAGTGCGAGTGATACCTAGCCTACTATTAGTAAATTTTTAGCTTTATTTAAAATCTATTTATATGCCGATTTCTATTGGTTGAAATTTTTATTGTATATTTTGGAATCTGTAATTAATAGCTATAGTATAAAGTGAATGGTCTATTTTACTACATAATGTTCTTAGTATTTTTGATATGCGTAAATACTTAGTACTTCAATAGTAGATGTTCCTAGTGAAAATAGAATACTAGGTAGAATATCAGTTTTGTTTCCTCATAGTCTGAAGTGAAAATGTTAATGTCTATTTTTACTAGACGATTTGAAATCAGAGGTCCCCCAAGCAACATTTTGGAGAATTTTATGGCGTGATTAAAATTAGTTTTTTTTTTTATAGTGGCTCGACATAATGGCTTCCCTACACCTGATGGAAAGCGAAAGAGAAGCCCAAGTCGCTGTGACAACGGGCAAGTAACTGGTCAGTTACCTGTCAGTTGCCACCGCCATGCCGGCCCAACCCTAACCCCCCACGAGCTCCGGAAACCCTACTCACCGGCAGAAACACGACCCAGAGGTCATTTGACTGCGGTATTCTATAGGGTGGAGGTCCTTCCCCGGACGGGCGGCTCAATTCGAGCGAAGATTCGCTATGCCCTACCTCTCTTAGACACATACATAATTTAATAATACATACAAATATATTCAATTCTAAATAGCTTAAAGGCGTGCAGATAACATCCTGATCATATTAAGTAACTAACTTAAAAGACTCTTTAGGCGATATAGGCCTTGATTGTTCATGTACTATCCCAGTGCAATAGGCCCCTGCTGTGTCATGCATGAGAGCGAATTGCAGACAGTCTACGATGTGGCGAATAAATAGATGGCAGCACTATTAAGCGTTTAATTACCCAAGGTGTTCGTCTACTGTGGCCCAAGAAACAGACACTGTATGTACCGCTATGGTAATCGCATGTAAACTGCTACTGGCCACGCGCGTCGGCGATTCGTTATACAGGGTTGTCTGGGAACTAAAAGTATGAGTATTTAGTCTTTTTTTTTAGTAAACTTTCACTCTTTGAACGATAAAGATGAATAGATTAGAGATAGATTTAAGAGAGGTAGGGCATAGCGAATCTTCGTTCGAATTGAGCTGCCCGTCCGGGATCCAACCTATAGAATTCCGCAGCCAAATGACCTCCGGGTCATGTTCCTGTCGGTGAGTAGGGTTTCCGGAGCTCGTTGGGGGTTGGGGTTGGGCCGGCATGGCGGTGACAACTGGCAGGTAACTGACCAGTTACTTGCCCGTTGTTACAGCGACTTGGGCTTCTCTTTCGTTTTCCATCAGGCGTAGGGAAGCCATTATGTCGAGCTACTATAAAAAAAATATGATGACGCGGCTCATTTATATACCTGTACTATATATTTTTAAATTTAGTGGCAGATGAAACTGTTTGATGTTAAACAGTAACCGCCGCCCATGAACATACGAGTAAGTATTGGCAGGGGCATTATAACATCAGGAGGATGAAGGACAGGAGTCGTTGTGTCCATGACCTTAAATGGAGGTGCAACTCCTTTAATTTGCCTCATAAACTCAAATAGAGGATCCACCCCCATTACCTTTAACGTAACTTTTAGAAATACATCTCTGGTTTTTATTTCAATACAAAATATCTCTCTAAAATGTTTCTATTAACATAAATTTTAATGAAGAATTTTCATCAGTTACAAACTTAGTTAGGTGAGTAAGTGAGCGATTGGGCGATTCATTTTAGAAGATGCAAAAGTAGAACAGAAAATAAAGAATCAAATCGATCAAAAGATGATCGTTTGTCATGTCATTATGCCTTTCCGCATGTTAAGAAACACTGTCTTTAACGGAGCTACGTACATGCATTACGTAAACCTACCAAACACGTATCGATTCCCCCCACCCTCCACACTAATAGCCAACATAAACCTAATAAATGTAATTAGTTTCCCGCATCGGACGCAGCTTGGCCAGCCCTGAATTATTGTAATCAATTCGAGCCGAGCGACAAGACTGTGACACTGTACACGATGTTCAACTGAACTGATTTCAATATTCAAACCACTTTCCGTTACTGATTGTCGTATCTGTCGCTGTTTTGTAATTAGTAACGTTTCGGTTACGTCATGTCGCATGTATCTGCATTTGGTTGGTGATTTTTTGGACGGTGTAGGTGTGCCCCATCTCCCTTGCCTTGCACGGATCCCTGAGTCCTAGGCTGCCCCAAGTGGGGGGCCGGCCGAGTCTGCGTAAGCAGACCGCGCTGGTGGTGGCTGTAGTGGTTTACACCAAGATCCCACGTCACCATCACCCAAGGCGCTTTGTCGGTGCAAACCGGGTATTTTTGGTGGGTATTCTCCGTCTCGCTTTCATCTAGAGGCGGAGCGAGTCCCTGAGTTGCAGGTATGCGAAAACGGCATTTTCCCCCGGTGCAACAAAAAAAAAAGGTGTGCCCCATAGAAGCGGGGCTGCGTGAAGCGGCGTGGAGCTGATAAAAACTTGGGATGTAAGGACCCATCATCTTTTCTCTCCAAAACACCCTCACTTGCCCGTGGTGTACCCTTAGCCATCTTATACTGTTGTAATGCAGATTTCAGCTAACAAAACAATTACTAAAGAATGACGAAAAATTAAATAAATAATTCAGGTCCCGGCATTTTAGAGAATGGATTTATTTTGGGGCGTGATGTAAACACGCGGCAGGCTCAAAAAGTGCTGGCTGGATGTCGTAAGAGCAGACATGGCAGAGAAGAAATGTGAGACACTGAAGGATGCCAAAGATTGTGCAAAGTGGAGGAGATTGTGTCGAAAAGCGAACACTGGCGCTAAGCGGGGCATACGATAGAATGAAGAAGAGAGGAATGTGACGGGTTAAGGAAAACCTATGTGATTCCCTATTAAGTTTTTATATTTAAAAACATTAATTCAAAAATGTTTTGATTAATGTTAATGAAATATAAAAGTGTTGCGTACTTTTACTTTGTAATAGGACAACTATCGAAGAAAGCAGGTGCTACGGTAATATATGACGCTTCGTTAGTTTAAATATTCATAAGCTTATTATTAATTATTGTTCATACACTCCATGGGTTTCCATAAACATGTGTAAGCAGGAGAATAGTTCTATGACGCTCAAATAAAATATGGATATTTTATGCAATATTTATAAGTATTTAAGCCAGTTACTGGATGTATATTATTAATTATGATTCGTGAACATATTATCTTTTAATTGAAATCTTATCTATAACTTTATCATTCTTAGATACACTTACCCCGTAGTTCATTTGATAGAAATACAACCTTCGGTTTGGAATCGAGGTATGTGTTTCGTTTCAAGTCCCACCCGAGATGAACATTTGTGTTTTTTCCCTTACTGGATATGAACAAAAAAGACGTAAAATTTATTACATTAATGGTACTTGCATGTTCTCACTTATATTATTATCTCAAGTGCTTGAGCTTCTTATTTTTGGATTTCGGATTCGGATAAAAATCCGATGTCGGTCACCAAATAGTGTCCGAATCACAGATCGTAGTTAAAAAAAAAGCTCTGAAGAACATTTACTTTACTGATATAAAATATCAATTAAATAACCCATTTAATGAGTGAAATGCTACTTAGTAATAGAGAAAAGCTGTGTTTATTTTTTATTAATAACGCTTTCAGGATGACCTCATACCACTTGATGGTAAGCGGTCGTAAGGTCCAAAAGTTAGGTCGAAAGGCCCATCTTTCCTTTTCTCTCGTCTAACGAATGCATGGAGTACCTATTCGATTTCATAAATGATGATAAGTAATGTATTTGCAAACCTCAAAGCTATGTAAAACATCATTCCGGTCTTTAACCATTAGATTACAAAGCAGACGGTGTAACTAACCAGCAGTTAATACTAATAGGCTATCAATAAAGATAACTATCGGTCTGCTTTGCCCACTAATCTGTTTTCAAGCTTCGACTGGTTCAATTAATTAAACCTTAGTAAAACATGCCTTTATACAGTTATTACAGAAAACTAGGCTTATTTGAGGAAATTAAGCGATATACCTACGATGTTTTTTTTTTGCTTAAGGCCGTAAAGTCGAATCACCGTTTAAAATCCGTATTCTATTGTAAGATCTATCATCTGAATATCTTGCTCTTGCGATTATTATTGCATTACGGGTCAAACAGATCAATGTCGCGTACAGATGAGTTCTATTTGGTGAACGTGTCAAAGGTACCAGTCTTGTTGAGCCCACACAATAAGCAGCAAACCAATTGCTAATTTTTACTTTTCTCGTGAAAAATGTATAGGTGGTATAAACTAAAGCAGTTTATAATTAAAAAGCAAGTTATACTACAGAGGGATGGTTTTATCAGTGCTATTCATTCACCCCGTTAAAGATCATGCCAGTGTAAAGATAATACTGATCTATGCCATCTATAACCACCATAGGACGACTGCGTCGAAGAAAACCATTTTCCCAACGAACGAAGTCCCTTTAACAGGACATCTTGCCGGGGAAGATGGTCATCGACTTCACATTTTTTGAAACGGTAGTTTGACAGCATATTATGTCAAATGTCATGTATTATTACACTAACATTTAATAATGGCAACCGGCTCTTTATTAAGTCAATTTCTGTCAATATCGATTGAAAATTGACAAAGTATCTTTGTTTGTTTTTACTGTAGTTTCTTTGTACAACTGGGGCAGTTAAAGTTGGATTTCTTCGACTACTCATATTCATTGTAATAAATAAGTCTCGGTCATGACGTAGCCATGAAGTTACATTCAACTCCAAGGTTAACAAAATTAATTTTCAGTAATGTGTAGACATTTACATGATCAATATTTTTTAATGCCATGACTTATTGGACAGATGTTTTGACCCGTTTTATAATAAACAGTAATGTTGTCGTGTAAAAACCAGCAATTGGGCTCATTACACACATTTTAAAACACCTACTCGTATATTTGTATGTTAATTTGAGCGTGAATACTTAAATAATGAGGTGACACTTCATGTACAGAAGTGTTGATATTATTTTTTAAACAATGTGTTTACAGTCAGTTTTATTACACTGCGTGTTCTTGTAATTTTTGATAGACATCTGAAAAGAGTATTGACAATATTGCTGATAATTTGGAATTAGTGTGTAGTGAGATAGTGAGAGTACTTAGTTGTACTATAAGAAATAAAAATAGGTAGTTATGTTTTGTGGATAGATTCAAATTAATAATATTTAATGAGTAAGTACATATCAGTAAAATTGCGGCAATATTTTAACATAATAAATGTCCTTATTTCTGTAGCGTGTATTGTCGTATTTGTGAGTTTGATTAACACCCGCCCCACATAGAGCCTTCAACTAAACTATTTAACATTATGTACTTAGTTATTTTTTCTTTTAAGTACCAACGGTATTATATGCATATTCATTTTATGTAGGTACGCTTGTTTGTACAACCCACGCAACCAAATGGTCGTACTAAATAGGTAGGTACTTTTTAATAATGATTATGTCATTTTAGATATAGTACGTAATTCGAAGGATAAATTCACTTGCAAAGTAAGTAATTGTACAACAGGCAAAACACAATTTAATGATGTTGTCTAGTCAAATCATGCTATGACCATGTTGTTATAGCGCCTAGAGCCATACTCTAGCTTATCTATTTCCATAAATCTATTTCAAACCTAGGACGCACATGCACAATCAACTAAAGACAATTATTATGTATTACCTACATCCTACCCTTGTATAGAAGTGCCATGAATGGCTTAAACGAGAATTATTCATGGCACGCAAAGTCTCACCACATGACGCCGGGATATCTCGGATGAATACATTTAAATAGTAAACTCGAATGCGTTGGGATTTACTATGGCGTAATGTATAATGTACATAACTCGCATTACTGTGCGCATAACTCGTTCGGAGCTATAAATATGGCGGGAACGGACATGGTTTAAAGTTGTGAGCCTCGTTAGTCAGAAAGCACAAAGGGTTTGTTAGCAGAAGTTATGAAGAACTACTCTTTGCCCACGCTCCGTGATAGGCCGGGTTTAGACTTCCTATGTGTACAGTTTATGGAGTATTGTGTAACAGTGTAAGGCGGGGACCTTATAATTGTAACCACGGAGGAGAGGTTGCATAAAGCTAGCTGCTTTATGAAATTTACCTTTTTGGTAACCTTATGGAACCTATTATTAGAATAAGTATAATTTAAACTATTGTTATAGCCAACTTTATTTTCGAACTGCAAGTAAGCTTAAATCAATTTAGCTTTTTATTTTAAAGCTAAAGTTGTAAATTGGTTAAAATGGAAAGCCAATGTAATAAAAAATATTTAGGAGTGATAGAGAAAAGCACACTTAAAATTAGTTTCAAATTCTGAAATTGAGATTGACTACCATAATAGATAACAATGGATTCTGGAGTATTTTGGTTTATTATGGCGGTGACAGGATGACCAGCCTAGATGACCAGGGTACGCCGCGTGAAAGAAAGGTTCTTACGCTCCAACAAAACTCGTTTTCGATATGAGACTGTATATGGAATTACGTTAATTTGCATTTTAGAAGCACAATATCAAGGAAAATAGAACGTTTTCCGAGCAGTGGGTAAAAGTTTAACCCTTTGTTCGCAGCACGTTTACCGAATCAAAACCCTTTGAACGCGCTGTGCGTCACGATAGCAGGCCGTGTTTCCGTCAGCGCGCGGGGACGTTCAGCAATTAATGTCAGTGGCGCGCTTTGATCCGCACCTTAAATGTTCATGAGTGCTGCCGCGTGTAACATGCCCTTGTCAGCGATGTCGTGTGTCAGAGACTGAAGCGGTTGGAGGCAGCTTTTAATATACAGCCTTACTGTTTAACCCCCTGCGTGAAAAGAGGGGTATTATACGTTTGTTGCGTGTCTGTGTCTCTGTATTTGTGTAGGTATGTCTGTGGCTAACAACTGGAGGGGCCTATGGCTAGCAGTGGACTGCGATAAGCTGACGATGATAATGAAGGCGGCAGACAAGCCTACGTCCCGTCAGATGTTAAGTGGTTACCGAAATCTATGAACGCCTAAGACACCAGGGGTATGACACGCGCGTTGCCGACGCTAACCCCCGGCTGCCGTTGCAGCACTTACCCTACTACGTACGTACTAGACCTGTGTCTGAAATCGAGAGTACTCTCACCAAGATCTCCGATTGGGGACGATTAAACTTGGTACAGTTTAACCCCACCAAGACACAAGTCTGCGCGTTCACCGCTAAGAAAACCCCATTTACTGTGGCTCCACAATTCCTGGACACTCCTCTTACTACCTCTGAGAGCATCGGAATCCTTGGTGTCGACATCTCGAGTGACGTTCAGTTTCGCAGGCACTTGGAGGGTAAGGCTAAGCTGGCGTCGAAAAAGCTCGGTGTGCTCAATAGAGCGAAGCGGTACTTCAGCCCTGTGCAAAGACTGCAGCTCTATAAAGCGCAAGTCAGACCGCACATGGAGTACTGCTCTCATCTGTGGGCTGGAGCACCTCGATACCAGCTGCAGCCTTTCGATGCTGTGCAGAGACGCGCCATGAGGATGGTCGACGATCCCGAGCTCGCAAACGGTATTGAGCCGCTAAGTCTGAGGAGAGATTTCTCCTCATTATGCGTGTTCTACCGTTTGTATAATGGGGAGTGTTCCAAGGAGTTGTTTGAGATGATGCCTACGGCGACATTTTACCACCGCACCGCTCGCCGTCGACAGGGGATTCATCCTCATACCCTAGAGCCTGGGTGGTCGCGTACAGTACGTTTCAACAGGAACTTCTTGCCGCGCACACTCAGGCTTTGGAATGAGCTCCCCGCCGAGGCTCTCCCCCGGGACTACAGTATGGGGTCCTTCAAAAAGGTTGTGAAGAGGTTTTTGAAGGGTAGGCAACGCGCGTGTGATACCCCTGGTGTCGCAGGTGTCCATAGGCTGCGGTAACCGCTTAACATCAGGCGGGCCGTAGGCTTGTTTGCCACCCAGTGGCATAAAAAAAAAAAAAAAAAAACGAGCTTCGGAAACCCTACTCACCGGCAAAACTATGACCCGGAGGTCATTTAGCTGCGGTATTCTATAAGGTGGAGGTACTACACCGGGCGGGCGGCTCAATTTGAGCGCGGATTCGCTACCTCTCTCGTTCGCTATGATCTCCCTCTCTTAGAAGTGTTCAAGTGTTTCGAACAGAATTTGGCATTGATTCATTGTAGTTTCAATTATCGTTTCAAATTAGCGAAGCTATTGAAATATATGTATTAAAAACGGTTACGCCCATACCCTGTACCAATCATATATGGAGCAAATGAAACTTGTGGAATTTATATGAGCTGAGTGTGGGCACGTGTTTGGCGTATATTCCTTCCTTGCCACATGCGCCCGAACTGAATGTCATTTAGCCAGACATTAAAGCTGACTAGACTATGACTAAGTTAAGTCTGCGGTGGATAATGAAAGGTTTTCCGACAGGTTTATTTCTTTTTCTTTAGTAAGAAAAATAGATACAATACAATAGGATTTGTTTTGCCATAAAGATTTAACTACATACCTAACTAAACCTGGGTTGTTTAATGAATGAGCCAACCAAGTAATTAAATCACTGTTTTCACTAGTCGGCTACGTCAAACACACTCGCAAAAGGTTAAAGCTCTTTATCATTAAGAACAAAGTCAACAAGTCGTCATTATGAAATTCAAAACCAGTTTACGTAATGCGTGCGTTAAATATCTTCGCTCCATCAGAAGCATGGAACAAGTCGCTATTTAATTTTTAACTTACGCATCTATCTCTGTATTTCAACGCATGTTGACCGCCCTAGAAGTACATAAAATGTTTTCGCGTCTCATTTAAATGGATGTCATGTGACCTATGTGGTCAAATTACGTACAGAATGACCGCTTTATGCGTAACCACGGCGTCTGAGCAGCTATAGGCTTATCCCAAAGATCTAACCTTGAACCGAAGGTATATTTACGGAAACGTGAGAAAATTCCTAGTTGCTTTGAACCACGATTTTTAAAACTAGTTTAAACTACACGTTACAAAGTAAACTCTGTTTTTCACGCTTTAGAGTTGTAAATAAAAGTAATTTGTGCATGACTGGACATTTTTAAGTGCAAATGATCATGCCTTATTCGTGTAATAGCGTCTTGGAGGCGTATTTATTTATACCTAATACTGTAAATGATAAATATTAATGGCCGCTGTCGTGTATAATTCATTATGGGACGTTATTTATTAAGTTCTCGGTAGAATTATCTAATTTGTAAAACCTTTACTTAACCGACGCCGTATTTGTTTTATAATGCTAAATAGCTGTGTAAACATGTCACACACTTAATGTGTTTCTCATGTTGTAAGTAATTAATAAAATTTTATTGGTTGACGGGTAGTTTTTGTGTTCGCCGAAGGAAATCATTTTTGCTAGCTTACCTATTATATACGAGTAGTTATCTCGCAATCACTAATTTAAATTGCGTTTTCTAAACAAATAAGAGAAACTGCAGACGTAGTAACTATATTTATGACTTGTAAGCCTCATTTATATGGCAGATAAAACATATTGCTGTACATAAAACATAATTATATTTATTTAAAGATCATGTGGTAACTTTAGCTTAGGTATATAGGTTTATAAGTAGAACCGTTTAATTTGACTAAACATAATATACAAATTATTAAAAGAACATGTTGATTTGTAGTTCTCAAGGCAATGCAATTTTACTTCGTCTACCAACGAAATAATCTTCGCCACCCGAATCCTTTTCCGTAGTAACTAATGCTACGAGCATTATCCATATAAATATAACTCGCTCTGGGTAACCAAAGCGCAATACAAACAAAGTATAATTTACGCGCTCGTTACGTGCAAAGCGTCAAGTCGTAATTTTCAATTTGTGTCCGCGTACCCCGTAAATATGCCGGCCATGCATCAGTAGGAGCGCGCCCCTAGAGATAGCTGATGCGAACTGGGATTAGGGAGTTTTATTCGCAATGTTGGTGTTCATTTTTCATTTAATTCTTGTGAAATGTTATGAATAACTATGTAATTGAGTTGAGTGAACAATTTCATAGGGAAATATTAAGATGTCTTAACAACTTAATTGAAAAGGCGTATAGATAGATACTCTTTATTGCATACCAAAAATTTACTTAGAGTAGGCAAGGTAGGTATACAATTTTTATGCAATTTTAGCTTCTTGGAGATAGCGTATCTTCGTCTATGTAAAATATTTGACGATCATAAACAGGTGCCAGCAGCGAAATATCCCTAATTTCCTAATGTATATTAATTGTCGTTTATTACCATATTTGACATCTAACCTTTCATATCTAATTATGCCCCGCTTCCACTTATTTTTTCATTTAGGTATAATTTTATCTAATTCATTACATTACTTTACGTATTAATAATTTAAATAATGTCAAATTTCTCAGTCATAAGACACTGCACGAACTGTACAAAATTAGTTACGAAATAAAGTTTCTAATTAGCAACTTCATAATTAAAATCTTAAACACTTAAGTAAGCTCTATCTATTAGACGTGGCTTTCTAGACTCCCTACAGCTGGTCACATTCAAAACTTTTCTTATTAAGTACTCAAGTGCTCTATAGGTACCTACTACAGTTTAAGACACTTAAGTTTAATTAAAGTTCTCCCTGAAGCGCAGCGCAATTACTCGGCCCGTGTAAATGCAAATAAGTTGGAACACCCTGTTGTTTATGCTGCCCACTGCGACCAAACACCGCTTTCCATCTAGAATCACTGTGTCCGTTACAACAGGAATTCCGACACAAAATGCACCAAGATCTAAGCACAGTGTACAAAAAGTTTGTGGTTTGGGGAAGAATCCAGTTTCGGGCTCTTCGCAAAGTTACCGGTTAATTCATTGCGGACGTCCCGAAGTTTTACCGCAACACGCAAGTTAAGAAACTCCCGGTCTTGAATTTCAGAAACTTGTCTTGCTTGGGGCTATAAGTTAGGGTCTAGTTTTTAATTTATAGGCGTTTTAGTTTTGTTTACGATCGTTTTGCTTTGTAAGTTAACGGTAACTAAGTTTTCATAAGGAATTTAGCATCGTTAGCGTTTTTATTTAAGTTAGAGGATCGTTTGTGTACCTTAATGTTTATTTTTATTTTTAGTGACTTTTATTTCAAGTTGTTATGATTTTGTCGTATTTTCTTGTTTATGATTGATAAGGCTTTTTAAAAATGTGTAAATAGTGAACAAACAAATAAATTATATTATAAAGTTATGTTGTTTGTTTGTTTTTGTTGCTATCAACAAATTGTTTTCTTTTATTGATGTCTTCTTATTTTTAATGACACAACTTAAAATGGTAAATCGGTAGAAATCATCAGGAAGTTTTTTATCAAGTTTTTTTTACTCCATCCCATTTCGATGGCGGTACAAAAAGTCAACCAGTACAGTCGATAGCGATCACCCAGACATACCATGATCATTTAACACAGGAAAACATGACCAGAACCACGAAGTTGCGTACAATAAAATCAACTATTTCCATCAAAGTGCAAATGTGATTACTTTCCTTGACAATTTTCATGCCTTGAATTTCAATTGTGCACATAAAAAACACCATAACTCACTGTTATATAGCAAGGTCTTCATAAACATTGGGACCGCGTTTCGTAAACGATTAAATGGCGTAAACGAATATTCATTCAAGGTTTGAAATTCCGATGGAACAAAAAACAAGGGCGTACCAATTATCGACAATAAGGAGTCGCGCCTTACGACCTTAGGGATGTGGGTTATCGATGAAAATGCATGTACCTATGTCCGCGGATGTGAATTTAATAAAATATGTAAGGTACTTATCCATAACGCAATAAATTTTTTTTTATTTTTTTTTTATTTATAAATATGAACCACAAACAAGTTTACAATAAATTATTAAATCTAAATCACTGTTACATAAATTTAAACATCGTCATTGTAAACTCAGCATCAATGGTCTCTTAATTAATATTATGATATAAATATTATGATTAATGTACAGATGTATTTGCGTACGGATATTGGCTAGCTCAACCTCACTACTTCACTTGTACGGTGTTGGATACTATTTTATACTACGATAACATAGAAGTTGCTTCACCAGATGGTTAGCTAAAGAGGAAAGCCATGTACATCAGTTACATATTATTAGCAACTGCCGTGTTGTCGATGATAAATTACAAACTTTTACAGAATTTTAAGAAAGACTAATTACAGAATGTTTTAAAAAAATACCTTAATCATCAACGATTGTAACCAATTTCAATGTCTCAAGTTCGGGACATAGTTTGTTGGATCCATCTTTATGCTTTCATACTTCCAAGCTTTGCTATGACGTTTCCATCTACACCTTTTCCATCTACATCTACACTTTTTGGCCTGTCCTTTAAAACAGAGATGAAAAAATACAATGGCAAATGCCAGGAAACTGAAAACTTAACAAATAAATAGCTAAATATCAGAGAAACCCCTTTGAAAATAGCAAGTTTGCTTTGAATTTTTCTACTCAAATACAGTTTAGGAAAATGTACCGAAATGACACCTGCTCAATCATAGAGATCTATACAGCATCATACAAAAGAGTAACGGATATACTTATTTCTGCTTCTCGTATACTTATAGGGATGTCCGGCACATCACTATTTACCACCGCAGCGGCCGTGTGACGTGAGCAGAAAGCATAAGGGCAATTTGCACTTCCAAGGAGGTACATTAATTGTTTATTTATAAATCATTTGTAATCGCGCGAGCTGTTATTTAAGGGTCAGTTCACAAGGTGTGGGAAGGCTCGAAGGACTATCGCCTTGGGATTGCGTGAAAAATCCAAATGAAACATTAAAAATTATAACTAAAGCTATTAATAACATACAGTTGGGTAATTGGGGTCAGGATAGTGATATGAGTTTTTTTTTTATCAATGCAAAGGTTTGCTTATCATGATTGTAATGGTATAATTGGACTTTGACTGTACTCTGTGACTTAAAATAACGAATGTTAGGTTTTATGAGGCCAGTAGGTGGTAAATAATTCATTACAGTTGCTCTAGTTATTCCTATGCAAATTCCAGAAATGCGAAAATTATGTTTTTATGTTTGAAAATATATCGGTCAAATTCTACTTTATGCTTAAATTAAAAATCTTTTAACGCGCTTTACTTTTTAGATGAAATCTAGATTTACGTGTGTTGCGAAAATCTCAAACTTTGTTAATTCTTAGAAATTTTAAGAAGTTTTACATTTTTATTTAATTTATTCGTACCTACTTACTTAGTGAGTTTAAAACTACCTAATAGCATTTCAAGAGCTTTGTATTAAAAAGGTCTGATAGGTATGGAAATAAATTAAATATGTATAGTAAAATGCACAAAACATTTCTGTAAATAAAACATATACCTACTGAGACCATTTTCAAATTAGTGTACAATGTCGTCATGTTCCTGACCTCAATTATGAACGCAAAAAAGGAAAGAATTAATTATTTTATCATCATAAGCCTATCTTATTCCTCTGCGGGACATAGGCCACCCCGGTCGTTCCACTTTGGTCAAACATCTGGAGGCCTTGGCTAATCCGGTTGGGATTGGCGATCGCCGATACACCTATGTAGGTACCTATGTATAAAATACTGCTACAATTTCCGATACGAAAATTAAAACATTTCCGTCGTGATACGCGAGTGTAAGCCCACCCTGTGAGTTTGTAAATCATTCGCAAGCGGGTTTAACCGCGCCCGCGCCGCCGTGATCGATGTTGCAATACCGTCTCTCTTGTTCTGCCACTTTTTGCGCTGACCCACCCCGAGATGGAGAAACTGGTGGCATTTAGGCGATTCCACTGTTGTAGACCGTGGCATTATTTATTGCATCACCGTGTAGGTATTGTGGAGTAGGGAATTAGTTTTTTTTGTATCAGTGGCGGCAAACGGGTTTGCAGGTCACCTCATCGTATGTAAGAGAGCTACCTATCTCCTTTTCGCTCCAAGCCACACTCTAAACAATAAATATTATTTATAATATAATATAATAGGTAGTGCATAAAAGTTGTAAACGTTTTCTACTACGAGTACCTTCAAACCTTTGGGCTAAAGCATAAACAATTACGGAGGCTCGCTACAAAGTTTATATATGAAAAACTTTTTCTGAGTGTGGTTTAAAAGAAAGCATGGGTATTGTCAACCGATTAATGGCGGTATAACCATCACTATTGAAGGCGTTGCTAAATACCACAGGCCGATGACAGGTAGCAGCGTCACCGGAGCGTACTACGCCCTGCGATCGCCAACCCGCCTGCTCATCGTGGCGATTAAGGGTAAATCCTTCAGATGTTTGCCCAAAGTGGCGAACAACTGGAGAGGCTTATGTCCAGCAGTGGACTGCGTAAGGCTAATGATGATGATAGGTATTGTCTATGTTAGCTAAGCTTGACTTCATCTGTTGTCTTCATCTTAAAACACATTGTTATAGACAAATTCTTCATAGTATAAATACACGTATCTCAATGTAAGGACAAAGGCGTCTGATTAATAAAGTGGGTTCAAAGCCCTCAAGGATGAGAGCGGAGTGATCAAAAGGCCTTACTTTAGCGGGCAGGCATCCATAACACTCGAGATATCGCCTGTGCTGCCTTTACACGATTGCAACGTACTGTATAAAAGGATAAAATTACACTTACAAGGAGAGAAGGGTTAGAAGTTAGACGGGAAGTATAGACGATATATTCTATTGCTTTTTTTATAACATTATATGACATGACATAACGCCAAGTTCGTAAACAAAAACGCATTGTTTTTGTTTAAGAACTTGGCGTTATGTGCTCTGAAGTCATAAGGCTATAGAATCTAATAAAAATTTAATAAGTCTTTTTCGAGCGTCCTTCAGAGGCCTTACAACAGCAATCGACATGAGAGTCAAAAGTCCAGCGACTTGGAGCGTAAAAAAATCTGACTTCAGTATAGTGACAAACCAACTAGGAAGAAAAATTTCCAAATTACAATTTAACATTTGTTACATAAATAAACTTAACCAACCAACAAAAATAAACAGTTGAATTGAGAACCTCCTCCGTTTTTTTAAGTCGGTTAACAGCTTTCTTTGTACCCGACGACGTCTTAAATACCCGAGCCAAGCTATATCGTACGTTTATCAAAGTACGTTTCTCAAAGAATATTTTCTCAATTTTCACTTGACATTGACAGTAACGTAAAAAGGCATGCATATTTAAAAAAAATTCAAACGAGCATTTTTTTAATGCTTTTGAATGAACTAATATCTGAAAGAATAAAGCTATATACTTACTTATTCGTTAGCTACGTATATTTATGAAGGAATTTCAAAGGATATTAAGATACAAATGACCCATACACTTTCTTTCTAATCCCTTGTTCCAGTAACTCGCCCCACCAAACGCTCCCGCGCAGTTCCATCCCGCTCGGCTTCATATATCAATTCGCGCATCACGCATTAATGCCTTTAGGAAAAATATAGAATGCACCGGCAGTAAATATTCGCACGTACACTGCGGAACGCATCAGTGCGAGCTGTGACGTCAATTAGCAGTGACGTGAGCTACGATCCTGCGAGTTATGTACGAGTGTGTACGAGTATTTGCGTTGTGGATTACTGGCTACTGTTCGTATGAGTTATAGTAGCGCGACGTTCAATATATGGCATCGGCTGATATGAAAAAAGATTGCAGATGCGTGTTTGTTCTATTTTATTTTTAGGCCAGCTAGTGCAGGCTGGCTGCATCGCTTGAGGGTTAATCCTTTTAGATCGAGAAGAAACCCTGGAGATATAGGTATTTGTATTTTTTTTTATCAGAAGACATTATGTGCAATTATTAGATCTAAAATAAGCTGCTTTAGAAATGGGATTCACACATAAACAATTTTTCTTTATTCATTGCGGGTTTGCACTTGGCCAAAATTCACCTGAGGTCAAGTGATAACTTATTCACTAACACCTTGAACACCTGAAGACGGGATTATTTTCTGCTCTCTGAGCCGTCCTGCGCCAGATCTTACTCTGGTCGTGGCAAACTATCGTCTTATCGAATTTTGAGTCAAACACGCATGAGATATTAAAGTGTACCCCTGCGAGCTTGGATAGTATCCTTGGAAATAATCCGTTATAGCCGAAATTAGGTGAAGAAATTTATAGATTATCATTGCATTTTCTATTTATTCAGTCTGGTTTTACGACAGCTAAAAGCTAAAGCATTTGTGTTAAGTGTAACAAAATCTGGTAAAAAATAATAACCGCGATATTATGAACCAGAACATTAGCCTTGGGCAGGATTCGAACTCACGACCTCTCGCGCAGTCGACAGGATCACGGCCAAACACATCATAAGGCCCAGTCAAATAGGTGTATAATAAACAGCATACCGTTGTAAACCAGGTATCCATGGATTTTGATTTTGTAGCGTATTGTTAATAACAAACAGCCCTTGGCAATCTTGGCATGAAATATAACCTTATTATATAAAGATTCGTTGTAGTGTAAGGTATGTACTTTCTCAGTAAATAAATATCTTCAAATTTAAAGGGCGGCGTTCGTTTGGTTCATTCAATTAACGCCTACGAGAGAGTATTTGAATTAAAATTCATGGACTAATTACAGTTAGGGCGTGCGCAAAACGAAATAAACTAATTGAAGGTTATACCTCCACCAATTACATCAGCTGATTTATCAGGGGCTGATCAAATAATTAAAAATGTGAAGGTACGATATAGTAAATCGGCTGGATCGCATCCAATTTGTGGACGGAATGAATCGCGGTAAATGGACGAACCTGGATAGTGTTGTCCAATTTGTGATTTATCGATATTATTTCAATAGAGACCATTCTGATCACTGTGATCGCTCATGTTGTTTCTATTTTATTCGTATTGTGAATTAGAAATATTATCGATTATCTCAATCGTTCACTTTGTATTATTCTATTTTTTCTTTGTATTGTTGGTATTATTCAAACTATTCTATAGGTACGGATGAAAAAAGAAATATCGGGTGACACTTTTGAAGTCGTAAGGTTCAGACTACCAGACTCAGGTTAGATAAAACAATGAGATTTGGATCATGAGGATAAAGTAATCTATAATAGCTTTTTTGTGTAACTGACTAAAGTTCCTGACGCTATCTATGGTATAAGATAATTTCACATAATTTAATTGCTTCGCATGTTTTATTTTTACAAGAGTGATCAGCTACCTACTGTTGAAGCAGTTTTATTATGAACTTTTGAAATGATTACTGCTAAAATCAATTTTATATAGTTTGTATAGTGAATATTTAAAAAATATCTGAACAAGTCAATTCAATACAAGTCAAGTATTCGATAATAAATTGTCGATAGTTACACGTCACTAATTATAGACGTTGAATTTATCGAGGACTTGTGTACTACGAGTATTTGTGGATTGTTCCGTGCGTTCGGAGAAATTGGCTCTCGAGATGATAACGAACTTGCGTAATAAGTAACCTTATTTTGCTTGCACCATATAGTTTTCAATCTAGGGTGTATGCTCACACTTGCTGAATATATTGAACAGTGTTGTCATGGGAAATTCTTATAACAAAATATTACTTCACAAATTAGTTGCTTTATTAGATGGAGAGTATTTGGTAGCTAGTGTTACATCACTATACCTACATAGTTTTGACGATTTACAAGAGTTTTCCAGGCCCATGACGGGAAGCAGCGTCACCGGAGCGAGGCGCTACCTACGCTCTGCGATCGCCAACCCGCCTGCCCAGCGTGGCGATGATGGGTAAAGCCACCGTGTTTGCCCAAAGTGGCGAACAACTGGACAGGCCAATGTCCAGCAGCGGACTGCGATAGGCTGGTAATGATGATGAAGTGCTTTCAGTTTGAGTGCATTGGTGCACGTGATAATATTTTACTAAGTCCCTTACTAGTCTTACCGACCCTTAATAGTCCCTTACAACATCTACGGTAGGAAATAGGACGGTGATTTACATTAGTTTCTGCCACAGCACTTACAAAAAAGCACACAAACGTATTCCAGGATCGATTTCTAACTTTTCACACACCTAAAAGACTATCCAAGTAGAATTACCTCAAGGGGCAGCGCAGACGGCACACCTTTTGTGCGAAAGAGTATGCGTCTGACACATTTAAATAGAGCGTCTAGGTCTAGCATCAGAATGATCGAAAATGTGCGTCGTGTGCGTTGAGTCTGTGAAATATCCGCGTCAGATATTTGCACGTCGTGTGCATTTATTTGTTACTGCATATAATTGCAAAAAGTGCGTCACGGATAGTATGTCGTCTGCGTTGCCCCAAATTGCATACTAAGAATAACATAGTCATAAGGCACAAAGTACACGATGGTCCTTTACTCCACATCATCGTGTGTACAGCCACAATAGCCAGACAATTCCCTGGCTGACGTCCTGTTCATCATCATCATCATCAGTATCGCAGTCCACTGCTGGACATAGGCCTCTCCTGTTGTTCGCCACCTAGGGCAAACTTTTGGAGGATGTACCCATAATCGCCACGCTTGGCAGGCGGGTTGGCGATCGCAGGGCGTAGCTTCTTGCTCCGGTGACGCTGCTGCCCGTCATCGGCCTGTGGTATTTAGCTACGCCTTCTATCGTGATGGTTTTACCGCCACCAGTCGGTTTGCCAGAGCCTCGTTTGTTGTTCGGCAGGATGCACCACGGGCAGGTGAGGATGGCTTGGAGCGAAAAGGTGATAGGTCGCTCCCTTACATCCCGACGTCCTGTTCGGGTTCGCATTGGTTGGCAAAACAAAAGGCCGGACGAGCCGCGAGGTCTGTTATTCGAGATGAACGCTCGTGGAGGTGTACCTACTGCGTCATAGATGCATTTGAGCACAGTGTAGAAGGATAAATAGTGAATTGTTAACTTTTAAATTTGGTTTTCCCCAACTGTACCAACAGTCTACGAAAAGTGGTACGAGTATATCGGAGAATCAAGCAATCTAGCAAAATATCGGATTTGATTACCGCTCACGTCAATTAATATTTAAACAAAGACTTTCAAAATTGATTTTTGTGTCGGTTTCATCATCATAATATCATCATCATCATAATCATCATCATCATAATATGTATTTATTTACAAAAATATATATATCTAAATAAGTTTGTCAGTTGTCTAGTCCCCATAGTACAAGTTTCGGCTTAGTTTGGGCTTACTAGATGGCGATGTGTGGCCTAGCGTGGCATGTCTTGGGGTGTATCATCAGCGTTTTGCAGTCCACTGCTAGACATAAGTCTTTCCAATTGTTCGCTACTTTGACACATTAGTCTGGTATTCATAAATGAGAGTATTTTTTATAAGAAGAGCTTTCAGGATGACCTCACTCCACCTGATGGTAAGCGCGGTCGTGAGGTCCAAAAGTTAGGTCGACTCGACGAGCACAATAGAAAAAACCCATTGCGTTTGTCGCCCTCACCTTGAAGGCCCACTGAGATGCCGTTTCACGCCCCGCCTAAATAACCCAGGATTGTAAGAGGAAGGAAACACATGAGCTAGAAGGGCATTCCATGACTTAATGGCACGGGGCAAGAACGAGGAACTAAACCACTTGGTGCGCGCCACCATCGTCTGGATGGTATGCGGAGTTTTTTTATTTTCGTATATTTATAATTTTTAGAGGAGGCTTTACCCAAGTTGGGCAGGCGGGTTGGGGATCGCAAGGCGCAACTCCTTGTTCGGTGACGATGCTGTCCATGATCGTCATCATTTTTCTATAATAATTATATGCTACTGCATACTTGCTCTGTGGCACACGAAGCGATAGCTAGGCGATAGGCGGCTAGCATCGGGCGAACGTTGACATTTTTACTGCGCCCGATATCGCAGCCGATAAATAACGTGGAATTCGCCTCACCAACCGCTTTGTTCTATGCTGTACAGCCGCCCCGAAACACGTACACAAATCTCGTTTTTACTGCCTAAGGAATAAAAGTTGTTGAACAACTTGTAGTCGACTGTACTGCCATAGTGCACCTCCTAGCGCTTTCGTATTTATTGCGAAGGGAATACGATTTATATTTCACAGAAGTCTCGTGTCGAGCACTTACAAGGAGTCGTGAAATATCATTGGTGTTTGATTTTTGGATTGAAATATTCCATTGTGTTGTGTTGTTGTTGACTGTGCTATTTTAAGTCGTTCACTGGTTGTCTATGTCAATATAAGAAAGTTAATCAAATAGGTACTATCTTATTAATACTATAAATTACTTACATCACATCCATCCGGATGTTTGTTACTCTTTTACTTAAAGTCCACTGAACGGATTTCAATAAAGCTTTTACACTATTAACATAAAATGTATAGGCTATAATTTTTGGCGAATATTTCTCACCGACATTCACGTGAGCAAAGCTACCGCTTGGTGTTGACTAAAATAATATAAATAAGTATGAAACGAAAATTAAATAATGTTAAGTAGGAACTAAAGTCGTGGCTGTCCTTTATCTTTCCAGTAAGAAGACGAAGTTGAAGTTATTGGTTACTAATCTAAGTGTTACAATTGCATTACATTTATTTGCATTTAGTTAGAGCTATCAAATACCTATTACTTATTAAATGTCCTGTTAAATTACGAGTACCTATTACTTCAATAATTTTTGATTTAGTCGAAATGTGGAAAAATGGTAGATACCGTGATGTAACTGTATCTTCTTGATTCCTTACTCGAATCGCAAATACCAACATTCACTCTTTAAAAGATGCTATTTATACAAGTAGAAATACCTATCAAGAACATAAAAGAAACCCGCGTGCCCGTGACACGGTGTAGGGCATCAACAAAGTGTGAAATGGCGCGGAAATATCGGGACACCGCATTACGTTCCTTTTCACTGGCCACGCTCATTATCTGACATTCGAAACGTTCTTGGCTTAGTTGCTTTATTTACTCGCTACTCGCTCGCAGGGGAGGGGTTTAAGACGTCCAGTGCGAGACCGTTTGATTGCCACTTAGATGCGCTCAGTATGTTGTGTACGCTCTGTAGTCGTTTGTTTGTATGGAGTGTAAATTGTTGGAGCATGTTCTTGTATAATGTACATTTTGTTTATGTTTGAGACTACATTTTGGAACGTTATTTTTGGGATGAAATTAAACGGTTTATAATGAATATACATAATACTTACACTTACAGTTTCATAGACTGGCATACCTATATGTATAATAAATTGACCATTTGCATAAGAGACATAATGTCAATAATATTTATGAGTTTTAAGAAATAAAATTAATATAGGAATGTTATAAGTAGGTATATTACTATATTAAAAATAATACCAAGATTATTATGACTACATTTCAATTTCTGCAATACGCAAATTAGGCAGTACATAATATCCTATATTTCTATGGGTATTGGTAAATATATTGTAGTTTTTCCTTGAAATCAACTCAACTTCCCATAATACGGAATTTCAAGCTAGTTAAAATAAATATTGCCCCTTACTAAATATCATCATTGTGAACAATTTTACCACAAATTATACGCCGGAATTTTCTTACTAAATTTAAACCTATTTTACTTAAATAGCATTATAGGTAGGTACTTATATTCTCGGAACACTTGAAAGTTCTCATAACTAGATATTATTACTACTATCGCGTTTTGTTACCAAATAAAAACAATCTGACATTGAAAAATGTTCTTCGACATAACAATGACAGTGAAAGTAAAATAAATAATAATTCGGACGTGTAATAAATTATTTGCGGAGCTTCCGAAGCGTGCGTGCATTTCCGGTAGGGGAGGCACCCTAGTTGCCGCCATCTTTGTGTTTTGAATGGGCGATCATCCATCGCTATAGAAATATTATATTATGGTAATGTGAAATCGAATGGTCATGTCCAGTCAATTGTAAGTGGTGATTTTACACATTAAATTCAAATTGATGTAGCAATCAACTGCTTCATTTAATTTTGATTGTGCGCATTGTCCATACAAGTGTATGGTCATATCATACTTCATTATATGAATATACATATAGCACCTGGGTTCGACACCATTTGTTACCGATTATATTATTTTTATTTACCGCTCATTATATTTAACAAAGTAAAGTAAACGCCTTACACATTTTAAGGATACCTATTTAAAAACATATAAACCGGTAGAATTGTTTATATTTTTCTTTTTTCATGAAGTAATATTAATAATGTTATATGCATACGCATTGCGCATATAACATTATGATTTTTCAAGCCCGGTGGTGTTTGAGTGGTTACTAAAGTATCCCGACTTTGTCAAAGCGACTTGAGCTCCCTTTTTTTTTTTTTTTTTGTTGCACCGGGGGAAAATGCATTTACGCATACCTGCTACTCGGGGACGCAGCAGGTTATGTAGGACTCACTCCGCCTCTATATGGTAGCGAGACGGAGAATACCCACTAAAAAACCCCGGTCTACACCGTCAACGCGCCTTGGGTGATGGTGACGTGGGATCTTGGTATAAACCATTACACCACGCCACCACCAGCGCAGTCCGCTTGCGCAGACTCGACTGGCCCCCCCACTTGGGGCAGCCTAGGGCTCAGGCAGAAGCCGTCGCCCTCCTCCAAGGACGGGATCCGTGCAAGGCAAGGGAGATGTCCCCACACCAACCCTCGCTGGACCCCGTCGGGCGTGCAGTCGCCACCGCACGGTGGATTTTTAGTGTGGTTTTCTCCACTTGAGCTTGCGCCCCCTGGTCCCGACCGAAGTCGGGATAACAGGTGGTTTTTTATTGTGGTTAACTCCACTCGGGCCGGCCAATTAAGGCAAGCCCCCTGGTCCCTCTTGCGAGGGGAAACAGGTTGCCCGGCGACCAATCCATAAAGGACCTATCCGACGGCCACGAGAACCGTGGCCGAAGGACCCGCCGAGCCGCGGCGTATAAATACGCCGCCCATCGAGACACGTCCGGGAAAAACGGCCAATGGCCAACACCCACTAGTCGCGTCCGAGTAACCACGGCCACAAGGGCCCCCCAGTGCGCACAAGTGCGCAGCCAGGACAGCGTCCGCAGACCAAACGGACGCCGTCAACCGGCTCCTCCAAATGTAAGGCGGCAAGGGTCGCAGAAGACAGGGAGGACAGCAACGACAACACTGCGAGATCCCCCGAAGGGCACTCCTCTTCCTCTGCGACCATCGCCGACAAACCACGCATCACCTTGCGTCCCTCCTCTCCGCCAGGACAGCGTCCGCGAACCCGACAGACGCCGTCAACCGGCACCACCAATGGGTCCGGCGGCAAGGGTCGCAGAAGACAGGGAGGACGGCAACGACAACACCGCGAGATCCCCCGAAGGGCACTCCTCTTCCTCTGCGACCATCGCCGACAAACCACCACGCATCACATGCGTCCATCCACACTACCGCCAAAGCGGTCCAACCGTGCTGCGCGCCCACGTCGCGCAGCTGCAGACTCTGTCTGCCCCGAGGCGAGACGACCAGCTTGCTCGTATTCACGAGCAAGCTCGTCTCCCTCATTGAGAATTAGCCGTCGGGTGGCAATCTCCTAAGAGATTACCACCCGCCGTTGCCCAGGGTGCGCCGGGACCCACTACTACCAATCCCCCGAAAGAGATTAGTAGCAGTTTGCCACTCGAGGAGGCTTCTCTTTGTTGCACCCCGACTTGAGCTCCCTTATTAACTTTCCTTAAGGTGATATGATGCCACTGAGTCAATATAAATTAAGACACAAAGCCTTATTTACTAAGTTATTAGTATGCTTCATTTTGTAACTCATTCTCATCGTTAATATAATTACAACAAATTGTAATTAACAATTACGGGCCCCTTTAATAACAAGAACGCGTTATTTTTAAAACCCCTTGAACTTTTTATTAAATTAACGTTGTTGTTTAACGCAAGTGTAACTCTACGAGCGCGGGTCTGCTCCCACATTATTTAAACTTATGGACAGCCTACGGACCAAAGTATTCTGGTCTTCCGCATCCCTTGCTTTGAGAAGTTTCTGCTTTGCGTGCGGGGAAGGAAAGCGGTTTTGCGGGTTCTTTGTTATTTGGTTTGGTGAGAATACATATATAAATTACGCGGGTGTTGATTAAATTAAACAGAGCGATTTATGTTGGTGCAATTTAGCAATGATACGAAATGTGAATAGGGGCGCGGCGCGAGATGTAGACAGAGGATGGGAACGCTGTTTTATGTGAAAATGTTTGTTATGTGTACGGGTAGTGTGTTTTTTAAGTGTTCATTGGAATAGGGGAGGCATGGTCAGTTCACATGGTGGAGTAATAAAATATGCGTTAATTCAATCGACCGATTACAGCGATACTTCATATTATGCTACGTAACATAAAATAATGACGTTATCAATGTTTATTTATAAGGTCATAATTTTTAATTAATGACATACTTATTAAAACTAAGAACCCATTAATTTGTATTACGTTTACGCCTTTTACACCTACTCAAATATGCGCAAAATTCAAACATCGTAGAACTATAAAGAAAAGCACATTTTTCTACGTTAGGTATAATTATATTGTATGAACCAAATAAATATGTATAAATATAAAACTTAATTAAGCTTTAGCTTTTCAGGCTTTCCATACATGTGCTTCCATCTAGCAGCGTCGTTTGGAACTTCGTCGAAGGCTTTCGCGCAAAGCTTTTCTATATGAACCGGTGCTTTAAAGCTCAATGAAAATCTTTTGCCCAACCTTTTATTCATTTATTTTAATTTATAAATAATAATCCATATTAATTTACCACTGCACTACTACCATTTGGTATTTATACTTATTAACTTTAATATGTCAGCAATCTTAAAAATGTGAAATTTTATACTAATTTTGTGCAAGTACCCGTTTCCTGTGTAATATTTTTAAAAGAAAACCTTAAAAGTGCTCAAAATTAAGTCTTTTATGTCCCATTTTTTACCCCAAAAAAACCCATTGTTACGTTCAACAATAGAAAAGCACCCTTCCTATTGTTCTGAGCGTCGAAAAAGAAGGGATCTTTTTGAGGGTTATTTAATTTTGAAGTGAAATACCTATCTCAAATACGATTAATTAGTTTTGGGAAATATAATATTCGGATATGTACAACATTTCAAAAGTAAACGATTCATTTTCGATATACCTTAGTTGACTTACGAGACTACTAGCGCAATCTAGTGACGGATTGCCGTAAACAAGAAGGCTTTTAGTGTGTTTGTAGAAATTGTGAAACTGCTATGAATAATTTTTTATTTTTATAGATTATTGCATCACATTTCAAACGTTATCTACATAAAGTTCTTTCCTCAAAGTAGGCAGAATCAGATGCTTAGCTGTGCCCCTGGCTAACTGGCTATACAGAGTGTATGTGCGGCGGTAACCGCTTAACATCAGATTGCAGCTTGCTCGTCTGCTAGCCTTAGCAATAAAATAAAACTTTATTATGATGTAAATATATATGGCCAAACATCGATGCTGAGCTACCCCTATCTGTCGAATTTCCTCAAAAATATAGAAGGACTTATTGAACGATAGGTATTTTATACTTAGTTGAAATCTGTTCGTGCTAATTATGAGTTTCTGTTTGTTTAAATCATTGACTAAATAGTCGAAAACTATGATTTTAATTGGTTTTTATGAACTGACGATATTATATAAATGTTGCCAAAAGTTAACCTATTACTGAAATACGAAATTAACGACGGTTTTTAGAGAGAGCGAATACAATACATTACTAGATTATTTGATTTGGGCAGAAATGGAATCCTTTCCCCTGGTGAAGAGAGTTATAATCTAATTAGTCTAACTAATTAATATAAAAGTGTTAAAACTATAACTATAATTATTATTCATCATCCATTGACACTTTTTTGGTACAAACCGTTGGCAAAAGGTGCAGAAAATTGTAATAGGTACCTTTTGAATTTTGAACAATTTATTTAAGTACAAGAAAGATATTTTATGGAAACCCATTTCAAAATGGGCTCGAAATCAAATACGAGCTTCTGATAGCTAATCCCACCGGGCACAAACCTACCAAAAGAGAAACACCCGAATTACAATTTTTAATTTACTTCCCACCCATGCCTTGTGATTTCATTCATCTCGGGGTCAGTTGAGCCCACGGGCCGGCCGTAACGAATGGGAATGACCCCATTAGGGCACCTTTCAACGTATTAAATCGCGACTTATCGCGGGCCTGTCGGCGGCCTAACCCCGGCCTTATCACCCGCGCCACTCACTTAGGGAGACCGATGGTGACGCACAAATAACTGTATGGTGGGCTATAGTCGCCGCTTAACCGTTTTAACGTAGTGGAGTGAACGATTAAATAGTTCAGCTTACTATGATATATTAGTAGGGGCTCTATCATTATTGGTATGTGATGTTGTTTACTTGTACCCTGGACCAGTCTAGTCCTCAAACCGTGGAATTTCTTGATCACGTTGATTTGAGGTCTTAAATCGGTGGCAGGAACTAACTGAAAACTGATAGTAGATGATTGTGCCATATATAATTGTAGAGACTTATGAATGGTAGAGGGCTACATTTACAATCTTAGGAGGAGAAATTGGAAGTCAAACTTCGAAGTAAATAAATATATAATATATAATAAATAAATAAACTACAAGTTAGGTAGATACTTATTAGTTCTGTGTGCCTACTTCATTGGCGATTGTTAACAGATAGTCCATCGTGTGTTTTACCGATTCAAAAGCGTCTATTACGGCGAGTGAGAGAGAACACGGGTATCTCCCTAGCTCTCTTTTATAATATTGACAAATAATAGTTTCCCAACATTTTTGTATGTGATTGAATGTTTTCCACCGACACTATACAAACAAAAATATAAATTTCCTATTGACATGCTAATAGGAAGTAAATTGTAGATATCACTGAATCTTTAAGCGTTAATTTCAAATTTACCATAAAAATAACATTATCAAAACTCGATATAATAAATAATCAAGTGTTTATAAATTTTAGTCAACGCTAAACGAGTTGCTCTTTTAATCAAAGTTGACCAATCAGTAAATCCAGTAGGTGTTCAAATTATAATCACGTATAATACATTACCTAGTCAATTTATGCATAGAATTTATCGTACTTCCTAACGCAACTAAGTTTATCTACTATACTATCAACTTTTACTAATGCTGATACAAAAATCCATAAATTACCAGATACCCGTAGTTATGTGTGTACATAAACAAGACGATACAATATAACAGGTGGTCTCGAGAGAACTAGCAGCCATGAATCGTTCCCTTCGTATTTATTTTTGACAGTTAATTATACTCAAATGCAAATCCGAAATATAAACGTTATAAACGAGTAATTAAATCACGTCAAATGTGACTTTAACGATTGTTTGTGTTAACTTCAAAGGTGCAGCAGATTTACAAGTTTATTTGTTCCACTCCACAAATAATATTAAAGGCGCAAAAATGTACATTTCGCTTTATTTGCGATGTCAACCTTCGGTAAAAAATTTAAAGGCGCGACTTTTTTGTTAATTACCAGAACAAAATCTTTGTTGTCTTATATGAAACTAGCTTTTGCCCGCGACTTCGTCCGCGTGTTTAGATTTTTACATTCAAAAGTTTTTTCCCAATAACTCCCGGTCCCGTTGCAATATCGCGTTGCAAGTAAGCTTTACGTTCATTAAGGTACCTTGCATGCTAAATTTCATCATCATCATCTTTATCTTACGCGATTTAGATTTTTTTATACAAAAGGTTTTCCCGCTAACTCCTGTTCCCGTGGGATGTTTGCAATATCCTATTGCAACTGAAGTTCACTAAGGTACCTAATTGCATGCCTAATTTCAAGCGTCTAACTTAAGGGGTTCAGATTTTTCATATAAAAGGATTTTCCCGCTAATAGGATATTCGAATATGGATGACTTATTTTTATGAATTAAAAAGATAAAAGATCTCACCTTTTATCTTTTAGCTACATAAATATCGAAGAATTTTTAAACTATCTTTTCTATTAAGCGTGTTATAAAGCGTTAAAGTTATTGCTTATACCGAGAGATCCGACGTGGCGGATGACGTCACGTACCGTGCGCGCCATGCAAACTTCATAGAAAAATCTCTTTTTGTGAGAGAGATGGATAAAATACATGAGAGACATTGCCAGTCTTAGTGTTCTCTATCGTCTTTACAATGGGGAATGCTCCGAAGAGTTATTCCAACTCGTTCCTCCGTCTCCTTTCCTCTCCCGAACAACACGTGCTGGACAGCGTTGTCATCCGCATACCATACAGACAATAGTGGCGCGCACCAAGAGGTTCAGTTCCTCGTTCCTGCCCCGTGCCATTAAGTCATGGAATGCCCTTCCAGCTCATGTATTTCCTTCCTCTTACAATCCTGGGTTCTTTAGGCGGGGCGTGAAGCGGCATCTCAGTGGGCCTTCAGGGTAAGGGCGACAGGCGCGGTGGGTATGCCCTATTGTGCCTGTCGACCTTACATTTGGACCTCACGGCCGCTTACCATCAGGTGGAGTGAGATCATCCTGAATGCTCTTTTTATAAAAAAAAAAAAAAAAAAAAACACTCACAGACAATCTTCAGGAATAGGAATATTATAAATTAAAAACTAGATGCTACCTTTTACAGGAGGTAAATTGCCTCCAATACCATCAACTTTTTTACCAATCAACTTTTTAATGATAGAAATGAATTTACTTAGTAGCTAGAGGACTAGTTGCCGCTAAGACAAAAACATACCTACACTATAAAAACATAAAACAAATTGATATTATCCTTCTTGTCTAAAAAAACTGAGTAGGTATGTAGGTACTCACATAAATATTCACAGCGCTTGGGGATTTAAAAACTCTTCATCTAATTATGTGCAGTGAGTGTATAATTGTTCAATTACTTCAGGAAATCCCATATAAATTAGTCACGTTTATCTACACATTCCACATAAGTAGTGGATACCAATGCTAATCTTAATTTAAAATCGACTTTATCTACTAATTAAACCAAATAAATTAATTATTTATACGCAAAACTGTTAATATTATCTTTCGATCTAACAAACAAGTCTCGGAGTAAAAAAATAATCTAAATTGCTTAGCACTAATTTGATAAGAATTAATTAGAAAATGCTTTTTCGCGGTGAAGATATAAAATTGTGTTAATTGTATAAGTTTTTACCCATGACTAGTAGAGAAGAACGGCACGTGTCAAATTTAAAATTAAAAAATTATTTAATCAATTAAATAGGATATATTTTAAAAACAAATCAAAACAATTTTTAACAACTAAAACAAATATGCATTGTACCAGGTAATAGCCAACCCATAAAAATGAAGTTAATATGATAAAGTCGTGGAAGGAATAATCTATCTATACTTATAATAAATCTGTAGAGAGGTCAATTCTGTACATAAATTATTTTTTCAAAATAACTATCAGGGGGTGATAAGTGATCGATACTGATACCAAAAATGCAATCAGTAAAATTTTTGTCTGTCTGTCTGTCTGTCTGTCTGTATGTTCGTTATAGAAAAAAAAACTACTGAACAGATTTTGACGAAACTTGGTACAATTATTCTTCATACTCCTGGGCAGGTTATAGGATACTTTTCATCACGCTACAATCAATAGGAGCGGAGCAGTGACGGGAAGTGTTGGGAAAACGCGAGAAATTTAAACCTGTATGTTTGAACGCGCATTACGCGAAAACTACTGCATAGAATTGAATGCGGTTTTCACCAATGTATTGCTAGAGGTCTAACTTAAAACTTAGGCACAAGGTATAGATGGGTATTATATGGAAGTCCGTTATTTTTGAAACCCGATATCCACGCGAGCGACGCCGCTGGCACAGCTAGTACCAAATAAGCTTGCGTAAAAGTCTGGCAGTAGACTCTGCACACGTTTATTCCTCTTGAGCAAATCTTCCTGAAGGGGGTCTGGAAGAGATTGCTATCAGCGATAACACTGTCTACTTTATACTACAATACGTCTGTAATAGTATTTCTTAGAAAAAAAATAATTTCTCTGCAATAAATCTGACTGTTTCTCTTTATATCTTTATTATTATTTTTGTGCAATAAAGAGTATCTACATTATCTATCTTCATCAATCTATGCCATGCCTTTTAATACAATGACACCATTAATAGTCTTTTTAATATACAAGTACAGCGACTTTTAGCTATAGTTCATTCGCGTTAAGAAAATAGTGACTGACAGGTCACTGACAGGCCACAAATTATAATTTTAATAGCCAATTAAAACGCTAGAAATTACAATTATAATTTTAATTTCTAGCGTTTTAATTGGCTAGTGGCCTGTCAGTGACCTGTCAGTCACTATTTTCTTAACGCGAATGAACTATAATGAAACTGATGTTAACTTTTCAGAAACAATCTCGCACAAGGTAAACACAAGACTGAAATTATAAAGTTTCACCAGCGAAATGATTTACATACATGTGCAATTATTCGAGTACGTTTGTATCGTTAACATCCAACTAATGAAATAGCCTCAACCCACGTTCTTTGCTTACATTTGTGCCTTGTAATAGAATACATTTGGACGTGAGACAATTTTATCGTGATGCTTGTTACACGGTTGTAAATGGGTAGGTAGGTTATGTAACGTTTAAAATGGAAGTAAGAGAAAATTGTTTTAAGTTTATTGATTGAGGTGCTTATCTTGGAAGGGCCACTGCCCATGAGGGCGTATATGAGTCTTCCCAAGTCACTTACGGCTACTTACTATGCGTCGCGGGAACGCACAGGTACCCAAAAACGTATAGGATTTTGGGCACTGTGCATCCGCGCGTCGCATAGTAACGTTTGTGAATACGGCCGTTAAGCGCAAAATCGTCGAATCGTCTCTACCTACGACTAACTGAAAAATTTGATCTTCAAGTTCAAAGTTTTCTAAAGAGCAATGGAACGGAGCATTATCGATAGAATATGAAATACTTCCATACCTACTCTCAAACTGGTATCACCAATGCAGGGTAAACCTAAAACTGTCAACGTAACTGCCCAACAGGCAGCCATGTGTGAATGATAAAAGTGGGTAGATCGGCCCATCGTCATAGCCAGAATCGTCACATAATGGGTTCCAGGAGACGGCTATCGTCGAAGAAGAAAGCTCTACAAAAGATGGTGTGACAATCTGGTTCATAAATCTAAAATCAGAATTAGAAAACAGTAGAAACTTTTGCAGTGCAGTGGCATAGGGTAATAGGTATAAAGATAGTAAAGAAAATAGTGTTGCTTAGTCAAATATTTAAAAATTGCGAAGTGGTGGAGGTATCTCTATATACCTATTTACCTACATTGTAAAGGTAGGCCAAAAATATGAAAAACATCTTCCATATTCCACATCAAGTACAGTCAACGAACAAACTTTGCTCTAAATTTACGTCATACGTGTTCCACTCTTTTTAATGGGCTTTAAAAAAGCAAGCATCTGAGGGCCCATTAGCCACTGCTTGCCGTAAACTCGGGCCGTAAAGATTAGCGGAACACACGAGACACTTTATGACGCCGAGCTTCAACGGTGCGAGATCTGATTTGCCATTAACACTCAGTATCGTTTATCTTTTATGGGCAGTGAGGGGTAGCCGGTGGTTATGCCCTTAAACTGCAATTGATAGTTTAAGATTACTATGAGAAATATCGTATTAGCTGGGACTATTATGTCCATTGTTGAAACCTGTAGTAGATATAATAAGTAATTAAGATAAGATATTATAGATTTAATTTCAGCCATGGCTTGCAATGTCTTCTTAACCAAACACAATTAAATAGTTAATAAAAATATTAAGTATATATGTACATACATAATGTGAAAACACAATGACTCAATGCCAAAGGCGTTCGCCACAAACGCGGACAATCCTCAAATTCAGAGTTCGATTTCCGATTGAGTCGATCGCATCCAGTCTAATTTATCATCTGCTCTACATAATATGTGTAAAGTTCGAGACTTTGACTTTCACTGGTTGGTATGGCTATTACTATTGTATTACCTACTATACACGTAATTAAGTAGGTAGGTAAGCTTATTTTCGATTATCCCTACAGCACACATACCTATGTGTATGTATTCAAACTTTTAAACAAAATCAAGCTAACAATTGTTACCAAGTAAGTAGAATGCTAGTTTTAATTTTAATCATAACCACTTTTTCCCAAAACACAGAACTTAGCCACATATAGGTAGTTCACATTACCCACCTCCGTACACCAGAGCAGGTAATCTCATTCAAAAGCACGTATGTATAAATAAAACCTCATTTTCATAAGAAGCGAAATAATCGCGTTTGCACCGCGTTTGCTCGGCGACAGCGTATTTTAATTAGCGATACACGAAAATGCTTTGAAAATGCGCCTCGGTCGCGCATTTAGAGCCAAATTATAATGACAATATCACATTCGTGTACGTAGTTAGTTTGTTTGCACTTGTAATTAATGTAATTAGAAATTAAAAGTTAAAAAGCAAGCTCGTGTTTCGGGCCGAAGTTTTTGAGAAGTTTCGACGTGAAATGTTGGGGGAATTGATGTTCGGAGATAATGTTAATTTTTGAACTTTGGAAACGTGTCACGTTGCGTCATGAATTATGGATGGATTTTACATTAGAAATGGACTTAATATGTACAATATACAAAAATATTTTATTCATTGAATATCTACAATCGAAATTAAAAATCTTTTAATGTTTGCTTGGTATTGATAATAAATGATGTTTGACAATAAGAAAGAATATGAGATATCTAATCTACTGAAACACGGTAAGAGGCAAGTTGGTAGATCACTACAGCTCTGTGGGTCACTGACCTGAATGAATGATTAATACTATCACCAGGTTCTCATGTTTTTATATGAAAAGATTTTTAATAAGAATGTATGTCATGATTTTTCTTAAAGGTGACTGATAATATCAGTTCTGTTTAAGTTAAAAAAACACATTTTAAACAAGAACAACTATAATAGGCTATTCAAGATTTCATTCCGTGCCACTTAACATCCCTAATTAGAGCCTAGGGCGTAATAAAAGATAACTTGGGGTAACACCGCACGCATTCATAACGGAAAGTTTTCCGATTAAAATTCCTCTAACGAGTGAGAACCATCCTTTAATAAATACAGGGCCCGTCTAATTTCCCTCGGAGAGATTTAAGCGGCATAAATTTTGCAGGCTGAAAAGAAACTCCGCGAAAGAACTTGTACATTTTTACGACGGCGAATCTCATTCGCCCCTCGAAACGGCGAGTTGTCTCTCTTTTAAATTAAATTTTCACTCCTAATTTGAAAGTATAATGTCATTTCACTAGAATTTCGTTATTAAAACTTTTAAATCATTCCGTTTGCCAGTTCAAGGGTGAGGCTCTCGTGATTTTTTAATCAAAATTGGATCATTTCTAGTGATTTTTTACGAGTGCGCCATTCGGTCCGCATCAAATCGTCATTAGCCGCTCGCGGATCCGATATTGCTTTTCTTCGCGAACTGTTGCGATTTTATGGAATATTTAATTTGGGGTGCTTCGTCTTGGGGCGTATTTTGTGTGCGTAGTGTCTGCGGAGTCACCTGCCAAGATATCACAGGCTTGAGTCAAAGCCGTAACCTTTAAACTTGTATGAGGAGATATAGTGCAAGAGAGGCTGGGTCGCGCTGCTACTAAATGTTGCACAGTAAATATGTTCTTTTTGTTTCTAAAAGATGTCTATGTAGTCACATTATATTTTCTCTAGGTTCGGACTCGGTGAAAATAAGCTCTCCGTTTATGCATTTATTTTTCTTTGATCAGAAATGTTTGTGGACTAGGTTTTTCGAAGTTAAAAATAAAGTTAATGACATTATGGACAAAAACATTAGCCATGGTCTTTATGTGGGTTGAAAATAAATATCTAAGTTCTGAAATAAAATAGACAACATCACATATTGCTCCAATCCCGAATTAGCTTAAGTGTTATGGGTAGGTATCGGAAGAATCTTTATTCGTACTTCCGTACCATAAATGCAAATAGCCATGTACTTACAAACACCCAACATGAAACAAATGCAAATGTTAATCACACGAATGTTTTTTTCCAGTGGATATCGAACTCAAGTCTTGGTTCAGAAGGCAGGGATCACTACTAATGAGCCATGGGGTCAGTCCAGTCCAATAGACAGATCTTACTATTTATTTATATGGTACATAGGTATATGTATAATAATGGACCAGATTTTTCTTTTTTTTATAGTAGCTCGACTTAATGGCTTCCCTATGCTTGTTGGAAAGCGATAGGGAAGCCCAAGTCGCTGTGACAACTGGCAAGTAACTAGTCAGTTGCCTGTCTGCTCAGCTCCGGAAAACCTACTCACCGGCAGAAACACGACCCGGAGGTCATTTGGCTGCGGTATTCTATAGGGTGGAGGTCCTTCCCCGGGCAGGTCAATTGCGAGCGAAGATTCGCTATGCCTAACCTCTCTTAAAGATTATTATTGTAGTTTAAAGAAAACGTCAGCCTAAAAAGAAGTCATTGCTTTATGATGTCTGGAACATGTATAGTATAACTAAGTATGTACCTACGTCTAATTGAAGGGAAAACTGTAACAGATTTAATGTAAGCTATAAAAATAAAGAACTACATTCACATGTTCCACAGAATCGTAATCCTTTACGTCAAAACTCATCTGTTCAAAGAACATTGTCGTCTCAAACCTTTTAAACAAAAAAAATTTACAATTTTCAGCTGTTTGTGACACCATCTGTTCGTCAAAAGGGGTGTCGGCTGTAAATATTGTCTCGTCAAATGGTCAATAAAGTTGTCTGGTGGCCTTGACACAGAGACGGCTTTTATAGACCATAAACGTTTTACTAGCCGACCTTGTGGGGTCTGCAACGAGGTCGTTGCACCACAGTGTCTGTGGGTGACAGTGAAGATTGTCTATGATGGATGCATGTTTCTTGTTTATTGCACCAGTCTTTAGGGGTAAGTTCGCTTCTACGCAGTCCGGTGGTGATGATAGGGCCTTCGCTGTTAACGTAGTCATTTAGGTAAATAAATTAGGTACACGTCAGGAAAATCCCGGACATTTATATTTTGGTGTAGTAAAGTCACTTAAAACTCAACTCAGCAAATTCCTACCTGCTTTCGCATTTATGGTTATGATCATATCCTTTTGTTACTAGTTATGTGTTCCTTGTTACCCCTCTTTTCAATTAATCTATTTAAAAAAGTCACCATGTTTGGGGTTATCATTATAGATGAGCATTACGTTTACGTAGCATAATATTCGTCATTTATTGGTATTTTTTTTTTGATTGTAATTTGGTGGTGAAATTTCAAGCGTGACGCAGTACATCCTACAAGTGACTAGATTAGATCAATGAGTCTAATGCAAGCGAGTTGATCGTTGCACATAATCCAAACTTATGTTGGTGCTACGAGTATTGGTAGCAGACTAGCAAGCGGTCTGATGTTAAACAGTAACCGCCGCCCATGAAAATGCTAGCAATGCTAGGGACACAGCCATGCCGCGGCCTGCAGATTTGCGAGTAGGACTGACATTTCTCACTGCTACTCACTAGACTGTGGTTGCAACGAGGTGAGTATTATGATGAGTACGGTTATGACTCGTTTGATGAGACTTTCCACGAGTGTTTTGGGGATTAAACCTTTTTAGTCTTCAGGTTAAACAAAAACGAAATATCGGTATGACACGGTTGTCAAACGCCAACTGGGATTTGGGAGTGAGAGACATCTTTAATCTATACTTATAATAAATCTGTAGAATCTAGAGGTCAATTCTGTACATTAAATATATTTACAAAATAACTATCAGGGGGTGATAAGTGATCGATACTAATGCCAAAAATGCAATCAGTAAAATTTTTGTCTGTCTGTCTGTATGTTCGTTATAGAAACAAAAACTACGCAACGGATTTTAACGAAACTTGGTACAATTATTGTTCATACTCTTGGGCAGGTTATAGTATACTTTTCATCACTCTACAATCAATAGGAGCAGAGCAGTGAAGGGAAATGTTAGGAAAACGGGAGAAATTTTTACCTGTATGAACGCGCGTCACTTAAAAACTACTACACGGTATTGAATGCGGTTTTCACCAATGTATTGCTAGAGGTCTAACTTAAAATTTAGACACCGTTTTATGTAAGTCCGTTATTTTTGAAACCCGATACCCACGCGTGCGACGCCGCTGGCACAGCTAGTAGGTTATAAATGGCTTTGTGAGAGAAATAGGGGGGTCCTATAAGGTCAATGCACTAAGATAGGAGAGATTTGCTTAGGCTAGTTTTAGGTCGTAAGCTGTGACAATGGTTTATTCTTTGCATTGAAACTAACCGGACATTGGATAACGGTGGCATTGGATCCTGCCAATTCGATTGCCATCTGTTCGATGCTCGCACGGAACAGTGAATGTTTGTCCCAAATTTTCAAAACATAAGTGCTTAGGCTACTTCGGTATAGGCTTCAATGTATTTACGTAATATTGTCTGATATATTAATTATTTATTTAATCAGTTCAGAATTTCATTAAGGTCTACTCAAAAAAAACTGTTAATGTATGGTTAATGGTACAAATTATTAGGAAGCAAAATTGTTTGCTGCACGTAATTTGAAGCACTGTAAACTTAGTTTTACCGCCAAGCAGGCAAGTAAAAGTTGGCGAAGTAATAAATAAAAAAAAGTCAAAACGATCATTAAGTACCGCATATTCTTAGACTAAAATATGCAACTGACCATGAAAGTTATTTTTACCAGTTGCGGTGCGTTTTTTAACACCAAAACGATACCTGGCCATACAATAAAAAACATTACGTGGATTTCATTGCATTCAACTTTTTCCGAGAAAATGTCCCAAGTTGCGTAAAAATAACGGACTCTCGTGAGACAAAAGATCTTCCTTCATCAATGGAAGGGTTGCTATTCTTTTCGAAGCAATAAAGGGTTCGAGGTGATCGTTCCTTTGTTACCCTTTCTTTGTTTATTGTACGGAACTAAAAGAAAGATTGCACAAAGTGCCGTTTTGTGTTTTAAACAATATTGTTTGGAATTGTTAGCAGGACGCTCATTGTTCCGACAATTTGAGTGACCGTTCGATTTTTAAAAAACATTCTTGACTTCCTTTAATTTGTTTCAACGTCTCTGGCTGATACTGGCCAGTTTCAAATGTGGGTTGCTAAAGTTAGTATCGAATGTTGATCTGTGATTTAGGAGTTTAAAATTTACGTTCGAAAATAAAAGAAGATCAGGTGAGTCTTCTTTTAATTTATTTTAACTTATCTATAACTGGCCAGTTTCAAATCTCAACTGAACGTTGCTTTCTGATTTAAGTAAATGGTTAAAATCTACGTTCAAAAATAAAAGAAGATCAGGTGAGTAGATATTACGTAATATTTTTTCCAGTGGAGCTATCCCGAAAGAAAACAAACGACAGCCGTATCACATCTAAATTTAAAAATCCAATCCGAGCGTCTCGCTGCCGCTTTCTTATTCTTATTCCAGCCGCTTATCCTACAGTCCATAAATCCGGACCCGCATAACTCACGTAGGCCATTAAAAAGATAACTTAATATAGGCATAATAATAAACAATCGCCAGACTTAGCCGGTGATCCATAATTTTATTTATTCACGAAACCGTAAATATCAGTAGGAATAATTCCGAAGGTTCTTTGCGGGGATTAAGGGGCCGTGGCGGGGTTGAGAAAATTATATTCGGCTATAACAGTTATCATGCATCACCTGGAAGCTTAATGCGCCTTTTCGCAATCTCGAGGGCGGGCGGCGCGGGAGACGAGCGCAAATTACTTTTTCAAAGTATTTACATGTAAATAGAGTTGGCCTGTTGTGGCGCGGTGCTTCCGCCCATATAGACGTTTCTTATCCGCTGGCTTTTGCATTTGTTGTGGTCTGTTTGTGGCATTAGAATTAAGCGCTTTTATTACTGTTATTCTATTAAAATAGTAAACAACTATACATTTTATCAAAGATGTGGTATAAAGAATATGAGTTTCCGTGATTCAAGTAAATCCATTACAGGATCTTTAGTGTATGAAATTTATTAAAAAATATTAATTAATACGCTTGATTATACACACTTTTTACGATTACGATTATATAATATTAAATATTTTGGATAATAATCTCTTGATTTTTCAGTTGTCTAATGTTTTATACCTAGTAGTACATCAGTGGCTTCTCGTAATAGGAAGTGAAAGAAAAGTCCATGCCTTTACGGCAATGGAAAAATCCAAAACACAATTGTCAGTTGCCAGTTCAGTTATGCTTGTACGATAGCTTTGGCTACACATTATTATTATAGAATACATCTATTATTAATATTATTATTCGTAATTCAAACAGGCAGTACAGTACATTGATCTGAATTAACGAGAAAGCCAAAAATATTTATTTAAACACCCTAACAAGCACACATGAACAAACACGATTCTCTATCACATCAATGTTTATCTTGGATCACCACATTAGCACGACTAATTGCTACCACCAAGATTCCAAATCTCCTTAACTTCCTTCCACATCGCTGTTTACAGCGCCAACGACTTTAACGACGACGTATAAAATCATAGAGCATCTTACTAATCGTTGAATTATTCATAACCGCCAGAATCCGAAGCGAACCGCTCCAATTTGCAATTCTCGCGAACTCTTTCGCTGATACCTCTTAACGCACGCCTCGTGCATAAAGCCTTATAATCATCCGTTCTACTTATAAACTTTCATAACGGCCTATACGTCGACTTACTTTTGGGGTGCCCCCCACGGCCCGGGGGGATCTTATAATGGTGGGCTAAGAAAAACGGGTGCACGGTGCGGAATAGAAAACGCTCCTTTGAAAATAGCTTCGGTGGAAAGCTGGCGATTTATTCGTGCTACGGGATCCTCGGGAAATATCCAGAGAGCGTATTTTTAATGGTGCCATTGTTTCTATTTTAAAAGCGGCGTGCGAATGGAATACTTAAGTTCGGAGCGTTCTTTGTTTACCTAATGTTGTGCGCTTGTGTTTTGTTTTACATAAGACGACTGTTCTCGGTGTAAAGTAGTGTCAGATGGTTTTGTGTGATTTCTTTTATGTGCTTGTGTAGGTGCAACTGTTTGTACCTACAGTAAATACTCTTGTAATAACAAAATTGATGACACAACTTTCAAAAGCTTAATATTGAACCTAGAACACAGAATAAAGAAAGATACAAATACTGTAGCTATGTACTTGTGAAAAAGTTACCCTAGTACAAAAAACTGTAAATTACACTTGTTACAATTACTTATGCAAATAATTAAATACTGTTATTTAATACAATAGTACTGTTATGTTATTTAATACAATTATTATTAACCGAGTTAACATAAAAATTTAAGGGATGTTCCGCGAAAATTATCTACCATTTAATGTTGAGGTAATGGTAAATATTTATTAAGTATGTCTTATGTAGATGTTTTTATTTATACATAATAAAATATGTAATTAAATTAAAAAGTAAAATTATAATCGAATATAAGCTATTATATCACCTAACTAAATTCACGCCATTCTATTACAAGACTATGCTATTAATGATTAGATAGCTTTTCTTTACAGGTAGTCATTAAGTGGTAGCTTTTCTATTGGCTCTTTAGATTCTTACAAAACGTATTTTTAAATGTCATTTTTCACCTAGCGCTCAGCAGTTACATCCAATCTTTTATTTCAGAGTTCGGATTTGTTAATATCGCTTGATAATGTAAATCTCATACGATCATTAAGTGTCAGCCCTGCTTCGCTGCGCTATCTCGCTTCTCCACGCGCGGTGCGTATTTACAGCACATTAGAAGCGTGGATATTAGCTCGTTTCATTTCTAATTCTTGCCGCTTCATTTCTGATTCCCGCCTACACGTGGCAAGCCGAGATGTGTCGCCTTTGTGAAAAGCAGAACACATTAATAGTAAAGCGCTTTCAGCGAGTGTTGTTTAAA